>CM065944.1:12400000-13600000 GCA_033459515.1 Theretra japonica
TTATTATTGCGTAACGCAGTAGACCGGGCTTTGTGGCGTATCTAATTTATTTATTATTTATTAAGTCTTTATTGTACACAAGAATGAAACACAATATAAGTACAGAAATAAAAAATAAAAAAGTACAAGTGGCGGTCTTATCGCTCTAGGCAATGTCTTACAGACAACCATGGGATGAATTTAACATAAGGAGAAAGAGAGGGCAGTGTAGAAAATAAAGAATACAATATCGTATCTAGGGAGAGGCCTATGTCCAACAGTGGACTGCAACGGGCTGATGATAATGAGGAATAATTATATTAGGAATAGCAACAATTTAGGTGTCAATAAGCCAATAACAAGTTCTCACTTATAGGTTAATAAGTTATTATTTAAGGTTGATTTCTCCGTTGTATAAATATTTTTATTGGTTTCGAACAGAGTTATATTGCATCCATGGATATTCTTTTTGGATTGCACAATGCGTCACTCTGTTATGCCATTGTTGAAATATCAATTTTTTTTTGGTCAAATGTCTGTATCCTTGAAATAGAATATTAGATTAATCATTCCACGAAACATTATAAATGCTCTATGATTTGTTTGATTTTTATAATCTAAAAAAAATATCACCTAATATCTTCCTGACATTGCTTCTGTTCTGTAGAATCGACATTTGGTAATCTCTAACCTTCTCTCATCTTTTTGCAACATAAATTAATCTTCACAAACCATACACGCCAAATTTCTCATTCCAAATAAATCCGAGACGTTTAAACAACTCGAACACCATTTAACCGCAGACTTACAAACAGAGAAATGAAATAAACCACGAGGGAACGTTAAGACGTTTTGTTATCTATTTTTCTCGCCACAAAGAAATGTATTTTCTCTACACGCGTCACTTGAACATGTTTATGTCGGGTTTTATTGTATACTAGTTGTTCACGCGGCTTCGCCCACGTTGTCGCCGAAAATATTATCTAACACATATCTACCATATTTGCGCTTTCCAAGCAAATATCACACATGCTGTTTTCGTGTTTTTAACCTACTTCGAAGTAGGTTTTATAATATTTGACCCGTTTTATGCTGCGATTTAAAATAACAACTAATTAGAATTTGATAATTTATACTAATAAAACGCTGACATAAAAACGGGACGTCGCTGGATGCAGGCTGCGTCAAACAGGTCACTGTGGAAATCATTAGGATAGCCCTATGTTCAGCAGTGGACTTCCTTTGGCTGATGGATTGGATTGATTGGATACTAATAAAAAGTAAAATAACAAAACAAATAACCTTCAACTGACATTGGCTTTTACCAAAGTAAATGTAGTCTGATCTGAATCCGATTAATACATCTTTGAAGATTATTAAGTATCTAAATTTACGTCCGACGAAACTCAAAGGAGCTACTAATTACGTCAGTATTATGTGAGGCAGCGGTTCCTATGTAAACACTTACGTCAGTACTTTATGGTACGATCTTACTTCTTAGACTAACATGTTCAAGCTGTAATATTTTAGTTTACAATCGTAAATATTATGTACATGTTGTTCTAAGTTCATACACACTTAAACATCACGCCTTTTTCCCAGGAGGGGTAGGCGAAATAACAAGACGTGATGTTAATGTACGTACGTATGGAAAAACATATAGTTCTTAGTTCAGCAGTGGATCTGCTACTGTAGTTATTGATGAATGTATATGGCAATTGACAAAAATCTGCAATTAAAATTAGTATTCCAACTGATAACACCAATCCTTAAATTATCCCTTAATACCCCAGAATTTTGAACGCAACCCATGTCCGAAAACATAGGAGGATTTAATGGCCGACGATAAGACGAAATCTAAAGATTCATTCAAGTAACTACTAGAATGGTAAGAGAATTGTTTGTCACTAATTCACTCTCAATTTAACCTGTATGTAATTCCAGGTGCAATAAAATAATTTAACACCAAGTATAAAACGTATACTGGTCGCTAAAGACACAATAGTCACAAAATAAAAAGTATTGTCCAGTGATTGCACACACAGACAGATTGTAAAAGCTACTATTGTTGTGTTCCTTAATCCAAACAGGTTTTCATAGAAATATTGTACAGACTTTTCTTCTGTTATTTTACAACAGTATAGATATTACTCCGTTGTGTTCACAACATATGAGACGTTAGGTCTGTAGAGCTGTGTTGTATAAACATGTCTTTTGAATTCTTAATATTTTATGCGCAAAGTTACGGTTTTAAAATACATTAAAGAATAATATTTACTCTTGTAGGAATATGAGTTACAATGTTTTAATGTACCTGAGCTTTTTATTAAAATTTTTACATTTATTTTTAAAGATTTTTATGTCTAAGAGCGTGGTTCATCTTTGTTTTTACGAAAGAAAATTTGATACAAATATTAATTATAAATAAATAAATACTCCCAGCAGTCCAAATATAGTGCTGACTCCACATTAAAATCAATTAAGTCTTGTGTCGTGGGTATCACGAACTATGAGATACTTTTCGGTCTCACAACAGACCCGAAACATATACCTGTGGATCATACAAATTTTTGTGTCTGTGTGAGGATCGAACCCGCAGCGTTACGTTTCACAGCCGGCGTCTAACCAACTGCGTCACGGCAGCTGTAAATGTATTATTTAAATATTATAATGATCCGTCTAATTAACATCATCATACTCGTAATATCATTTACTGCGTCATTTCCAAAATACATTTCAACAACATTTCATTTCTAAATCTGAACCCCGACCTACCATTGAGATGATAAACGCTTCAACAATTCCCAAGATGTTATACAAAAAAGATATCCACAGCCGAGTACTCCTACATATCTTTGCAAGGCTAAATGTCAGATTCGAGGCGCGAATTGCAACCACTCACATTTATTTATGACCTGCCATTTTCATCCGGAATATCTTTTTTCCTTTCCATAGTTCAGAGTGGCCATACCTTTAACGGCAGAAGGAAATTAGGAGGAACGAATTGTAGAGATTTAGCCCGCGCGTTCACAGTAAGAGCCTTTTATTATTTTTCTCACTTATTCCCTTGGGAAATGATTGATGTGAGAACTCGGAGTTGTGACGTTTAAACGAATTTCAGCTTTATTGTAAACAGACTCGCTTAATGGATGGGATGAAAATCCTAATTCCGGATTTGTTTGATAGTGCCGCGCAATGAATGTAAATGTTTTGCAACTACAAAATGAAGGAAAATATTTTTGGAGTTCTATATTGGGCATTTTTTTTACAAAGGTTCAATTTTTTGGACTATTTTAATTATTCCTGCAGTACGACACATATAGTTAATATAAACGAACTACATAATACTTTCAGTACCACAACATCGAGCCCAAAAAAGAAGTTTTAATAATACACAAATAACAAATCAACACTCTCTTTTATGTTATGCAACGTTGCTACTACCTCGTCCACAGCTGGTGTCAAATGTCAAAATTAAAGTAAAAATTTGAGTATATTAAACCTAAAGTCTGTTGGTGTGTGGCAAAATTTGGAACTACAATAAAATTAGAAAAATATCTATTTAATACGTTGACTTTTTCCGATTTCTTTGTTAATTGGAATGGAAGCGATGTGCCTACATATTAGATACCTTTTATAGACAATTGCCCACGAAGCAATCACACCACTTTGGGTGATGCAATAATCAATATGAGATTCATTATTAATAATATTCGTAATGAGTGGAGTCGCTCTCTGAACGTTGTACTGTGTATACCTATTCTGCTTTCAAAAATATAATACGTTTATACAAGTGTTCTTCGTTATTTGTGTTCTACCTAACACACACACCATCATAACACACCAACCCCATCAGGCAAATTTGAGATATGTTTTCTTAATATATACAATGATTACGTATTTATACTTGTAAATAGTATTAACATGTCCAATATAATAAAATGTGTAAATAGAAAAATTGTTCGAAAAACGCCAAAAGACAGGAGACGATCTTTAGTTATTCATTAAAATACCAAATAACTTTTAATTACAGATCCTCAATAGACCTAACTATAATTAAATCTAACGCCTTTTTTCCCAGAAGGGGTGGGCAGTAGTCTGAAAGGACGCCCACGTTTCGCCTTGTGCGTTCCGTCCCACGATATGATAGGGGGTGACCGTATTTCGAGTGCAAATTAAATAAAAAATATTGGGCTTATATTGAATATAAAAATCAAATATTACTTCGCCCGACCCGGGATTTGAACCCGAGACTCCAGTGTTGCAATCGTACCGTAGTACAACTGCGCCACCGAGGTAGTCAAAGTACATAATTATGACATCAAATATTTGTAGTGTAAAATTATGACACGCACCACAAAAGAATATTGTTACGTGTTGATATGCCAGCGTATCCATTATGAAAATTACAATTTTATGGGCGAAGTTATGTATCGATTTCATAAATTATTTATCACTTGTCAACAAAGTCCATTAATCGGAAAAAGGTATATAAGTGTGATTTTAATAACACCGCAATATGACAGGCCTCCATGAAAAACGTAAATGCCGTAACATTATATAACATCGCATATAAAATGAAACTTAAGTACATAGTACTGACATACTGACCTCATACTGAGATCAAGTCTTGTATCGTGAGTATGAGAAACTTCGAGAGACTTTTCGGTCCCACAAGCATCCAGAACCGAAACAAATACTTATGGATCGCACATACATTTATCTCGGTGCCGGGATCGAACACGCGGCCTGTCGTTTTACAACCGGGGTCTAACCAACTATGTCACGAGGGCTGTCAAAATATTCAAAGATAATTCATTGAACAAAAGAAAATTAATTGAAATTGCTTCTTAATTTTGAACGAGTAACATACATAACAAAAAAAAATCAGACGTACATACATAATATATTGCGTGGTATGTGCGAAAGTACGTTGGTGAACGGAACAGACGCGGCTGCCAACATGTTTACGATAGTTGCGGGTTCAAATCCCAGGGCACACTTCTGACTTTTCGGAGTCATGTGTGCATTGATAGTCAATCACCACGCACTATAATGGTGAAAGAAAACATCGTGAGGAAACCAGCATACCGTAGCGATTTGCAGAAATTTCTATGGTATGTAAACCGCCAACATGCACTAGGCCAGCGTGGTGGACTATATGGCCTAACCCCTCTCAATCGTAGTCTCGATTGTAGAGCATGCTCGTGCCCTGCAGCGGGACGTGTATTGGCTGATACAGTATAATACGTCTGTATCGTTGAGTCTGCGATCCAGCAGCCGGATGGATACGCGAAATGAAAAATTTTACTTTTTTTATCCAACAAAATGTTTACTTCACTGAACATGCAGAGTTTATAATGTGCGACGTGTGATTTTATTACAGAATGGCGTTTTTTTTAACCATATATATTTTTAACGAATCTATTGACTGCGTGAATTAATATAATACAAAGCAACTTGGTGGCGTTGTGCCTGAACAACGTCTGATTTTTTCATTTACTATTACCATAGATTGTCGCATCTTCAAACTTATTTTTACAAGCCATAATATCAATTGCCTTCCTAAATCACAAAAGCCGATACACTATATCGTCACAATTAATTTTAATAATCGTCCATAGCTCTCCGTTAATTAGACATTTATAACGGTAATGGGTTATTAATTCATTTTTGTGGTGCCGTCCCATTATCCGCTTACTATAGTGAGGATAAAATTAAATTAAACATTATCCTTTATATTCATAATCCCCTGGTACCATTACGTTTTAAATATAGCGTAATTGCTTTTTTATTCAATGAGGAAAAGTTAAATCTGTTACATGCTCTCGAATGAAATTGTGAAATGAAATATTAGATATTACTGCTGGAATTATAATTAAAAATATAAATAAAATAAAATAAATACACCCAATAGTACTAAGTCCAGACCTCACACTAAGTTTGTGTTGTTGGTATCAGAAACTATGAGAGATTTTTCGGTCTCGTTAACACCCAGTCCCGAAACAAATACTTGTGGTTCACACAAACATGTGTCTCAGTACGGGGATCGAACCCGCTGCCTCTCGTTTCACAGACAGCGTCTTACTAACTACGCCATGGAGGCTGTCAAATATAATTAGTATCGAAAACTTGATTAATGAAAGTCACAGTACGATCTAAATAATACTGCAACACTGATTTTCAGAAACTGGTAGATTACAGCTATAAATATAAACCACTTCGCGGATTATTTAAAAGCAATTCCAGGAAGGACAAAACTCAAGAAGCACTTCAATAAAATCCCTGTTACAAATCTCAACGAGCATACATAACCTAGAAACACTCATAATACGATTTCAGGGCGTCAAGGAAAAAGCCCCTCGAACCCACGGCCCTCTGAAATCTAATTATACTTTTGTGAAACGTCTACTATATGACGGATTTCCGCCGTCGACGCGAGACTTAAATGATTTTACTTCTTGAAATCTGTCTCAATTTCGCGTCGTTTCAACTGGCGGCGCAATTTCATATTGCGAGGTGGGGTGGCAATGCCAGCGAGCTTGTTCGTGCGTGATTGAATATTTTCTGCGCGGTTTTTGTAGATTTTATTTCATTTTACTTCGTATTACTTTTATTAAAGAGCGGCTTATTGGCAGTACAATAGCCTGGACAAATCTGAGGTTGGATTTTTTAAGCCATGTATATCTCTGGTTTGAAGTGATGAAGTCATTATTATTTGTTCATAGTAAAATTTAATGCTCAAAGAAAATAAATAAGGAAATATTGATAATGGTACTTGATATTATTTTCAGACTCCTATAATGGTGCTTTGTGCCTAGTATCATCATTATTATTTTAATAATGATCCAAGGGAAGTCCAGTGCGGATCATAGATTTTATTTATTTATTTGGAAACTCAGCAGCTTATACAAAAACAGCTACGACTAATTTTATATCTAGGTAAGAGTCTAAAGCCAATAACAGAAATCCACATTACTGTAAATTATTTAAAAAAATCATCAATAATGTGAAGCATCTAACTCTGTGGGGCTGATGATGATTATAATATTAAGACCATAAGACATCGCGATGTTGAGAAAAATCATCGACGTATCTTAGTTTCTAGTATGTATGGAGTACATTTTTCTCATAAATATACTATGATGATGTAACAGAACATTCTTGCTATTCCTTTCATAGAACACGAATTCTAATCTAAAAGTTTCGCTTCTAGACTTTTGCAACTATAACATTAGAACTTTACCTTCTAGGATTGAACAATGTAACGTACGATCATACATTATTTATGTGTTCGTGTCTAACTTTATCTTGTTAAACGAAGCGAGATTTTAGTGGAAACATAGCTAGCTATATCTTACTCTTATAAATTAACATTTATATCCCTAAAGAAGTAGGTGGAGGTACTGTCATTTTTATCTGAAAATCGTATTATTTTGGTCCTAATATTTGAGTCTGTAGTGGATTCTAGACGAACGCTACGGGGGTCATAAATTCTTATCCCAGCCTACACATTATGCATAGGTAATATGATATTTAGCAATTCGAAAAACGCACACGTAATGTATTGTTCGAGCTGGAATACAAAACCTCACGGTTGAAATAATAGCCCATGCTACGACAATGTCAAAAGTGACATATTATTCTGAACAATTAATGGATCTACATGCAGTCGTGTTTCTTTAGAAAAGTAAAACGACCAGGGTCCCATCAATATCCTTGCATCATTTCCGCCTGTTAAGATTCCATACTCAATCATTAAGGCCCATGATTTTTAATTTTATAACAAAATAATAATTATATTTTGATCTAAATTGAATTTACTAGTATTTCATAGATCAAAGCTAATAAAGTCTCGAATTGACTGAAATGCTAACTGCTTTTGAAAACTTACGTATCGCAGGCAAACCTTGGAAAATATTGCAAGAAGTCACGAAGGTCATTACGATACGTTTTTTACGATGACTATTTCCATTTGGCATTTATTCCGATTGAGCCCAAAATATAGAGAGCATCGAAAGCTGCTCATTGAATAAGTCAGGGCCTAACTTTGCCATTATTTTTATGAACAGATTTAGGTCAAAAGTAATGTAAACATTATAGTTATTGGTCACGGTTTTAGGCACGTCATGAAGCTTATGGCATATCATATGAGTAGGATAATAAAGGACTATGACCATACTAGAGTTCTGACACCGCTTCGGTTTGATTTTCATCCAGTAAATTGTAGTCCATTTGTAATACTCATGTTTAATTTATAATTCTGTGAAGTTAGATCAAGGTTCAAAAATAAATATACTTTATTTAACATGAAGCATAATGCACAATCGACAATACAACTTATATTTTAGCCGTAGCATTAACGAGTAGAACAGCTTGCCTAAATGTTCTGACCTTCCTAAAATCCTTAATCATGCCGCCAAGAAGCATGTAATTAGGGCCACCATATCGAGTCAAAAAGCATGAAATAATTACATATTCCCCGTCGATACCTAGAAAAACATAAAACATCATGTGCTGTCGCTTTGACATGTCAGATAAAACAACGCCAATAGCCATGCCAGCTACACTATCAAAACAGAGGCGCAGTAATTTATTATATTTTTATATTTATATTAGGACGATCCACAGCTATACAATACAATATATACTTTTATGTTTTATTGTATTGTATGTCTGACTTTTCAGAGTCTTGTGTGTGTTTTTAGTCAATCACCACGCACTTTAACGGTGAAGGAAAACATCGTGAGGAAACCTGCATACCATAGCGATTTGTATAAATTTCTATGGTATGTAAAAGTCCGCCAACCCGCACTAGGTCACCGTGGTGGACTATATGGCCTAACCACTCTCAATCGTAGTCTCGATTGTAGAGGAGGCCTGTGGCCTGTAGTGGGACGTATATGGGCTGATACAGCACAGTAGAGTATAGTATGTATATTGTTTTAGAAAGTTTAAGCCAATTAAGGACCTACACGAATATTAATAAGATATACATACATAGCATTATACGTTGCACGAAGGAAACGCGGGAGCAAAATATTACACTATTCAAGAATAAACATTAAACTTAACATAGGTAACCAATATTATATTGTAACTAAATACAAGGAAATCTGTGTTACAAGCGATTTCCGACATTACCACCCGCACTTACTAGGAAACAAAACAAGGAAATACATTAGGAGAAGCTCGCTGTCACTGGCACCAATAATTCAACGAGCTATAACCATATTTTACATGTGTACAAAATTTGTCTCTCCTAATACGATTTGGGATTCCTTTGGCGGATTAAGAAGGCCTTTCGACTCAATGGCATCATTTATTTATATTTGCTACGGCTATCTTGTAAAAAGCGATTTGGATAAATGAGATTAATGAGTTTTCTAATAGCGTGCACTGGATTACTGGAAGCCAAATGGATTTAGACTCGAATTATCTCGAGGCTAGCTGGGATTATGTGAACAGCTGATTTTGCGAACTTAGCTTCAAATGTCATAGGATCTGTATTACGCTTCAATTATACAATAATAAGAATTTTAGATACTGATCTTTTTTTTTGAGCTTAAAACTTTTGAAATTAGAATATAAATTCTAGCAATGAATTAGAAATATTGCGTCCTTTCAATTGATGATAAGTCAATACTTTTTTTGGAGATACTCCATCCACGTTGTAAATGCGAAACTAGCTGTTTTATTACTATTTCATGAGCCAAATCAATAAATTTTTCAAGGGGATATTTGGCGAGGGAAGTCTAAATCAAATCTATATTTAGTGTAAAATGGAGTCGCTTACCGCTGTTCCTATGAAAGCTTAGATCTTTGAAGCTACGCAACGGATTTTAGTCAAGTTTTCAACAATGTATAGACTGATTCAAGAGGATGGTTTATACGTTCATGTTTTTTTCATTGCGTAAATTTCTAGTTTCTAGTGAATAAAAGATTGTCTGCATGCAGGTAAAGCTGGGGGGTTACTCTATGATCCGAAACGAAGTCCGAATGTTCGGACGTTCGACGTCCGAAGTACGCTATAAGTTATCCACTTCTATAAAATCAAGACTAATTTCTATGACACTTATCACTCCGAATTTAGTCTATATACGTACATACGACGTGCGATAGAGGATTGAAAATTTTGTAAAGTGCTTAGGCACATTCGTAGTTTTACCATGTTCGAACTTTCGAATATCATTTCGGATCATAGAGTAACCCTTCCGGGCTGTCCGCTAGTAACTGTATAAATGTTAAAACTAAGTAGTCCTCTCACAGAAACAGATTATAAATAACCTTACAAATTGCATTACATTATATTTTCTTTACTCACACTTTATAGCATACAAATGTAAACAAAACAATTAATGAGAAATTACGCACACTAAAAACTACCAATTACGATTTTATCGCTTTAGGCAATATCTTACAGACAGCCGTGGGCTGCAAAGAAGAAAAGAACAAACAGAGGGCAGTCTAAGTATAAAGGATCAAATATAAATAAACCTTTACGGCATGTCAAGTATTTAGAACTATTAAGAAAGAGAGAAAGAATATATTTCTTACTCGCACAATCAATTACAGAGAGTCGAGGTAGCAAAAACTATTCTAGTATTAACTTTTTACCAATTGAGTTACAGTTTAACTAATGATGTTAAACACTGCATAAACTTTCGACATCGAATCATATAATCAATCAAATTGTAGAGAAGGGGTAGAAGTTAAACCATTAGGCAAAGGATCTTACTCTTACAATCTAAGTATAAAATGTTTTGTGGTGATAAAATTTGCTGTGTATTTATGATTATATTGATATACAACATTATACCCACAATGCTTGTAATACAAAACAATTCGTCGGAAATAAAAAAAACGTTTAGCAAAATAATTGTTCTTTTTTCAAATTTCTCGTTCAAATAAATAATTAGTTTGACAACACCAATAAGTAATAACAACTAGTTTTAACAACACCTGCACACTAACAATTCCATGACCTACTTTTTAAAATGGCTCTCGATCTTATTTTTTGCATTTTCAGTTGAAGCTGCACTAGCGCTCATCGATTTGATCTACATCGCCTGAACATGACATTCGATTTCGCGTTGAAAAGACTTCAGGATCCTCTTGCCGTATCATAAACGGCGTAAAATAAGCTATTAAAAAAACTATGGACTTACCTTGCTTTCTGTTTTTTCCTGCCACGGTGCTCTGCTGATTTACTTCAGATCCAGAGCTAAGACTCTTTAGATGAAGCCCGATGGCTCCTGAAACAAAAGTATGGTGTTTTAACTATGTTAAATTTTGATACTATCACGGAGAAATTACTATTATGCATCTGTTGATAGACATAGCCCAGCGGATTAGCAAGTTGAAGTGGCAATGGGCGGGGCACATAGCACGGAGAACTGATGGCCGATGGGGCCAAATGTTCTCGAATGGAGGCCACAAAGCGGAAAGCGCAGCGTGGGACGTCCACCCACTAGGTGGTCAGACGACCTGGTAAAGCTCGTGAGACGTCGCTGGATGCAGGCTGCCTCCAACAGGTCACTGTGGAAATCATTAGGAGAGGCCTATGTTCAGCAGTGGACTTCCTTTGGCTGATGGATGGATGGATGGATCTGTTGATAATTGAAGTTGAATCGAAATCTCAATTTAATTTCATAACAGCCTCCGTGGCGCACTTGGTTAGACGCCGCCCGTGAAACTAGTGGCTGCGGGTTCGATCCCCGCACCAAGACATACATATGTTTGTGTGACAAAGTATAACAAGTATTTATTTCGGCTCTGGGTGTTTGTGAGACCGAAAAGTCTCTCATAGTTCCTGATACTCACGACACAAGACTTGATCTTAATGTGGGGTCAAGATTATGTATGTGACTGTTGTGTGTATTTATTTATTTCATTTTCATATACTAATATAGATACAAAGCTAAACAGTGTGTTTGAACACGCTAATATCATGAACTATTGTTTAAATAAAAAAATATGTTTTAGTATTGGATAGAAGGATCGAAAAAGGATATAGGGTATTTATTATCGCGGAAAAATATATAGCGGGACTTATAACCCAGAAAAACTTTTTCCGCTGGACGAAATCGCAAGGAGTACTAATAGAGCATATCGACACAATTATGTCGGCTTGATAAAACTGGGTGTATGTACATAGGCTAAATCTGAAACGCGACACACTTTTAGGTGTCGCATTGTCGATACCATGATCCAGCGTTGTGGATGTTCATGGGCGGCAGGGATCACTTATCAGGTGACCTGTTTGCTCGTTTGCCGGACCTATGCAATAGAAAAAAAGGTGTCACTATGACGGGTATGTCGCCATCGCGTTCTATTCGAAGCAGCCCTTCAAAACCCTTGTGCAATATTTAATAAGTCCTCCATCTATAACGCTTAGTAACTTCAAAGCAACTTCTAAGAAAAATATAAATCTTATACCACAAAAACTTCCAAATTAGGAAACAACACAGCTTGAGCCCAACTGTTTTTATTTCGTGAATTATTTGAAGTTGGACTCCCACGAGTACGGGAAGGCACCGAACTCAGTATAATACAGTTTGACACTTGACGTCTATTACAATTTATTGAACAATGTCTGGGAAATTTCTCGAAGCAATACTTGATATAGGTGTATATATAGGTGTATACATAGGTGTATATGGAGGTGGTCGCACGGGTACGATAAATACAAGATTTTGCGATGAAATACCGTCTAGACGCTAAGTAGTCTTCATTTATGGATGGAATATTTATTATTGACAACCTCCGTGGCGCAGTGGGTTGAACGCCGGCTGTGAAACGTTAGGCGGTGGGTTCAATCCCCACACCGAGACAAATATTTGTGTGAACCACAAGTATTTGTTTCGGGTCTGGGTGTTTGTGAGGCTGAAATGTCTCTGGTAGTTGCTGATATCCACGATACAAGATTCGATCTTAGTGAGGGGTCACTACTATGTATGTGACTGTTGGGTGCACTATTGGGTGTATTTATTATTATTATTTATTTATGTATTTGTTATTTACTTTGCGCTGAGCGCGGCCTTCATGGCTATTTTTTTTTATAGCATAGGTCCGGCAAACGAGCAAGCAGGTCACCTGATGGTAAGTGATCACTGCCGTCCATGAACGTCCACAACACTTGGATCATGGATGTGTTGCTGGCTCATCAGATCGGGAGGGGAGCGGTAAGGATAAAGGATAGGAAGAGGAAAGGGGTATTGGGCATCCGGCAGTCTCAATCACCGAACGAAACGCGACAGCATAGCTATCGCTTCACGTCGATCTTCTGTGAGACAGTGGTACCACCCGGGACGAGCCTGCCCATTCATGCTGAGTCATGGCTGACAACAGCGTGGCTCTACCACATATTTATAGTCTTACAGCCGAATTCTAGTCTAGCAGCTACTAGCACCTTTTATCCAGAATAAACTGGGTTCCAGTTTTCTGTAACACGTTAATATCAGATGGCTACAATGCTTTTATGCTGGCATGGGAAAGTTACTACGAGCCCATTATCTACAGTGATTACATACTTAATTATTCATACTATTGCATCAGCTTAGCCTTGAGTTATCTTTTAATATTTAGGTCAGATTAGTGAACTTGCATTCGATGGTTACATGAAAATAAATATTTTTAATAGGCAGATATAAGCGAGCACTCTTATATTTAAACTAGTCTCTGTAACACTCTTGTAACAAACGAAGCTACTGCACGCCGTCGCTTCACGAACCATGGACTTCTCATTCTGCAACCCGAACATAATCCTTCAACGACATACAGAGCACGCATATTGTTACTCACATTAAGATAACATAACTATCATCAGTTAAAGGGACTTTGCAAATAACAATAATTTAACAAAATGCTACACCAAAGTAGATACTTTGCGTTGGCTGTCTATCAGAAATACCAACCAAGTCGAGCCGAACTATCAATACTCTAGTTTTAAAGACGTTATATTATGGTTTCGCCACACTTCAGCATGAATTCATATGAAACAATACATTTTCAAGCCAGTTTTCTTTTTTGAGATATTTTTTCTGGCAATCATTTAAAATTTTCTTTTTCTTTTTTTAAAACCCAATATCTCATAACTAGAAAACTTTCCTTTGAACTTAAACTTACACCCAAAAGATTTCGAAACATGAGACCTCATAATACATTTTCCACGAAATTAATCCAAAAGTGTGCCTAAGTGTCACATGAGCTGACACAAACGAACCCCGTTTGACACCAGATAATCCACCATAAACTGATCCTCACACTTATAAGGAAAAGCTTGGAGATTTACCCGCCAACCTCATTTCTTCGTATTATCCAAAGACTTCGACTTTTCAACGTCTACTAACCATTCTGGCGCGTAATCTTTATTGATTTTATAGAATCCTTACTAAAATAATTTCAAAAGCGAGTTTGTTTGTTACATACATATTACATACATAAACTACTCAGGATGGCGAGCGCAGTGGAATACCAAGCTTTGCTATGAAATTCATGGTTTTGTTGACTGTCCATGAGCTCACCATGTATAGCTTTCCATCAGGTCAATGGCATGCTTGTCTGGCCATTCATATTAATAAAATAAAATATCTTAAACACGCAAACAAAGCCGCGATAGAAACCTAGTCCCAGACAATTTCTCACTCGGCTTCCAACGGGAGCTATTACAGTAGCTGTCCCGATACACCCCGCCCCTAACAGCTAAACGAATTACTGGCTATTAGGCAGTCTTAACTGCTCTTTTCTATATTGGCACGACAATAAAATCGACGTTTGTTATTTTATGATACCCGTATATCTTCCTTTAGTGTTGTGGATTAACGTCATCAATACAGGGATATTGTGCTAGTGACGGGAGGCGAGCTAACGACCTGATGTCTAAATTTGTCTTTTATTTGTATGCGGTTTGCGTGGTTTAAAATGTAGAATAAATGGATGGATAAAAAGTACTAGGTAAACGTAGGATTCGTTATTTGTACATGGGTTTGTTAGCTGCAAGGATTCGGTATAAAAAAAATTAAGTGTAAGGATCACATGCGATTCCGAGATGGATGACAGAGCGCATGGCCTCGCATCTGTTGCTGACGCTCATAGCACCTCAAAGGGGCTTCCAGACTTAGACGTAAGTGGCGAGCAACCTTGATTCCACAATGAGAAAGACCAATCAGCATCCTAGTGCTGAGCTGGATGATTACAGGGAAGGAATCGGGGCGCTTCTTGACCTGAGATATCCAGTGCCGCCCGAAATGCGCGAGGCGGCCACTGAGGGGTTTTAGTCAGTTCGTTGGCGTAGATTTTTGCTAGGGACCCGATTCGGCCCCAATGTCTGCAGCGTGCCGGGCTGGAAGACCAGTGATACTGAGATTCCTCTTTCGGCCTCCTCCCTAGCAGTGAAAGGGGAGCTTTTCCTCTTGAAGTAAAAAAAAAGTGCATGGATCAAACATCTGTGTCCTGATTCGCAATTTTCTACTTGCCCACTGCGCGACTAAGACAGTTTTTTTAACCGACTTCAAAAAATGAGAAGGTTCTCAATTTGTCAGAATCTTTTTTTTATGTAATGCCTGATCGGATTACAATAATTTCAGAGGCTCTTTTAAGCATATCTGAAAAAAAATCTACTAAATTAAATTCTTATGAGATGATACATCAATTCCTAGATTAGTTTCCGAATTTGAATAAACAATGTTAATAATATATATAAATATTCTAATTTCGATAGTTTATTAAGTTTTTTCGTGTATTTTACTTAGTTATTTTCGATACTACCACAAACAAAGACATGATAAATATTGTGTTTTAAAATAATTAATACCATTTAGCTTTGTGCAAATGACGCGCTATTCAAAAGGAAATGTAAAAACATTAATAAAAAATAACTAAATACATCCACTTTTTTTTTACAAACCGGATTATTTTTGTGCAACAGAAACGAATATTCAAAAACAGAACTCTATTGTTTTATTGAAACTAAAATAATTACACAAATATTAGTAAATTGGACATGAAAATAAATGTATCCGATATCGAAATGTTTGTTTTAGAGTAGATAGGCATATTCACATTTTGTTTTATAAAAACCTCTCTATACACAATTATAATTCACTGAATCCAATAACATCGGTGGTACAGAGCGGGTTTAGCTCTGCATTCGTATATTTATTTATTGTACAAACACTCACCGAAATAAAAACAAAAAATAATGTTATCTATGTATATTAAAGTAAGTACAAAAGGCGACCTGATTGCACCAGGCAATATCTTCCAGAAAACCTTTGGATGGAGGATAAGAGAAAGGAAAGAGAAAGGGCAATCTTTGGTGTACGAGCATAGTTCCAAAAAAAGTAATAAAAAAACAAAAATAAAAAATATAAAGTAATAAAACAATAATACAAATATATTATGTCCATTGGAGACTTAAAGAACTTAAAGAGGTAAAGATTGACAGCCTCCGTGGCGCAGTTGGTCAGACGTTGGTTCCTGATACCCACGCCACAAGACTCGATCTAAGTGTAGGGTCAGGACTATGTATGTGACTGTTGGGTGTATTTATTTATTAAAAAAAAAAGATTTGTTTTCTCATCTGATTCCTTTGACCTCCCCTCGTCGAAGACCCTTGGCATTGAATTTTACAAGCTGCCACCTGTCTCAACTCATTCCTATCAGTCACCCATGTCTGAGAACAACATGACTTACGAAGTCACACAAATTGCACAAAATGGATTGCCTTATTTTGAAATCACGCCTTATTTTACGCTGTACGGAGACCTGGTTGTGCTAGACTTGTCACTGCGAAGGTCTATGAGAAGGAGGGACCACTTACCATCAGACGGGACCCATGCTTGCCTATTTGCTTAGGCTAATGAAAAAAATCAAAACCAATACATCAAAATCATAGTTCCTACATACAGTAACTAAAGGTCAAAAGACCATAATTTGTCTACTAATATCAATGACACCATAACTTAAGGCCAGGAAATCCATACCATAATTAAGAGCGTGTACACCGAACGCACACATGTCCCGTCCCTATAATGGTATTGCAGATTAATTTGTTTGCGCTGTATTGAATGGATGAACAGTAGCGGGAGGTGTTAAATTTGTATATGTTTGTACAAACCTCGTCGTGTATATGAAGCAATGTTAGTGTGTAAATTTATTCATATGGTGCATTAGCATTTGTTGTTAATGATTGCATATAAGTTTTCCGGCAGGTTGGAACATTTGTGCCTATTTTCCAAATTGTCCTCTATTCTCGGCACCTTTCCTAAAACCCCATTTACACGGGGAGAGTTTCACGTTGCGGGAATCGTAAGCGATTATCGCATGACATAATCGCCGTAGATTATCGTGTTCTGACAATGTTTACACGATGCAACTTTTTATATCCTTACAATAATTGTATCTTCGAAGCGAGAAACTCTCTCCGTGTAAATAGGGCTTAAGAGATGTAGTGTAGCTACTTTATCGCCTTCGTTATTTCATGTAATTGTATAATCTAAGTGAGTTTAGATGAGACTGATGCAGAATAAAATACTTGCTCGAGACTACAAGTTTTCCTAGATACAACTAGCTCCGTATAAGATTATCGGACGGGAATAAGTCCGGCAAAATATGGGCACTACGAGCACTTCTCGTCTCCACCTTAAATATATAGGTATGAACGTATATGCACTATCTCATAATTCATACAGAATCAAAAACTAACACCAACATATCCAATCATTTACACGAAAACGATAAATTATCACAGATACGAATCTCGTACGTGTTCGCGATAATCTAATTAGGGCACGTCCTTCGAAATCTCACCGTTTCATTAATCAGTGCTGTCGGCGACTTAATCAAGTGTCCGCGTCTTGCGCCACTGTGACAGTGTCAACGCGTTGTCGAGTAATAAATTAAAGTGCGTGATTGGGCGTGTCATGCACTGGTTTGGTGATGTCTTCATATGTTATTAAGTGAATTTGGACCTTCGTGCCTCTATGAAGTTCACTTTGAGCAGAGTAAAATAATTAAATTACATATATACATATACAAACTCACGCCTTTTTCCCAGAAGGGGTAGACAGAGGTGCGACCAGGATACCCACGTTTCGCCTTGTATTTTTCGTCCCACGATGTGATAGGGGGCGAGCCTATCCTCCTATCGGGCACAAATTCCTGACTCCGGGCTGATAATAAATAGAAAAATAGGATTCGAGACCTCAGCTTTATAATCCTAGCGTAGTACAACTGCGCCACCGAGGCATTCGTTTAATTACACGACAATTATAGCACAATTGCCTCTCAACTTAGAACCGATACCATCTCTTACTGTACGGTTCCAAAGGTACTTCTTCCCAAGTACAATCAGACTGCGAAATGAGCTACATGCCGAAGTTTTCTCAAAAAACTACGGGGGGGCTCTTTAAAAAAAGGAGTGAAAGGGTTCTTACAGGGTAGGCAATGCGCAAGCAGCACCTCTGGTATATTGGTACCATCCATATGCTACGGTAACTGCTTACCATCAAGCAGGCCGCATGCTCATTTACCTCCTTATCAGTAATAAAAAAAATAAAAAAATATTAAATTAAAAACTTTGATTACTTGGCTAAATATAGGAGCACAAAAAAATTATCAATAAGTATCCATCGATCTACCCATCAAACTGCATTACTTTACTACGAGACATAGAAATTTTCAAGATAACTCGTCATCTGTACTATACTGTATCAGCCCATATTGGTACGTCCCACCGCAGGGCACGAGCCTCCTCTACAATCAATAGTACGATTGAGAGCGGGTTAGGCCATATAGTCCACAAGGCTAGCCTAGTGCAGGTTGGCGGACTTTACGTACCATCGAAAATGTTGTAGATCGCTGTGGTATGCAGGTTTCCTCACGATGTATTCCTTAGCCGTTGCAGCTTATCATAAATTGGATAAAATTACATTTATATTTTATTTTTTCATCTGACCTAGATATAAAACCATAGCCACATTTAATTACAGCAAATGAAACGCTTCTTTCATTAAACGAAGATTAAAATCTCAAAGATACCTTTAGACATCGCTTTCATAGAAAACGGTAGTTCGTTCTAAAATGTATCACATTTTCCTCAGATTCTAAACTGTCTGACTAGAGATTCATATTATCTGCATTAACTTATCTTTTTGAGCGTAATTATATAGTTTGAACTTAGGATATATATATATATATTTACATACACCCAACAGTCACATACATAGTCCTGACCCCACATTAAGATCAATTAAGTCTTGTGTCGTGGGTATCAGACACTACGAGAAACTTTTCGGTCTCACAAACACCAAGACCCGAGACAAATACTTCTGGACCACACAAACATTTGTCTTGGTGCGAGGATCAAACCCGCGGCCTCTCGTTTCACAGCCGGCGTCTAACCAACTGCGCCACGGAGGCTGTATATTTTTTTAAATTTAAAATTGTGTCTTCTTGGAAAAAAAAGGATTAACATGTTCTACTCAATTGAAATGTGACTGTTGGGAGCGTATACTTATTAATCATTAAAATGCGTGGAAATAAGATATTTGTAATAACGACCACAACAGTGATATCTGTTGTATATCTACTCGTGTACTTATTAATATAAGCATCTCATAGCAATGCAATACTTGAGCAATTTTGTATTAGAAATGCCTTTGTGGTATAAAACGGTGGATGCTTACCATCCACCGTTTTATACCACAAAGGCAGTTCTCTTCCACTCTTAAGTGGAAGAGATGATTATTGAATCTTAGGCCTTACTGAATTTTTGACAGTTTTTTCACTAAATATTTCTCAAAAAAATCTTGTGTTCACAAATATTTCAATGTATGATGATTTGATTATCGTTCAATAAATTATGATGTAAGCATCTTCCTTAGAAAATGTTTAATAGAATACAGTAAGTATTTAATAATGGAAAGGCTCTTATACTCGAGGTAAAATTTATAGTTACATTACATTACATTACATAACCACACGCCTTTTTCCCAGAAAGGGTAGGCAGAGGTGCTACTAGAAACCCCACGTTTCGCCTTGTATATTCCCTCCCACGATGTGATAGGGGGCGAGCCTATCGCCATATCGGGCACAAATTCCTGACTCCGGGATAATAATGAATAGAAAAATCCAATATCACTTTGCCCGACCCGGGGTTCGAACCCGAGACCTCAGCTTTGCAATCATACCGTAGTACCATTACGCCACCGAGGCAGTCGAAATTGAAAGTCCCTAACAAATATACTTTAAATCTGGAATTAAAATTAAATGAAGACACACTATTATGTTAACAACTGAGCAGTAATAATGATTTAGAGTGACCATACAAAAAATTAAAACAATTTCCCCTCACTTTGTGATCTAATTATTTTTAAGTGAAAACTCTTTCAAAGCCCAGCCCCTCCATTTTGCTCCATTTTCAAGCTACGTTGTGCAGGCCTTATTATTTTTTTAAGAGCTGACTATTTCCAGCAGTAACAAGATACTTTGAAACTGTGATGCAAATTCAACCTGGCTAATTCAAGACGTACAGTTTTATGTGGTTTAATTTAGGAAATTAATGTTAAGTTTGTTATTAATATGTAGTTATTTATGTTAAGTATAAATATTAGTATTATTAAGAACGGGTTAATTATAACATGATAATATCTAACCAGTGCAATCCACACCTCACTAATCTTATTTCCTAGAAGAGATAAAAAAGAGAAGTTAATGCCGTGCCACTTTTCCAATCCAATCCATCAGCCAAAGGAAGTCCACTGCTGAACATAAGCCTCTCCTAATGATTTCCACAGTGATCTGTTACAGGCAGCCTGCATCCAGCGACAACGTGCCACTTTTAGTCGCAGGCAACTTATGTAGGATTTTTAGAATCAAGATATTCATCTAAAATATATTTGACAGGTAGATTCCGTAGTCAAATCCAACATACCATTGTTGATAGCTTATTAATGCTGCCTCTACAGAAAATGACTGAGTATGAAAATACAAATATTGTAGTATGTTATACGTTCAACGCTTTATAAGTGTAGAATCACATTTCGCTATAAATATATCGCTTTGGCCGTATGTGATTGATACAGAAATATGCCTGCGGATTTCATTACACGCCATGTTAACTATAATTTCCTTCAAACGGCATGTTCAAACGTTCCTAAACAACTAATTACAAAATCGTTTAGCCAATCCACGTACTGCAATTTGAATCTTGTGTATTGACTAATAATTCTACTTCAATTGCTAAATGAGGAATTTGACTAGCGATCTGGATTATATAAGAAAAGAGTATTTTGATACACTCAATAAATTGTAGGAGCTTTTTATGCTATCCAATAAAATGTCGGTAAAAACAGAAAAAATTTCAACTCGAAATAATTTTTGCTTAATAGCATTGAACCTCAATAGAATAAAAGTTAGATGAAGTCGAAGCAATAGATATCCGATTATACCACAGAGCCATCTAAAACAGACCAGTTTTAAAAGTAATCAACGAAGACGTAAAAACAAAGGCTACATCGAAGAGAACAAACAAAATTATTTTCCATTCCCTTATTTTTACTCCAGACGAGACCAATCAGATGAACTATGTTAATTAATTCAATTGCTAAAAATATCAAATGAATCCTTTTGAAAACAAGTTTCAGCAAGTCTTGGCCATTTAGTCGAGCCCATTCAGACATCTGGGATCAGCATTTCGGTACAAAAGGTCACTTTGTTTCATTGGATTTAAAAAAACCTTCCCTTTGTTCGAGAGCTTAGTGTAACGTAATTTTTTAAAGTAAGCCTGTCAATGACAAAGCTGAATATTTTTTGAATAATTGCCTCATTCAGAGTGATAAAGTTAGCAATATTTTAACTGAACTTGCGTTTACAAATTGGCTTGAAATGTTCATACGGTTTTAGATATCTATGTTTTATTTACGAGTCTCCATTTTATTTTTTTGTCTGCCCTGATCTCACATTTACATAGGCTTAGCACAGCATGACTTTTCAATCATATTGTGGAACGATTTAACAAATATTAATTATAAAGGAAAATATTTTTACAAAATATTTGCCACATTAGATATACAAGAACAGAAGTAACATATATTTTTCTTAATTTATTAACATATATTTCTCTGTATTACTAATAAGGTATTCTATTTATTTATTTAATATTTATTGTACACAAAAAAAAACAACAATTTAAAGAAATAACATATAATAAAAGTACAAACGGCGGTCTTATCGCTTATACGCGATATCTACCAGACAACCTTTGGATGGTTATAAGAGAAGGAGAAAGATGCTTGACCCATGTGCTTTATTTCCACGATATTAAGATGTAATTAGCAACGAATTTTCTCTCATTAATTTTATTTAGATCCTTTAATAACCTTATAGTCAGACCAGGAAAGCGAAGTTCCACACAAATAACAAACTACCAAAGAGCGAACCCAGAGTTGTTTGAATAAGAATTATACCGAGTTACAAAGTTCAATTGACAACAGTCGCCGCATGCCAACAAGCGGGATCGATGACTGACTCTCTAAGGAACAAGCTTTCTCAGAATAGTCCAATCTGTTCTCTGTACAATAAACAAAGCTTAATAAGTGATATTGTTGAGGTCGATGTCTCCAATTTCACTGGATTTGTCTTCAAAAATGATGAATTCATAAAAAGAATTGATACCGACATTATCTTCTATTCGAGTCATCTATACAAGTATCAGGTTCTCTTAGAAAGGTTTAGGATATGGACGTAAAAGAAAAAAACACCACATATGTGTGAAAAAAAGGTGTGTTGAGCAAGAAATCGGGAGGTTGCGGGTTCATTCCTGGTGGTGGAATAAATATCTTTAAATACACACAGTTGTTCGTGGTGGCCTGTTGGTAACGGACCAGATGCGGCCGCCTACATGTTCAGTAGGGTAATTCACGTAATTAAATAAGTTTAGTTGCAGTGCAGTTGCAGTTAAGTTTCGATCAAAACAGACCTTTTTGTATTCTCGTAATTTTGACAACCGCTGTCAGATACGCTCGCGTCAAGTTCGCGTCACGCGAGCAGTTTAGTGTATTCTACTGCTGCGTGTTTTATGTGCGTGATTCAGATCGCAACTTGATCGGTATTCACGTATAAGCTTCTTGCATACGACTGACGTACAGTTGACGCGCAGCACACGCGCAGTTTGCGCATAGCTTAGGTGCAGTTCACGCGCAGCTAAACAATTACAAGAATACCATTTTGCACTAAGACGTAAACTTCATTGCAACTGCACCGCAACTTGATCGGCGCGTCAAAAAATTACGTGAATTAGCCAGCACTATGGTCGCGGGTTGAAATGTCACGGCACTCCTTTGACTTTTCGAAGTCATGTGTGTATCGATAGTAAGTCAATAACCACGCACTATAACGGCGAAGGAAAACCTTCTGAGGAAACCTCCATACCATAGCGATTTGTAAAAAAATCTGTGGTATGTAAAAGTCCGGCAGCACGTAATAGGCCAGCGTTGTGGACTATATGGCCTAACCACTCTCAATTGTACTATCGATTGTAGAAAAGGCCCGTGCCCTGCAGTAGGGCGTATGTGGGCTGAAACAGCACAGTAATAGTATATATACAAATCCATTTGTTTCTGATTTTGGTGTTGTAGCATCCAAATCATTTATTAATTTCTAAACATCACGTCACATGATACTTATTGTGAAGTCAGAACGATGTATGTGTGGGTGTATTTATTATAAATAGTAACAGTAATTGAACCCAGAAAATCTATTATTGACTTGTGAATTTCGATCATAGCAAAGACAATGAGTAAATTGAAATTCTTGTCTACTTCCATTTACATCAAAGGTGCGGTTTAATTGCGTCCTTCGTGAAACTATATTGTTTAGTTCTATTTATATTTTGAAAAGATCAGTCCAATTGCCATGGTTCTAATATTACAAAACCAGTGTGAATTAACAATTTTGTTATTAACTATCATGTTAGGTTTGGCCAGTAGGATCTTTCGATAGCATTATATCTTCTACTCCCGTCCCCCTTCATATATGTTTCAACTCTACATTTTTAAAGGTCAACGCACATCCAACCGATCAGCCAAAGGAAGTCCACTGCTGAACATAGGCCTCTCCTAATGATTTCTACAGTGACCTGTTGGAGGCAGCCTGCATCCAGCGACGTCCCGCGACCTTTACCAGGTCGTCTGACCACCTAGTGGGTGGTCGTCCCACGCTGCGCTTTGCGCTTCGCAACGCAGATTCTGATATAATTATTGTTCTTCAAATGTATTAATCGACAAAAACGATTCAAATAAGCAACGCTGATCGCTCACAATCAGACGAGGCATATACCCGTTTGGTACCTTCAACAAAAAGAGTTTTACCACTTACATCCCTTTCGGTAATTTCATATATTTAGTGGGATAATAGTCCATTTCCCGCATTACCCGTAAGCGAGCCATCTTCAACAAATTGACGGCTAAGTGCCTGTTTTATGAGGTGCCGGAATGACGTCTTTGGAATATACATGATGAAAAAACTATACGAATGTTCGCGTAATGGAGCTCGGGGAACATTGAACGCGAGAATCAGCGAATGTTTGAGAAATTCTTTTACGTAATCGCATATTTCCAGTCAGTTGAATTTTACTTGTTTCCAAGTTTTCTAAGTAGCTATATAATTAAAGGAAGTATAAAAAGATTTTCTATCTTTATTTTTTATATTATAATGGTGAAGGAAAACATCGCGAGGAAACTTGCATACCTTAGTGATTTTAAAAACATTCAAAGGTATGTAGAGTCCGCCCACCCGGACTAGGCCAGCGTGGTGGACTGTATGACCTAACCCCTCTCAATCTACTCTCGATTGTAGAGAAGTCCCGTGCCCTGCTGTGGGACGTACAAAGGCTGATACAGATCAGGAAAAAGTGGCTACAATGCACTTGAAGAGAAGTGTAGAGTAATCTTAATAAAGTATGGCGATGCAATTATATGGAGATCCTTCGGGAAGCCTATGTTCAACAGTGGACTTCCTGTGGCTGAAAAGAGATAGAGAGAGAGAGAAATGCAATTATGCCGACCTCTTCGATACAGGCTATTCATGCGACATGCCCATTCATGACATATTAAAATTACATCATGGTTCTATTGTTTTGATTGATTTTGATTTTGATGTGCTATAGGATACGTATTGCAACTCATAGACTTTTCCAAACATTTCCACAGCGAACTATTGGAAGCATATCAAAAGTTGTAGAGATAGGCTCTACAGCGTAACAGCTTGAATGGGCAGGATCGTCCGTGGCGGTACCACTATCTCACAGAAGATCGACCTGAAGCGATAGCTTAGCTATCGCATTTCGTCCGGTGAGTGAGATTGCCAGATGCCCAATAACCTTTTCATCTTTCCATCCCTTTTCTTTCCCGCTCCCCTCCCCACTTGATGACCCGCCAACACATTTATGATCCAAACGTTGTGCATTTTCATAGACGGCAGTGATCTCTTACCATCAGGTGACCTGTTTGCTCTTTTGCCGGAGCTGTTGTATAGAAAATAAAACAGCATTCAACTTGCGACCAATTGACCATCGGTTTCCGTGTTGTGTACACTGGCCTAGTGCCACTTCAACTTGCTTATGTAAGCACAGTAAGATTCATAAATCTGATTACACAATCCATTAAATATTCTTTGGAAACCACACTCACTACTCTATACTATTGCATTTGCTGCAGTCTTGTTAATCCCATAATTAACTTTAAAAACAAAGTTGTACTTAATGAAGATTAATTGTTGTTTCATTTACAAATTGATTTTTAATTAGCCGTTTAACGCTTAGCCGTAGATTAGATTACCGACGGATTAGATAATGGCAAATTAACTGAGATTAACAATGGACGCTGGTTTGTGTTGCTGGAATATTAACGGAACAAGTCTGATATCTATAATCCGAGTTATGATTAATGCTAAGAATGCTTTAACATTTTGTGCTTTAATATTCTTTGAAGAATTTTGCATTCATTAGGAAAAAAGTCACACCTAGTTTTGCGAATGCGTTTATGTTGGACGTATGAGATATACGCCTATAACCGTGAAGGAAAACATCGTGAGGAAACCTGCATACCGTAGCAATTTGTAAAAAATCTATGATATGTAAAGTGCGCCAACACGCACTAGCCCAGCGTGGTGGACTATATGGCCTAGCCCATCTCAATCGTACTCTCGATTGTAGAGAAGGCCCGCGCCCTACAGTGGGTCATATATGGGCTGATACAGACCCATCCATCTATCCATCCATCATCCATCCATCAGCCAAAGGAAGTCCACTGCTGAACATAGCCCTCTCCTAATGATTTCCACAGTGACCTGTTGGAGGCAGATACAGATATAGTATGAGATATTAGTCAGTGTGAATATATCGAAGAAGGTTAAAGGGTATTTTTTATCCCAGGAAGATATATAGCCGGACTTTTATCCTGGTAAATCTTTGTCGAGCGATTCCGAGAGTAATACTCGTAAATTATATACATCCATCTATCATCCAAAGGAAGTCCACTGCTGAATATAGGCCTCCCCCAATGATTTCCACAGTGACCTGTTGGAGGCAGCCTGCGTCCAGCGACGTCCCGCGACTTTTACTAGGTCGTCTGACCACCTTGTGGGCGGACGTCCTACGTTGCGATTATATAGCTAACTAAAATAGCTCATCTCACGATAATGCGAAATTGAGCGAAGGGCATGAAAATTTGGATAAAATATAATGATTTCGACGGTCAAATCTCATGGGAGTGTTACATAATATTATGTATTTTATTAAGCTTTCAATATGTTATGTTAGACCGCTTTGATTTAGTATCTGCCTATTATTGGGTGTATACACGAGTTTTTCTCTAATAATTATTTATTTTAAATATGATTTACACATAAAGTTATAAACTCTTCATTACATTAGAAGTTGTTAGATCTAAGTTACAGACAGTTCAATTTAAAATATTTTTTCTCCGTGGTGTCCCATCATCTTAAAAGTGTGCATCAACTCCCAATACACAACTTCAAAATGTTTTAAATTATTGGCTTACACTGTAATCTGCGGTTTTTAATTCCGGTCTAATACCAGAAAAAAATTCTCTAAGCAATAAAATTACCTACGCCCCTCACAAAAGACACCTACATTATTTTCTAAAGCAATGGGCTAAAAAGTGCGTCAATGTTGCCATTTGCAAAGTTACTTACACACAAAAGACACAAAACAGCTGACTTAGGTTACACAAACTATTGTTACTTTACAAAGTCACACGTCATCTTCGCCTTCAAGATTGGTAAAAGACAAGTGGAAACAAAGCTAAGTGGTTCCGCGGTAATTGCGTCGAAGATAAACTCACGCTTTGTCATCGGCTTGTTTCTTTTCATTGCGGAACCCTTTGTGACGTATTATCTCGCACCTTTGTTTTGTTTATGCCCCTTGGACTCCTGGTGTATGGCCTGGTTTGTTCATGTAAATCGAAACTTTGTGTGTGGTAGTTAAAAGGTGTCGTAATGTTGAAGTTTAGTGCTTGTGTTGCCGAATTAATGGCGCTTTAGTTTTGGGATGTGATAAGGGATTTACATTTCTAGTTACATGATGAAGGTAGTGTTAATTATGAGCTAGGCGCAATTTTCAAATATGGAATGGCGCGTGCGTTTTGTTTTTAATAATAAATAAATATATATATAATTCTACGACGAAATATTGTTTTCAAAGAATTAATATCAATCAAATGGTTGGGAGTAAATTTATAAGTAATTCTTTCTGAAACAAAAAAAAATTGCAACAAAACCAATTGTTACGGATATCGCGAATTTGATTAAATTTTTACATTTGTTAACTTCCCGACGTTTTGATCACTTTATAGCTTTCGTTGGCACGAAGCGGTCCGCCCCGTAAGAATTCGTTTTATTTCGATGTGTTACATTCGCGTAAATCTAAGAAACCATTATACAAAAAAAAAAAACTTGCGTAACGTAACAAACAGATGAATCTAATTAAGTGCAAGTATTCCAGGCTTCCAGTATTCCAGGCTTCTATTTATTACAGTAGGTTCATCTATAGTACAAATACGCTATAATAAAATAAGTAATTATCTTTAAAATGAACTAAGAAAACCACACGCGTCAAAAGAGATTTTTTGCCAACATCTCGTTATTTTTCTGTTAAAACATTCTTCAAAGTGAGATAGATCTGTCAAATCTCATTACGAGAATAATTAGGTTAGAAGGGTTTCACAAAGCAACGAGCTTCAATGCATATTACGAGCCGAGATTCGCCTGTTTTTCACTTTCGTATTTACGTAAATAGGACTTGTAGACTAGGTTTGAGGGTCGTAAAATTAAATTTTGAAGTGGCGTATATGTTTCACAAATAAGCCTTCGTTTCTTGAAGAATTCTTTGTTAGTTCTTTATGAGACGCCGACAGTATATTTCAAAGCGAAAACTAATACGAATAATTAATTCAATACGACTAAGTAACGAAACGAATAAAACATCCCTACATAAATAAATCCGTAAATAAATAAAAAAATATATTATATAGATGCAAATGTAAGTCAAACTGGATGCATAAAGCAGCAGAACGGGCTCTGTGGCGTACCCTGGAAACGACTATGTCCAACGGTGGACTGCAACAGGCTGATGATGATGACAAATGGAAGTTTTTTTTATATTATAGGGGGCAAATGAGCATACGGCTCACCTGACTGTATGTGATCAACGCCGCCTACAATACCAAAAGGTATGGATCTCCATGCCTTAGGTATGCCAGGTAACGCATCTGCGTTACCTGCCTTTGAGGTGGGAATACGCTCATCTGTTATTTACGATTACACAGTTTAACTACTCAAGTGAACATCATAAAATTTTACAAACAAATCGTCAAAAGTATAGGAAGGACGTAGAATAGCTTTCACCTAGAAAAATTAATGTGTCCGAGGGATAGAAAAATAAATTTCTATCAAACAAAAATGCTTCCTGTGTCGACCGACAACCTGAAGTAAATATAAATCCTTCAATTAACGCAAGTCACAAAGAAAGTCTAGTTCCACAGTTTTTCTGCGTGTTCGTCATAAAGTATATCGTACTTTTATTAAAGCATCCTCCATCATGTACGTGTTACGTTAGAATTCAAATTAGAATGATTTACGAACCGTAACACAGGGTTGAATTTAGTACTTGAATTTGGGAGATATTTGTTAGACTGTCTTTTTAGGACAGTGTTGAATTTCCAAAGTAATTTATTATAGCCAAGTTATTTATAAAGATATTGTAGTAAATAGCCAAAAATACAGCTATTATTTTTCTTCCATTCAGTCCAATAGCTGATAAAATGTAGTAGAATAAGAAAAGCAACTAGAAGGTGATTTTATGTTTAGTTTGATTTACACTACAATAGCGAGAAATCACATGCTGATTTAAGATAGAAAATAATTTAATTATAGCGTTATATACTAACATAGTGGCCTAAACCCTCTCAAACAAACTGGCGATTATAGAGACAGTACAGTATAGTATCGTCCTTTAATAACTTCATTTTCTTAGCAGAAATTTCGTTAATATTTTTAATTAATTCCAAAAACGTGAGGTCACCCAAGTCCCTAACGCTGGCACCGTCGATCCACGTATCCGATCTACTTCGGTTTGACCAGCCAAATGTATCGAAACACTCTATCTGCTCATTCAGGTTCCAGTTAAACCGGCTTTATCAAAGCAAGGGCTTTGTTCTCCACTCACTTCTACACGAACTGACGTAGTGCCGCTAACCGCGGTGGCGGTAGTACGCTTGCAAAGTTCCGAAATCACACTGCAGTTTACACATAAAAGTTATAATTTATATTAATTGTAAGAAGTTGAATAATAGGAAACATGTGAAATATATTTATTTAATGTAACAAAGGGATTTTAATAGCTGTTTATGTTAAAAATATCGAGAAGGAATGATATTCTTTTCAATGGATGAAGCAATTATGTTTGCATGCGCGATTTCTTTTTTACGATTCATTTCAAGAAGCAGTTCTTATTTATGGTGTGCACAAATAACTTGCTTTTCTAGTTAATTGGGCTCTTTCACAAATCGGATATCGTTTACCTTTTCTTTGTCTCTACAAATTTAATCATTAATTAGTGTTAATATTGTTATGTTTTAAATTATCCTCAACCAGTCAATGGAGTTTTTTTATTTAACCACTGAAGCCAAAGATCTTCATCGTGAATAAATTGAAACTTTCTAAGACGGACAGTATTTTTTACAAATCATACAATTACTTATAGGTCCTTGATCAACAAGTCCTGATCTCCTGAAGTTCCTTAGTGTTCCTAGTCCTGACTAAGACATGGAATTTTCAGCCCAAGTAGTTTGCTAATGATTTCCTGGTTGATGAATGATCCTGTCAAAATGACGCTATACAAATTAATCATAATCAACACGAAATCTTAGTTAAATAAGCGATTAGAGACATAATGGGGGATAGAGCGGATCGCGAATGGCGTTCAACTTAAAATTGGCGGAGCAAACATCAATCATATTTTCTGACGAATCACTGCTTGCGAATTGGTCGACTCGGCGATTTTGCCTAAATTAATCTATTTACAAAACGATGTAGAGTCGATATTGGAACTATATTTTTTGGAATAATTAATTTATCGATCAATTTATTTCGATAGGTTCATACACAATCTAATATACAGTTTTAACTATTCCGGCCAGTGCTAAGACCCGGCGTACATTTTTCGGGATTTCGTATATAAATACAAAGTGCTAGGAAGCTTGTTGGTAACGGACGAAACACGACTGCCTAAATAGTCAGTGCCGAAACAGTTTCAAAGCTGAGGTCTTCGATTGGAATCCCGGGTCGGGCGAACTGATTACGGATTTTTCAATTCATTATCAGCTCGGAGTTAAGAATTTGTGCCCGATATAGCGATAGGCTCATACAAGGCGAAATGTGGTTGTTATGGTAGAAAGTCTGCCTACCCTTTCCGGGAAAAACGCGTGAGTTTATGTATGTATGTTTTAAAACTTCAATGGTTTTCAAAATACGTTGGATGAACCATTATGAATACAAGGAAGTTGTTGGAAATTATTTGTGACTAAGTAAGCTGGATAGAAAGCTAATACCGTATAAACCACTTGAATAAGAATCTACTTATAACAATTTATGATAAAACCTAACATTACCCGCCAAAATTAAACGACCTCGTTTCGATCGCGAAAATCTTAGAATACATTTGAACTTTTATTAAAACGTTCGTTCGCATCAACCCTAAACGGCGTAACGTTTGATGACGTCATTACAACATTATTTACATAATCACCCACTGACATCAAATCACATCCAAATTGCACCCAACACCAAACCCATAGAGTCGAAAATTGCTTGTATATGGTGGAATTTTCGAGATTTCACTTCAAAGTGTCTCCCCTTACAGAACAGTGTATATTAAGATACTTTACATTCAAAATGATAGGTAATGATTGTTTAGAGCTCGGTTGTTTTGTGAATGGCTTAGATTCCGGGAATTTTAATGAAGTTTAAGTGAAGGCTTAGAGTTTGATGACCCTTGCGGTTAAGCCGGCCAAGGGGAATAATGGTGTTTGAGAAGGAATGAACATTAAACGTGATTATTTCTCCTACAATGGTGTGTTGCATTTAGATTCAAGATTTAATGAAGGCTTGTTATTTCTTGTTTTGACCACGGTATAGACTAGCTTTAAGTGTGTGGTGGCCTGTTGTTAACGGATAAGACGCGATTGCGACTGTTCACCTTGGTCGCGGGTTGAAATCCCACTGACTTTTCGGAGCTATGTGTGTATTGATGGTCAATCACCATGCACTACGAGTATAACCGTGAAGGAAAACATCGTATGGAAACCAGCATATTGTAGCGATTTAAAAGAATTTCTATGGTAAGTAAAGTCCACCAACCTGCACTAGGCTAGCGTGATTGACCATATGACCTTACCCCTCTCAATCGTAATCTCGATTGTATAGGAAGTCCATGACCTGCGGTGGGCGTATATGGGCTACCACAAAATCACTACAAACACTATGAAACGTACATGAAATTTGCACTCTTTGGGTTAGTGAGATTTTCAGATGTTACAACTCGCTTATGAAAATAATAATAGAATAGTAGCCTTGTGGTGTGCAATATTTTCTATAAGGTAAGAACCTGCGACCTCTTATTTATGTCGGTCATGACTAATTATTGTATTACAGAAATTGTCAATAATATAACTATTAAAAGGATATCAGCAAGCATGATATGTTTAATTTATTTATGGTATTTTAATATGCGTCTGAAAACTTGCAATTTTACGCCAAATTAATGAATTTTAGGTTTAAAAAATGAATATTTTTAACCCAATAAACTTGACTATAAACCACATAACACTATTACTTACCAATAAAAGGTTGATCCGTACTACACCACCTCAACCCGCTCTCATGAACTGAACCTAAACTTACTTAATGTAACACAACTTACATAACTTAATCTGAACTTAAGACCAACTTGGACTGACTCTAGTCTAAATATAATTTGACCTTAGTGTTTCTAATATTCCCTAATCTGATACTGCAGTATTGAAGTGTTTGTCTATTAATAATATAAGAATTAAATTCCATATTGTTTTAAATATTGTCGATATTTTTTTTTCATAAATACGCTTGTCTAATTTACTTCATAGAATCTTTGTAGTTCTTGTGAATAACTCTCAAGCAGACTAATATTTCTTTAATAATAGGAAAGAAAGAAAAACACATTTATCATAGGAAGTTTACTACTGAAAATAGCAGGCGTCTTGTTAGGAATACCATAGTGACTTGTCGAAAACGGTCTGCATCTAGTGACGTTTTGTGCATTTTGTCCAATAATCACCCACTGACATAAGTAATAATGCAATCCAATCCAATCCATCAGCCAAAGGAAGTCCACTGCTGAAGATAGCATATACATATTTTATACAAGCAATAATTATCTGCAAATACACAAATATTCAATCGTACATTTACCTTTACATTAACTTTAAAAATACACTGTGGGAACAAATGTATTTACTTTTTCGGTGTGCAAATATCGAGATGAATTTGTGTCGGAAAATATATTTTTCAATTTGCCGCGCCGGTACTGTCAGCACGCATCATCTAATACGCTTCGAATAAACTTTTCTATCCTCTACGTTTAGTTTTTTACATGTTGCTGGGTGCTGGTGTAATTTCAAATTGAGGTTGACGTTTTTTATTTTTTTTTTGTTTTATTATTGGTGGAAGGACATTTGTATGCACTCGAATCAGACCATATACACTTTGATGGAAAGCTTGTAATGGATGTGCGTAAGTGTGCATATTTCGAATTCAGGCTGTGTGTAACGGGTTTCGATTGATTAGTTATAATTGTATTACCCAATGTGACTTCATAATATAAAAAATAACGACATATTACGAAATTATGTTCTCTTGCTATTTCCCAATAGGAAAAGTTTGCAGTCGATTCATGATCAGCTTGAGAAAATTAGCTCGGCCTTATTCGTAGAAAGTTTTAAAACCTGTTTTAGTTATCGATTATGTGTCCCTTTCGAACGACTTTTGACTTCAGTTTGAGCGAAGAAGACAAAACATTCGATAACTAAATAAATGAATAAATTAAATAAATACACCCAACGTACATAGTCCTGACTCCACATTAAGATCAATTAAGTCTTGTGTCGTGGGTATAACTATGAGAGACTTTTTGGTTTCACAAACACCCAGACCCGAGACAAATACTTGTGGGCCTCACAAAAATGTATTCTGTGTTCGTATGACCTCCTAAACAATACGAACATAACGTAATTATTTTCTCACTACATAAATAATGCCTAAAATTACAAAACAATTAATTTGTCTTCCACATCGTTTTCTCATTTGACCACTCTGTTAACGTCTAGCAGACCATTCGCCCAATTTAGCAAATTTGCAAAATTTGTGTGCACTTTTTGTGGGAGAAACTTTCGACGCACAAACAGACGGTGTGCCCAATACACAAGTAATTAACCCAGTTGCGTACACCCCGACGCGCAAGTTTCACGGAACGGGCTACTGCCCGCCTGTATCGTAACTCCAAAACTTGTGTTTGCTATCGATTATCTGCGATCGCCCCTGTATTCCTCTCGCTTTGTTTATTCCAATGCCTTTGGGTTAGTTTCTAGTTTCAGGAAATTCATGATCTGTTTTTCTTGGATCATTTGTTTGAGTTCTGCAGCTCTTTTGTACTCTATCTTTGGGAGTAATTAACCAAACTTGAAGTTGAAGTTGGGATTATGTTTGTGTTAACGATTTATTGGTGATTATGATTTATGACAGAAAGTTTCAAAAGCTTCATTAAAGCAAATTAGGTTGATAAATGGAAATAATAGTTTAAAAAACACGCTTTACACCCTATGTGTTTTTTTTGTACTTTATTTTTACTAAAAAACACATATGTACGGCTAACTTATCAAAGAAAGGCAGCTGCGCGAAATTATCCACTTTCATTTTTTACGAAAAAAAAAATTCTGAAGGATCTAGTTAAGATGATGATCACTTACTATTACGTGAACCGTATGCTCGTTTGCCCTCTATAGTATAAAATACATACTTTTTAAATTATTGTATCATCATCGATCCTTGATTGATTAAATAAGTAAAATTTCAAGTCAATCCAACGTTATAAAGTGTTCGAAAAGCGACTTCAATGATTTCGTTACATACAAGTAAAAATAATAAAAGCATACATACATACACATACTCTCGCCTTTTTTTCCAGGAGGGGTAGGCAGAGGCACCACAATGGCACCCACATTTCGCCTTTTATGTTCCGTCCCACGACGCGATAGGAGGCTAGCCTATGCCATATCGGGCACAAATTCCTGACTCCAGGCTGATAATTAATAGAAAAATCTAATATCACTTTGCAGGACTCGGGATTCGAACCCGTGACTTCAGCTTTGCAATCATACCGTAGTACAACTGCGCCAGCGAATCAGTTAAAATAAAAGCCTGTTAAAAACAATTGTGAAAATAACATAAAAAATAATAAGGAGATTAAAAAGCCTAATAAAAATTAAAACAAATTTGCGAAAATAGATGGTTAGTTAAAACCCCAGTAGCTTGAATATCCATGACGTTATACTGAACAATAGTTTAATAAGGAGTCATCAAGTAGTGATATTGGGTCAGTCTTGTAGACTTAGGGTGAAATTAATTAATGTAATGTATTAGAATCATTACGTTGGATGTATTATTTGGAACCATTTGATACTTAAAATAAAATAGGAAAATTACACATACATAAATTTACGCCTTTTTTCCAGAAAGGGTAGGCAGAGGGTTTCCTAGTTACTACCAAGAGCACCTACGTTCCGCCTTGTCTGTTCCGTCCCAGGATGTGATAGGTGGCGAGCCTATCGCCATATCGGGCACAAATTCCTGACTCCGGGTTGATAATAAATAGAAAAATCCAATATCACCTTTCCCGGCCCGGGATTTGAACCCGAGACCTCAGCGTTGTCACCATACCGTAGTACAACTACGCCACCGATGCAGTCGAGTAAAATTACAATTACACTAAAACCAAAATTCAAAACTACTCAACAGTAATTGTGATTACATTTAATTAAGAATAGTTTCAAACACATGTACGTCCAAGAAACGTGTCCATCAAGGGAATTAGGCCAGCATGTTGAGTTATGGGTTAAACCCTCCAAATGTGGCGACTAACTGTAGTTAATGTGGCGGGGATTGCGCCGGACAGAGTGTTATACGCATGCCGCAAGACGCTCCGTGTCATTTGTATGTTGACGTTAGTTGAAGCTAGTGCAAGACTTTCGTGGGAGGAGATTTACAAATAAAACGTATGAGAGGTCAAAAATTTACAATGAAAATATCCGATCTCTTTATTTCTAACAAAGATCCGAAAACAATATCTAAAACAGTACTCGAATACTATTGTTTTTTTCTCATCCATTCAACTTCAGCGATATATCAAAATCGTGAATCAGGATAAAGCGTCCGCGGTCCGATAGTGCTCGACTCCGCCGTGGTATAAATCAAAATTTATGAAAGCGCATAAAAAATAGAAAACCGCGCAATATTTCCGCGGTACGAAGGAAAGTAACTCAATTAACGATATTGGCGGTTGGTGGGAACAAGTTGGGAGCTCACAATTCGTCGGCCCGGGCCACAGTTGCGGCGCGGTAGTGTAAATGGATTGATGTTTGTTATCTGTTACATTCAGGTGTGGGATTGGATGATTGAGAACTTTTGTTGTATATGGGATGGCTGGAATATATATCCTTTGAAAAGGATGGCAAAGCTTTTTCTGTAATGGAAACAATTGGCTAACAAATCAACGTAGAAAATATTCACAAAAATTCTTTGTTTATTTTATTTTTTTCTCTTTAATGGTTCACCACAATTGTTACACTGATTATAATAATTATACACGATTACCTCTGAAATAAATATTAAGCTAAGTGTACAATTTTTAACAGTAAACACTACATGAATATGATTAACTTACGTTAAGGTTAGTCAAAAATCTAATAAGCCAGGTGTTAGTTATTTAAGTAAAAACAGTGATGTTTATAGTAAACCTAAAAATTATACAGTTTTATTAACAAGATTTTTAAAATTATTAAGGGACTCGCCAAAAATATCAAGCTGATGTTTGTAAGAACTGTACAGAGTGCAGAGTCTGAGAACTGGAGAATTAGAACCTGAGGTGGTTCTACGAAAAGGACCTCGAAGAAAACTAACAGGATTTATACCAACTAATACATTAGAAAAGGAATAATGGGTTTTACTGATGTATGTATGATAATTTCAGAAAAAGCATAGACCAATTTCTGACCCTTGCCGATAAGTAGAAGAGAATCACGGTTCATGGAGAATCAATGTACTTCACATTATGTCTTCGAAAATCTCACGAATCCAACATTACGACAACGTAGTTGCTGCTACACAACGGTTTAAAAATGGCTTTACTTAAGATAAGAAGCTGTTCAAATTATAAACAAAATAAAAATAAGATAAATACATCAAACAACACACACATACTAATAGCTCTTACACAGAGTGTAAAATTAAACAAATTAGAATAAACGTTGATGTATAAAATTTGGAGTTGCACCACTGTCCTCGCTTGCGCTAGTGCCGTGCTAAAGCCCAGAAACTAGTTAGCTAATAGCCAGAGATAAATGACTGGCTCGGATATATATGTGTTTGTGTGAACTTGTTGTGGGTTTTATGTGAAAATTTGAAATGACGTCACCCCTTTCAAATTTGATGTAGCTTCGGTGATTTTATTGAAAACGTGCGTTACTTTGTTCGAAATTCAATTGCATTGGCATTTTAAAATTAGCTGAGGGTTTCAAATGTGATTTGTTTTGTATATGGGATCATTTTTATTTAAGGTTTAAGACATTGACTGCAAACCGCAAGGGGCTATACTTCAAATCAATTGATGGCGGACGTTGTCTATAAAAAGGTGCTGGTTTTATAAATTATCTATGATAACCTTTGGTAGGGGATTATTGACAGCAGCGAATTTATTAAAAAAGATATTAAAGAAGAAGAAGTAGAGTGCATATCATATATCTAGCAAAGTCCAAGAACTTTATCAAGATAAACACACCAAAATAAAAAAGCATAAGTACGTAGAGCCATTTAAATAAAATAAAAATAGAGCCAGATAGAGTCATTAAGTCATAGGCCTAACAACGGCTGAGCTACTTAAAAACAATTAAACATGAGCGGTGTAGCATTAATTCTGCACGTCCGCGCTCAGCCGAGAACGGTTAGCGCACGTAACAGCTCTACACTCACACAATTACTTTACACCTGTTTCAAATTTATTACTCTTCTCAACTAACAACTGTGTTTGTGTTTCAAATGTAATGAGGACATTTTCAATGCGAATATTGTGATAATTCGTGTGTGAAATATTATTGGAAGCTATTTAAAAATGTACCTTTTAAGAAATGTAATGGTTTTTTATTTCGATAAAACATAATGGGAGCATTTTATGTATTATTTTGCTATCATATCCTTCTAAGATTAAGGGCTTTCTTTTTAATCAATATTTTCCAAGGGATTGATAAAAATACTTTTAATATTAAATCACAATACTGTTGGACGTTGATGGATACAAAGTGGATACTAGATAGTTCCTCCAACTATTATGCACGACCTGTAATCTTGTAAGACGACGCTATAAAAATCTTAGAGAAAAGTCTATGTTCGGTAGTAAATAATTAAAAAACAAAATGTCCCACAAAACACTTCAAAATTAGACACCAAAACACGCACAGTATATCATACACAAAAACATAATTAAGTAATTACTCGACGTAACAGCACAATTAACCCGTACACTGTATTCACATTTAATTACTGCTGAAAATATTCGGGAGGCGTGAGTTTGTCTCGTTCCGCGCTCTTCTCTTAATCTTAACGACGCGATACATCAACGAAAGGGGTTAAAGAGCTCTCAGTGCACCAGATAAGGGTATTTTGGATACCAGTGGTGAAAAAACAGGAAAGGGTTAATTTGTATAAAAATTATTTTGTTATTTTAACTATTTAGACGTCAGCAAAATCAAATAAGTTATAGATGCAGAAAAATTTCTTAGTGCAATCCACTTCCAATAGATGGCTATGGATATCCTTGGGGAAGGGCAGGTCACCTAACAATTACAAGAGACCACAGGGGGCTTCAAGACCCCAACAGTCCCGAAATAATATTTGTCAAGATGCCATTGTGAACCACTAGACAATTGACTCAACTCAGCCTAAATACACAATCCATTTTTACAAAATTTACTTAAATAAAATAGACTAATTGAAACGGACATTTACCAGCTGTCATTTTAAGCGTGCAAAAAATTATGTTGACGAAATTTTACATGAATAACTTAAAACGTATTTTTGTATAAGACTCTGTTTTTAAAACCTTCTGCACGCTTACTTAGGACGTGATGAAAATTATTCTCGTCTGCTTAGTTTTCAGCTGCTTTAGTGTTATACTTCTTTGAATAATACAGAATTTATAATTGAATAAGTTTACTAGAACGTACGATTGTGATCGTACTCTCGATTGTAGAGGAGGTCCGTGTCCTGCAGTGGGTCGTATATGGGCTGATACAATACTAGAACGTAGTCTCATTCTATGTATCTAAAATCATAATTTTGACAGCCTCCGTGGCGCAGTTGTTTAGACGCCGGCTATGAAACGAGAGGCCGTGGGTTCGATCCCCGCAGAGACACAAATGTTGGGTGAACCACTAGTATTTGTTTCGGGTCTGGGTGTTAGTGAGACCGAAAAGTCGTAGTTCCTGATACCCACGACATAAGACGCGATCTCAGTGTGGAGTCAGGACTATGTATGTGACTGTTGGGTATATTTATTTGTTTATTTATTTATAATCTGTGCGTTCTGTGATGTGAACGTTGAGTTTCAATTATTTATACCCGTACTATTTAACATCATCAGCGGTGTAACAAATCCCACATTTGAACATAAGCCTCCCACAAGGATCTTCACAATGATACGCAAGTCGCTACACTTACGTGGATAACTTTGATGGAATTTTTATATGATGAATTCAGTTTTTTTTATAATGTAGAGGGCAAACAAGCAAGGTTCACGTGGTAGTAAGTGATCATCGCCGCTCATAAACATCTGCAACACCGTAGGGCATGGAGATGCGTATGAGTATTCGCACAGACATATTATGCTAACTTACTCATAGCTTATACAGGGTGGTATTGACACATTTATCGTATTTAATTTAATCCACATGTTGCTCAACACCCCAGGTGACATTGTATAAAATTTGAGAAAATCCGAGATGATTTTGTATACAAATCGTGATTTTAGATTTCACGATTTTTGGGAACCACCTATACGAGTATTTTTAGCACTTAGCTGAACTTCAGTTCGGTCCGGGTACTTAGCTGAACCGTAAAAAGGCACATTATACCAATATGGGTTGATAAAAAGCCTTGAAAATTTAAATTACGATGTTTGACAAAACTACCAGTTAGTATTTTTTTAAACTTGCTACAATGTTGCCTGGGGTGCTTTTTATAACATGTCAATATCACCCTGTATAAAGCGGACCTCCTTTCATCAGTTTTGTTAGAAACATGTGGTTTATATGTATGTCAATACCACTTGTATACAACGGACATCGTACCACCGATATATTTCGTATCACCCCTAAAATACAAGTAATCCCAAATCACTCAAGAACACAAATCCCCAAGACTCGCTGACGTAACAGCCCTACTTAAAATGATTGAAAAAACACCGCCTTAATCGCGTCCGATTTGTCAAAAGGGCGAACTTAACCGTCCGTGTCGTTACTATGAAACAGCTAATCGGCTAAAATGGGCTAAAACGGGCTAAAATCGGCTAAAGTTGGCTAAAATCGACTAAACTTCGCCGGGTCGTCGACGTCCGCGCTTTGTCCCCGTGATTGATTGGTGCCGCTACAAGGAGCCCGCCAACAGATTAGAATGGACGTCCAAGTCGTAAGCGACAGCGGGGAGTGAACTTTTACTATAAAAGGAAGTAATAAATAATCAACGAAAATAGTAAAAATAATATCACCTATTTACGATTATTAATATTTTACTTACCTTGGTAATCATTTAAATAATTCGAATTCTTTAAGTACGCAGAATCTATCATGTTTTCCTTCACCGTTGCCGTTAGCAATAACTATAAATACTCCATCTAACCCTAAGAAATATAAAAAAAGTCGCTTAAACCTTCCAACAGTACCAAACACAACCCTTTGCAATATCGAGAGCCCGGGTAAACAAGTTGTTAAGAAATTGAATGTAAGTTAAAAGGGGGGTGATAATAAAATTTTATTCATTCATCCCCTTGTTTGATTTATTAACGCTGACAACACTGACCTTGTTTCGACGTTCAGACGTATAAACAAAAAGTTGTAAAGTAATTACGATCGTTTGTTTAGACTTTGTTTCGATTTGTTATTCCTAAATGATTCTGTTTGTTGTATTGAAGTTTTTGTCAAAAAAAAGACTACGGTATTAGCTAGATACTTAGCTGAGAATTATTTATACAAGTAGACGAATTCTGTAGTCAGCGAATTTCTCAAGAAAATATCCATACTTAACCGTTCTAGTGTAAATGATTCTAGTTTAACGACTGCAGCTCGTCTTGAAAACACTAAAGGGTGGACTCAACCAAAATATTACCAATATTTTTATAAACCAAAAATGTTTTTGGGACCGAAGGTATGGAAACTTAACAGATCTCCTTTAGAAAATAGATACTTAATACTCTATATGACAGCATCTATAGCGCAGTTGGTTAGACCCTATCTGTGAAACGTGACGCTGCGGGTTCGGTCCCCGAACCGAAACAAATATCTGTGTGATCCACAGGTATTTTGCCTGGGTGTTTGAGACGGAAAAATCTCTCGTAGTGCCTGATACCCACGACACAAGACTAGATCTTAGTGTGGGGTCAGGACTTCGTATATAACTGTTGGGTGTAAATACAAGATAAATAAATATTTATCTTACATAAATCCACGTGGCTACCCTGGTCGCTTACTACGGTGCGATTGCAAAGCTGATGTCTCGGGTTCGAATCCCGTATCGGGCAAAGTGTAATTGGATTTTTCAATTCATTATCAGCCCAGAGTGAGGAATTTGTGCCCGATATGGCGATAAGCTCGCTCCCTATCACATCGTGGGACGGAACATACAAGGCGGAACGTGGATGCCTGCTTACTAACAGGAGAACCTCTGCCTACTCCTTCTGGAGAAAAGGCGTGAGTTTATGTATATATGTAACATATTTAGATGGTATAGAAAGCCGGTATCTTATGCGGTGTATTTAAGATGTTAAAATATATGTAAATTTCACGTTTGTTGGAAAATTCGTATTTAACCAGTAAGAGGGTCGTAAAGTGGGATTGTTTTACATCATACGAAGGTATAAAGTATATAATATAAGGATAAAGTCGTAGGTTCTGTCATTTTGAAGACCTCGCGGTTTGATACTAAAATTTATAGACGTCTCCGTCGCCCTTCAAAGAAAATAAAAATGTATAAATATATTTCTTTACGATCTAACAAATAATAAGAGTAATAATTTTGACGAAAAATATTACAGTTATTGCAAAGATACTACAGACGAGTTTTTATTATAAAATTAAAATGTTTACGAAGTTATGAGTACATATAAAAATCAAATTTTATATTAATCCAATGATATTATTTGATCCACATGCTTTTATTACGAAAATATGAGACTCATAGTTGAGGTGGTTGAACGTACCATCTGTAATGAAAAATTAGCCTGGCAATGAAAATTCTTTAGTACGTATATAGCCTAACCACTCTCAATCGTACTCTCGATTGTAGAGGAGGCCCGTGCCCTGTAGTGGGACGTATATGGGCCTATAATTCTAAGATTTAAAGTAAACACGTCTTGTAACTTTGCAAATTGGTCTCACTTTTCTCAATATTAGTGTATTTGAAGTTTTACATACTCATACATAAACTCACTTCTTTTTTCCCAGAAGGGGTAGGCAGAAGTTCTCCTGGTAGTATAACCAGGCACCCACGTTTCAACTTGTCTGTTTCGTACCAGGATGTGATAGGGGGCGAGCCTATTGCCAAATCGGGCACAAACTCCAGTCTTGGGGCTGATAATGAACAGAAAAATCCAATATCACTTTGCCCGACCCGGGATTCGAACCCGAGACTCAGTTTTTGTAATCATACCGTAGTACAACTACGCCACCGAGGCAGTCAAGAATAAAGTCTTAATAAGTATAAAATATAAGATGTATTTTAAAATTACTTATAGAGCCCAAAAATCGCCTCATCTTTTTTGAACGCTCTACATTTACCTCCGAAGTTATGAAAAGTACAAGTACACTGTATTTTAATCAAATTTTTAATAAGCTTCATGTTTTCGGCGTAAGAAACGATTACCCTAGTACCCTAGATATTCGTGATTTATGTGTAGTTTTTATTAAACATGTCGCGACATCTGCTGTAGGGGAATCTTAATTATTAATTAACTACAGTATCACATTTTATTAAAGGTCCTGATAGCTATGCTTTGCACTTCAGAACTATCATCATTCCTTACTATCACATTTTATTAAGCGTCTGTTCTTTACTTGCTATCTTTTGCACATGCAATTAGGTCCATTCCTTTATTTTTCGCTATTAAAGGCAACTACTGCGTATAAAATTGTATGAGCCTTTAAATTCTCTTACACAATAAAGTAGCTACCTATAATTCTTCTTCTTCTTCTCTCCAACCACAAGAAGTCCACTACAAAACATACGCCTTCCCCATGACTAAAACGAGGCCTATGACTATAAAGCCCCATTTACACGGGGAGAGTTACTCGCGTTTACGATACGATTATCGTAAGGATTTAAAAAAATGCATCGCGTAAACATTTGTCAGAACACGATAATCTATGGTGGTTATGATTTTCGCGAGAAACTCTCCCCGTTTAAATGGTGCTTAATTCACCAGATGTTAATTTCAATGCAGTTAAAAAAGAGCGTAAATCACTGTAGTGAGATGTTTATTTCTTACTGGTCGACAGATATATGCCATGCTCTAACCGGGATATATACAGCCCGAAACATGATGCCTCTTGCGTGACCACTACTAGAGAACACCTGTCCTGCAGTGGGACGTATAAAGACTAGGATATTATGTTAATATCTAATATGGAAGTTACCGCGTTCATAACACACATACTACGGTTAGGAAATAATCTACTGTAAGAAGGTTTGAGTAAAGTTTACCAAAATGCCCTACACCAGTTTGTTAAGCTTACATACTGTTAAAATTCTCGCAGAGTGTTCTCAAGTATGCAGGTTCCTCACGATGTTGTCCATCAATGTTAAAGCGATAGTACCAACTTTGAATACACACGTAACTTTGAAGTCAGTCGGGTGTGCTCTAGAATTTCATTCCACTGCCAACTTCGCTATCGGTAGAATGAAAGTGTAATAATGATTTAAAATACTATGGTTATTTGAATGAAATTAATTGGTAATTGTTTTAGTAGTATACGCATTATAATTATTTGTAAATAACCATTAATAAATAAAAATCGATCTATTAAAGCATGGGATTTTAAAATAAACTAGAATTATTGATATATTTTTTTTTGTGGCGTAACTTGTAAGGCCTATGTCCAGCACTGGACTGCTACGATCTGATAATGATGATGATGATGATATGATGGTATTTATATGTAAATAAAAAAATAGTAAACTAAGCATACAAAACCACAGACATAAACTAGTAAAGCACACTCAAATAAATAAGCAATCCACTACATAAAATAAAATGTAGTTTTAGATTATTAGCCGATTGTTACCTTGCATTGAAAAAGCTTCAGATTCCAGAACGTTGGTCGATGTTTTTTTTTTTTATAGCAAACGAGTCCGTCCAACGAGCAAGCAGGTCCCTTGATGGTAAGTGATCACTGATACCCATGAACATCCGCAACGCTTGGATCATGGATGTGTTGCCGGCCCATCAGATCGGGAGAGGAGCGAGAAGGAACAATGATGGGAACAGGAAAGGAGTATTGGGCACCCGGCAGTCGTAAGACAGGTAAGTAATCACCCAACGAAACACGACAGCTGAGCTCTCGCTTCAAGTCGATCTCCTGTGAGATAGTGGTACCACCCCGGACGAGCCTGCCCATTCCTGCTAAGTCATGGCTGACAACGGCGTAAATGTTTTACTATAATTGGCCAGTCTTCCATATTTTTATTTTAAAAGGTTTCCCTCTATTGTTTAATGATCAGCCTAAACAATAAATTTATTTGATAAGAATTAATCTAATTAGTAACGACTTACGTAAACAATTCTATGAAAACCTTTGACATAGAATTATGTATTGTACTCATGACAGACAATTGGAAATGTAATTGAAAGCAATGGAACTGGCGTAAAACTATGGAAATGGAAAAGCCATATTATAGTTTGTACGAGCTATATTAAACTTTGAGCTCAATCGCAAATAACGATGTCTAGCTTTGAATGACTTATTGCCGAGCTTTGCAAATAACTTTTGAAGCACAACACCGAAAAAAGCTATATAACAAAATATAAGTATTATTTTCTTGTTTCTCATTATCCTAAATACATAGCTAGGTTACTAAGTGGTGGTGGTATTGTGGTAGGTCTCTCATACGTAAGAGGCCGCCTGGGTGGGTACCACCGCAATTTATATTTCTCCCGCCAAACGGCAGTGTAAATACACTATTGTGTAAGGACATTGTAGCCAGAGTAAACACTAGACGCAATGAGACATAACATCTTATTATCTCAGGATGGCGAGCTCAGTGGAATGCGAAGCGTTGCTTTGTTATTCATGGTGTTGTTTTGTTTGCTACTATCCATGAGCGGTCGTATCGCTTACCATCAGGTGAAGTTCATGCTCGCCTCGCCATTCATTTCAATAAAAAAAAACAGTTCAATATAGTGCATCAAGAATCCCCAAAAAACGAACACGACAATACGAGTACACCATTAAACCAAATCCTTGTAGTGTTCACTTCTCCAGCATAACTCGACCCCAGCAAAATCTCCAACAACAAAACCGTTCAAACTCACCAACCCGTGCAAAGACAAAGGATTATAATTCCCAAACTCCGCTCGCAGTGCAAATATCAATCAATAAATTTAATACAAGAACAAAACTTATATAAATAACCTAAGGCGGATTGATATACCGGCAATTGAAAATGTAGATTTCAAACTGTTTGAGTTTCGAATATTAAGAAAGTTCCAAGGGGCGGGCAGTTCGTTTCATGTTATTAGCATAAAAGGAAAGTTAACGTCCAAGTCATTTGGGTCCTCGCTCTGCAGACATGTAAGAGTGCTAGTGTGTATATATGCTATAGAAGCGCCAATTACTAAGGACTTTTGAAAGTCTTTGGAAATAAAAAACCAAATAAGGAGAAAGAAAGAGAAGAAGCGATTTGGAGAAAGGACTATCTTCTATCGGTGGCGCATCTACGTTCACCTCGAACATGACGCATTAACGCACACCAATATTGTATTGTATTGTATCAGCCCATATACGTCCCAATGCAGGGCACGGACCTCCTCTGCAATCGAGAGTATGATTGAGGGTGGTTAGGCCGCGTAGTCCACCAGGCTGGCCTAGTGCCTAGTGCGCGTAAGCGAACTTTTACATACGTGCGACATTTAAGTGCGTGGTGGCCTGTTGGTAACGGACCAGACGCGACTGCCTACATGTCCACAGTTGTCGCGGGTTCAACCCCGGGCACACCTCTGACTTTTTGGAGTCATGTGTGTATTGATAGTCCATCACCACGCACTATAACGGTGAAGAACATCGTGAGGAAACCTGCATACCATAGCGATTTGTACACCAATATACCCTACAGTAGTATGGAAAAAATCTATGACAGGTTTTCCATAATTGTTTATGGCGATCCTTATTTAGACCTAGTTTATTATGCATTGTTGTGTCCATCAGAATAAAAATTACATTTTCTCTCTAGCATCTTCTTAAAACCCAGCGAGTAAACACCATACCCACCGAAAGAAGGTCGGAACGGCGGAGTAAATAAATAACCCTTTAGACTTTAAAATATTACCCCCGGATTGGGGTAAAAAAATTGACTAGCTCCTATCTGCGGTTCGCAGGCCGGGACTCCGTTATAACTAGTTTTTTATACTAGATTTTACGACCACTTATTTATTTAAATTACATGGAATATGACAGAAATTGTAGCCATTATAGAGATTTCGTCGTATATCACAGATTTAATTAATACGTGTGAGTAAAGATTGGAAATTTAATTCTTATTGATTATGATTTATTAACAATACTGTAAATTACACATATTCTGTAAGTTTTGTTTCAGCTTACAACTGAACATCTCTGGATGTTCAATTACGAGTTACGAAAAAGAGCGGAAATATTTCCTTAATGTGCCATATAATTAGTTATGACTACACGTTGGTAAATATGAAATGGCCTGAAACCGTAATAGATAATTTGTGTCTATTGTGTGTTTGTATGTGTGTATGTTGTGTTCCTGTGCCACAGTGTTCAAGTTCTTAGCTATTGTTTCAAATTCCTTGAATCCTTAGAAAATACTTATGTACATCCGTCTCAGATTTTGGTTAAGAGAAGTATTCAAATGACATGAATTAAATGCAAAATCGTTCAAAGCGCACTAAGCCATATAGTCCATATGGCCTAACCTCTCTCAATCGTACTCTCGATTATAGAGGACACCCGTACCCTGTAGTGGGACGTATATGAAGTGATACAGACGTAAAATATTTTACTTATTCATCCGTACATACACATTTGATCAAACGGAGTACTGTGTTCTTTCATTTTATAAACTACAACAAAAACAAAGACTTCAGGATAATCTATCCAGTATCTAGTACTTTGCGGGATGATGAAATAGTCGGTCGAGGCCGCGGTGATACTACTCCCTCGGGACGCGTAGGGACGATTGCTATTCTCAGACCGTAGCGCGCCGGCAAAATTTCTTTAAGCCTTGGTTTGAGAACAATTGGGCTTAGTTACTTTAGTGTTACAGTATGGGTTTTAGTAATCTAGTAAGTGATATATGTAACTGCCATTAGAGCGAACAATGTACAAATGGTAGAAAAAAAACAGTTTTACGTACAAGATGTAACGTATTGTTGGATTAAATTTACATTTTTTTTATACACAAGGTCGGGCAAACGAGCAAACAGGCCACCAGATAGTAAGTGATCACTGCCGCCCGTGAACAACTAAAACGCTTGAATCATTGATGTATTAATGGCCCGTCAAACCGGGAGGGAAATGAGTAGGCAAAAGAACGAGAAGAGGAAAGGGGTTTTGGGCATCCGGCAATCTCACTTACCGAACAAAGCGCGACAGCACAGCTGTCACTTCACATCCGACTCCTGTGAGACAGTGAAGCCGCCTCAGACGAGCCTGTCTATACATGCTGACTCTACTATTTGATGATTAGGACTTTTCCTAGTAAGGTAATCGAACCCGTGAGCTCTTTTACAGGCAGTTTCTTAACCTCTACGACAGAGGCACTCGATATTACTATTTTTGTAAATGAAAAGACTTTTACAAGTGATCACAGGAATTCTAATAAGAATTTACTACAAACATTTAGGCAATAAACGAATCCCTTTAACAGCTTCTGTAATATATTTAATAGGCTGTAGTTCCACCTGAGAGCGCCAAATATTTATATATTAACTCAGTTCCTAAACAATCCGTATTTCGATAAAGAACTCTACCACAATGCAATAAAGTTCAGTTTTGTATAAAACAGAATAGTCAACTATCTCGTGAGATTCCCAAGACTCGACGGAATTCCTGATTGATCGGCTAAGTTGCGAGCGAATACAAGTATGACGTAAACGGAGACCTTGATAGTATCAATATCTAGGCACATTTTAGGTAATTAGGTTTTTCTCGTGACCTAGACTGTCTGTGCCTAAGGTTTAATGGGCTGATGGGTAGTTATGGTAATTATTTTTATACAACCCTTTATAAGTTTACACCCATAAAATCGGTGTTAGCAGAAGTGAAGTTTAACCGATCTTATTCCCATCCCAATATGGGATGATCACCTTATATACTTATAATAATTTTATACTTTATACTTTTACCTTTTTATACTTTCTAGACATGCTGGGCAAAACGTTGAATCACGGGAAACCCACAATTTGACATTCCTTACAAAGAAAAACTCACACGAACTGGGATACTGGAACGGAGAATCGAATCTAAGACCTCACGGTACACTTCCCAAACAATTTATACGACAATATTAAGTTTAAATTTATGGTAAAGCATCTATCACGGACGTGTCGGACGCCCACCCACAAGGCGGACGGACGACCTGGGTAAGGTCGAAGGAAGTCGCTGGATGCAGGCCGCTTCCAACAGGTCTATGTGGTGATCTATGGGGAAGGCCTATGCTCAACAGTGGACTTCCTGTGGCTGAAGAGAGCGAGAGAGAAAGATATATATATATATATAGTAGTGGTATCAGTGACAGTTCTTCAAGTTTATTTCCGTCCCAAATACAATAGAGAACGATAACCTCTATGATAATAATTAGGTTTATAACAGATAATAACATGCTAGACTTTGTAAGAATACTAATTGTTCTTTTTATGAGTTGTTTTATGTCGTTATTAGTAATACAAACTTTAACACCGACGATCTAAAGGCATTTCGAATTTATGTATGGTTTTATAGTTCACAATTGATTTAACGGTGAAAGAAAACAACGTAAGACTCCATTCATTTTAAAGAAGAGCCGACACGTCTATGTAGAATCTACATGGCCTGACTTTTAACTCCACAACTTAGTACACGTATTTTTATTAAGATGAATTCACAGCTGATGACTCGCATTCTGCGAAATACGCGCGAATTCATGTGTCATTTAATATAATATTATACTTATTGTAAAAACAATAAAAGATCAGAATAATAAATAAAATAAATTGCAAATCCATTGATAATTGTGCACGTTACATATATTTCAAATCTGGCAATAGAGAATTATTAAGCAAAAAAGAAAAATAACAGTGACATCATTGTTCTTTAGCGCTACAATTAAGTACGTCGTGAACAGACGATTTTATTTGCTATGTAAAGCCCCATTTACACGGAGAGAGTTTCTCGTTCCGAGAATCGTATGCGATTATCGCATGACATAACTGTCATGGATCATCGTGTTCTGACAAATGTTTACACGATGCCACCTTTTTATATCTTTGCGATAATCGTACCGTCGAGGTGAGAAACTCTCCCCGTGTAAATAGGGCTTTAACTTTTACACGTTTAACATATCGTAGCAATCCCACTTTGTGCAAGTATGAATTGAAGTAAAGCTGCTTATTCAGGAGTTATTAGCCATAGCTTTGAAGTACGAAATTATCCATTGATGTATAATATAAGACAAAGACCTGAATTTTCGTAATTATAACTGGTAGTCCACATCTACCAAGGAAGCAAGACGGTTTAATTAGAGGCCTAATATTAGGTATTCCAATGGCTTACAATAATTATTCTATGATTGTAGTTCGCAATATATTATGTCCTCAAAGTGTAGCACTAACGTTCTGAAACAGCTGTTTGTTTCGCCTTCATCGAAATCTTAGTCAGTTAAGACCAATAGGAGGTTTCATACGATTAGAAAGACGTCTAGCCTATAGTTTTACTGCAACACAAAGTGTTTCCTTGTTGATGTAATTGGATTTTAGCAGTCACATTTTCGTATATCTTTTACTTTGCACTACAATCTTCAACGTTGGTTTGGTAACTCGGTCAGGGCCATTATTATATTACCAATAGCGTTTCAAAATATAACGTTGTTCATCTGCCGTATTCCTGAAGTGCTTCAAAACCGATGCCAATAAATTAATATATTTCAAATAATAATTTCACACTAATTCATCTCAATACTCCACTAGACGAAACTCGTCGATCCAAAGGTCTTTGCCACGCCAACGAAAATGGCAGCCCTACAATTAATACAACCTTACCGTTATTGATTAAACGTTTGAATAATACTAGTCGATAATTACACCCCGCTTGGGAGGGGATCCGAATACAAATTCAGACTTTTCAATTAGGCCCGGTCCGAAATGATTAGCTAATCCGACGTAGACATTACTCACGTTCTGAATTTCGACGGGACCTTTTTTTAATGGAATCCATTTGTACATTACAATAAATTTTTATTCAAAACTCTTTTTTATTCTTTGTATACACTTTGTAACTACATTGTCGGTGAGTTGGAGGACATTTTTATTTAATTGTAAAATAAAGATGTTTGTGGCTTTGTATTTAGAATATTGTAAAATATGGTTAAACATAAGTTATTCTGCCTTTCAAGGGTCGTTACATTCGGTAAAATCTTATTTAACAGTACGTATAAGGTCAGTCTCCTAATAATTTATGCAGTGTGATGCACGAAAAATATCCTTATAGTATTATTTTTAGAAACAAACAGAAAAGTAGCATTACCATTAAGACTTGGAGAAAAGACATAATAATATTGTAAATTTTTCCACTTAAGTTGTCATTCGGCTATTCATAATAGCTTTGACAGATATTTTAATATTTCTTTCAAAAGTCCTTTCGCCCCCATTTTCTTTCTTAAAAGCCAAAACAATAAACAAAATGCAGCGTTCTCACAACACCCTCTTTGTTTGTTTTAAAGCATCTGTTTAGGAACGTAAATGCACTTACAATAAAACTCAAGTGCCTATAAAAACGGGACTTGAGAAAGGGTTTTTCATTTTGGAACATAAAAGTCTATTCAGTGGAAACTGAAAATATTACTTCTTAAATGTTTTCACTTCATTATAGCTGCTAAATTGTTTTACGTGATCGGAACTACCAAGTCTAAAAGAAAGTAAACTCTTTCACATAATAATAATTCGTTGTGGCCTATGTTCTTATGGTTGCAGAGCGAAAGAGATAGAGAGAGAGAGAGAAAGAGAGAACTGATTTTCCGTATTATGTAATAACTGTCCCATGCTGTAATAAATACACCCAACAGTCACGTACATAGTCTAACCCCACACTAAGATTGAGTCTTGTCTCGTGGATATCAGGAGCTACAAGAGGCTTTTCGGTCTCACAAACACCCAGACCCGACACAAATACTTGTGATTCGCACAAACATTTTTCTCGGTGCGGGGATCGTACCCGCGGCCTCACATTTCACAGCCGGCGTTCAACCAACTGCGCCAACGGATGTCGTATCTGTATCAGCCCATAATAAACCGGACCATAACTCCTATACCATCGCGAGTTCGATTGAGAGGCATTAATTTATTGAAGTTGTTGTCATTCATGATCTTCGCCACCAGTGTCAGATTATCTAGTACTGAAATAGGGCTTCCACAAGCTATTAGAACCTGTTTGCTACTATTAAGTCGTGTGTCTTATTTGGTGGATTTATTTACACCGAAAACATTTACCGCTTTAAAAAAAAAATACAACTCATAATCACATACATAGCCCTGACCATACACTAAGATTGAGTCTTGTGTCAGGGGTATAAGAAATTGCGAGAGACTTTTCGGCCTCACAAACACCCAGAACTGAAACAAATACCTATGAATCATAAAAATATTTATCTCGGTGCGGGGATCGAAACCGCGGCTTCTCGTTTCACAGCCGGCATCTCACCAACTGCCACGGAGATTGTGAAAATGCTTCTTTTGGATACGATCTGACAAACTGTCTAAAACAAATGTTGATTATACAAACATTACATAACAATGCAAACAGTCCGTCGCTTGAATAAATTCTTATTTGTATTTTTTGTTACATCCAAATAGTATAAGGAAGTGTTACGAGCATGATAGTGAGTGATGATGCACTTGTCTGTTTTGGCAAGACAAACAACATCGCCTTCCGTTGCGTCTGTCTAAATAACGCACCCTAATTTTGGATGGGAGAGATACGTTCATGTTTTTGCTTGCAGTAGTAACATGATATAGAAGAAACTCCACTTTGGATTCCAAAGTTGTTTCATTATTTGTTTTATTTTGATAGAGTAGAAGTCCAAGCGCTGAGCGGGATCGGTCTGCTCCCGATCCCGCTCAGCGCTCTCCTTCTGCGACATGACACGTTCGCAGAAGGAGAGCATGGCTCGCCACGAACTCCGGCTGCCGACCATGGCGGCGACCACGGCCGGCAGCGAAAGGTCACTTCCCACGACCGCGATGAGAGCGCTGCGCTCCTCGTCCCAGGCTGGGCACTCCTCCAGCGTGTGCTGGGCCGTGTCCTCACGGCAGTTGCCACAATGGTGGCACACGGCGGACTCCTCCGCTCCGGCTATACGACACAGGTACGCACCGAAGCAGCCGTGCCCGGTGAGCACCTGCGTCAGCCGGTATGTCGGCGCACCGTAGGCCTTAACCTTACCATAACATTATCACAACTGACTACCATTAGTATCTATTTAATTGTTTCTTCTGTTTTTCTCACTCCTTAACACCCCTTCCAATTCTAATATTTTCACTACAATCAGAATCATTTGACACAACGCAATTCAAACCGAATCAGAGGATTTGGAACTTAATGAAATAGAATTCCGACTCCACGATAAATTCAAACTTCAATAAACAAGAGATTAAAGAGTGATTGTCGAAATGCAGAGCTCTTCGTCAGGACAATCGGAAACTTTATAATGGACACTCGTAATCACAGCAAAGTACGTTTTAAACGCATTACAAACTTCACAATTGGGTAACCGACTATCGCAGAGATATTACAAGGAATGGTCTATCTGCTTTCATAATTTTATCTTCTTTTTATTGGACGCAGTGGCGTCCGGCTCATGGAATACCATTAATATTTAATTACATCCGTAATATACCAGGAATATAACATCAGGTTTAATGTGGATAGTGGACGCGAGGCTAGCCACGTGTCCAAATGCTGGTAATTTCAGAACGGTATCAAACGGCCACTGATATTTGGCTCCCAAGCTATCGTATACCACTTCTCCCCCTAGATTTGAATTCAAGATACTCCGTCGCGTCGGTATCATCAAAATTTGTTGTAGTAATTAAGAATCTTCAGCTCCTCATTTTAAGTCAATAATTTAATATCAATCCACAGCATAAAAGGAAGAATATATCGCACATAACATGGTAATATAAAACTTAATAGCTAATGCCCTAATGGAAAATGATGTTGAGATTCCGATGTAGGGCTCCCCACGTCAGCACCAACCGCTATGATGGATGGACCGGGCTTAGCTATTCATAATGTTATTAGCCCGACTGAATCACTCCCCGTTGCACAAAATGAATTAATTCTGAACATTCACTTTCGTTTATGATTTTTTCCTTCATAATCTATTGATGAATGATGTAATTAATTTCATCGGATAACGCTGATTTATCTCTCGGATCTGATAATAAAATTTGCGTAGTAAGTTCGCAAGTTCGTGAGCTGAATGTGATGTAAATTAATATACTTATTTTCAAGTGTTATCGTATGGAGATTAGGCTTAAAAGTTTCGGAGGGTTATGAAATAAGCCAGCGCCTAAAGAGATTTGGTTAAACCTCTCGAATTGAATGTGAATTTCAAGAACTGGGTCAGTAAAAATGGAAAGATAAGATATTTGTTGCTTAATTTTGATAAGTAAATTGCAGTTTTGATGCCACGAATAATGATCTGTTTCTAAAAGAAAAAATTTAAATATTTAAAAGACCAGAGTGTTAGGAAGTCCTTAACGATGTCCGTTTAAAAACAGTCAGTGGTTAAGGCAACAATGTTCATTAACCATCAATCTCCTTATTACATTACCCTTTCTATCCTATATAGAAGCTCCTAAATTGTTGCTATTTCCAACGAAATCGAAACGAACGAATCCACAGGTAGCGCCAAATGAAAGTGTGCAAACAAAAGGGTACATTCGATAACCAATGCTTTACAAATTAAGGTATAAAGCGGTCCCATTCCTCAGCGAAATTCATTAATGGCCCATAAACAAATCCGCTCTCACCGAACCCTTCAAATGGTACTTATTAAAATGGAGGTCCGTAAACAGTATTGGAGAAGTTTGATACTTGGTGGCTGAGTAATGGAAATTAAAATTCTGAATGGACAACTCGATCGGAGTGTTTGCTTTTGGTTGGATGTTTTTCTTGTGTATTTTTTTATTGCAAATGTTTCTATTTAGGAATTTGATTTGAAAATTATTTTACCGATAAAAATATTTTGCTCCAAAATAAATTTAGATTTAAATGTATCAGTTATGACTTGTCTAGATAGAAATCTTGAATATCTCGAATAATAAATGTTTGTGAGAACGAAAAGTCTCTCGTAGTTCTTGATACCCACGACACAAGACTCGATCTTAGTGTGTGGTTAGGACTATGTATGTAGCAGTTGGGTGTATTTATGATAATTATTAGAGTCTAGTGCCCAAGTTTATTTTCTTTATATTGGTGTTATCAAATTAAATGAATGTTGTTACATACATACATACATACGTAAACATCACACCTTTTTTCCAGAAGGAGTAGGCAGAGGTCCAATTAGTACACCCACGTTTCGCCTGATGTATTCCGTTCCATGATGTGATAGGGGGCCAGCCCATCGCCACATCGAGCACAAATTCCTGACTCAGATAATGAATAGAAAAATCCAATAGATATCACCTCACCTTTGTAATCATACCATAGTACAACTACGCCACCGAGGCAGTCTAATGTTTTGAAGTATTTTTTTTAATTATTATATTAGTCAATGATAAACATATCATCAAACTAAATGAAGTGACTATTTTCGCCACATGCCTGCCTGGTTATACATTATGCTTCTCAGATTTCGGTCTAAGTATTTAGCACATTTTGAAAAACATCGAAAATAATTTAATTAATATTTGAACACTTTAACGGTGAAAATCATTACATTAATAAACACTTTATTAACAACTTTGGAGTAAATAATAAATCAGAAATAAGATGTACCAAAAAGGTTTTAACAGAAATGGGCTAAGTTATTCCTAAGGTGCTCAAAGTGGTGCGTAATAAACGAACGCTTAATTAAATCATTTTACAATTTCGAATAGTCTAGATTTTAGAAACGTGTTTCTGCCATTAGCGTATTTAGATTAAGAATAAATATTTTTAAAGCCCCTAATGTTGTTTGCTTAAAATATTCTACGATAGCCAAAATAAACGTTAATTCCATTTTCATTTTAAAGCTGTGTCCTCGAAACAAAATAAGCAATATTTTTTTACGTTTTAAAATAAAACTTTTTAGAATTCTAGCTGTATTCTACATATAAGGCATCTGTTTAAAATATGGTTGTAAAATTTTTCTAATTCACACGATTGCATCATTAACACCAATTTTAAATTTTCATGGAAGTTTTAGAAAAGTAAAGTCCGAACGAAAAAGATTCAAACCAGAGAATAGACGATTTTAAATACAGTTAACATAATATTATTTTGGTCTATTTATGTAAGCACACTGAAAGCACATTACTGGAAGTGGTAGAGCCACGATGTTGACAGTCATGACTCAGCATGAATGGACAGGCTCGTCCGGGGCGGTACGACTGTCTCACAGGATATCGTGGTGAATGAAAATGCCGGATGCCCAATACCCTTTACCTCTTCTCATTCTTTTGCCTTCCCGTTGTCTTCCCAATTCGATGGGCCACTTACCATCAGGTGACGTGTTTGTTCGTTTACCGGACCCATGCAATAAGAAACATACATGTATATTTTAGTCAGCCATGTTACGTAACACACATTCATAATCGCAAACCAACAGTCCGCATCAAACAGCGATCATTACAACAATAAATTACAGCACGAACCCTTTCGACGTAATAGCCTTACAATAATTTACATAGAGTCCCAAGCGCGAGTGCCGAACCAAAACTTGCAAGTGACGTTGACAAACGGTCCCCGGGTAATCCCTGTGGATCTCGTGTGATAATTAATTAAACATATTGACTGATAAGTGGAGTAAAGTTTGCGATGTGTGTCGTCGCGGTTTGCTTTGGTTGGGATTGAAGTGAGCAGTCAGCTAATCAGGTTGTGGCGTGTTGATTATTTTGTTGGAAAGTTGAAATGGTAAATTAATTTTGAATTTACTTATGTATATGAATAAAATGGTAGTCCTCCTTTGAGCAGTTGGTTACAACGGCTACTTGAATCGATACATAAACGAATGTTTGTATTATTTACAAGTATTTGTGTCCTATTTAGGTGTTGAGAGATCGATAAGGTGCTCGTAGTTTCTGATATCTTGGTACAAATCTTGTATTTTAATATGGGATCTGAGCCATAATTCTGAATGGTGGGTGACTGCAATATTTTAAGGCAGATTGGGTCAACCAATTAAATTTTTTAGAAGAAAATTTCTCTACCTCTCTCTCTGCCCCTGTCTCTTTCATCAGTCATACAAAGTCAGAAAATCCATTGCATAATATAGACTAACGACTACCAAAGCAATAATTAATCAAAATTACATCAGAAACCATTACGGAGCGCAAAGCTAGTGTGGACGCTAACCTTGTAGGAGGGGCTACTTAATGACATCTCCGAAAAAACGTTAGTCCGAAGACATTAATAACGATTACCATGAATATTAGCAGAACAAAGCGCCGGCCCGACGGGACAAAGTATCAAACAGTCTGCTCAAAGTTCAAGGCCGGTGCGCAAAGTGAAACAGATAAAAAATACATTATGAATTTCAGGGTCCCACAGATGTGTGCTGATAAATTGCCTTAGGTTTTTCTTCTGTTTTACGCGTTTGTAGAGGTTTCGGTAATAAAGTGTAGGTAGCTTTTTTTGTAATTTTTAAAAGTAGTACAGTTACTTCCAACAGTGGAGATTCTTGGGGGAAGCCTATATTCAGCAATTGATTTCCTGTGGCTGAAGAGAGAGGGAAAGTTACACTTTAGTTACATTGGACTGTTTTTGGAATGGACAGGAGTGTTCAGTGGTGTCGCTGTTCAACAGAGAGTCTTACAGACGTGAAGCAAAGGCTTTGCTGGCATATTTGGTTTGGTAAATGAGATTGCCGAAGATCCTAATTAGTACAGTCTTTTCCGCATCTATATTTTGCGCCCTCATCCTCTTTCATTTTGATAAACAATGCACAATGCATAGAATGTGTACTAAGTTATACAATTTAACTTAATTTCAGGTTTCATTATCAGATATCCTAGTTATCCGAAATATTTTTTTATAAAGCAGCCCATATAGTTACGTCATTCTGATGGTCGTGAGCTTCGTCTATGATTAAATTTTAATCTACCAGCTTGATGTCAGTTAGTGAATTTCGAACACCATTAAAATTCTTGTGAAAACTATTCTAAAACTGTTAATTGAATTTTTTATCGCTCGAGTAAAATATGCTGAAGTAGATAAGGTAAGGTGTAATACCAGGGATTAAAGTTGTAACTATTACGGCTACCTGTATATACCTGTAGCTTATCCTCAGCCACAGTTTATTAAGGGGAACTTAGGCGTTAGCAGAAGATTTCCTTCGCAACTTTTTAAAAGTGGCCTGCATGCTGGTATTTTTTATTGAAATGAAACACGAAATGAGTATGCCATACGACCATGGATAGTAGCAAAACCAAATAACATCATGAATTATAAAGCAATGCTTAGCATTGAAATGCGCTCGCCACCCTGAGACATAACATGTTAAGTTTCATTATGACCGTTAGTTGCTCTGGCTACAATATCCTTTAAACAGGAACACAACAGTGCATTTACACTGCTGTTTGGCTGGAAAAATAGACATTGCTATGGTATCGGCCCAGGCGGCCTCTCTTACGAGTATATGAGAGACCTACCATCATATGGATTCCCAGTAACTTGCCCTTCTTGAGAAACATCAAATCCTGTAATTATCACTACTGGATCCTCACTCAAGAACGTTTTGGATCTATTGGCCATCAGCTCTCTGCGTTATATGCACTACCTATCACCATTTTTTTAATTGCTAAGCCACTTGACTATGTCGTTAACTTTCTGTCTCCTCATTATAGCTTATTAAAAAAAATTGGGCCTCCTGGTGAAGCCCATAGCCAGAGGCAACAATGGATATTATCACTAAAAAGTAATTACCAAAAGGCCACATGATTAAAAAACGATTCGCGCTTACCAATTTTTTTCTATAATTATTTACGCATCGCCGACCTCTCGAGATGATTTGACAAATTGTGGCCATGCTCTCATTTGTACCACAAAGACGGTCTGCCTCGCGTTAACTTCGGACAATCGATTATGAATTTCATTATTCTTTTATCGTGGCGAAATGTCTTTGTATTTTTTTAGACTTTTTCCGTCGTTCCTCTGACAAGTTAATTACAATTTTGACAATTAAACATTAATGTAAAGAAAAATTCACATTTGAAATTATTTACGACATTTTAGTCAGCGATTTACAACATTTTGGCCCTAAAAATATTTTCGATAGAAATTATTCTACTTTACGTTCTTACTGCTCTACATTCTGAAAACCACATTGGCGCTGAATGTGGCTTCGATCCCCAGACCGTGAAACCTAGTCTATAAAGTATAAACACAAACTTTCTTATAACCGTGACAACAGAGTTATAATGTCTTGGTAGCTATATGCAAGCCGCTTCCAATAGGTCGATGTGAAGATCCTTGGCGAGGACTATGTTCAGCAGTGGACTTCCTGTGGCCAAAGAGAGAAAAAAATAGAGAGAGTAGCTGTATGTATTGTAGTGTATTGTATGTATGTATATTTAAAGGTTCTTTACCACTAAGAAATAAATTTCGAGTGCAACATTCCGGCATATGTTAAAGGAGTTTTCGTGTTTATATATTTTAACAGTGGTGAAAATTGTAAAATACCATCGTGCAAATGGGGTTTCGCCATTAAGAAGCGTAACTGGAGCTTCACACCCAGCTTCGACAATAAAGGGGTGGTTGTGAATACTCCCTTATTCTAATGCTTACTATACCGTGGTAGTGTGAAAATTATTATATTTAATTTCCGACAATTTCCGTGTAAGTTTAATAAGACCTCGGCTGTGAAATAAAAAGCCTCCGAATTTTAATTATATTTTTATTGAATCGGCTTTAATTTTTTTGTGAATTTGGGTCGTAAATAACTTAATTTTCGTTTTCAGTACACAACAGTCCGTATACTGGGTTTTTGAATATTGTATTTTGTATAAGTATGTAATAGACTAACTTAAACATTTAATAATGAGATTTTTATTTTTTCTTAAAAATCCACATTTTAAACCTAACTATGATATGAATATTTGGAAAACAATGTCAGTTACAATGTATTTTGATGTAACTCCGGACTGCATAAGTGTATTATAAAACAAAAAAACGAGCAAACGTTTTAACCGGTAGTTTCCTATTAAAAATATCTCAAAAGCACGCGGCATTAGCTTTGAGCTCTTTTTAAAATAATATACGTTGCATGTTTGAATTATTTTTGCGTTTCGTTGAGAAGTTTTCTCGCTACAGTGTTAAAAGGCTAAGGTTACCTATGCAGTTTTCGTCTTTTTTGCTTATAACGAACATGTTTCTGATATAAAGGGTTCATGGGATAAATTATAGAGAGCTCTTTGAGACTTTTTTGTTAAAACAGAAAATGTGACGTGTTTTTAATAAAATCTTTTGCTAAGTATATCCGTGATAAAGAAGAAGTTTTATAAAGAAATTAATTCTTTTTGAATTTTATCTTTTCATGGCAAGGCTACCGAATCAATAGTAATGCATATTAATAGCTTTTGAGTTCTTCTCGGTCAAGGCATAGAACAGAGAATCGCTTGATTGTCTATGGGGAAAGGCCCTCAGGGACTCAGAGTTATGACCTTCTAATTGTCCAAAAAAGGGTCTATTTACCTAAAGCCTTAGAAACAATCCAAATAATTTATTTCAAATGTTCATACCTTTACCTAAATCACGACCCACGCATATTTCGTGCGGCAATAATTATTGAACACGCTTTTGAGACTCGAGTACAATTTGAATAATATGTTGCCGGTAACATTAACTATTCAAAATTAATTACGAAATAATTATTTATAATTACGCCTCGTCGCAATCAAATATGAACTAATTCTGAATTCTAAATACACGTTGAACAAATGAAATTTTATTATTCCGCTGAAATAGCGAATAATTATTAACATTATAGCTTTTATGACATGCAATAGTAAACAATGTTTCGCGCTGTGAATAACGAAAATAATTTAAAAGGTAAGAGGAAAACGGTTCGTGTTTTTGAAGAAGTTTCTTTCACTATTATTTTTTTACGGCTATCATATTTCGACTGACTGCCTCGGTGGCGTAGTGGTACTACGGTATGATTGCAAAGCTGAGGTCTCGGGTTCGAATCCCGGGTCGAGCAAAGTGATATTGGATTTTTCTATTCATTATCAGCCCGGAGTCAGGAATTTGTGCCCGATATGGCGATAGGCTCGCCCCCTATCACATCGTGGGACGGAATATACAAAACGAAACGTGGGTGTTCTGGTAGCACCTCTGCCTACCCCTTCTGGGAAAAAGGCGTGTGTTTATGTATGTATGTATCATATTTCAAAACGGTCGTGGCATTGTACATCGATACAAAACATATTGTATTAAACTATCCGAATAAAGAATATTTTAATTTTTGCAAGCGCATGACGGTATGTCAAAGTTAGCAAAGTTAGGTTCCTGCTGAGTTTATCGTCGAAGAATTTAATGCCTTGCGTTATTTTATTTGTTATCTAGCACGGCAGCCATTCCATAGCAATCGATGGTAAGTACGCTGGCATAAATCCATTAAACTAATAATATAAAACATAATCTAATACACAACCAACCAAACGGTTATAAAATTTACAAATCATGAATACATTCCGAATTAAACTATTAATAACCAGACGCGGTGACCAACACGTTTACGGTGGTCTCTGGTTGAAATCCTAGGGCACACCTCTGACTTTTCGAAGTCATGTCACCATAACGGTTAAGAAAAACATCTTACTGATTCCTGCATACCATGACGATTTGTAAGAATTGTGGTATGTAAAGTCTGTCAACCCGCATTGGACTAACTTGGTAGACTATATACTTATCTCAATCGTACTCTCGATTGTAGAGGAGGCCCTGAAGCGAAACTTACATGGGCTGATACAGATACATATAAATTAATGAATTCATAAAAATAACAGCTAAGTACCAAAATACTAAAAGATAATGACGTCAGTATTCTCTGACGTGTGTAAACATTTGTAGTACATAATATAAAAGTGTTAGTTGCACAACTTTTATTTGTTATATAAACAAAACTTAATGGGCTACAAGCGTGTTATTAAAACAATAATTTTGCCGGCGCGTGTAGCGTGTGTCCTACGGTTGTTAGGCCATGTTTACGATCTAAAAATGTGTAATAAAATTAGTGACGTTTAGACAGTGCGATGTGGAAATCTTTGGGGGAGGCCTATGATAAACAGTGGACTTCTTGTGGCTGAATAGTAAGATGGACAGATAGTGCGACTTTATGAAAAAATAAATCAATAAGTGCAATGATATTTATGTTCATCGGATTTATAAATTTACCATATATTATGTCTCATACAGGCAACATTATGTCTCATGACAAAGATTATGTTGTGCGTATTAATTCATTTGTTTTACAGATTGTAGTCAGAAACTACAGCAACTATTTGGTGTTCAAATACACACCAAAATAAATTATTACTGATGACACGAACTTTAAAAAAACAATACGATCGCACGAGTAATAAATCTATAAAAAAGATTAAATCTACTTCAGTACAAAAATAACACTCAACGTAACAGATGAAGCAATTATTCAAAATTAAATTAAAGAAGCGTACAAAAATTGTTTGACACAATAAGATCGACGATAAGAACGAATATAAATCATTACATAAAATTGTGGACATGAAATATTCATGTAAATCTCCAAACGCCGACACACTAAGACTCGACGGAGAACTGAATTCGTTAAATTATCCGAATTTGCGACACTTGTTTATGCAATTTCATTAGTCTAGATGTCTTGAAGGTAACTGAAAATAAACAGATAATAAAATATTTTATCCTCTTAATGATAATATTGAGGGTACTACATTGATCTGTAGGGTAATTCACATAATTAAATAAGTTCAGTTGCAGTGCAGTTGCAGTTAAGTTTCGATCAAAACAGACCTTTTCGTATTCTCATAATTTTGACAACCGCTGTCAGATACGCTCGCGTCAAGTCCGCGTCACGCGAGCGGTTTAGCGTATTCTACTGTTGCGTGTTTTATGTGCGTGATTCAGATCGCAACTTGATCGGTATTCACGTGTAAGCTTCTTGCATACGAGTGACGTATAATTGACGCGCAGTTTACGCATAGCTTAGGTGCAGTTCACGCGCAGCTAAACAATGACAAGAATACCATTTTGCACTAAGACGTAAACTTCATTGCAACTGCACCGCAACTTGATCGGCGCGTCAAAAAATTACGTGAATTAGCCAGCTGGTCTTATTATTCAATTTCATTTGTTTGAAATTAGGATTTATGTTGGCAGTAATTACAGTTCTCTAACATTTTTTTATCGCAATGAATGGCGAGACGAGCATGCAATTCCCGTGATGGTAAGCGATGCGACCGCTCATAGACAGTAACAACATCAAACAACACCATGACCAATAAAAAAAAATTGTTAAAGCAAGCAATAGAATTGATATTATAGTCTGCTATACCTTCATTTCTTTGCAGCGTATTTACTGTAGACTAACCATCCATATATGTCCCATTGCAAGGAACTAGCCTCCTCCACAATCGAGAGAACGATTGAGAGGGTTAGGCCATATAGTCCACCACGCTAGCCTAGTGCGGGTTGGCATTTGCATACCATAAAAAGTCTTGCAAACCGCCATAGTACGCGGGTTTCCTCAGATGTTTTCCTTCTCAGTTATAGTGCGTTGTGATTGACTAACAATACACAAATAAGTCTGAAAAGTCAGATGTGTGCCCTGGGATTTGAACCCGCGACCGCCGTGAACATGTTGGCAGCCACGTCTAGTCCGTTTACCAGGCCACCACTTACAGCAGTTACGCAGCGTATGTCCATAAATTCGACTTCACATCTCTATTTGCAACAACAAAGGCTATATTAAACCGGAGCTGAATTTATCACTTAATATGAAAAACAAATGTGGATAGCGCTGAAAATTTTGCCCGCAATAAATTGCGTATTGGGAGGGCAATACTTTTGTGGTCGTGTTTACCAATCTCACAAACATACTGCGCGCTTTGGTAATTGCCAAAACAATGTATTGGTTAATTTTGTGCATTGTAATTGATATTATTTTTAATATTTTACTGGGTAGTCTTTAGTTTTAGCAAACTGGATGGAGAAATGGATGGCAAGTTGAGTTGCCCAATGCATTTGAGTTTCGGTATGTTAGAAGTTAGTAAAGTTGCTTGTGTAAGTGTATATAGTAAATTATAATCGTTTACACCGACTGACTTCCTCGTTGGGGTAGTTATATTACGGTACGATTGCAAAGCTAAGGTCTCGGGTTCGAATCCGGTCGGGTCGGGCACAGCGATATTTGATTTTTCTATTAATTATCAGCCAGGAGTCAGGAATTTGTGCCTGACGTGGCGATAGGCTTGCCCCTTATAGTATTGTGGGACGGAACACACAAGGCGAAACGTGGGTGCTTTGGTTGCACTTCTGTCTACCCCTTGTGGGATAAAGGCATGATGTTCATGTATGTATATATGTATGGATGTATAATCGTTTACAGTTAAGAAGCCCATCAGTGACAACTGGGTGGTACTAAAAGCATATATTCCTACAGGCGTGAGCTTTTTGTACATAGTATATGTTTCTTTTTGTAGTGGACGAAATATTAATATTCCTATATGGTATTATCGAACGCTAAAAGCTATCAGTTCAAAGTACCAAAAATATATTTATCACACACACATTAACTCTTACATTTTGAGCCAAACCATTCTCCTACACTATTTTATTATAAATTTAATTGAAACATTTTCTTAAAACCCTCTCGTATGTAAGCCTTTTCAATGGTAATTCTTACATTACTATAAAGATTTCCCAACTCTTGGGAATACTCGTTGCTACGTAATACGTATGCTTTGAATTTGTACAAAGCTTTTTCCGAGTGCTACGACACTACGGCGCTACGTCGTAGCAACGCGACTTCATAAGCTTATACGAGAGTTGAGAAAGTTAGAATATTTTGGTTATATGTGTATTCAATTTGTTTAAATTATATCATTCAGTTGAAGAAGTTTCCTCGCGATGTGCTCCTTTTCTGTTAAAGGAACTAATGTGTAGTGAATAATCTCTAATAAATATGCACTTCATACGTATGTATTTGCAGTGTTTCAGTTATATTACTAAAATTCAAATCTTCGGCTTGTAATTTATCAACCCTAATATCAATTAAATCGGTTATTGTATAAAACTTAATTTAACATCATCAAACAAGGCTTTATAAAACTTAAAAAACAACAAACAAGCTCACGTTGCCAACGTTAAATTAAGAGCCATAAATCAATTTGATTAGACTTTTAGAGCGAAAAATTACCCAATTTTGGGGATAACCAGATAAAAAAATATCTCGGCCTCAGCGCATCTTGATCACAATATGATGACGCTTGTCTTGGAGGTGATTTATGTTAATGAAGCAGCGCCACCTTGCGGAACAGATTGAGTATTAATAATGGATGGACGTGGTCGCTGGATGTGGTTATTATTCTGGTATTAGTTATCCAGATTGTTGGGGTTGGGTTGTTCTTGTATTTATCTGTTTTTGTTTATGAATAAATGATTATTATTAATAAAGTAATTTTTAGATTTGCTGAAATTGCCTCGCTTTGGTATTTTTGGACCAGTGGTCTTTGTGTTGGTAAAAAAGTCTAATTTGTTGTGATGTATTAATGCCGTCATAAATGTGGTATTAGTTGTGTCCTTTTGTTGCATTAGTATGGTATAATAAACAAAATAATGCAAGTGTATAAAAAAATCCAATTTAACCTCAATGATTATTTGCCTTCACATTCGTTTATAATAATTTAATACACTATCTCTGGGACTTGAAACATTTTTTTTTTCTAAAACCACCCCTTATTTTTTATTTAAGCCTTACACCACTTAAGTTAATTCATTTACAGAGCACATCTAGCACTCTAGCTCCGCACGATGCGAGCGACGTAACGAGAAAAATAATGTAGAGATGAAAAATTGCGTTTGTTAGAGTTACGTCAGAGCGAGTTACGGCTTACGTGCGTCGTGTCCGTGCGTTCTTAGGAATGTTTCATTGAGTTTGTTATGTCAGGCTTTTTTGTATGGTCCATTAAAAGGGGTAAATTTATCTCTATAGTGGTTTTTTGTTGGTCTTTTAATTTTGTTACCTGCCTTGAGGGCGCAGTTGTACTACGACACGTTTACAACGCTGTGGTCTCGGGTTCGAATCTCGGGTTGAGAAAAGTGATAATGGATTTTACTTTCTTCAGGAATTTGAGCCCAATAAGACGATAGTCTCTCCACCTATCACATTGTGAGAAGCAACATACAAAGGGATCTTTGGTATCCTAGTAACACCTCTGCCTAAATCTTCTGGGAAAAAAGGCATGAAAATTCACGCCTTTTGCCTTTTTTAATAAACATACATATGTATTTTTTCTCTCCTGTTAAACTGGCTCCTTCATAGTATGAAGAAGTATTGGGTAGGTCGGCATAATTGTATTGAATCACGAGAAATAATTGTTGATAGCATTATATGCTTTATCTGTACGAAATCGTACTTAATTACAGGAGCAGTGTAGTCAATTTGACGAGTCAGGGTAAAAAGGGATATATTATATTCTATCCACCAGCTCAAGTGATTAAGATCTAAAACTTCTCAAGAGCTACGCCAGAGCGAATTGTGTGTGAGAGCCGTGTTCGTATATCCTAACGAATATTTCACACACTGTGTTTGATATTCCAGGAAATTTTCTATAGCTACAAAAAGAGTTGATTTATCTCTGATCGAAATGAATTATTTTAGTTTTTGGTACAATCAAGTGCTGAAAATAAACCAATTCGGCTAAGGATTAACCGCTCTCAATAGTTTGCAACAAGTTATAGTTTGCGTGCTTTGAGTGTAGTTTCATCTCGATCGAACTCTCGATTGTAGAGGAGTCCTGTGATTTGGAGGGGCTATTATAGACTGATACAGTACAGGGGGGTTACTCTACGATCCAAAATGAAGTTCCAACATTCAAACGTTCGACGTCCGAAATAAGTTATAAGTTTTCCACTTCTAAAAATCAATACTCAAATAATCAAGTGATTTCTCTAGTGCACCGTGTCTTGTATAAGTTATATAAATGTAAATTACTTATTTTTATTCAGTTCGCAGAAATGTGAAAAATAAATATTTTAAATGTATGTTCTTTATTAAAACATATCTCAACTTCTTTGTACGACCCTTCTTTACGATTGACGGTACTTTAAAAATAATTATTTAAAATGTATATCATTTGATGACTGCCTTCAGTGGGAACTTAGTGGTAATCAGGTTGTGAATTGCAAATCCGTGGTCTGTAATCTTACAGCTAGACAGATATTTCTGTCATTAACAACAATTTTGATGTTGTTGAAAGTTTAAGATAATCTAAACCTCCTTACTTATGCCATAAATTTTTTTTTGTTTATTTCGCTCGTACGCCTTAACATCATCATGACATCATGAGAATTCCAACACTTATTTTTATATAATTTTTTTTACAAACTCACGCCGTTTATCCAGAAAGGGTAGGTAGTGAAGCCACCAGAATACCTACGTTGCGTCTTGTGTGTTTCGTCCCACGATGTGATAAAGGGCGAGTATATTGCCCTATTAGGCTCAAATTCCTGACTCCAGGCTGATAATGAATAGAAAAATCCGATATCACATTGCCTATTTCTATATCGACTGATAACCTGAGCACAGCCGACGGCAAAATCCAGTATTTTTTTAAACTGTAAATAATGATATTATAAAGCTCCTAAAAACACGCAATATTCATTCGTCTCTACATTCGTATGATCCATCTGACTACTACATCTACATTCACATAACCACAATACGAAATAATTAATTCATCGCATTATACAATATTTAATATTTTTTTCCTTTTTTGTCAGCGTACAAAGGGTAATTTCTCATCCCCCACTGAGCTACCCCGTTTTCATTTGCGGAAAACGACAGGGGAATTTTAATAAAAAGTATTAGAATACATTCGCAGATATTTTTACGGAAACGATTTTAGCTTTTAATTATACGAAATGTTAAACTTCTTTTAGTCAATATTAATTTTCTTATAATTTGCCACATTCTCCTCAAATTTTATTCTATAGGGAAAACCAATTTCCAGAAAACTTTTTAAAAACGAAGGTGATGTTATAATATTTTTTTACCGAAAATATGGCTTTAAATTAAACAAAATATATATAGCAAAAATTGAAAAACGGAGAGATAGTTTGCGTTGTTCTCGCATAATCAATAATAAATGAAAATGATGAAAATATGCATTTTTCAAAAATGTCCGATCAAATTGATCATATAAAATCATACTGACTTTTCTTAAATAAATTTGAAAGATTGTGTAGACGGTTTAATGCCGATGACGAGTCGGTTTAGTGGGTAGTGTTCCATAGTAATATGTACAATTTTTTTGGACGATAGCCTTCTTTGCAAGACAATGGTATGTTAGGTTGCAGTAGGCACATATCTTCAATCTTCGAATCTTTGAATTAAATCCCTATATGTATAAAACAAATACATATTGTTTACTCTCAAGACAATTCGCAGCACACTCTGTTACTGGTGTACTAGAATCTACAGAGCACCCCCTCAGAATTGCCTGTTTCGAATTCCTGACTCGATAGCCAAACGAAGTGGCTCATGTCAATCGAAGTGCTCTTAACTATATTGACTCTTGAAATTATTTTGAAAAGCTGTGTCAATAGCAATTTTCAGCTTATGACAGAAGAGATAAGTTGACAGTGATTTAAAATATTTCATACAACCAATTTATTTTTGTGTAATGCGTTCGTAGCATGACCATAAACTGAAGTGACCAGATACCCTTACCCTTTGCCTAAAAATAGTCAAATTTTAAATCTTTGCACGTTAAAATAACCTATGCTTGTAACCCTGCTAATAAACACCTACACCCAACAGTCATATTATTCACTGTCAAGTCGCTCAATTGTCTAACCAGTACTACAATTCACAAAGCACCTCCTCAGATCTGACCTGTTTCAAATTCCTAAGACGATAGTCAAACGAAGTGTCTCACGTCAGTTGAAGAGGTCTGCTGCCATTTCGACGACTTTAACTAACCGTCTGTTTGCCAGCGATTAATATTTATAAACTCGATCTAGAATTGGCATGAATAAAATATTAGATGTAATTGTCGGGGGCGTGTTTTACGTCATTTTGTCAGCTTGTGAAATGTTTAAGGAAGTGAATTATGAATAGAAACTTTGTATTATTAGTTGGAATTATAACCTATTATTTCTTACAAATATGGAGTAAGTTAATTATGTTTTGTGTATATGTTCTTTATTTTTATCATTTTGATAGTTATAGTATATATATGTGTATTATATATTAGGTATATATTCGTTTTTATTTTTTACAAAATATACAACACGTACTTCTATTTATTTATTTTTTGGTGTACAATAAAGTTTATATAAATAAATTACTTTAATTGAAAATGGCCTATGAACCAACCATACACTGGCACATGTCAAATGAAGCGACATACTTAAGTTTTCAAAACCATTCACCACACTAATTAAACTATTACGTATATTAATAATTTATAAAATAAGCTTTATACTGTGCACTTTATATGTTCAAAGGAATTCCTTGAACATTAAATGGAGAAAAAAGTAGTTTCTTCATCAATATTCATTCATCTTGAATTTGCAACATTCTGCAGAGTAACTTAAGGATCGGGAATCCAAAATAAAACTCGTCTAGCTATAAAGAAGGCATTCGAGATTGGCTAAATGTAGTAAATTCCGTTCAATAAAAATCGCTTCAGTAAACTGAGATAAGTTCTTTAAAAATCTATTTTACTCGGCAATTACAGGAGCTATGCTGTGGACCGTTTAAAGGGGCAGGGGGGATATTAAGGGTTACCGCCCCTCCCCCTTAATATGTAATGGAGGGGTGGAGTAGGACATGAACATTTGGATATACGTATGATAAACTCATTCATCGTTTCACTGATATTACTGAGGGAGTAATCATGGGTTATAAATTGGTTGCTTCTAGCGAAATTAATAGGTTAGAAAATTATTTTCAACTTTGGCAGGATTAAGTGTATCTTTCAATATTAACTCAGTGTTTTACAGCAAGGCTATTCTATAAAAATATTTTATCGAAGGTTTTGAGCTAAATATTTTATAATTGAAAATTTTGTCTCACGCTTGGTTACGGAAGGGAGAGAAGTGGACAATTTCCTAGGCCAGCAGCTATCAAGTAAAAAAGGTGATGTAAAATTATTAATGCTGAATATTAACACCCATAAGACTAATAAAAACGAGTTCAGAAGGGGTAGGCAGAGGTGCAACCAGGACAGCCACGTTTCGCCTCGTGTGTTCCGTCACACGATGTGATAGGGGGCGAGCCTATTGCCGTATCTTGATCAAATTTCTGACTCCGGGCTGATAATAAATAGAAAAATCAAATATCACTCTGCTCGACCCGGGATTCGAACCCGAGACCTCAGCTTTGCAATCATACCGTTGTACAACTTCGCTACCGAGTCATTTAGTTACGTATCTTGCCAAGGTTAATAACTAGGCTATACTCAATATTACGGATGCAAATGAAGTACAAACTTAAGATAAACCTTAAATATTCACAAACCTTTCATTACATAACTGAAGTTACGCGGCACATCTGCCGCGTATGGTTTATTTAGATCCATTTATGTTCCACAGCGCATAGCAACGGCACGGGCAAATGTTCAAATTATTCAATGCGGACTGCACTGGATTAGCGTGATGGGTTCTGCCACCAGCGCACGTGAATGTGAAGGCATAGTCATATGTGATATCGGTAGTTGGGTATATCGTTATTTTGAAATTGTGTGACGACGTGGGTTTCTATATATTTTAATGCTGAACGAATAATATATAAGGGGCATTTCACGTGAAGCGGACAACCAAAAAAAAATGAGGTCATGAATTTTGTTTATACTCCGGTCAGTTATACTTCTAGTAGACGTGGACGTGTACACACATTATTTTTTTAGAATAAAGCTTTATTGCATAGCTATGAGCTTTTAAAAGTTTACCAAGAATGAAGTCACGAATTTTTGGATGCTTATTATCTGTTAATGCAGATAATAAAAAATACTAAAAATATATTGTTTCTTAAAGTTAAAAAATCGAAAATTTTAATTTTTTTGTCGAATTCTAAATTTGAATTATTTTACGTAGAGTAAACCGGAAGTGAACATTTCAAATCGATATTTGAGTAACTTCAACACTTTTTTTTAAAAATATTTTTACCTTAAATGAAAGCTTTAAACATATTAATTCTTCACAAAAAAAATTAAAACGTGATCCCCAATAGTTTAAGACTAAGAGCATATAGAGTACATACACATAGCTATGAGCACTTTATAAGCAATCGAATTTATGCGCATAAAACCATGATGAGCATAAAATTGTGGTTTCTGTCATGAAATACATTACAGACGGAGCTCCCCAACATTTTAAGAATAGCTTCAATTTTGTGAACCTATTTCACTACAACCAAAATTTTAAGATAGAAGCACAGTTACACTTCCATGCCACCGCTCATGGAATAAGGCCATGTGACGGTCTTGGGGGAAACTTTAAACGTTTGGCACCCCGTGCAAGCTTACAGTCCACGAATAACGCTATCTCTATACCTATAATATTATATGAATGAGACTTCTATTTACTACTGCACGAAGGAAAGTATTCAACAAGAGCGAGATTTTCTACGAGTCCGTTTTGCTTCCGCTATCACCGTTCCAGGAACTAAACAACTGCATGCTTTTCTTCAAACCAATGAGGGCTTATGAGTAAATATAATTAGTGGCAGTGCGAATAGTAAAAATTACAAAATAAATCTCTATTTTAGTTAAAACTGTTTCAATTTCAATAAAACCGCTCTAAGTCTTAAACTATTGGCGATCATGCTTAATTTTTTTTGTGAAGAATGAATGAAATCGTTTATTTTTATATTTTTGCAGGTTAGAATGAAGGAATAAAATATTAATATCGTAGTATTTTAGCATGTTAGCGCATAAACCCGATCGCTTAGAAAGTGCTCATAGCTATGTGTATGTACTCTATATGCTCTAAGTCTTAAACTATTGATGATCACGTTTTAATTTTTTTTGTGAAGAATTAATATGTTTAAAGCTTTCATTTAAGGTTAAAATATTAAAAAAAAAAAGTGTTGAAGTTACTCAAATATCGATTTGAAATTTTCATTTCCGGTTTACTCTACGAAAAAAAATTCAAATTTAGAATTCGACAAAAAAACTAAAAACTTCGACTTTTTAACTTTAAGAAACAATATATTTTTAGTATTTTTTATTATCTGCATTAACAGATAATAAGCATCCAAAAATTCGTGACTTCATTCTTGGTAAACTTTTAAAAGCTCATAACTATGCAATAAAGCTTCATACTTAAAAAAAAATGTGCGTACACATCCACGTCTACTAGAAGTATAACTGACCAGAGTATAAACAAAATTCATGACCTCAGTTTTTTTTCGTTGTCCGCTTCACGTGAAACGCCCCATAATAATAATGACTGCCTCGGTGACGTAGTGGTACTACGGTATGATTGCAAAGCTGAGGTCTCGGGTTCGAATCCCGGGTCGGACAAAGTGATATTGGATTTTTCTATTCATTATCAGCCAGGAGTGAGGAATTTGTGCCCGATATGGCGATAGGCCCGCCCCCTATCACATCTGTCACGGTGTTCTGGTAGCACCTCTGCCTACCCCTTCTGGGAAAAAGGAGTGTGTTTATATATGTATGAACGAATAATAAAGTATGAAATTGATAAAAAACCTGCATTCAGGCAAATATCATTATAGATGCTGTTTAATGGTAATCGAAAATAAAAAAAAGCAAAATTAATACTGATAGTCTTGTGTTATATTAAGTTTGAAACATTTCTAACTTGCAAAATTTTCACTAAAACTCATAATATAATTTTTGTATTCTGTTTGGGACCCCGGAACCTACTGTCAAAATGTTATATTATATTAAATCACTCACAACTCATTATTTGACAGCACCCATTAAACGGTCGCGCCTCAATCAAGCTAATAATAAACAATTACTATAAAGAATTCCAACGTCATTATGTTCACCTGAATACAGTCAATACGAAGAATTTTGAGAAAAAAATCTTAATTATTCTTACACCCCCGCTCTTAAAATTAAAACTATGGTAAGAGATGCCATAGACGGTCCTATCGCTTTAGACCGTTTACTTCACAAATAACCAGTAAATAAAAAACGTAATGATTTACAGTTTATAAAGGTTATTAAGACAGTATCAAGAAGACAATCACCCACAAGTCACAACCACTTCTCGCTTTGGATTTAATCACCCAAACTAGACGTGACGTGACGCAATAGGACCGCCGTATCCAGATTACCGAGGAATTAGATCAGGCTCGTCTGTTATTGGACACGCAAGTGACACTGCACGTGGACTCGTCAGTCTGTTTAGGAATGTATTAGGCGCCCGTGTAATCAACGTGGTCTGGTAATTTGGCATACATCATCTTTAATTAAAACTTAATGGTTCCTATAAGGCGGTCGATACAAGCTGCGTCGAACATGTCGATGTGGACATTTTTAGACGAGGATTATCTCCATCAACAGGCTTACTGTTACTGAGTACGGTGATGATACCTTGTGAGATTAAATTATGTCCTTGAAAACTCTGAAAGAAAACATCCTGAAGAAGCCTGCATATGTGGAAACTCTTTCAAGAACTTCTAAGGCATTTTATGTATACCCATCTGTACAAGGCCAGCACGATAGAATCATTCTACTATTGTATTTTAGTATTCAGGGGGCCTCGGTGGCGTAGTTATGATTACAAAACTGAGGTCTCGGGTTCGAATCCCGGGTCAGGCAAAGAAGTATTGGATTTTTCTATTCATTATTATAAGCTCGGAGTCAGGAATTTTTGTCCGATATGGAAATAGGTTCGCCCCCTATCTTATCCCGGGATGGAACAGACAAGGTGAAACGTTGGTTCCTGGTTACTACCAGGAGAACTTCTGCTAACCCCTTCTGGGAAAAAGGCGTCAGTTTATGTATGTTCAGGGTAAATGTTTTCATAAAGAAATCAGCAAGCCTACCCCCGCTCTGGACCTAATCACCCAAGCTAGAACTGACGTGACGCATTAGGAGCCCGCCGTAGCCAGATTACTGAGGAATTAGATCAGCCTCGTCAGTTACTGGACACGCAAGTAACACTGCACATAGACTCGCCACTCGGTTTGGGAATGTATTAAGCGCTAGTGTAATGAACGTATTGTAGTAATTTGGACTATTGTACGAAATTTGGATCGCATCTATAATTAAAACTTGAAGGTTCCAATAAATCCGTGCAGGTCGCTACATAATGTCTCACTAATTTGCACCAGGCTGCGTGGTATAATCTTATATCCCTTTCAATTGGAGAGGAGACCTATGCCTAGTAGCTGAACATATTCGAAATCATCGAGTGAAATTTGGCCAACAATAACTTGAACATTTTGGCTAATGGAGGGATTTTTGTTATACTGCTAATTCAAGCTGTAGAAAAATTTGGTCCGCTTTCAACAGCTCTATGTGGCGATCCATGGGGGAGGCCTATGTCCAGCAGTGGACTTCCTGTGGCTGAAGAGAGAGAGAAAGCGAGAAAAATTTGCTAACGTTCGTCTTTTCACAAACTCTCATAGCCTTGGTCCCTACAAATCACCGTCAAGGAACATTTGAAAAGTCTAACATAAATATATCAAATGGCGCGAGATAATCACGAAATAATTATATAGATACCGTCGAGCACAAAGCTTGCCATGACAGTACACAAAACCTAAAAAGCATTTCCATTAAAAAAATACTAGAGTACATAAATCCACTACTAAACTATTTCACTCCTTGAAACCTTTCCAAATAAATCACCCACTTATACATCTATTAATACATACAAAACATTGTAATAAGTAATACATAATATTAACATAATCTAACTCTCAAGTTATCTCGAGAACCGCTCACAGTGATATATCGCCAAACTTTTACAAAACATCAGGGATTATATGAAATGTTTTCTTGCTCGGGGAGTTTTTGCATGTGTGTTGTTCGTTTTTTGGCCCATTTTTATATTATTTACGATATATTGTTCGGCTGTGTTTATGACTTCATTTGTACGCTTTTTTAATGTTATTTATCGTTGTAATATTTTTCGGATAGGGTATTAATGTTGTTTCTCGTCTTTACGGCTGTCGGAAGGATTGTGTTTTTTGTATTTTTGGTGTTAGCTTTATTGTATGCATTTCTGGGGCACCAAATTTTATGAAATCATGAATGTGATTTGAATGTGGGTATTTCTTTGGGTTTGTTCAATGAAATATTATACATAGGCTATCTTCCTGAGCCTTAGTAGCCTTTTTAAACAATAAAATCAATCGGGATAAGTCCTAACACAATGTAATTATAGTTTAATCTTTACGAAAAATATACTTATAATACTATGTTTTGTCTTATTTTTAATTCCTAGCATTAGTCGAATCTAAAATAGGGATTTAAAATTGGACAAATTCATGTCAATTTTATAGATATTCGACAAGCGGACATATAAAATACAAACTGCTTCATATAAGGGTAGACAGAGGCTATCAATTTCCACTTTCCCGGAAGCTGTCGTACATTTACTTCATCCAATTTGTGTCCTCGTTAGTCCGTATACTGGCGTGTCTTCATTAGGGATCTGACTGGCATTGTATTGGCATCGATACACCGACCCTGCCTACACTTACATTGTTTCACTTGTCTCCTACCATCTGTCTTTATGTGTTCCATCCAGTGTACCATCTGTCTTTAAGATATGTTTTATTTTCAGCGAAGTATTATTTTTGCTTGTCATATGACCTGTAGGTAATTCACGTAATTAAATAAGTTTGTTTGCTGTGCAGTTGCAGTTAAGTTTCGATCAAAACAGACCTTTTTGTATTCTCGTAATTTTGACAACCGCTGTCAGATACGCTCGCGTCAAGTTCGCGTCACGCGAGCGGTTTAGTGTATTCTACTGCTGCGTGTTTTATGTGCGTGATTTAGATCGCAACTTGATCGGTATTCACGTATAAGCTTCTTGCATACGACTGACGTACAGTTGACGCGCAGCACACGCGCAGTTTATGCATAGCTTAGGTGCAGTTCACGCGCAGCTAAACAATTACAAGAATACCATTTTGCACTAAGACGTAAACTTCATTGCAACTGCACCGCAACTTGATCGGCGCGTCAAAAAATTACGTGAATTAGCCAGCTGATCGCATTTTTTTAAGATACTTGTAGTTCACACAAACATTTGTCTCAGTGCGGGGATCGAACCCGCAGCCTCTTGTTTCACAGCCGACCTGTAACCAGCTACGCCACGAAGGCTGTCAATTATTTTGATGTTAGCGTAATGAGACTGCAACATTTCTAATAGTAAGTCTAATGAAATTTCAACCGAATATCCATAGAATAGAAATGATCTCTCGCCAGACATAATTAAATCAGTGGAGCGAAACTGTATATACAATTGAAGGGCTTCCTTCACCGTGTATGGTGGTCACTTCCCTCGTAGACAAAAATATCTTACAAACAGCTTTTGCACTTCTGGAAATCTCACTCACTGAACAAAACGCAACAGCAAAACTGTTATTTCACATCAATTTTCCATACGACAATAGAACCACCCAAATCAAGTCAAGCAATTGATACTGGATTTTTCAATACATTGTCAGCCCGGAGTCAGGAATTTGTGCCCGATGTAACGATAGACTCGCCCCCTTTCACATCGTGGAACTGAACATACGAGGCGAAATGTGAGTGCCATGGTGGCACCCCTGCCAACGCCTTTTGGAAAAAAAGCATGAGTTTATGTATGTATGTAATTGATATTATCGGTTTACAGTAAGTCGTACTACAGAAAACCTCTACTACAATCCACTTTACACAACAACCGCAATCTTAAACAATATTAACCCTCTAAACACTGACATGACTTATTAAAATTAACAAACAAAGGTAGTTGATTCAAATATTATCATTGTACCGAAACAGCGGTAATCTGCGAGACAGCGTCTCGTCTCATCATGAGTGTCACAAGTCATTAATTATGAGCGAGTTGTACACGGCTAGTTTGACTAAAGGCTAGTTTAGACTAGTTCTGGTAGGTGTTGGTTAATTAGTTAATAAATAACAGTAACACACATTTAAAGGAGTTTTATGGCTTTCAAATTGCGAAATAATTTCGGTGTTACGTTTTTCACAATTATAAAATTTATTTGTAGCTAGACATTAGTCTTGATGTGATTCAACCTGTGTATTGGTTTGAGGGCCGGTCCCTAGCGATATCTATTAATATTAATAAATAAATGCACGTAAAAATCATATACGTAGTCCTGGTCCCACACTAAGATCCAGTCTTGTGTCGTGGGTATCTGGAACTACGAGAGGCTTTTCGGTCTCACAAAACACCCAGAACCCGAAAACATAACTGTGGTTCACACAAATATTTGTCTCGGTGCGCGGATCGAACCCAGCGTTTAACCAACACCAACTGAACCACAGAGGCTGTCAATGATTAGCCTGCTGCGCTTATAAATATGTCATAGAACCTCGTTAAAGCACACACGATTGGACCTAACTAATTAAAATAACGCGCATGTACATAAATCATGTCTATATTTCCGAAGAGGTAGGCAGGGACAGCACCAATGCCACCAATAGTTTGTTCAGCTTATTTCCGTCCAAAGATATAACAAAGATCGAGCTGATTGTGTACCGAGTACAAATTCCAAGCCCAAGCAACTCAAAGCAAATTAAATATCTCTCATTTATTGCGAGTTCCAGACATGGAATTCAAAGCTGCAACTATTAATTTATAAACAACACGTACAAGCTGCCGCGAAGCCAACGAAATAACTATCAATTAAAATTAAGACCCATAATTGTACATTGACTAAGAAAAGACCACGAAGTTCATGGACCTATTTGTTTTGTGTAATAAATTGGTAATATTCAATGTATTTTAATCCGCTTAATTGCGTAGGGCTTCCTTTGAACTCGCCCTAAGTCTGATATTCAATTCTTGTTATCCAATTACTGGCGTTGATTTTCAAAGACCGCCGCTCCACGCAGACGAATATCTACCCACACTTAAAAAAAAAACTTAAACGTAGAGGTATTTTTTTCTAAATCTAAGTCCAGACTGCCTGGGTGGTGCAGATGTACTACGGTAGGATTACAAAGCTGAGCCCTCGACATCCGGGTCGGGCAAAGTTATATTAAATATTTTTATTCGTTATCAACCAGGAGGCAGGAATTTGTGCCTGATATGGAGAAAGGCTCGCCCCCACAACGTGAAATGGAACACATAAGGCAAAACATGGGTGTCCTAGTCGCACCTCTGCTGGGGTAAGCAGAGGTGCGAAGAAAAAGGCATGAGTTTGTAAAACAAAATCTGTGAAAATAAGTATTACAATTTGCATGATCTTTATGTCCCGATATATTTATTATATATATATTACATTTAAATATTTTCATCTACAGTTAGAAATACGAGTTTTTGCTTTATTGTTGCTACTTTAATCGCAAGCTTAGATGAGATTAATATTTTGCACATTATCTCAAACTTTCCACTACGATCATAAGGAAACTTAAGCACCCTAAATGTTAAAACCAGAGGCCCGTATCTTACATCCTAAATAAACTGCGAATAAATGAAAAAAAAAATCAGCTACTACAAAAATAGCTTATATTTATCATGAAATCAAAAACCGTATCTCACATTCCCTAACACAATCAAAATCACACAAGCCGAAACAAAAAGCCCCTCAAGAAACACAAAGATATCGCATTTCACGCACATGTAAATTCAAATAAAAAAACAACAAGTTGTGGCCTATTTACAGTCGGAGGGGTGTCTGACATCCCCAACAACCCCATACTTGGCAGGTCAACAATATCACTGGCGGAAATTTGATGGAGGCCAAATATTTACGTTTCAACGGGTACATTTTATTTATTTCAAAGTTATGCTGGTTTTTTTGGTATTCGTAATACGCGTCGGTTTTGCTTCCTTTAGAAATTCGAGTAAATAAATACACTCAACAGTCACATACATAGCTTTGACCACACATTAAGATCAATTAAGACTTATGTTGAGGGTATCAGAAACTACGGGAGATTTTACAGTCTCACAAATACCCAGACCCGACACAAACATTGGTGGGCCATACAAACATTTGTGTTGTTGCGACGATCGAATTCGCGGCCTCTTATTTCATATTCGGCGTCTAACCAACTACGCCACAGAATAAGCTGTGCGTAGCAGGACATACCTACTTGTATAGGCTGACGAACTAGTAAACATCGTTGACTATAGTGGACAAGATTATAGTAGACCGTAAAAGGGGTTAGAAAAAAGGATTATAAGTTGCCCAGATTTTTTTTTTTTTATTTAAGTGTACCAGCAAAATTTTTTCAGGCCCGCTTATTAAGGCTGTATTTAAATATCGCTGCTAGTTACCGATTTAAACTGTTAAAAATAGTCTTCCCTTAACAATTTTCACTGTTACTGGTACTTTTATCAAACTTTAACACACCGTCTGTCTATTTGTTCAGCTTGCAAGTACGTGCCACTTCTTCTTCTGTAGGTCTCTCCAACACTAAAGGTTGGCAGTCAGTTCCTTAAACCTCTCCTTGTCCATGGCTAAGCATAGCTGGAACAACTCGTACCAAGTACGTGCCACCACTCGAGAATATTACAGCCTTATTGGCCACTACTGCTTAATGCTTATCAGATTCATGAAACCTAAAGTTTTTTTCTTATTCTATGAACACTTCAAAATACAATAGTTTATGGAAATGTACGGAATGGGAAACAATTCCTTCAATTACTCGTTATTCATCATATTATCTCATAACTTACACCAACTATGAATTTAATCCTCCGCCTGCCGACAACGAAGCAAAACACCAAGGCGTTTCATAACTACAAATCTGTGACGTTAATTTAACATTAATACCACCTTTATGGTATACGTAATAAGTGTCATATTCCTGTGAAGGCCACATGTGGAAGATCGGAGCGTGCACAAGGATTACTCAGGTCAACGCTTAAACACAAATGATTTTCGACATTCTGCTGAATCTTGTACTGAAACTAATCAAATGCCTACGGCTTGTGATATCTAGGTATTGTGATATCCTACTGTTGGCTCTGGGAATCCGAATTCAATAGGATGTGTCCTATGTGTGGTTCGATATGGTATCGTTGGATTAGTGACTCTAGTAACCGAAAAGCAGAGCCTCTGACTGGAAAAATAATTGCTTTGGAAGAATTTTAAGGAAATATTCAGCTTTTAATTCTGTGATCTGTTACAGGATTTCACTCTTAATAATCGTGCTTGCTGGAATAAATCATGAATTCAAACATAAAACTAATTCACACTAGTGAGGTGCTCTATTGAAGCAATTCCGTCAGTTATAAATTATATATACAATATTACATTCAGTATTTCATTTAACCCAACCTAGTGTTATTTATTTTTTATCTACAAACCTTATGTTGCTGGCCTTATAAACAAAAACGGCTTCAATCGAATCTACATCGTAACAATATTAAGACTGCAAAATTCTATTAAAAAATCGAAATTGATTTCTTTTAAAAATACACCATAAAATCAAATTACCAAACATAACCTTAAAAATACCTCCGAGATTCCCATTCCCACTTTTCATCCCTAAAAAAGCGAAGAAAGAACCGCAATTTTAACCCGGAACCTTCTTAATTACAAGCGAAAATAAAACCAAGAGAGGCCTTTAAGTGTATAAATATAAATAGTAGTTATGAATAATAATAATAAATACACCCAACAGTCACATACATAGTCCTGACCCCACATTAAGATCAATGAAGTCTTGTGTCGTGAGTATCAGAAGCTACGAGAGACTTTCGGTCTCACAAACACCCAGACACGAGACAAATACTTGTGGGCCTCACAAACATTTCTCTTGGTGTGGGGATCGAACCCGTGGCCTCTCGTTTTACAGGCGGCGTCTAACCAAGGAGGTTGGCATGAATGCCTCCGTTTCTTTATTATTGGCTATATTTTTAATTCAGCATTTAAGCAGGACGTTCTCCGAACTGTCCCAGAAATGCGAATTTCCTGAAGCATGCCTCAGGGCGTCTGTTACACGATTTCGTAACAAATAAATATTTTAGTTTTGTGCTGCAAAATTATACCTCGATTCGGAACTTTGCATCGATAAAATCTGACAATGAAATGTTAACTGGTTCTTGCTTGGAATTTTCCTTCATCAGAAGAATTTATGAATGATGAATACACGCCTAACATTCTTCAAACAGTCAAAGTTATCGCGGGTTCGAATCTTCAATCTCGATTTTGAAAGATCTCTCAGTACCTACAATCTTTCACAAGACAATAAAGTGAAATACAATCTATCTCTCTTTCTCTAGTTTTTATTTCCTGTTTTCTTCAAAACTATTTACATCTTAAACAGTCAAATTTTTATTTACTTTACGTATCGGTGTAACAGAAGGCCCCACTCAAAGCGGTCTCCTGTAAGCCGGTATGCAGTAAGGCATAATTCCGTTAAGCGAAATAATTTTCATAATTTTCAGATACTAGCACAGAAGGGATATATTTTGCCTCCTTTCACGAGAACTTTTCAAGCGTGTCTTTGTATAATCTGTTCTTAAAGGGAAGACGTTCGAACGTTGTATACATCATTTTTGCTCGGAAACCTTTCGTAAATACGGGTCAAGTTGTACCGTTCTATGCAAATCAGGATGAGCGTTTTTTACTGCTGTTTTTGTACGAGTTAGCAAAATGTCTTTGATGCTTTTCCGGATTGGTGAGGGTTAAGATGTTGCATGGATGGCGAGTATATGGTTTGCGATAAACGGATTTTATGAGTAATTTGAAATCTGTTTAAACATGAAAATGCTGTATTTATCATATGATTATCAGGGAATCTGAGAATTGAGTGAAACATGATCTTGCCAATTTTACGACTCAATGCTTATTTTTTGAGTGATTAAATCAATTGTTTCTTCAACCCTTAAACACATATTTTTTTTACAAAATCTGGTCTTCTCTTAATGCTGTCGTTTGAACAATTTAGTATATAAAACATTGGGCCAAGCTATTAGAGAAAGAAAATTCTTACATCGGGTTAAAAGTAAGTTAAAAGAAAAAATAGATTATATAGACAAGACCGTGGAGTAGCTGGAAGGTTCAGCAAAAGCCATATATTTTGAAAATAATAATATAACCGGTAATCAGCATAATAAAGACTACAGAGTCAACAGACATAACATATGATAAATCTACGTTTATCTTACTAATATACAAGATTATAACTATCACACAGTAGTTCTTTGAGTCTCTATAACAACGAAATTCGATATCATAGATAACAAGAATCCTAGAAATCGATACACTTGTAAACTGCGTTCGAAGTATCACTCAAACATTTAGTTCGGGGAAACGAAAGCCGCAACCTTTCGAATTTAAGCCGGCTTCCAGCTGTACCACGAAATACTTCAAAAGCATGGATGCAAAGATGTATGAAAATATTATTTTAACCTTTTCTCCGCGTGTATGTCGGCAAAGAGAAAGCAAGCAAAAACGTATTCTGCTCTATGGACTTACATCTCAATTTTCAATGGCGACTACACACGATCGTTTCTGATATGCTTTGACAAATATTCATATTATTTTAAACGCTCATGTTTACTTAAATTTTATACTCAAACATATTGGAATAAGTTGTTTATACGGCTGAGAAAATTGCACATTACTTCGTTAAGGAAAAGAGTGTATTTTTTTAAATATATTCACAACAATGCGTGCGATGGTAAGCGCATTGCTGTCCAGATAGAGATATTCATCTCTCGCCGGTCGGTATTATTATGCCGGCCTGGTTATATCCGATTATATCTTTTTTGTATTGCTCTGAATGGCGAGTAGAGCTTGCCATTCTACTGATGGCAAGCGATACGACCGCTCATAGACAAAGCAAAACCAAACAACACCATGAATTACAAGGCAATGTTTGGTATTCCACTGTGCTCGCCATCCTGAGACTTAAGTTGTCTCATTATGTCCAGTAGTTGCTCTGGTTGCAATGTTCTTAAAACCGGAATACAAAGCTTTACATTGTTGTCAGGCAGGAGAAATAGACATTGCGGTGGACCTACCCAGGCGACCGCTCACATATGAAAGACCTACCACCAGTAAATAAACATGATATGAACACAGTTCCGTGGGTCGCCATGAAAAGTCCCTAAACACTACGTACGGTGGTCGCCATCCGTGCTGATGTCAATTTTCTACTACTAGCAACATTTGTATTTTGAGAAATATCATCAATCTTCTTTTGTAATATAATGCAGTTGTACTTTTATTAAGATTTTTTCTAGCTGAATGTGAACACAATCACCCTTATTCATAGACAGTTTTAAAATCTATTTTATTGATGGAATGTTGAATCCCTTTCGAACGATTTTCAAATTCAGTATGAGCAAAGAAGACAAAACATTCGATAACTAAAATAGGTTTTAAAACTGTCTATGAGTGAGGCTGATTGTGTTTATAATCAGTAAGACAAAGTTTAATAAAATTACAACTGCATCATAGTACAAAAGAAAATTGATGATATTTCACATAATTAAAATTGCTATCTAACGGTGAATAAACATAAACCTAATTAGCAACAGAGAGCGTTGACAGTGAATAATTAATTAGCTTTAATGGCAGATTACTGCGGTGTTGATATTAGAGGTCTGAAAAAAAATTATATCAGCATCTACAATATTTATTCATTTGCAATAAATATAACATCTTAACAGCCGAGACTAATGTGTTTATATTCAAATAATCAAAGTAAACCTACAACTTTATAAAATATAACATTAAAAATCAACAATAAATATGCAAAATAAAACAAAACAAATAAAAAGAAAGAAACTAAATATCCTAAGATTCTTAACATCTCCCTAAAAAGTTTCGAGCCATTTCCGTGAATTTGGACAAGTTGCAATAATTGAGATCAATGTCCATGGTGTTGAGAATATATTTCAACCAAATACGTTTAAACATGATACTTCTGAAATTGTTGACCTGCATTCTACCAAGTCTCAGATTAAATAAAGAATGGGCCAGCTCTACGGGTATGGAAACACTATCTCAGAGAAAGCCGAGCTCAATTAACAGCTTTATTGCTGCGTTTACTTCGGTTGCGAGATTGCTGGAAGGCTAACAATCCTTATCCCACCCCACGTCCCCATCGCTTCTTCAAAGACCAAGAACACATCAAATATTATTCTGGTGTTGATGAAGGATGCAACGGTGAAGTCTTAATATAAATAAATACTACCAATAGCTAGATACATTCTAGATGAAGTTAAAGGCTTGATCATTTGATAGCATTTTGCTAAAAATGATCTAGACCGAGAAATATAGATTTTCACAAATTAAAATTATATGTGGTAGAGCCACGCTGTTTTCAGTTATGACTCAGCATGAAAAGGCAGGCTCATCCAGGGTGGTGCCACTGTCTTACACGTTTCACTTCAAATCACGTTTCGCTCGGTGAGTGAGATTGCCGGATGACCTCCTTTCCTCTTCCCAGAGTTGTGAATGGTTATGGGCGGCAGTGATCACTTAACTTCAGATGACCTGTCTGTTGGATTGTCAGACCTATAGAAAAAAATTAAAAATCCCACTACACGTTGCACTAATACACAAGGTGCTTAAATTCGTTTTAAAATATCTTATAGAAGGAATCTGATAAGTATTTGATCGAAACGATTGAAATTATTCGATTTCCATTCCAAACATGCCGGCACAACAGAATTAAGGTGGGAGGTGTATACAGCGCGTCTCAAACTAATACCCCCCCTCCGATGTACAAGAACAAAAACGCAATGAAACAACTAACTTAATTAATTGCAACACATCGAAAATACCGACCCAATTTATCTTTTCAATTGCCGTGTTTGTGTACTGTATACATATGCTCTCAGCTTTAAACTAAGCAGAGGGGAATTAAATTTTGCTCCGTTGTGCGCGATGTCGGCACTGCTCGCAAAATATGGCCGACCGAGTTCTAGAACGGGCCGGAATTTACTGGATACAACCGGTTCTCGCTCGCTGTAGCCGGTTTCGTTTTTCCTTCTCAAGGCAAGACGCTCCGAGGTATTATGTATGACATGTTTTAAAATTCAGTTTATCTTTTTTTAAGTTTCTCGGTTCATCGCTTTGTGAGATATGCTGATGGTTTCCGCTACAATTTGTATTTTTCTTTGCGTTGAGATTAAGTCGGTAGCTTGGTTTGTGGAATAGTGAATTCTTTTTAGAGGATTATGTATTTTTTTTGTAATATGAACAAACAACATGAAGGCTTTGCAAAAACATTAGCATCAATTTTTTTCAACTTATTTAATTTACATTTAATGTCAGTTAAAATCAAAATTATGATAATATTTAACTGCAAGTTCTACAAACTATTTAAAGTAATTTTTCGAACTGAAGTAATTATTCATACCAATTAACTTTGATTTCATACTAAACATTTCTGACTTTTTAGTTATTCATGTACCAAAAAAGCCCCTTGGTAGCCGTCGCGCGTATTTCGGGCGGAACTGGATATCTCAGAGCGAGCAGCGTCCCGATTCCTTCCCTGTGATCGCCCGGCGCAGAACCAGGTCGCAAATTGGTCTCTCTTATTAGCGAATAAAGTTGCTTCTCAAAATTGCTACCTGGTACATTCATAATTTAGACGTTAATTTCTAAAAAACAAGTGACATTAAAAGCCAAATTATTATTAATCTACAAAATGGCTAAAGTTTACTTGCGCAGATCAAATACTAGAAAGAAAAGAACAAATATTTTTAACCACAGGCCTGTCATTTTAAAATACAGCAATTTCACTGCAGAGCCCAAATATCTACATAACATAATATAATAAACAAATACATATTCCATAATAATTTTCCACACCAGCACTTAAATCCAAACCAGCCATTATGACCCGTATATCGAAACATTAAGTCACCCGTAAAACTGCTCAGTGCAATTAAAATATTGCATTTTTCCACCGCAGTGCCAACATCATTAAACTTCGTTAATAATGAAGTGTCCATTATTCCGTGCATTATTTGTTTTGGCAAAGTGTTAGTGGCGTCGTTAAGTGTTGCTTATATAACGGCTATTGTGTGGATGTAGGTTGCGTTTGTTAAAAGTTTTGACGTATAAAATTCTGCATTTATTTGTGAAATATTTTTTAAATATTTTTTTGAAATGAAATTCCAGATGAGGTTTATACACGTTTGTATGATTATAAGTTTTACAATCACCCAGATACTTAAATAATGTAAAATAAGGTATGTTTAACAATTAATGTTTATCTTTTTGAGGGCTTATCTAGTGATCTTACAAGTATATTACAAAAAGGCATTTCCTATCCATCTTATTAAAATATAGAACAATTTAAAAATATACAGACTACGATTTATACTACGATAAATATCCTTAAGTAAAGGAACTATAGTTACTAGTTAATATTAAAAGTATTTGCTCTATATAACCACAATCCATCGCGGAAACATTGACAATTGCTTATTAAAAAGTATTTCTCAGAACCTGCATATTAATTAAGGATAAATCTCGCTTTTGTCATCCACCTGAAACCAATAACTAATGAAGCAAACTTTCAACAAAACCGCCAGCCTTAATAGCACCAAGGCTTTCTAATTCCCTAACGAAAAGGAACAACAAACAAGAGAATAAAAATCACAGGACAGCAAATAATAGGCTGCAATCGCGAATTGGAATCCTCAAACGAGACTCCGCGAAAGATTCAATGGAAGCCTTCGAGCTCAAACAAAGAACGGTTTTCATTAAGAAATTCATCTCAAACTTGCGAGATTTAAATTATTTTGCGACCACACATCGCACCGTATAAATTGGGAACATTTCTCATAAATAACTCCTACTAAAATTAAAACCACGCGGATTGGAACTGTATGCTAACTTCTTGTTATGAAACGTCACAACAACATCAGGAGGTCTAGTTTGCGTGGCTAATTCGGCAAATGTTTACTCCGGTTGTCTCACTGATAGAAATGTACGGTTCAGGAAATCAGCTTGGATTTAAATATTTAAATCAGTCTGCTAATTTTGTCTAGGTCTTATTTGGAATGCTTTAGCGATTTTGAACTGACAGATTCGTGAAACTGAAAACAAATGTGAGATCTACAGATATTTGCTTCGGTTCTGGGTTTCGTGGGAGTGGTAAATCCTTTGTGGTTACTGATACTACACGAGATACGTATCTTATTGAGGTTGGGTCAACGGGTGCCACAGTAAATACGTCGAACAGTAATGTTGGGTCAATTTATAGACTCTACTCCAGTCATTTGTTGTTTTTTTATTTAGTTTTTTTTTTCACGTATGTTTTTGACGCCTGTGATCATCTAAGCTTCTTAGAAGACTATTGGTGGTTTTATTACCAGCAAATTACACTGGTATAGAACGTCTTTATAGCGAATATTACTTTGTCTAAGTTTAATTGTACATATTTTGTTACTAATTATGATTAAGATATTTCTATCTTTTTCCTTCTTTTTTGTTTCCGTATCGCTATCGTGAAGGTAGTTTTCAATGCGGAATCTCTTTGTAAGAATTTTATTTAAAAAAATTAAACACACTACGTATAAAAATATCGCACATAATATAAAGTAAATCTATCGCAGAAATATTAAAAGATTTTGAATATAAAATACGTCACGTAACTTCACATAAAATCCGGCTCGGTTAGCAGCAAATAGTTTTACACGCCGCTGACTGTTTTATTTGCTACAACATCCAGATGTATAATACATTGTCGACGCTAAACCTAAACTCTACTGACCCAAAACACAATGAGCAAATACCGATGGTAAAACACACGTCATAAACAAACAGAAAGAACGAAACTACTACAAAACTGACCAACTAAATTCAACGTACAAAAGTTATACGTCCAAAAAAGAGCACAGAGCGCGGAGAAATAAACATTCCAGCAGAATACTTATAAAGAACTTGCGGCCAACTCTTCCCTGCCTATCCCATTAAGGACACGTTGCCAACTGAAATAAGTAAACAATTACGCGTAGACTTTACGACTGTCCTCAAAACACGTCCGTATCTTTCGAGATAACCAATTAATGGAGAGCTTCGATCCGTCGTAAATTTTGTCGGACCACAACGAGCCGTGTCAGAAGCGAAAGGTCTGGTTAAATTAGACCTGGTGTAATGTGACGGTGAAACTGCCTTCTTGTTTGTACGACGAACGTTAACTTTGCGCACATTACGCTGAGCGTATAAATTGTACGCGGTCCGACCTGTTATAACTGGCAGCGGTGGCTTAAATAATTCCTTTACTGCTGGATGTTATTCATGCCTCGAGCACAAACATTCTATGACGTTTGCGCTCGCAGCATCGTAATCTCGATTGTTTGCTTTAAAATGATTAGTTCTTTGGATTGTTTGTTCCAGTTTAATAATCGTTTCTCTTATCAATACTTTCACAAATATTAGCTAGTTTTAAGAGATTGTTTTTTTTGTCTATTAGTATTATGACAGGGAGGATGTGGCCATCAATTGTTGTAAATACTATAACTTAGCTTATATCATAGATTTTCAGGTCGGGTATTATTTTCGCCAAATCTGTTATTGTAAGTTTATGTAGCTTTCACATTACAATAGAACATAGGATATCAAGTGTTCTCCAATTAAACTTAAAAACAATAGAAAATATTGTACCACAATCATTAGTTGTTTTTCCTATATCATATTTATAACAAGACCGTCTGTCGCAAGAAATCACACAAGAAGTTTTATGGACGACAGATGTCAATTTTATTGGCAAGTGGAGACAGTGATATCTTCAACTTCCTTTACATTTATTATTACATCGATAATTCATATAAAATACATTTGATCGAGTAGGGTTTCGGGGTTTCTTTTTTATATCAGGTATTCTTTGGACACTTTTTATTTGTTTTAGGAATCTGTTATTCACACTATTACTACAATGTTTCATACAACTCCTATTAAAATATGGAGTAAAATGACTAAGTATGAATCCACTGGATCTAGTTTTGCCATTCCTTTTTGTAAAAAAATATGAAAATCCGTCTCCTATAATTTGGCGTGTTATTATACAAAGAATCAGCTGTAATAAATAACTCCAATAAAACTGTAGCAGCCCATATACGTTCCACTGCAGGGCACGAGCCTTCTCTACAATCGAGAGTACGATTGAGAGGGTAATGGGAATAGACCATTTAGTCCACCACGCTGGCCTAGACTCTTGCACTCCATATAAATTCTTAAAAATGTCTAATGGTATGCAAGTTTCCTCACGATGTTTTCGTTCACCGTTGTAGTGCATGGTGATTGACTATGAATACACACAACAAGATGTTTACCCTGGGGTTTGAACAGGCGACCACTGTGAACATGTCGGCAGTCGCATCTAGTCTATTTGCCAACAGGCCACCACGCACTTCCAATAAAAACCGATTCGTAATAAGGTTATTTATTAGCTGGCAAATATTAAAGCTGTAACAACTCCGTTTCAAATATGTGGCGGTGATTGGTTCAATCACGGCAAACATTTGTGTGATCCTCAAACATTTGGCATTTACCCAGACCCCGCACTCGGTTTGGTTGTATTAATCAATATCCAATCTGATTAACTAAAGACGTTCATTGTTTCAGCCATTTACGTCACAGTACTGCGATAGCAACCTCCGATTCTGGGAATGTTATTTACATACGCACATACATAAACATCACGCCTTTTTCCCAGAAGAAGTAGGCAGAGGTGCAACCAGGACACCCACGTTTCGCCGTATGTGTTCCGTCCCATGACGTGGTCGGGGGCGAGCCCATCGCCATATCGGGCACAAATCCTGACTCCGGGCTGATAATAAATAGAAAAATCCAATTTCATTTTGCCCGACCCCGTATTCGAACTCGAGACCTCAGCTTTGCAATCGTATCGTAGTACAACAACGGCACCAAGGCAGGGAATGTTATTTTATAGTAATAATAGCATTAGACCATAATAGTCATCAATGTTGTCTTAAAAATGAGTGCAATCATAAATAATAATTATGGCCCCATGAAGCAGATGTGTGACAGCTACTGTACTGTATCAGCCCATATACGTCCCATTGCAGGGCATGGGCCTTCTCTACAATCGAGAATACGATTGAGGGTGCTTAGGCCATATAGTCCACCAAGCTGGCCTAGTGCGGGCTGGCTCATTACAAGTCGCTATGGTATCCAGGTTTCCTCACGATATTTTCCTTCACCGTTATAGTGCATACTGATTGACTATCAACGCAGTTGGTTAACAGCTAGCTTAAAGTTTATATTTATATATTTGGTTAACAATAAAACAAGTTGCTACTGAAGTTCAAAGACCACACACGAGGCCGTATATCGACCTATATTTCACTGTTTAACAAATATCAGATTACTAAACATCAGTGTTTAGCTAATGAATATTGATTCACCGATGTTGAGTATGACATGGATTTTGTAGCTTAAGTATCAAATTTAATGCAGAATCATAGAAACGGAAATAAAGAGATGACTAATACGAGAGTACTAATAATACCGTTTTTTGTATTAGCCCATATACAACCCACTGCAGGGCACGGGCCTCCTCTACAATCGAGAGTACGATTGAGAGTGGTTAGGCCATGTAGTCCACCACGCTGGCCTAATGCGGGTTGGCGGACTTTTACATACCATAGAAATTTATACAAATCGCTATGGTATGCAGGTTTCCTCACGATGTTTTCCTTCACCGTTGTAGTGCGTGGTGATTGACTATCAATACACACATGACCCCGAAAAGTCAGAGGTGTGCCCTGGGATTTGAACCCGCGACCACCGTGAACATGTAGGCAGCCGCGTCTGGCCCGTTTACCAACAGGCCACCACGCACTTATAAAACCGTTAAAACATCATATTTTAACAGTCTATGTCGTGCAGTGTACAGATTTGATCTGATATGATTATCTAGTGAAGTAACTGTTGAGGGTATTTAGCCTTCCGTAAGGTCTAAATCTCCAACAAGACTTCCCAACAATATCTGCCCCATCCCTTCTATTTTAGTCCATTCCAAAGACCGGCAGTGCACCCACAAACACTAAATAAAATATTAAGTTGCCAGCAGCTTTCCTTGCTAGTGCGGCTTACTTTGCGGTCTCTCGACGCGAAAACGCTTGGATATAATATCAAAACTATACATCAGTAAAAGTCTTCATATACCCTGTATATCGTACTTTATTCGACCATTGACTAATGTGTATTCTATCACTGCTGAACACGGAACTCCTCCGTGATCGAGAGTTCGATTGAGGCAGCTTAGGCTACAGTCCATTTATAGTCTATATTACAAAGTGTATCGAGTTTGCTCGGTGGACCCACATACAATCAAACCAGCATTACGTCGACCGGTGCGATATAGCCGTCAGGCGTCGATTAATACTGAATCTGAACTTCACTTCATTTAGCATTTGATGTTTTGGCACCTCTTTTTTGTATCTCTATAAAAATAGCTTGAACTCCCAAACAGTGGGTGGATCAGGTTGGCAATATGCTGAAGATAATGCATCCCTTTAATGCAGCACTACAGGTAGAGGACTGAAACCGGTGGAAATAAATAAATTGGGAGTCACAATCAATAAAGATAAATAAATCAAAATAAATAAAGAGGGAGATAAAAATAGCATACAAACATGTTTATATTATGAAAACGTTAAACTCTGCGTACGTTTAAAATTCTCCACAGAACAACGATTCTAAAGATTTTGCACACTATTTCAATTTGCACAACGTGTTAACTGGCCGCTTTCCTAAGGCTAAAACACGAAGTTGATGAATATTTGTTCGGTCCTCTAGTTCAAGCCTTTTGCTTTACTTTTGGCAACTTGGAGGTTTATGAGATGAAACGAGTTTTAACAAATTCAGATGGTGAAGTTAATAAAGGCCTGTTCTTGATTTATTCATTTTATTGCCTAAAAACAGGTTAGGAAGTTTTTGATTTATTTAACTGAAATTGCCTAGAACTTTTTATGTCTTAAGCCGACAAACTAGGCCCAGGTTTACTTCTCACTAAGTAAGTAGTTGCCACGTCTGTAAATACCTGGCATTTGAAAATGGTTTGATGAAGCGGGATAGGAAAGAAAAGAGATGAGAAGGTCAAAACTTCGCATCGCTTCAACCTATATCGTAATATAAATATGTAGGTGTTTTGTTGCCCAAAAAATAGAATGAACATTGATGCGATTGACGACTTTTAACAAGTTCAAAACGTGATAAAAGAATAAGTATCGAAAAAAAGAATAGACGTCTTATATCGTTGTTTAGGCACACAATAATATTTGACCCAAAAATATACAATTGTACATACATTAAATTGAAGCTGCGAAAAATGAAAATGGAAGGTAAAATAATTAAAATGTCAATAGCATTGTGTGGGATTCAGTAATATTCATTTTCGTTCAAAGCCGTATAACGAATTAGTTTAGTTTTTCACACCAAAAATATTTTTGATTTAAAAAATGAATTGACAATTTAGTTATTGTAACATGCATTGATATGATAATGGAAGTTTTTTAGAATGAATAAATTTGTTTTGTTCGTAGAAAGGACTATTTTATTTTTAAACACAAAAGACCTGCGGTGGGTGACATAAAAAATAATGTCTACAAAAAGCAAATACTTGAGAATGAAAAGAAATTAATACACGACAGAATTGGCACAAGGAAGAATGTAGAAGTATTGGATAGAAACGTTCCCAAGACAGACGGAAATTTAAGTTTAAAATTATGATCCATTTAGGATTTGAAATGTGAACTTACATCACAGTGACAACCTATCCCGGACACCAAGTGATCTCTGAACATTTTAATAAATGCCTTGGAAATACTCCGAAGCTGCTTAAAGCTCACCTTACGTTGCATTTTTCTATCTTAAAAATTGCTTGATATACCAATCTTCCTTCTTTCAGATTTTTTATTTGCATTTCATTACCCTGTTTGAAAAGGGACTTAATTGATTATTGGAAGGTGTATGAAAAGGTGTCTAACCTTTCATATCTATGGGTTCTTTTTAATGGTTACCATATTTTTCTGTTAATATAATACTAGGGCAACATCGGACGTACATATATCTATGAGGTGGGCATAGGACCTAACAAAAGTTTCAAGAAATCGCCCTATACAGGTCGTTTTATAAATCCTTGCACGATGACGATGACGCATACTTTGTCCTTTGTTAATTGAACAAACATTATTTTGTGAACTTCCTGCTATTGACTCCATAGGAGAAGTCCCCTTGTCTTTGTTTCACGAGCAGTGACTTCACAATAATTCGTACTAATAGTACAATATCTTCCTTACAAATTCATTGACCTCGTTTGACTCCGTAGTCGAAGTTCTCCTTGTTTTTGTTCAAGAGCAGTGACTTTACAATACTTTATACTACTCGTAATGGTACAATATCTTCCTAACAAATTCATTGACCTTTCCCTGTTACACTAAATTCAAACCAATGGTAATTTGGAATAAATCCCCGAATAGACACAAGGACACCGGAATTACATTTTAACGATAACAAATTCGCAAACACCGGTACCCACTCATGGTCTCTTAGAGGAGTTGGCTTTATTCGGATTACGAAGGCCCAAGGGGTTCGCGGCCGAATCTAATTTAGGCATAACGAAATTTGTTGGCCCGACGTTAGGGTGACCATCCGATTGCGCCTTTACAATGAGTATTTCTAGTTTTGGTTCTTTAGTGTTTTTTTTTGTTCAGCCACTAGAAGTCCACTGCTGAACGAAGGCCTGTACTTTGGATTTTACAGCATCCTGTTTGGAAGCTGCGTACAACCAGCGAGTACCTGAAACTCTTATAAGGGCCAATGCTGTGCTTTTACTGTTGGTGATGATACGAGTATATTCAATGATATTGAGATCATTTCTAGGTTTCTAGAATTAGACTGCTAGATTTGGAATGCCTGGCGACAAGTTGAGTTGGCCAAACCCCTATTTTAGAATTAATTCCGGCGATAATTAAAAAAACACAAAGCGGAAGTAAGACTATTTATCGTTAACTTCTGATTTGAAGATTCAATTTTCTAAAATTACTGACACGTCTACCATAGACAAAGTTGGCAACATCCATTTTTACATACTATGAACATGTTGTCTTTTGCTGCAAATTGAAATATAGAAACAAATCAGCACTATCTTCCATATCTCATGTACGTAGAGAAACACCAGTAGGCATAAACCCTAACAGGGCGCAAGTACAAGGCGGGAAGCGATAAGCGCAACCCAACTGTAGCCGTTTTTAAGGACACAGCTGTACTGGGTCGTTTGTAGGCCACATATTACTTTTTTATTATCCTTTAGATTATCCTCACGTATGAGGAAGGGAGATTTTAATAAATGGAGAGATGATTTCCAAGTTGTATTATTAATTTGACGCCAAAGGTACGACGTCAATTTATTTTATTTCTTTGCTAACAACGATAAAAGATAACACTATAAAAGTGAAGGAAAACATCGTGAGGAAACCTGCATACCATAGTGACTTGTAAAAAAATCTATGGTATGTAAGGTCCGCCAACCTAGACTAGGCCAGCGTGGTAGACAGTTTGGCCTAGCCATCTCAATCGTAACACTGATCGCAAAGGGGGCCCGTGCCCTGCAGTGGGACGTATATGGGCTAATACAGATAAATGGGATGTCGTGGTTACAACAACGATTTTATTAGTTTGTTTTGCTATCCGGATATGCATTATTGAAATAAATTTCATTGTAGTGACTTTTCTACCGCAAGATAATAATAATTCTAGTATATTGTAAATGGCGAAAATGTCTAGTCACCAAACTTTTGTCTCCAATCTAGTCACTATTATCGATATCAAAGGAAGTCATAATGTGTGGCCAAGATTAATGTTGTTATTGACGTGATGGCTAGAATTAGAGGTCATGTCATTGTGATTAATAGTTTCGACTGAACTAATAGCAGTTGTAGATAATTGGTATTTGCGACACCAGTAGGTGGTACTAAGGTGCAAAATAATAGACTGCAGTATTAGTGTTTAATGACTTGAAATATATGGTAATGTAAAATATTAATAAAGGTTACGCTTGGTAGAAAAATATACTAGATTTAGATGGCACTTAGATGAAAGATTTGGTGATTTTCTGTAGCACATTAACTTATGGAACCATGAAGTTTCTCGTATCATTACTTAATTTTCATGAACATTTTCAACCATAGAAAATTTACTGCTGAATATTGACTCTTGAAAGGATTTCCAGAGCGAACGTTTTTTTTTTTTGTTTTGCCTTTCTATTTATATGTTTAATTAGTATTACTTAGCTGCTATTCTTTTTAATGTTTACACTGCTCTTTCTTTTTCCTTCTTTCAAATCCAGCCCATGGTTGTCTACAAGATATTGCTATATGCGATAAGACCGCCATTTGATTTCTTTTTTGTTGTTTTTATTTCTGCATATTTTTTTTGTGTGCAATAAAGATTTAAATAAATAAATAAAATAAGAGGGCTACTTTCACCGACTTCCTTTTATTAACCGACTTCATCGTCTTTCTACTTCATGGGTGGACGTCCGACACCGCGCTTGTCAAAACGATGTACAAACATAATTGTTACATGCGTTGGCTTTGACTTAAATAAGTATTTTATTACTTATTTTATTACTAATTTTAACAAATACAACTATGCCAACTTGATTGTATCCAAATATACACAGGCGAGCCCAAAGCGCCACACTTACTTATTTAAGTCAAAGCCAACGCATGTAGATACAATTAAATCAATAGCACAGATAAGCCAACAATAGAACGAACTAATTGCTAATGTAATGACAAATTTGTATGCATTGTACGCGTAAGAACGAATGATTAAATGGATGAAACGATTAATAATTTCACGAATGAATTTAATGCGGAACCTACGCCAAATCTACCATAAATTGTTCAGTGAGTGAACTAATTAATTATTTAACGAATGAACGAAATTATAGAGAGTAGGGTCTGCGAATACAATGCTATATAATTGAATTAGATGTTTAAACGCCATATTAGTCTGCTGTTTGGTTGTGAGTTTTGAAGTTTTGGATTCGAAATTTGGTTGGATTTTGCTTTAAAATATACATATACATGGTTGTTTTGATGTAAGTATCCAAATTTTTACAGAAGATTCAGAATCATGAATATAGCTCATTAGATTGAAATAAAACGAGTTCTTACGGATTTTATCGCGAATTTAATTTAATTTTTTAATTTCCCGACGATTCGATCACTTTACAGTTTTCGTGGTCGTAACCACGTGACCGCCCCGTGAGTCGGGGTGAGGTATTAGTCATCTGCTTTGTGACTCACCAGTCATGTAAAAATTTAATCAAATTCGCGATAAAATCCATAAAAATTCGTTTTATTTCAATTTTTTTTTTCAAAATATTCCATATTTTTTATCCTCGCACAACAAAACAGTTGGACAATATGTACGACCACAATAATTGATAAACTACACACAGAGACGCGCGCGCACGTGTCTGTATTGATTATATATTGATTAATTTGAATATATCCACTATAATATTAATGTTAATCAGTATTATTCTCTTGAATCCAATAGAAAAATTTGGTTGGACTTGGAAAAATAGCCCTGTGTATAATGAAATATTATTTGATGGAATTGCATACTTTGGAAACTTTCCGATCAATAGTAGTTGGTCTTATTGTATATGTAAAGGCTCTTAGGAGCAGCAGTGTTGGTTTTGCTCAAGATGATCTCTAAAAAACACTGAATCCAAAATCCATTGTAGTACAAGTCAAAACCAACAAAGCGCTTATAAACAAACCCAATGATTCAAAAATTAATTTCAAACAGAAGGCGAGTATAATAAACAACGATAATTATTTCGAAACAAAAAGTTATTGGTTCGCGAAACAAGGAAGGAAAGGGCGGCGGATGAAAAAAAATTGGATAGAAATAATCCAGTGCGGGCCATCATTCGCAATTTGTTCAGTGAGCATAGCTAATTGTCTAAAGGAATCTCTAAGGATTTGAATAAGCCCCCATCCGTTTTCGAGATTTCCAGAATTAGTGCTGCGATGTCGGGCCTTTGCATTTAGATATATCGTGGTTTCAAAGTGACCTATTACGGGAGCTGAGGCTTAAATGTCGAAAACGTTTTAGCTCGGCTTACGGCCCTCGGTCCATACGGGATGGAAAGCAAATGATTACGTTTGAAGGATTATCTTTTAGGCATATTTAACAGCAATTTAAGATCTAAATAATAATTACTTTTCAATAATTTTATTTTACTGCCTTTTTCTAATCTTAGTCTTTCAAGGGGTCAACGTAATATTTTTTGTTTTTATTATTGCGTAGGTCTGGCAAACGAGCATACAGGTCACCAGATGGTAAGTGATCACTGCTACCCATGAACATCTACAACGCTGGATTATGGATGTGTTGCCAGCCCAATTGGGAGGGGAGCGGGAAGGAAGAAGAAAGGGGTACTGGGCATCGGGCAATCTCACGCAATAGGAATTTTCAGTCATACTGCGGATGTATTAGACTTATCATTTTACGTAAAAAAAATGCATTCCTAAGAGTTCTCCGCATGATTTTCTAAGATAATAAAAGACTGAAAGCCTACGGTTAGAAGACTCAATTTCAAGCAAGCACCAGTTTGTTACACCGTAAACCAAATAATTCCGCAACTTGGATTGAATATAATTGTTGGATAAGCAAAATAAGAATTAAGAAAAAACTTTTAAAAGTTAAAAGCGATTCGATCGTACTTCCGAACAAAAATACTTTGAAACATAATACGTAAAGGCTAATATGAAAATGCCGTGAGCAATGAACCGTACATTTCATAATAAACAGTAAAAAACTTTCTATACCTTTGGTAAAAAGTCCATAAAAAATGTAGGTAGTAGAATATTATGACGACAGTATAGGCATTCTTGTAGAAATTATTTATTTAAAATGTACTACTATTTTTGTTCATACTTGAAATATTATATTATTTTTTCATCAATTTAGCACAAAATATTACAGGGAAAGGGTATTGATTTTAAAAAGTAAATAGAGTTTGCAAGGGAATAGGCATAGAAGCGGTAGAGCCACGCTGTTGTCAGTCATGACTCAGCATGAATGGGCAGGCTCATCCGGGGGGGTACCACTGTCTCAAAGGAAATCGCCGTAAAGCGACAGCTTGGCTGTCACGTTTCGTTCGGTGATTGATTTTGCCGGATGCCCAATACCCCTTTCCTCATCCCATCCTTTTTCCTCCCCACTCCCCTCCCAATTAGGCCGGCAACACATCCATGATCCAGCGCTGTGGATGTTCATGGGCGGCAGTGATCACTTACCACCAGGTGAGCTGTTTGTTCATTTGCCGGACCTATGCAATAAAAGAAGGTATATTCACGCATCATGTAAGAAAAGACTATAGATTTATCTTCATACAATTCTATTGATTCAGGTTAAATAGTTTCAGGTAGTAAACAGTGTTCGCAAGAGAACAAGTATCATCACGATTCACGACTGTATCATGTAGACAGAACTATAGATGTTCACTTCACACAATTCTTTCGCTTCACCCATTTTAACTGATTCAAAAAAAGGAGGAGGTTCCCAATTCGTCGGAATCTTTTATTTTTATGTATTTTCACCGATTACTCGAAGTCGCATGAACCTGTTTGGAATTTGTTTTTTGTTTCAATGCTTTGTTTCACAGGTGGTCCCATAACAAATTGGTCAAGATCTGATGAATATCTTCGGGCCTGGAGAGTAAAACTCCTTAAAATTGAGTGGGATTATAGTGGTTCTTTTTCTTCAATATATTCATATATCTCCGGTGGTGCAGGGTAATTTTCACGTATCCTTTGTTTATTTTAATAACTTGTTCTTAATTATGTTTTTCAATGCAGTAAATAACAAAGCTAATTAATTACACGGCTAAATAAATAAAAACAGGTTTACTTTTAAGGAAAAGTTACCAAATACCTCAGTTAAAGATTTTTAATTTTTGCTCATACAACTTTGATATCCTATATTTAAAAAAAGAGATATTATAATAACTTATTTGTGAGAATTTTAAAATTATACGTTTTGTTTTTATGGAAAACTTTTTATGACCTTGTTACCTGATATATCGTAATTTTAAAATGATTCACCATCAATTCAATTTAGTTTTGTTACTTTAACAATGAATTTGAAATTAAGTCGACGAAAATGGTTGTAATAAATTTCTATAAAGCTACAAACTGACGATGCGTTTGAATTGAATCGTATAAAAACACGTTACTTTGTGGTTAGAACCTAACACATAAAACGTTTGAGTCGCTGACGGGTTACCGAGATGTGCAACTACTTAGAAACTGTAGTTCTATTCCTTAAAAGAGGCGCGACTGTCGCCATATGCGACGCAAATCTAATTCCAGTAATTTCTGTCTCTGGAATGAATCTAGAAACCAATAAAATCTCAGAGTTTTGTTTAATCGAAGGCAAAGGCTCTTCATAACATCTGAAATAAATACACCTAACAGTCACATACATAGTTTTGACCCCACACTAAGATAGAATCTTGTGTCGTGGGTATCCGAAACTACGAGAGACTTTTCGGTCTCACAAACACCCAGACCAAAAACAAATAATTGTGGTTCACACAAATATTTGTCGCGGTGCGGGAATCGAACCCGCGGCCTCTCGTTTCACAGTCGGTGTTTAGACAACTGCGCCACGAAGGCTGTCAAATCTGTGTTGTAATAACTGAATACATTCTAAAGCCTTACCTGGTCAGTATTACAAATAGATGCACAAGCTGATTTGAATATCACGTACCTGAAAAGAAGACAAGAAAATCAATTACATACTATTATATTCTAACTCTTATCAAAAGGCTCTAAAAAGGCTACACGGTATACTCGTAAAACAAAATACACAAAGTATCAGATCAGGGTTCAAAGTTACATATCTTTAACGTTTCGGTCTATAATACGTCATTATTAGATGCTTTTAATGTGAAAGATGAAATAGTCCGTTGTTCTTGAACCAGATACTCCGTTAATACAAGCTAGCGGGCGAATTGTCTTTACGGGAGTAATAAAGACCTTAATGTCAAAATTACTGGGCCAGTCTTAGATTTCTGATATAGCCATATCACCGAACCTCGACGGAATTTCAGTGTTTTCTCACATTTGTGATCACATAAGATTATCTTTAGCGAGCTGGTATCATAAAAATGTCTTTCCTAGAGTTCCTTTGCCTAAAATAACTTTCTAATTCTTATAAAAACTGCACAAAAAATAGCAGCACAAAGATATCAATCCATTAACTTATTGTGTCCAAAGAAAGGAAGAGAGAAAACATCTTGCTTGTACACAAAAGAACTATCCGTAATGGAATTCACCACGATGTGTTTTGGTAAGAAACACAGTGAAGAAAACATTAATATTTGTAATAACATTTAATGTTGGATTGTTTCCTTAGACCACCAAGTCCGATTCTTAGAAATATATATACTGAATTGAATGGAAAACAGCATAAGGCTCGGACATCGACAAGCGAGAGTTGAATGGAGAAGTCATAGGACACACACAATCCTGGTAGGGGTTGGTAGGCTTCACACACTATAGAAAATCTTGTTAATATGATATGCAGCTTTCTTTTTTTTAATTGCAGAGGTCCGGACAACGAGCAATGTCACCTGATGGTAAATCACTGCCGCCCATGAACAGCCACATGGATGCGTTGCCGGCCCAATTGGGAGGGGAGCGGGAAGGAAAAAGGATGGGAAGAGGAAAGGGGCTTTGGGCATTTACTCACGGTATTTTCGTCACGCTTTGAATTAATGTGGCAATTCTCAAAACTATCCGAGGGTAAAAGAGAAGCGCATATTTATTTAAATAATATCACATCAAATTCAATTGAAATAATCAAATAAATGTAACAAAGCTTATTAGAAACGTTGTTGAATGTTCAAATCATAACATACCACGGGAATAATTGCAACGTGCATACCGTATGAGATATTTTTGATCAAAACACTAATATATTTTGTACAAACATGACGTGAATGCGCTGTATCGTTTATTGGGAATTTCAAATAAACAGGTAACAATGCAAATATGACGCAAATGTGATCGGCAAACAATGGGTTGTAGATGGATTTTAGCGTGACATATTTGCTGAACAGTGAGTGATGGTAAAAATTTCTTTATATAAACTTTAATTTGAAAAGTCTGTGTCCGGAGGTGGATATTATGTGGATTATAATTATGATTACAATAATCAAACCCGAACATCGTATATATATATACCTATATACATATGTAACTAGATGTAACGTCAAAAAATTACGTGAATTAGCTGAACCTGTAACAAGAAATTCAACGTAATCGATTTTGTACTGAAATTAAAAAAGAAAAACACAAGAGTTTCATAAACAGAATTACAGAATACAAAAAATATGTATATCTATTCTTATCTGACTAGCTTTTAATGTTCTCTGAATAATTTAAAGCGATTACCAACAAACAGTCTATCTTATATATTATTTACCTATTGATAAGTCTCGGCACAATAATCGAACTTCTATCCCACCCTTGTACCCTGTATCAAACCAATATATACTCAATAATTTCTAAAACGGAATCTAGGGCACAGAACAATGGATTCGTAGACTCAGCGTGATATCGCCTAAGAGTGACTCAGACACGGTTATTGGCTCGGAAGAGGAGGGGGGAGGGGGCAGTTACCTAGACGTTAACTGCCACTGGCCGCATCCAATGGCCTTACACTGCAACTTGGAATAGTTATGAATATAGGTGAGACATTTGGGAATATTGATATTTGGCTTAGTTTTAAAAGGGCCTGTGACTTATTTATAGTGTCAGCTGGACTAAGAATACCACAGAAGTACGTCGATTTTCATTTAATTTTCATCAAAATTCCCGGACCTCGACCAAGGGGTAGACCAAAGAAGCGCTGGCTAGATGTCCTCGAGGAAGATATGAGGGTCGTCGGCCTTAGTATTGAGGATGCCGAAGATTTAGCGAAATGGAAGAGGCTTAACCGGAAGGTGGACCCTGGAGCCGGCCGGCATAACACCAAGTAGAAGTAAGGAAGGAAATGTCAGTTCGACTAAGTATTGCAACAAGATTAATCTACAATTTTGCTGGTGTTAGAATATTCATAGCCACTCGGATGGCGGATTAAAACCCGAAATAGTGACTTACGTTACTTTTTGTAGCGTATTGGGTTCATCCTCTGTATATCTGGATGCATTCAGGCTAGCAAAAATATGTCGACCGCGAGCGAATGAACATCTTCTGTCTCAGGATGGCGAGCGCAGTGGAATGTCAAGCTTTGCTTTGTAATGCATGGTATTGTTTGGTTTTGCTACTGTGCATGAGCAGTCGTATCGCGTACTATGCTCGTATCGCCATTCATAGCAAGAAAAAAAAGCTCTACTGTTCACGAACCAGTGTCCCCAATCAGCCTTCCAATTGCCGCATAGGCAAGCCGCTTTGTATTCTTAAATTAAGGGACAATTGTTCCGTTTAAGGCAGCATTTTACATAATTTAATCAGCGAATTTCTACCCGCTGAGCCACAGGTGGCCCATATTCGTATCACACGTGCCTTCTTTCCAACATCTGTGACTAGTCTGAACATTTGTTGAGGACGTAAAATTCTATTCGTAGTGATATCACAGTGTTGTATGAATATTTTGTGTCATCATGCAACGTCTACACTCAACTTGAATATTATCGTCAAAGTCTATACATATGGGATGCTAATTGTTGGATATATTGGAAGCAATCTAGAACTATTGACTTAATGCGGGTTTTATCTCGTGGTCTTTTCATCTTTCGATGGATCGGCATCGAAGTTCTTTCGCGCACCCTGGCGATTTACATACAAGACGTTTTTATCATTTGTTTTACACGATAGGTGTGTCCTAATTTGATGACATGTTTTAATTCAAGGATAATCCACATATTTATTCACGACACGTTAATGCGAAACAGTAGGAGGCTCAGCAATTTGACATCAATAAAATGTCGAATGTCTTCCGTCAGGTCGCTTTCGGAATCCCTGAGGAAAGCCTGTGTTCAGGTCTCGACTTCTGATGAACAAAAAGAGAGAGAAAAACTATCGATATCATTATCGACATTTAAAACCTAAACATATAAAATAGTCCATTCAACACATCTGCAACACGTAGCTAAAGCAAAAGCAACGTAATGAAGTTTCAAACTTGCTAGTACTTGACGCTTATGGAGCAAACTTTAGCGGCGGCGGGCGCGCTCGCAAAACCACACCGTATGTTTTCAATAAATACCGCCCTTTGTGACACGGAACACTGGCATGCGCCACGTAGAAATTTCGACGAGGTGCGGACGGATTTAGTGGTTGGGTGGGTTAGTTGGGCCCCTATTGGCTATAAATAGGCAATAATGAATGGAAAATATTTATTTAATTGATGAGAATATTTAGAATGCAATACTGGCACATATGTTTGATATAGGAAGCATTCTGCTATTTTTTAGAAAGAAATGTAATATTATTTGAAATGTAGTTGCAACATACAATGTCAACGTCGCTTTTTCTTAAGTTTTGCATATAAATGTATCTCAGCTGTAGATTTTATTTTAAATATTAATTTTATTCAAGTAGTATTTTATAAGATCGCTTGAATGGTCATATAACACAGATATTCAGGTCAGTTGTGAAGAAAAAACAGCGCAAGTAACTCACTCATCAAAACAAACTCTTCTAATTTATTTTTTTATCTAATTCCTAAAGCAACCGTGACCTGACCACATCACAGCATCTACATAAATTCACTATCGAACACCAAAACCCTCTAAATTTGCCACCCACAACCCCCGCCTAATCCCTGCCTGTGTCTCTACAACGCTATTCTAGTCTAGTTCTTTGTAACCGGTTCTAGATAAACAGTACATTGTTTAATCAAGTGCATTTCCTTTGTCACGAATCGCATTAGGATCGTATTATACCGCTATCTGATATGCTATTTGGTTTAAACTATGTTAAATACTTGTAATATAGCTTAGTTTAGCTTCTTGTACAACGTTTTGAGCTACTATGAGGAGAATGGTTGTTAAATACTGTAAGGTCATCTGGATTTAAGGGTTACACCACTTATAGTGTCGTACGTATAGTACGAAGGTGCGATATTATTTCTATTGGAAGTAATTAGTTTTTGTCGCTTTTATATGGTGCAATAGATAGAATGGTGCATTGTAGAACCACACCGTAGTTACCTTCGACAACCGTAAGGATGGGCTGACTCGACTTGTGGTACCGGCAATCTCACAGAAAACCAACGTAAGCCGATGGCTTTGCTCGGCTGCAAATCCTACGAACCAAATTCGTCTGTTTTAACGCGTGATCGGGATTGCCTGTGGCTCGGAAATCTTTCATAATTTTTCCACACCCATTTTGACTGGCAATGCACTTATGATACCAATGATATCATTATCAGTAGGCAGTAATTACTTACCGTAAAGTAAGCCTTTTGCTCCTCTTCCGGACTTATTCAATAACAAATAGTTGATCGAAGATATGACTTCGGAAGGCTGGCAGCTTGATATTAAGCAGCCATCTCCTCTCATCCAATCCAATCCATCAGCCAAAGGAATTCCATTGCTGAACATAGGTTCTTCTCAATGATTTCCATAGTGACCTGTTGGAGGCAACCTGCATCCAGCGACGTCCAGCGACCTTTACCAAGTCGTCTGACCACCTAGTGGGTGGACGTCGCACGCTGCGCTTTCCGCTTCGTGGACTTCGACAATGCCTAGGATACAGACAAGTCAAGGCCTATCGACTTCAGTGGTTTAAACTTCATTTATCATTTTACCTTCTGGATTTTGTTTCAACATGCCTCTTAGTAATAATGCGATTGCAAACTAAACTATTTTCTCCTGCTACTGTTCATTTTAATTATTGCTATATGCAGGTGTAACCAACCTTTTGATAATATAATCTTGCCTCTTAAATCACTTATAATTACAACAGAACAATCTTAAAACGACGCCATTAGCAACGAATTGTCAGGATCGTGAAGGCTCAATACGGCAATAACAATCGAAGGCTGAAATCCACCTAGTGCGATGCAATGTTGTAAAATCTAACGGCTGTCGACGCCGGGAGTTCTCAGGTTCAAATCCCCGGTACAAATGTCCGTATTGTAAAGATTAGGTGTGTGTACGTAAAATTTCATGAGGGTTTTGCTTATGTCGTTCCGGTGTTTGGTTTTAGGGTTAAAGACTTACATAAATGGAGATTTGACAAGTCATTGGCCTTGTGCGTGTAGGTTGTACTCCGTGAAGCGTTAGGTTCGATGATTACTTAAAAATTTCTGATTGATGGGCGTGGTACAGGGTATCAATAATTATTTACTAAAATGTATAATATAATACGCAGTGCCTGCCTCGGTGTCGCATTTGCACTACGGTATTATTAAAAAGCTGAGGTCTCGAGTTCGAATCGCGGGTTGCGCAAAATGATATTAGATTTTTCTATTCATCATCAGCCCGGAGTCAGGAATTTGTGCCCGATAGGGCGATAGGCTGGCCCCATCGGCCCCATATTACACAGTGGAACGGAAAATACTAGGCGAAACCTGAGTGTCCTGGATGCACCTTTACCTACCCCATCTGGGAAAAAGGCGTGAGTTTATGTAATATAATAGTAGTCTTAAAAATGCCTTGTATTTTAACTCTCGAGCTAGTGCAAAGAATATCGCTATTCACATTATGAAGTAATGTAAGTACAACAAAACAATATTGATACGTAAACTTGTCAAAGCACATCATAATAACATTTACAAATATGTCCGCTACTATCGATTAACGTACCTACTCATTATTGCAGTATTAATTGGCAATAGGGCAATACCGGCCGCACATCTGCGGCATGTTATTGGCATTGTACATTTCAATTGATGAATATGCGAGTACATTTCTTTTGATGTTTCATTGATGTTGTGTTTATTAATTTGTCGTGATTGTTAATGTCCAGTTATAATTGTTGACATTATTTAAGTGCACAGCGCTAATCACCTCGCTACATTACAGGATACAGAATAATAGAAAAAAAACAAAACCTGCCTCGGTGGCGTAGTTGTACTACGGTACGACTGCAAAGCTGAGTTTTCGGGTTCGAATCCCGGGTCGGGAAAAGTGGTAATGGATTTTTCAATTGATTATCAGCCCGGAGTCAGGAATTTGTGTCCTACATGGCGATAGCCTCGCCTCCTATCACATCGTGGGACGGAACATACAAAGCGAAATGTGGGAGTCATGGTGGCGCTTCTGCCTGCTCCTGGGAGAAAGGCGTGAGTTTATGTATGTGTGTATGTATGTAAACAAAACCTTGTAACAGAGAGACAGAGTACCATGAAAAAAGCCCATGCCCAGCAGTGGACTGCAACGGGCTGATAATTATGATGATGATCTACCCAAAACTAGAAAACAGCAGTGCTCATGCACTGAAAGGTGAAATGGTAGATCAATGGCAAATCAGACGGCTCAAAAGCGAAAAAATCTTGAATATGAATGTTGCTTCAAATACGCAATATTGAACGCTCAAGATCTTGCATATCTATAGAGATATGCAAATGTTCCCATGTCCTGCCAGTTTAAGACACGTGACTGCATGATCTAAGCGCAGTCTTGCAGTTTGACTGCAGTGTCACGCGCCAAACTGCCTTACGTTTTCACATTCGGACAAACAGGCGCTTCAGATTTGAAATTTGTTTACAACTGTTGCTATTTTATTGATATCTGGCGTACAATAATTAATAAATATTTATAATAATCATAGATTTGATGTCATAGATTAATTAAGGATTGTGTCAGTAACTACGACAGACTTTGATCTCCTATCATCCATTTTTTATCAGCCCATATACGTACCACTGCTGGGCATGGGCCTACTCTACAACCGAGAGAATCGATAGAGAGTGGTTAGGCCATATAGTCCACCACGCTGGCCTAGTGCGGGTTGACGGACTTACATACCGTAGAAATTCAATACCGTAGAATATCATCGATAGCCGAAACAAATATCAGTGGACCAAATACGATTTTGAATTTCGGCGAAATCTGTGTTCTTTAGTAAATATCCTACGGCAGACGATAAACACGACGAAAGTTAATAGTGGAAGTTTTTCTGTCAGAGGTCAACATTCTCTTCAGGTCGTTGCCTCATCTTGAACAATTAATATAATTATTTTAGACATTAACAACAAAAAATATAAAAAAATATACGTCACTTGCAAATTATAACAAATTATCAATGAACTGCTCTGATTTAGACCAACTTGTAACTTTTGTAATAATCACGATTGTAAACTGGTTTGAAAAGAGCAACACTAGAGTTTCTTGCCCGTTCTTCTCTAGTGAAAACCGCTTTCCGAACCACGTGATAGAAAAAAAATTACTGAATCTAAATAGAGTTAAACATTTTTATGGATTCAATAAATTATTTTCATTTTCATTGTATTAATAGTAATCGAGGTACTCTCGGTTGTAGAGGAGGCTCGTGCCCTGCAGTGGGACGAATATGGGCTGATACAGATGAAGTCAGTGTAATTATTAGACTCGCAATGGACAACATGACTGTATTCTCTCCATATGCCTTTTCCAATATAAGTATCTGAACATTTAAAAATGGTGCTCAATCCAACTTTCCCAATCCGATCTCTGAAGCTGCTCGTGTTGTTTCACAGAAAGATTTCTGTGTGAATTACATTCCACGTATTACAAATGTAGGTCACAGCCAGAAAAAGTAAAAACTGTACCAAATGAAGAGGTCGTGCCAAAAAAACATTAATAAGTAAAGTACATTAAAAATTAAATTCGAAACGCAATGCGCTGGATTAAAGCGAAACTTTATATTAAAACACAACCACTGAAGTATGCAACAATTATCTCCTGATTACCACAAGCACTCGAATAAATACACATAAGTGCGTTCGCAATAGCAAAGTCCGTAGTGGAATCGTGCAAATGCGCCGTCCTCACCACATCAAATTAATACATGCAACGCTCGACACAGAAAATGACGAATATAATGGTCGTATTTAATGTGAACTTTTATATTTTAAAAGTACTTTTAAACGCCAGAGCTTGCATGAAAGGCCGCGGAGCATGAAACTACTCCATTCGAGGGTCCCGTGCCATTAATGTTTAAAGAGGATTTTAGCTTGGGTGTGCATTTCGTGATGTTTTCACGATTTTGTCCGTGACTAAATTTGTTCAGCGTTTTTGTTGCGTCACACGCCGGGCAAATTGATTAAGCGGCGCGGGTCAGGTGCGACTGTTTTAAAACCGAGTGTTTTAGAAATATTTCTATTTCCACTTTGAAGGTTGTTTATCATTAAGTTGAATTATTTTTGTATTGCCATTGTAAAGTGTTTACAGCACACCTGTTGTGACTGCGTCCAGATGAATAGGCTAGCGAGGAATGATCTTTCATCTGTCGGCTTAATGCTGGTACTGGTGTGCTTGCAATGATATGTAAAGCCTGATACCCGTTTTTAGATAAAATTGGATGATATTACACTTTTTGCGCAGTGAACGATAACTAACAATAACTATAAAAATATTTAACTGGTAAAAAATAATTTAATATACAGTCTAATATATATACGATGTTTGATGATATTTATATTTTCTTTTACACATTAAAAGAAGCATTACATTGCTTTTTATATTATTATGAATTAATGCATTTTGTATGTTTGTAAATGCTCCGAAGTTCTTTCATCAAAATATTGAAAATTGTGGATTGAAATCAGGTTTAAAAGAATGAATATGAAAGTAACCAATGCCGAAGCTCATACTGTCAGTCCTCGATTTGACAAAGGCATTTGTAAGCTAAATCAGAGAGGTGTCTTTAAATTCACGAGCTCGAAACGAACGCATATGGATTTAGACGTATATAATTTTCTTACATTCTGGAAGGTGAAGAAAGAAATGCATAATATATTAATTGTGATTAGAATCCAGTGTGATAATTGATGATAGACCGGGATAGTTGGCACCTACTCGGGAAGGACTACGTCTAGCACTGGACGGCGACAGGCTGAGTATACGAGTATAATTGATGATAATGATTGACAATGTTGATAAACACTTTCAGCCCTATTCATACACGTTTAAGACCTTTTTAATTATTGTAATATTTTGTCCCTTTCGACCGACTTTCGAATTCAGTTTGAGCGAAGAAGACAAAACATTCGTTAGCTAAAATAGGTATAAACTGTCTATGAGTAGTTCTGTTTGAATCTGAAACACGATACACGAGCATCATTCACTATTTGGGAGTATAATGGTCTCACAAACATGATAGCTATAACCAATCTCTCATGCACCAAGAACAACTCTCCTTTTATCTCACGTAACCTAAGAAAATATTACACGCGGTCCCATGTCATTTTTGTTAATCGATGTAAACTCAGTATTTCCCTGGGCGGTTCAAGCTCCATCGCACAGTAATAGGCTATTAGAGGTAAAATCTCCAAGGTCTTGTGTCATCACGGCTCAGCACAATTACGTACGCGTTCTTACTCGTGGCTTTGCATAATATGTCCGAGTTTTGTTCTACAGGGACTTGTATGTGGACTCGATTATAGTTAACTATGTCGAGTAACGTGTGGGTAAGAAAATAGAGATTACAGTAAAGGTCTTTGCATTCTGCATCTTCTACTAAGATCGTGTTATGAATGGAACAGGCAAATAATATTCCTATAATTAAGGTTGAAATTTAATTTGACTGCCTTGAAGGCGCAGTTGCACTACTGTACGATTACAAAGCCATGGGCTCGGCTTCAAGTCCCGGGTCAGCCAAAGTGATATTGGACTTTTCTATTCGATGTCATAAATAAGGAATTTGTGCCCGATATGGCGTTAGGCTCTCCCCCTATAACTTCGCATGAAGGAACACACAAGGCGAAACATGGGTGTCGTGGTAGCACCTCTGTCTACCCCTTCTGAGACCAAGGCTATGTATGTATAGCTCTCACTTTTCTCTTTTCAGCCACAGGAAGTCCACTGCTGAACATAGGCCTCCCTCAAGGACCTCCACATTGACACACAATTAAATTGCATACATACATACATATGTATGTATAGTAGGTGAGATTTTGATATTTTACATTGGTCATTTAATCTTCTTACTGTAAGCGAAAACGACGGTGAATCTAGAAAGGTCATGTGACTTCACAGTTCCCGACGATAAGTCACTAAAATAGTGAGTACTATAATTGTTAATCCTGATGGTCGATAATCTCCTAACATGTTTCATGTACCGTAAAGCTGACAAAAAGAAGTGTAATTCAAAATGAATTGGATGGAAAGCAATAAACATAGTGCAAATTCATAATCGCCTGGAAACCTTTTATTATACTGTGCAGATTATTAAAATTTTGTTTCATTTTAAATATAGTCGCGCAAAAAAATGCATATACGAGTATATAAATTATGCAACAAAATAAAAATATTTCAAATTCATTTTATGCGTGAGTTCTCGCTAAAAGCACTTATGTAATAGTGTTTTACATCGTTTTATATTTTTCTATTCTATTAATATCACTTTTATTCACTTTAATTTCCATATCGATCTGAAATATTATATTCTTTATGTTAGCAATGTTCTCTATTTTTATTGAATTTAACACTTCCATTACTCGGGAAGAAAAAATCCTAATTTTGTATGCAAAATAAGATTTATACGTGATTCCAAACCATCAACTACGCACAATACTCATTTATTTTTTGGAAAATAAAACCATATATCATATAAACGTTTTAAATTTAAAAAATAAAATCCACCGAAATTGCCGTCGTGTACGGTCAAAGGAGAGTTTTCCGAGCATAAAAATATGTGCATCATTCGCGTATATTAAATGAATTCATTGCCAGCCGCTCACGTACAACTGGCTGGGAATTTATAGCTCTATAACTATTTTAATACTTCTTCAACATAATGTGGTGTGTACCGCTCTTTATGAGCCTACTTTCATTTCAACTGTTAATTTTTTTCGTGTAAAATTAATGAGGTTTTAATATGGGGGTAATTATGTAATTCTAGTGTTGCAAATAATTTACGAAGTGCGTGGTGGCCTGTTGGTAAACGGACCAGACTCGGCTGCCTACATGTTCACGGTGGTCGCGGGTTCAAATCCCAGGGCACACCTCTGACTTTTCGGAGCTATCTGTGTATTGATTGTCAATCACCACGCACTTTAACGCTAAAGGAAAACATCGTGAGGAAACCTGCATACCGTAGCGATTTTAAAGAATTTCTACGGTATGTAAGTCCGCCAACGAGCACTAGGCCAGCGTGGTGGACTATATGGCCTAACCACTCTCAATCGATTCTCTCGATTGTAGAGTAGGCCCGTGCCCAGCAGTGGGACGTACATGGGCTGATAAAAAAAAATACATTCGTAGGTAGAATAATTTGTAGGTTAGTACAAATAATTAAGTAGGTGTTTAAATATTTATGAATGGAGTTCTAATTCTTAGTGATTAGATCAAGAAATAGGACAATTATAAAAAACAACAATGACTGCCTCGTTAGCGTAGTTGTACGAGTACTACGGTATGATTGAGAAGCTCAGGTCTCGGGTTGGAATTCCGTGTCGAGCTAAGCTATCTCGAGTTTTTCAATTTATTATGAGCCCGGAGTTAAGAATTTGTGTCCGATATGGCGATAGGCTCCCCCCTCCCTATCACATCATGGGGCGGAAAATACAAAGCGAATCGTGGGTGTATTGTTAGCACCTCTACCTACCTCCTCTGGGAAAAAAGCGTGAGTTTATATATTTATTGTAAAAAATCGAGCACCAAGTTCAGAATATTATATAACACTTGAAGAGGTGTAATACCTTACCTCCATTTTAACGCACCATGGCCCGAAAACGAGGATACCTAATTGTAATATATATTTTAATCAAAGCTGGCTCACCTGCTCGAAATAATTACAAATTCAACCCTAAAGCTTTTAAGAGAATCGACTGACGATGTTTAGTCAGATACGAAACCAATGAAAAACAAAGGACAAACGTACGTCCAAGAATTAAAGCAACAATAACAGAAAATGTATCCTTCAGTATGCAAATAGCAGCATATTAAATATACAACCGATATTTCCGCAAAATCGACATGAAAAGGTTGATTCAATAATTATACAAAGGACAGTATTTTTTTCCTTTGATCTGATGACATGCAATCGTTTCTAATAAGAAAGGAATTTTCTCGAAGATTAGTAGAGAATTTTACATTATACGGGAAGAAGTGTTATGCCTTCTTCTTCATTTTTAAAGAGTAATGTCCAAAATTGTCTATATCCATTATAATACATATCCCAATTAATGTATAAGTTATATCATCATGCATTTAGGTACAGCATTTGCCACAAGTGAACAACAGAGCGTTAAGTCAGAGACAAGGCCAACAAAAAACAAAAGCCAAAATAACAGCAAAAATATCCTTCAGTAATGCAAATAGCAGAAGAATATTTAATACAATAACAGCCGATATTTCCGCGAAATCGGCATGAAACGTTTGTAATTACACAAAGGAAAGAAGGAATACGAAACGATTGCATGTCATTATATCAAAGAACCTCCTCACAAATTAGTAGGGAATACAAATGACGAATAATATTGAAATTGTGTGTTTGAACAAGTAAGTAGCGGGTTCCGATCATTCATTTGATGAAATGAGCCGTGGGAATATGCAGGCTGAACAATCTGTAGCGCATGTTAAATTATGTGTTGTGGTCACTTGAATGTACTGTGAATTGGTTTTTAAAAGTATTATTGAATTGTACGTGGTTGAGTCAATTTTTATATTGGTACAGGAAAATGACTGCACTGAACTTGGTGATGCTTGGTGGTGTCCAAATCGAGAATCCTTTGGATAATTATTTTTAAATCCTTAAAAAATTTTTAAATATTTTTTATTGTATTGTATCAGCCTATTACACGTCCCACTGCAGGGCACGGTCCTACTCTACAATCGTGAGTACAATTGAGTGTTTTTTTTGTTTGGTTTTGTTTTTTACATCATTTAGTTTGTAGTTTTTAAGTTTTCATCGGGTTTTAAAGACAATTTTTATCATAGACATTTACTAGACAAAACAGTCTAGTATTTATTATGACAGAAATAATTCAATACATCTCTTATATTAATATCTCTTAATATTATGGGAAAAAAATCAACAAACTGTCTATATGAATGTGAACATTTAGCGCAAAAGAGTTTCCTTGTGAATAGACATTCATTACGTTACTGATGGTGGAATTATATTTTGCGAAGGTTATAGGTATGTACCTACCTATAACCATACCTGTGGCATAAAAAATATTATATTTATCAAAAATTTAAATTAACTGCATCGGTGGCGCAGTTGAACTACAGTTCAATTGGTACACAGGTGAGGTCGGGGGTTCGAATCTTGGGTCGGGCAAAGTATTATTGGATTTCTCTATTCTATGATCTATGATGGGAGGACTGTATGAATCTAATAAAACTTCATACATAACATACATAACCACACGCCTTTTTCCCAGAAGGGGTAGGCAGAAGTGCTACTAGAACACCCACGTTTCGCCTTGTATATTCCGTCCCACGATGTGATAGGGGGCGAGCCTATCGCCATATCGGGCACAAATTCCTGACTCCAGGCTAATAATGAATAGAAAAATCCAATATCACTTTGCCCGACCCGGGATTCGAACCCGAGACCTCAGCTTTGCAATCATACCGTAGTACCACTACGCCACCGAGGCAGTCTAATAAAACTGTAAGAATGAAAATGAATTATTATTATTTATTTAACTTAAAAAAACAAAGAACAATGTGAGCGGGATCGAAATCGATAAACGCGGTCGATGCGGGCTTGAGCACCAATAAGACTAGGAAGACGCGGGCGATGTGCGGGTGTGCGGGGCGTCCCCTCCTCCGTCACATCACAACCCTATTGCCATCCCGGCCTGTCGTGTACTAGGAGTATACTTATTATTCACAATGACACGGCCACCTACATACTAAACCTAGAGAACACAACCCACGCAAATATTTTGCATAATCTATGACTTATCAAGTTAGCGACACGTAGCCGAATCGACCTCCAGCCCCGAATACAAGAGAAAATAGTTTGTATACAACAATAGAAATACATTTTCTATGAGTGTGTATTGCGAAGCTTTCGAATTGAGTTTGTTTTTTTGTTTTTTGGTCTTTATCGCAATGTCTTAGTTATTTTGACAGTGATGTAGTAGAAAGCGTGGTTCCTATTTTATGCGTCATATGATTTAGTCCTTGACGAAGGTTTATCTTGATGTTAGCCCAGTTAAAGTATAGTACAAATATGTCGCCTTATTACCGATACTAGCATTATTGAGTGGGAAACTTACGTAAAGTAACATTTAAAATGTTAATATATTGAGATTCTTTAGTAGAGTGAGGTTTCGCATCCCTTACTCTATTTTTTATATATCCTTATGTATTTTTTTAAATATTCACACTGACGATCCTCAAGGGTTGTAGCGACGTTGATTACGTATCGTCGTGAAACTATGTGCGAAAGAAAGAATTTATGAAAATGAACATACGAATTATTAAAGAAAAGAATTTGTTAATCAATTGCTATCCATGGGGTGCGATGCAAAATAAAAGAAAACTACGATAAAGCTATTACTAAAAACATATAAACAAAACTTTAATCCGTCTCTTCATTTTACAAATTCCGCAAAAAGGAATGTTTTGGAAAAATTAATGACGTAAAAACATTATTCACGCCTTGAAGAACGAAAGGAAAGAATTAAAAACTATGACGCCATTACATAATCACACAAAGATTTTTTTGAAGAAATACCCTATTTACGATATAAATTCTTATATTTAACATAGTATACCTGTTTCTGACAACGGGAGAAATCGTTTGAATTGTAATCCAAAACAATTTTTTTCGGCAAAATTTCACATTACAGCAATTTCTCTTTACATGAAAATATTTTTCTGTGTATTAGTTTCCTAAAAGGTTTGCCGTTAACAGGCCGTGAAATTAGAAGCTAAATATTTTAGTAATATTAAAAATAGGCACAGTGAGTTTATCCGCATGGGAATTTATTTAGTGTATAGCATAGGTCCGGCAAACGAGCAAGCAGCTCACCTGATGGTAAGTGATCACTACCGCCCATGAACATCCACAACGCTTGGAACATTGATGCATTGCCGGCCCATCAGATCGGGAGGGAAACAGGAAGGAAAAAGGATGGGAAAAGGTAAGTGGTATTGGGCATCCGGCAGTCTAATTCACCGAACGAAACGCGACAGCCAAGCTATCGCTTCACGTCGATCGCCTGTGAGGCAGTGATACCAACCCGGACAAGCCTGCCAATTCATGCTGAGTTATGACTATCAAAAACGTGGCTCTAGTATTTGCTAAAGAAAAAAAATCTCAAATTAGAATCAACATTCTTAAATCAATATTTTATCCAAGATTTTTATCTGCCTAGTTTATTATTTTCTCTGGCGCTTTGCTGTCTAAGGGAGTGAATAATATATTTCTTACTTCCAAATATTTTACTACTTGTTTGATTTCGCTGCAGTTTAAGATTACTTAGTCATTCCCACAGACTCTTCGACCAGTCGTGCTTGGTGTCCTTAAAATGCATGCCTTTGTTGACCCTGGCTTAGTTTCTGTGGCAGGTATAGAGCAGTCTTCAAAGAAGAAACAAAACGCTATAATTGGTACATGGTCTAAATTTTAAAGCCAAAATTGTATCATAATCTAGTGCTAAACATATTTTATTTAATGAAGTTTCTCAATATACGTGAGCACCTACACAATTATTTCGCGTTTGTTATTTGAATATAAAAATATTAGTTTTAGTAACTTCTGTGATGTATGAATATAAACTATCGATCTCATTTCAAATGAGAGTTCATTTTTTTCAAATAAAACGTAGTTTCCTTTCCTAGATTTATACTCTTCTCGTTTCAACAAAGTAGTGACATTAATACTGCTTTCCACCGAGTCATGGCCTAGCTGAGCTAATACTCAGCAATGATATGAAATGCGGGTCGTAGCTTAATGGGAGGTTTTATTAATGTTTTAATAACGAATAAATTAAATGTTATTATATTATTTTCTTGTGAATAGTAGGTCTCTCATATGTGATTACTGGTGGTAGGTCTCTGATATGTAAGAGGCCGTCTGGGTAGGTACCAACGCAATGCCCATTTCTTCCGTCAAACAGCAGTGTAAATGCATTGTTGTGTTCCGGTTTGAAGGACATTGTAGCCAGCGTTACTACTGGACATATTGAGATTTAACGCCTTATTCTCAGGCGAGCACAATGAAATCCCAAGCATTGCCTTGTTATTCATGGTGTTATTTGTTTGGTTTTGCTACCGTCCATTTTCTCCTTGTCTATATGGACAAGTAATAGTCGTAGGTTATTTCAGTGCCTATCAAATAAGCAACAATGGTCTTGATACGTAAATAAAAATTGTCACCACGCCCGTAATTTACGCGCCGATTTGAAGTCTACATTCTCACAGCTTCGACTACACGTACAATATTTTTTTAATATATAGATTACTAAAATATATCGTCTTCACACGTATGAAATTCTGCAGTATCTTTTTTAACAGGTCTATCTAAACATAAAGATAGATTAATACTTCTGCAAACGTCAAAATAGACTGACAGATAAACAGACAGCATTCCAGTGTTGTACAAAACATCCTCAATAACGCTTGTCTTTACGTCTTTCTGACGATACCGTAAAAACCGGTGGAAACGTCACATCTGACATCAACCCTTTTAATAACTTACACGGTGCGACAACGAAGGTTTTATCTCACGATAAAAGTAAAGTTAAGTTAGTACATAATTAAGTAGACAACACCGCTTGTGGAAACAAAGTTGCGGGAAGCGGCCTCGGAATGCAATTTTCTGTTGAGTTATTAGTATAGTTTTTCTTTACTGTAACTACAGTTTCGACTTCTGATGTTGTAAAATGTCATAAATATGAACTTGGTATTAATTAATTTTCGGAACAAAATATTTTTTGATTAGTCTAACTTTTGAGTTAAGTGATTGGACGAATTACGCAGGGCGGCAAATTAGGGAATATAACAGAGCGAGTTTTTTTAAAGGGTTCAATAAATGTACAGTCACGAAGCCAACAAAGAAGCCAATATAACCTGATGATAAAGATGCCATATTTTGTATCAAATTTAGTGACATCCCAAAATCAATTATCAAAGAAATGTTCTAAAAATCCGAAGTGGTGATTACTCATAATAGCATCAAAAGGCATATGAGTATACATCACCATAGATTACTGTAAATTGGATTCAAACAAAATATTCCCTTTTAACCCAATTCCCAAAACCGCTATGACACATCCAGCATCTCATAATGGACCGACCTTTTGTATTTAGGTTGCTAGCCCCTCCAAACCGTATGAGCTACTTAAACTGTCAAACTTCGAGTATCCCTTACCGTATCTTTGGCACGATCAAAAAACTTCGACATCACCATATTGAAAACGTTTTGACGTGGGATTGACGGATGGGTTTTTTTATGTCCACTAAGTGGCTGCACATTAGGAATCGGTGTCAGCACTTTGGCATCTAGGTGGTCATGCTTCTTGTCTTGTAGTGAAGACTAAAGGACTAAAAAAATATTGTGTGTAAAGTTTTCTAATACTCGTGTTAAATGAAGTTAAATGAAGGGTACATTCTATATTTGTTAATTGAATTAAGATAATAAAGATAATAATGAAGTGTTCCTATCTGTTTTCGGGCTCGGCGACAGCTATGTTGAACAAAATTATTTTAAGCAGGACGTTGATGTTTCATCTTCTAATGCGCTCTTTTGTGAGTTGCAAGGGAAGCGGAAAGCGCAGCGTGGGACGTCCACCCACTAGGTGGTCAGACGACCTGGTAAAGGTCGCGAGACGTCGCTGGATGCAGGCTGCTTCCAACAGGTCACTGTGGAAATCATTGGGAGAGGCCTATGTTCAGCAGTGGACTTCCTTTGGCTGATGGATGGATACCCTACCTTGTTAGTAAAGGTACGAGCGCGGTTTAGACATGTCAACATCCTGCTGACGTAGTCGAAGTTAATGGCCACAGGTGATCAGGCTTTAAGCTAGTCCCGTTTTTTTGTCAAGAGTTTCGCGACGCTCAGTTTCGACGGCGTCTACCTGGACCTGAACGAGACGTCTCTTTTTACTACCAGGAGAACCTCTGCCTACCCCTTCTGGGAAATAGGCGTGATTTTATGTGAGTATAATTAACGTATGAGTTCTTACCTGTATCCCTAAAGGAGTAAGTATAATGACTCTATCAATTTTCCATGCTTATTTTTATACGTCATACCAGCCATAAAAATCCTTGCTCGAATTGTTAGTTTACTAACCACTTTTTCGTTTGGATGGTTTGAGCTCATGTGGCCTGAAATTTCTTTAGAGCTCGAATTATTGTGGGAGTGGGAGACCTTTGTTCAGCAGTGGGATGATACAGGTTTTTTTTTACCCATTTTTTTTGACACTGGTGAATTTACTTATTTTATAAATGACATTATCGAAATCCCCTTGAAAACATTTTAAAGCCAAGGTCGATCTTCGTCCATTTCCGAATGCCAATTGATCCATGGATACTTATATCAGAATTCGGCCGGGTTAATGCGAATATTTGGCATTCTCCACTAACGATGAATACCTAAATGGAATATTAGGGCCACGTGATTACGTGATAGGAATTTCCGGTTCCGTTCTGTTAATCGATGGTCCGGACGGGCTGCGGTCCGCGTGTCCGTCTGTATGCTGATTAAATATACATAACTAGGTTACCCGATGAAGATTGGGCGCACGTATCAAACTGTGAATAGGTAATTTTTGATAGCATGCTGTGTTTGGCTGGATTGTATTATCTAGTTGGAATACTGAATAGGCAATGTACTAGAATTATGTTTGTAATACCTTTTAATCTATAATTTATTTTTTCGTGTATAAAGCAATGTGACAATAAGGAACAAAAATGGAAAAAATCACTACATTAAACTAAAAATATTTAGTCACAACCTAACTAGTGATTATATAATAAAAAATAAGACACACGGTTCATCATTTTCTTCGAAACGATTTTTAAAGATTCCGTCACAAAGCAGCCAATGCATTAAAAAGAAAAAAAAACATAATTATACATCTTCTGATACCACTCGAATGAGAAATCCATTTTGCATGAAAGATTATACAAACTTAGCATAGAAATCAGAGCAAAGGAAACTCAAGCGACCAACTTGTATACAGAGAGACGATTGTTGGCACAATTCCTTTGACGTTTGGCCGAAAAAGCAACACGGATGGGTTAACATTGGATGAAATAGCAAAGGATTTTGATGTTGGCCACCAATCATTGGACCCCAAGCCTAGTGGTAAAGATAATTGCTTAGCATTACTCATTCTCAGTATGATTTATTTATTTATTTCTTATGTGAAAGAAGGAATGAGAGAAGACGAAAAAATCAGAAGAATATCTTTCACAGAATTGATTTTTCCACAACAATTCTCTACTGAAAAAGTTGACTATTATATGTCGGTGAACAACAGTAAATTAAAGTGTAGGGTTATATTGTATTAGGTAGTGATTTAATATCGAAGACGACAAAAGGTTTAGTTTCAAAAATTTTACAACTGACGTAATTTTTATGCTTTTTTATGTGTATGCCCTCGGATATCAGTCACCTTAACTAAGGTGTGCAAGCTACTTTAATAGCCCGTATGACTCAGTTAATTTCATGATTAGTCAGCACTATTTTGATTACGAGCATACTAGCATAGTGGTGGACTATATGGCCTAACCCCTGTCAATCATTCGCTCATTTATAGAGGAGGTCTGTGCCCTGCAGTGGGACATATATAGATTGATACAGATACATATACTAGCGTAATTGTGTCCATCGACAAAAGATAAATTCTTCTCGATAATTTGACAATATTGCATTTAAAATTAAAAGCACGCAGGTCACATTATTTTGTTATAAAAAACTCCCACAAACAAGATATGAACCAGTTTAAACGAAACATTCTCCTTTGAGATAAATACACAATTCGTGGCGAGTGTTAATGAGGTTTTCCACATCAAGATCGGTTGGGGATAACACCGTGGAAATTATTTCGGGTTCATTTATTTGATACGCATCTAACCCGCCTGAACTGACACGGGACTGGCGACTGTTACAACTGATTACAAATTCAGAAATATTTACAAACGTACCAAGAAGATAAATAATAGAATAGTTCATAAATCCTTTGCTTTACCATCAAGGCGTAAGGTTGGTAGGGTTCTGTCAGTAACTACTCGAACGTCCCGACCGCTATAGTGCTTTGTCAATGTTATGTCAACTTGTTTTAAAATATACCCTATTCAAACCAACATTAAGTTGACATTACACTGACAAACCACTATAGTGGTCGGGAGATTGGAGTAGGTAAAGCGTTAAGAAACAAACATGTAGAATAGGTTTGTTAGCTGGCAAAAACTAATACTCGCTGGTCCACATTACTTTTCTACAGCACTGTTTTACCATCAGTTGTTAGTGGAGTTAAACTGAGGTTACAGTACACAATAATATATAAATACCAATAGCTATGTTATTGAAGGCTGGCAACACATCTATATTTTAAACCAGAAAGTGAGATGCCATAGGATTGCAAATAAATATTAATTTTATTTCTTATAATCTCGCGCACGATCGTTAAATACGCTGTATATGTACATGTACATACGCTGTACACAAGTTTCATCATATTTTCGCAAAAAACTAACAATGTCATTAACACTAGCCAAAATAAATCCACTTCTAAACTTAGTGAAACTGGTGGGCATTCATTGATCTACTACGGCTTTGATAAGGTCATCTGTCTATTACTATTTGAGTTTTCCACAAATATCATTCCTAACACAATAGGTATAGGTAGGATACCTACCGCAAGCAACATTTCAAAAGCAGTCCAAACTCCAAATCTGATTCATCCTAACACCATAGCTTTTCAATAATAAACGTGAGCAATAAACGACATTTTATGAGCGTACACTAAAACAATTTGCGCCATACAAACAATAAAATATCCCAAACCGTACACAGAATAAAAGCAACGGCGAGGATTTGTCCCAAATTTCACCGAGCGTCCCGCCGCTCCTTGGGGAACGCGCAACATGCTCCAGGATTGGGGCCGCGGCCAATCCTCTTTGTCACTGGTTAAACTTCTGCGGATTACGCTTTAAAAGTATCCTAGTTGATACTGCTGGGAAATATTGAAGATTAGTTTTCGTTAGTATCTAATATTGTTCAAGTGTTCTTTATGAGCTGTTGGTTTGAGGGAAATTGATAATTTCATGATGGTGGATTAGTTTGTGGATTTATTAAGCACTGACGATATTGTTAGTATGTTGTTACGAGTTGATGTATTGCTTAAGATATTTGTATGCTCAAAATTTAAAATCAGAAATGGCGATCGGCTCGCCCCCTATCACGTCGTGGGATGGAACATACAAGGCCAAACGTGGGCGTCCTAGTCGCACCTCTGCCTAACCCTTGTGGAAAAAAGGCGTGAGTTTGTTTATATATGTAAAATCCGAAATCATCACTAAATTTAAAAATTATTTACGATGCCAAAAAACATTAATAAACAATTCAGGCCTCGATTGGGTGCTACCACATTAAAACCTCTAAAAATAAACTTTCAGTTCAATAGATCAAACATTCCAATTTACTAAAATCCCAAAACTCTTACACATAACCCCCAAATTTGCATAAACCCTCATAACAGGCAAAATTTGATGGTAGCTAGTTGCGTTCCCGTGACGTTTTGACTCAAGTCGAATTAACGACAGTGGTATTATACTAGAGAATAAACCCTGAAGTAATCTTGCTTATCTGGCGTCGTCGTGAACGCCTCTTTTACAGCTTAACTCCGGATTAGTGGGTAACTTGCGCAGTGTGTGCTTACGGTGAGATGTAAAACAGTGGGGAAAAATTAAGAATACATTGTACAACGCTGTGTATTATTTTGGATATTATTATGGTTGTTTATGTAGACGCATCAGCACATATCTCAATTTGGTTGTCATCATTTAACATAATTTAATTTAAATATCTTTAAGGTCTTCAGAAATTTTCGTCATCGCACATAAAGCCACAGAATGCGGAATATAGTTTGAAGTAGAGAAATAAAAATACTTTAGAAAGAGAGATTTGTTTTAAAATTCGATTCCGGTATATTAAAATACGAAGTAACAAATATCCTGTTTAACAAGCTATGGAAACAATGATTGAACAGGCTTAATATTGAACCTTCTTTGCTTACAAACAACGGAAGCAATAGAAGAACTGCCTCGCTGGCGTAGTTATACTACGGTATGAATACAAGTCTGAGGTCTCGGGTTCTAATCCCGGGTCGGGCAAAGGAATATTGGAAGGAGGTTAGGAATTTCTGCCCGATATTGTTCGCCCCGTATCACATCATGGGACTAGACACTTAACACGAAGTGTGGGTGTCCTCATATCTGCCTACTCCTTCGGCATAAAGGCGTGATATTTATGTATGAATGTAACAGAATCACATCAAGTACTTACAATTAGTACAAGTGTCATATTACGAAACTAATGTATCTCCTCTGGCAATATGTTTTAAGTATAATTAAAGTATGACATATAATTAAAAAGTTAAGAATATAAAATGAGTACACGAAACACGCGTTAACTAGCAATCAGATTACGCTCTCAAGCGCCAACTTCACGCTTGGATCTCTTTAGTAATAAACATTACATTTAGAGCAAGATAATCATTACCAACTGCTTTCAAGTATTCATCAAGGATGTGTTTGTGAGTGTAATGCTATGTTAAAATAGTTATTACTTATTATTAATTAAATATAGTATACCCAAACAGACTCATCACTAAGGTGATATTGTTGGACAAAGGTATCAAAAAGTTGAGGGATTTTTCGACTCAATGCCAAAACCAGAAGAAAATATTTCTTTCTCTCTCTCTCTTCAGCCACCGTAAATCCACTGCTGAATATAGGCTTCCCCCAAGGATCATCACATCGACCTGTTGGAAGCGGCTTGCATCTAGTGACTTCCTGCAACCTTAACCAGGTCCTCTCTCCACCTTGTAGGCGTTCGCCAACCCGCGTGCCAAGCGTGGCCAGTATTGGCAAATACCCTCATATATGACGACACATCAAATGACCAGAAAATATTGATCATAAGAATAAAGGTCTCATTTTTTAATGTCTGAACGATTTTTTTCTGCATTCGTTTAAAGTTTCCAATTTCTGCCGATGCTTGTCTCATCATTGTCTTCGTCTATAACTACTCCTTCCTTTGAGACATATACACGACTTTTTCCCAGGGCACACACGTTTCGCCTTGTATGTTCCGTCCTACGATGTGATAGGGAGCGAGCCTATTGCCATATCGGGTAAAAATTCCTGACTCCGGGCTGGTAATATATAAAAAAATCCAATGTCACTTTGCCCGACCCGGGAATTGAACCCAAGAACACTGCTTTGCAATCATATCGTAGTACAACTGATCCACCGAGGCAGTGAAAACTTAGCCATTAAATAGGAAACGGCCTGCATCTAATGTCTTTCAGCAATATTATTAAGCTGTCTACACTGCATCGAGCAAATTGAATGAAGCTTACGTGTGTGATATTCCTATTTACGTATAGACCCTTATAAAAAAGGTAAACAATAAAATGAGAAACCCTGCATATTCGAGACATCTTCACAAAAAAAACGAAAGGTTGTGAGGTACTAACCTTTACTAGTCGGGATGCTGTTTTATCGGGTGTCTATTACTCGTCTGTTTCTAGCTCAGTTTCAAAATAAAACTGTTGTACCCTTTCACGCCTCTCGTACAATCATCTCGGCGAACGTAAGTCTGCTTTATTCCAGGAATTGTGCGTTATTGTCTCTTAAATTGAATGTTTCGAGTGGATTCTGTCTGAATCAAAATTCAATTGTTTGAACTTAAATTTTGTGGTTAATATTTATGTGACAGAACATTTGCTTTATCGGTATATATTACGTTCCATAGCTACGTTTATATTTTCGGTTACTATTTGAATATTTTGTTACCTTTGATTATATTATACGATAAATCAAAATTAAGAAAATCTGTCTTTACATTCATCGATAGATGCAATATCTAATGGTATAGAACATTTCTTAATTTCCTCACCGAAAATTGGTCTTAAAATTATTAATCACAAGATCCTTTATTATTGATGCTATCCACCTCCCCTTCTATTTCAAACCATGATTTTTCATTGACCCACTATGATTGGTAGTAGTTGTCATATTCCCTTAAGCACCTAAGCCTCTTAAACCCACTAGAAAGAACATAAAAGATTAAGCAACAGTACAGAACCCGGACACCGCGACTCTTGTCCTTTTTATAATCGCCAAAATACTTCCGTCTACAAGGTTTTATGGAAATTCAAAAAATACAGCTGCATTTTATTCCCGGGATTAAGTGTCCGCTGAAGCCTTGACCGCACCGTGGAACATCTCCAAATGAATAATAAATATGCCACAACATGCTCCCGCGTCCCAGAAATGGGAAGAAAACACTTTGTGTTACGGCTTTTAGAAATTATCCAGAAAAATTTTGAGAGCGAAAATTTTTGTACGAGTGAAATTGTAAGATTTTATGTTTTTCTTTTAAAAGTTTGTAAATAGTGTAGCTAGTTCCTGTTTAGACTTATTATAACAAAACCGAAAGCCAAACACATAGTCGTCATCCTACAGTAATATACCAAGACTTGTGTCGTTGGCATCAGAAAATAAAAGAGAATTTTAGATCCCACAGCATCCCATAGCGGGATTCAAATAAGCTGTCTTAAACTTCAGTCGGCTTCTCAAACAACGTTGCCACAGATAATGACAACTATAATATCATTAAAAAATATACTTCTTTTTAGTACACGAACTGCTATGATTTAAACCAACTTGACTCTTCTGTAATAATCACTACATTATAAACTGGTTTTGAAAAGACCAACACTAGAGTTTCTTGCCCGTCCTTCTCTAGTGAAAACTGCTTTCCGAACTGGGTGGTAGATCAAAAAATAATTGAATCTAAATAATGTTGAACATTTTAATTGATTCAATAAAATTGTTTTCATTTTCATGCATTAGAACATTGTCAGAAATCTCAGCAATCATAAAAATACAGTTCAAAGATAGAATTCGCATGCACTATCACAAACAGTTCCACGAAACGAAGCTGAAAACTGGAAGAATTGATCAAAAGAACTCAATCAAATAGCAGAAAGAAATAAACTGGAATGTGCATTAAATATAACGAATTCCATTGGCAATGCGGAGCTCGAGTGGAACTATTCGCATATTATAAGTAGCAGCCGTGCGCGCAGTTTATTTAAATGTACACTGCGAACAAGTCAAGTGTGTAACTTAATTTTAAACTTTATGACACAGTGTGTGCTAGTTCATCAAACTTGTGCTGGATGGAAGTTCTCCGCTTGTTTAACTGTTGATTATCGTCGGGTTCGTGGGACTATTGTCGCGTTTAGTTTGCGCTGGGTTTTCTGTTATTATTTTTGTTTACATGTTGTAGAATTGTCTTGTATTTGTTTTATTAGTAATTTTTTTTTCTTTATACATTGTCATACACTAATGTGGATTTAGACACTATATGATTTTAATTTTGCAAAAACATTTTGGTAATGATTTTAACACTAAAATCTTGCAAAAGAAGGTTAGATATATATTGACTATTGATATTGATTCGTATGAACATTGACTTATTCTTTTGCTTTTAAACTACATTAAAATGAGTCCGGTTTGTATATAATATTATGTTTGGCAAGTTTTGGTAACGATGAACTCACAAATATCAACCTCTCCTCTAAATCCGGTCCGGGCAAACCTTGTCTTTCAAAAAAAAATCGTATTAACATTACTGATAATTCTACTAATGAAAAGAAACAATTCACTGAATTGGACAGTCGTACAAACCGTGTGTATACCCCAAGCGATTCGAAACAAAACTGAACGGTTTTGTTAGCAACTATCGAACACGGAACTCCGACAAATAACCGAACATAACGGAGTAGTTCCCGCAAATATTATTACTTGGCAAATTAATTTCGATATGTAATTGATCTTGTGCATGAACCTTTATTAATAACGTAAATTATAAATTATACTGTGTATATAAACTTTAATTAATTTGATGAAGTGTGTAACTACCGGAACGGCTCAGACACTTTTAAAGATAATAGGCTTAGATTTGTCACATCCGTGCACTGCTTTTAATTATTGTCAAGTTAAAAAAATATTACATTAAATTAAAATCATATTTACTAATTTAACCAAAAACCAACCTTTCATCCTCCCTTATTCCGTTCTTATTCAATTATCCAGAAAGCAATTATAGTCTCCAAATATTAGGAATGTTCAGTAATCAGTTTTTTATGCAGGCATAACAAAATGCCAATAGATGTCCACCCACTAGGTGGTCAGACGACCTGGTAAAGCACGCGGGACGTCACGGGATGCAGGTTGCCTCCAACAGGGCACTGTGGAATTAATTGGGAGAGGCCTATGTTCAGCAGTGAACTTCCTTTGGCTCATGGATTGGTTTGGATTGATAACAAAATATATAACAAAATGTGCAACACAATCTAACTGGAGTACCGTTGACGTGTGCTGCCAACCTAACCAAAACTAAATTTATACAATCCGAACCTGAAACTCGCCACTTATGTGGCTTCCTATGATGGGCTTACACCATTGTACACGAAGGTCGCTATCCGATGATATTTGAATAGCCTATCAACAGCTAAAACATATTATACACTTACGAGTAGAACACAGTAATTTTCCGGGTCCTAAGCTATTATATCTTCTGGGAAAAAGGCGTGAGTTCATGTTAGTATGTAACATAGTAATCCATAATCACACCAACTTGTCAATAACCTAAAACTTATGACTCCGTAAATAAGTAATATACAGTGGAATACCTTCAAAACCCTCAAGGACCCTCATACCTCTCGACTTATCAAAACAATCAGATCAAAGGTCAGGACTTAAATCCCGTAACGAGAGCAGACAGCGGCCAAAGAAGATTCTCGGCGTAATTTATTAACTTTTTCGTTTAGAAAAACATGTTTGTTGGCCTCAGTCGGTATTAAGTGAATGCTGTTGTTTTGTTGCGTCACAATATTGAGGAAAATGAAATGGCTGTACCACTTTCTTAGATTTTCAACGGGAAAAATCGTACGCTCTTTAATTTCTAGCTTTAGTAGATCGAGCTGTGAATAAGAGCCTGTGAACTTCGGACTACCGTCATCATGTAAAGGGTTTAATTTTTTACTCTTTATAAATACCAAAGCAGATATCTATGGGTACTATGAATCGTGAGTTGTGGTGGTTTATGACTGATTGGCAGTATACAGAAAAAAAAAACTTTTTGGTAAGTTTTGCTGGTAATAAAAAATCACCTATTACAGAAATCTCAAGAATATGTTAAGATACACAAATTGTCCTCATATTAAATACCATAATATTTTAATCAGTTATTTCATAGCTATTTATACGAAACCGTTTGGTAATAAAACAGCACCATCAGTATCGACTTTTGTTTCATTTAATTATTTAATTGCTATTATGCCCTCTGTGGAAATTAAAAAGTGTCTATAACAAACATAACATGATGACGAAAGCTTGCAACTTCACGGGCTCTTAGACTATATAGTGATTTCGCAATAGATAGAAGATGGTGTTAACACACGACGTGCAATCTTGGAACTGGAGAGAATTGATTTTAATTTCTAAATGGAGAACAATGATTCTGAAAAGTGGTGAGAACAGGCGATAATACGGTTTGTCACTACAATATTGAAGTGAATTGGTTTTGAACTTCGAACTAATTGTTTTGGAAGTAAAAATCTAATTTTTGTGATGGAAAATGATGATGATGTCAAATTTTGTGTAACAGTTCATTCAAGTTTACATTTAATTTGTATTATTTTGGTAAATGAACAGTTACTACAAGTCAAATGAGAAAATTAAAAAGGTTTTTAAAATACCAAATGTTTAAATAAATAAATACAACAAATAGTCTTACATATTGTCTTGACTTACCACGGAGGCTATCAAACTGATTCTAGTCTGTTTCTAGAAAAAAAAAAGAAACCAGTAACTGAATAATATTTTTCAGCTCCACATTGTTATTTTTGGCGAAGTAATCGAGCACTTATGTAAATACTGAACTGTATAATTTAAGCACTAATTAACAATTCAAGGTTTCAGTACTAACATACGATGAAAATCCTTTTGGAGCACACATCCCGCGGGACAGGATTGAAATATCCTGTTACGAGTGAATATTGTAATTTCGAACAGCAATATTACACCGTGCGTAATACTTGGTGTGGGTGAAGTCTTATCGCAGTGAACTTAAGGAGGTGGTGTGAAGGAGTTCAGTGAATATTTGTTTATTAAATCGAAGATAGTTTCGAGCTTAGCAGCAGTTTTGGGAAGCCAAAATCTAAATCTAGTCTCGCTTAAAATATGATTTTGTTATTTATAGTAGCAAATAATGTGCGCTTTGTCACTTATGAATTTTCGAGAAATTCAACAAATTAAACAATAATCTAATCATAGGTCGGCAGTAACGGCGGATACAAATCAAAAACTGACACAAAGTTAGCCTGACCTGGCAATAGAAAGTAGATCATCGCTTGAACAACCCATACACTTCATCATCCATCCATCAGCAAACTCCACTGCTGAACTTTCCCAATGATTTCCATACACTTCACTAGATTAAATATAATGACATTTATGTCTACAATATTTTATTGTTATATGTTTATTTATTTATTGCCATAATACCTTTTTGTTAAATAAATAATTTGTTCCGACTTCTTTTCCCATGAATTCCTTGATGATACTTAATTACGAAGTAAACAATACCAGATTGGATGTTTGCTCGGCGCTCGTATTATATTATTTTGTAAGGGTTAATTACCAACCATCGAGGGATGTGGCGAGGGTAATGAAATAATTTGATGGTATCAGAGAATAATTAACGACGGATCAATCGTGAAGTATGGATTTCGTTGATTATTATAACACATGTATCAAAGCCTTGAATATTGTTTGACAGCATTATAATATTACTTTGACAGCCTATGGCACTATTAGATAAATACATACATAATCTCAAGTGCGTGGTGGATTCGTGGTATCGGACCAGACTCGGCTGCCTACATGTTCACGGTGGTCGCGGGTTCAAATCCCAGGGTACACCTCTGACTTTTCGGAGTTATGTGTGTATTGATAGTCAATCACCACGCACTTTAACGGTGAAGGAAAACATCGTAAGGAAACCTGCATACCGTAGCGATTTAAAAAAAAAAAATCTACAGTGTGTAAGTCCGCCAACCCGCACTAGGCCAGCGTGGTGGACTATATGGCCTAACCATTCTCAATCGTACTCTCGATTGTAGAGGAGGCCCGTGCCCTGCAGTGGGTCGTATATGGGCTGATACAATACAATACAATACATAACCTCATGCCTGTTTATCCCAAGGATGAACGCAGTGGTGCCACCACAGACCGCCAGGACGAAGCCTATCACCGTGCAGGCACAAATTTTTGCCATGGGCTAGTCATGTCAAGTGACATTTTAGACTTATTGATTTACTTATTTACCACTTATTGATGACAAAATCCACTTGTGAAAATGTAGATCAAGAATATTCATTGAAATTATCATAGCTTTGCATAAATAGAAGGTAAGTATGTAGTAAGCCAAAAAAATACATATCTCCGTATTGAAAGACACGAGTCTTTTTAAACCTAAACGTTGGTTTTTGATGTCTCAATTTTGCATGTAAGAATACACTTTATTTTAAATGTAGTAAGATTCTATTTGCAACGCCTTAATTATCCAGACGGACCAAGCGTGCACGACCGTGAGAGTGACTCATTAACGCAAAACCTAAACTGCTAAATGTAAAGTTGACATTTTGGGAGCGTGTGCTCGGCTTGCGAAACGTTAATTTATGGAAGAAACTAAAATTTACAGGGAATTTACTCTTTGAAAATCGTGGTGCAGTACGTAAGAATACCGCAGAGACAAATATTTGTGATGGACAAATATTTGCTGCGAGCCTGGATGTCTTTGATCGCAAAGCCTTTCGCGGCTTTTACAGTTTTTAATATATACAACAGCGTCATATCTCCCTATAGGGTCAGGATTAAGAATATTTCGGAAACCAATCAGCATCGAGATCAATACAACCCATGCTCGAACATGAAAAACACAAACATACAAAATGAAACATACAAAATGAAATAAGAACAAGATCAACTCAACATAATGTTATTTTTGATAAAGCGATAGTAATTCTATCAATAATGCATTTGATAATGTATGCATTTTGAAAGTAGCCTGAATCTATTTCTTGCACAAAATTATAACGTACTATCAGTTTATTATCGATTTTACTAAATTGCTACAACGAAGAACAAAATAACTTTCGCTTTAGTTTCAGTTTAAATTCTTAATTGGCAGCTTGTCAAATTAGTTTGACCTTACGCACTAAGCTTTCACTGGTACAGAGCAAAAATAAGAATTAAAACTAAGTTCAATTTAAACTTTTATACAATTCAAGAGTCGAGCAACCAATAATTATCCTTGCTTAAGAGATAACTGTGCTATACTGTATCAGCCCAGATACGTTCCACTGCAGGGCACGAGACTCCTCTACAATCGAGAGTACGATTGAGAGGGATTAGGCCATATAGTCACCACGCTGGCCTAAGAGATATACATTTTTATTTACGGTTTTAATTTTATCACCATAATCTGCAGCTTGTTGCAGTCCACAGCTGCACATAAGCCTCTCCCAAGATACGCCGCAGAACCCGGTTTTAACTGTATAAAAATGATTAAAATAAGAAAAAACAAAAACGAGAGTATACTTACGGCACTGAAATTTGACTTCTCGCTTGGGATCTCATTATTTAAAGGTACTTCGTAAGTTATGAAACGGATTATTTCGTCGTAAGACCAAATTAAATAAAGCTCGTCGTAGAAGGTCGTTTGATACGGAGCGATTTTGAGACGTTTTTGTGAATCCCACCGAGGACCTACAGCTGATGATTCTGTCAAAGGGGTTCCTGGTTTTGAGACCTTTATCCAGAAAATAAGAAAACAGTGTGATTACCTCCACCTTTAAAACCTATCACGTATATTTCATTGATGGTCTTCCAAAAGGAGAAGGATAAGAGAAGGAAAAAAAAGGATGAGGATTAAGCTTCCCAAGAACACACCCATAGAAAATACTCGTAATACGACTACAGAGCGTTGCTTCACATCGGATTTCTGTGAGATAGCACTACCATCTCAGACACGATGGCTTATTCCTTCAATTCCATTTTAAGGCAATTAGAATCTGATCCTACAAAATTGGTTTAGATCGGTTTTCTGTTACGTAGTGGCAGTATTCTAATCAAACCGGCCTATTCTTACACTACCTAGTTTAAGGCAGCTAAAATTTAACTCTACAAATTCCTATAAATTTCAACCTAGGAAGGAATATAACGCTTGTAAACTGCGAACATAATGTTACAGCCGGAGCAGAACTAAAGCGAGGCTTGTTCCAAGAACACTTATCTTGTTTCTTATAGCTCCTAATTACGTTAATTGGAATCTGCGTTATCTGTAAAGATGTTTCTGAGATAACAACGCACCACACACGTAATAGAGCAATCGCGGCTGCTGTAATTAAATTTCAGAGATAATTTCATATTAGGGTGCAAATTAAACGTGATTCTCTTAACGAACATCATTTGAGATTATGATGCTGAATTTTGGATTAATATTATGTTGGATGTTCCGGGTGGAAACAGTAGATAAGATTATGGTTGATTCTTAAGTCGTATTACTTTTCATTTTTTTTTAACCTATGCTGTCCCATTTCGGGCAAAGGCCTCCCTTTTCTTTCTCCACCCCTCTCTATCTAAGGCGTTCTTCCACCAGGTGTAGTCAAAATGATCTAAGTCATCTCTGCACCTCACAAACAAATACAAAGCTGTTATTAATTGTCAAATGTTCTGCAATTTCTCTTTCAACTCTGTTATTAAACTCTCGACCGATCTCAATGTCGTCACAAAGCAAACCTTTTAATATTACGCTGGGTAGTGCGAAAAATTATATTGACCATCCAGAGCATCGCTTGTGTGCATTATTAATAGGATTAGGTAAGGCTCCGGGGTAAGTTTATGCTTTTTTGTGGTTTTATAAATATTTAGCTGTATCGATTTAGTAAAGTGAGCTATGGATTAGCTAAGAACAAACTGGAATTACTAAAAGGCTGTAGGCCAGATTCTATGACAGTCTTCTATGAGTTTTTGTTGTATGTGTATTAAATCTTTAATTTTAAAATAATAAATACTCCACATGTTAGACCAACGCGACTGACTACGTACTGTTGTCGAAGAAATTGATGTATCACAAATGGTTGATAGATACGAACTATTCAATGACGTATCTATGGATCTTAATATACTTGTGTTTTAGGAAACAATACTTATTGTGTTGGTTGCCACATGATATTTGTGAACTGCACACACGGTTTGTGTTTCATGGATTTTGTAACCTTCACACTTTGTAAACAAACTCAACATCTAAATACCATGCTAATATTTCAACACAACTCAATTCGAAAAACAAAGTTGAAAATAAAGATAACAATATTTTTTACAATTAACAGCTGCCACTTAATTCCGAAGTGATCTAAGCCGGCGCGATTCAACATTTCCTTTGTCAAACAATAATGAAGTCATTTTTAATAAAACATCAAACAGACACGCTACTTCAACGGGCGAAATTAAAGACACAAACGTTTTTAGAACTGGCCCAGATAAATTTTTCGCTTAAAATATTAAGACGAGAACTCCGTCAAGTGTCATTTGAGACGGTCGCCGCTTTGCAGACCAGATTCCGTTTTAGACCCTTCCGAGCAACTTCTTGAATTTTTTTCTTTCAGCAGCCTTTCCAGTTTATACAGACTGTACAAGTTCATGTATAAGCTTTATTCTTTCAGTTTTATATGTAAGCTGAATTTCTGTAAGATGTAAAGTACAATGGAATTATAACTTTGGTTGAAGTATTATTTGTGTCTTACGCGCGGCACAAAGCCGCCGGACACAGTCACCGGCATAGTGTGTAGGAGGTATAAAACGTCATAGTATCATAAAACTGATATCTATATAAAGACATTTTCAATCAGCTATCAAAGTATAATTTCAACATACAAAATCTCACACATGCATCACAAACAGCGATCAAAACCAGCTTTATCTCAAAAACCTCATAATGCTTTTGTACACACTCAAGAGCATCACAAACCAAGTCTTTTAAAAGTGACGATTCGCGGAGTTTTGATTAATGGATCGCTTCCACGTCCTTTGTGTCGCTTCCAAAATGTTTGCCATCTTCAAGATCTTTTGGATGTGCGTTAAAAGTTTTCAGCGCGATGGCTGTTCAAATTGCAAGATTCGGGAAGTGGAGAAATATCGCGTTTATTATGTTTTAATCTTGGAGTTTCAGTTCCGGGCTGTTTTACGAGCCTCAACAAAGTCCATCATTTTTACCCGAGCTACATGAATTTTTGTAAGGAAATTCTGTGATAACTCTTGATAAGCGAATAAGATTTTTTTGGCAAGTTTCTTAAAGGAAATCCGTTTAAGATTTTATGTCTTCACATTGCCTTGCCGTCGCACTAAGTAACAGCAAGAGCTGATGATCAAACCAAGCTTGAATTAGCTATGTGATTACGGATATTTTCATAAAATTGAAGGATTGATATGACCTCTTATGACAAAAAGTATAGTATATCATTATGTTTAAACTGATATACCAAAACAATAGTTTGTAATTGAGAATATTAAAACTGATTACTACACAGATCTTTTCAATGTAGGTATAGCGTATACTTAAGGTAATTGGATCATCTGAATCTACTCACACAATAAATACAGCACTTAAATATGAAATTTATTAAACATATATCAATGTACTACGCTCTGCCCAAATACGACTTGGTAGGCAAATAACTACTGATATGAGTAATAAAGTCGTACAATTTTTATTAAAAACCTATGAATTGAATAAAAATTAAGTTAAGCTAAATTAGATAAGCTTTTTAGTTGTCAAAAGGTAAACGACCCCTTAAAAATAAAACGCAATCTAGACAGATGTTTAAAAACGTTTTTATAACTTAATTGAAGCCGTAATAATGTTTGCACTAGCAGACAAACACAAATATATTTTACTTAGAAATTCAAATTTATTAAAACGCATAACAAATTCACTTCACACAAATTTGATTACTCGTGTCAATAAAATCACCGAATCCACATTAAAATTTACAAAAGTCACGTATTTTCAAAAAGGTAACACTCGATCTTCCTTTAAGTTTATTTGTAGCGGAGTCAATGCGTTTATTGGAGATAGAAGGTAAGGAGCGACCGATAATTGGTTTTCCATCGGCCCTTTTTGTGTGCCGCAACATTTACCTAGCGTCAAATCAATTCTGCCGGGTAAATTTATTTATTAGCATATAGAGAGAATTTTCAAATGACGCCCTCAGCGGAGAATTTTTGCGTCTTTTTGCAAAAATAGATGTTAGAATCCGCCTCCATTCGCAATCGTGGCTGAGATCTGAAGCGCTGGTACAATTGAATCAGCGGCCTTTATTGATTCTATCATAGCTTGATTTGGTAATTATGTCGGTTTATTGGATTTTCTGTAAGTAAATTAGCGCCAGTTTCTTCAAGCCAATGAGGATAGCGCAAGCCATTTTTACCTACGCAATGTCTGCTTAGGGGAACAACGAAAAAAGAGAAAAAATGTAAAACCATCAACTCCCTGTTGGGGTGGGTAGGTACATGTTTTTATTTTGTCGTCATTTTAGGCTAATTGATTTAACGACGGACCGCCTGTCTACCCTCCTACAATCCTACTTGTTGATATTTTTAGTGTTGCAGGTTTACGGCTACCTATGATTACTTAAATATTATATAGGCGAGTCTACTTGTTCGTCTTTTGTTTCATAAAAAAGCTGATAAAAATTGACAGTAATTGTCTTATTAACACATAGTCAGTACTCAGTAGAGGCTTCTAACTTTCTCCAATTGTTAATACAACAGGCAAATATAAGGCTGAGAAACAAAAATCGTAGATTTGATATTTACAGGGAATGAAACGTGATCCATACAATAAATATGTTTTTACTCAGAAAAGAGATGTGTAATTAACGTGTTAGGACAACAATGTGTATTTGTTTTCTTTAAGACGAGCGTGCCATTCGCCTGATGATAAGCGATACGGCCGCTCATGGACAGTAGCAAAACCAAACAACACCATGATTACAAAGAAATGAATGGCATTCCACTGCGCTCGCCATCCTGAGACGTAAGATGTTAAGTCTCATTATGTCACTTATCCTTCAAACCGGAATACAACAGTGCATATACACTGCCGTTTGACGGAAGAAATAGAAATTGCGGCGGTACCTACTAAGGCAACCTCTCAGATAAGACAGACCTACCACCGGTAATTTTTTGGTTGATGTGTTGCGAGAGGCCTATGTTCAGCAGTGAACTTCCATTGGCTGATGGATGGATGATGTTGATTTACAATTTATTTACGTAAAACAATATTTTGTTAGAATCCCTCATCGTTCCTGATACAGTAATATTTCAAATATGCATAATAATGTTTATTATGGCATAGTCATGCGTGAATTTATTGTAAACTGTAACAGTGTAGGGCATATTAATTGATATAGTTCCCGCCTTTGTACTGTTGTGGTTACGTAACATCCAGGGCTACAATTAAGCTTAATGAATTTTTGAATTAATATTAATTGGGAATTTCCAATAAAACAATTAACATCATATTAATCACTATATTATATGAAAATACTTATCTTTTCTACTGTAATGTATGTACGAGTGTAACTGAATGCCTCGGTGGCGTAGTTGTAATATGGTTCGATTATAAAGCTGAGGTATCAGTGGGTTTAGAACTATGTTATATATAGTATGTATAGCTCTATATTATGTATTTTATTAAGCAATGAAAGTTAAGAGCCTAATTTACAGGCACATAATCTATAACAGTCTAATGAATGTCTATTATCCTCGATCATCAAAGCCAAGCTAGAACCGTATTAATTGCGTCCAAAATTCGAACTAAAATATTGTCGTTCGTAATTGAATCCCATTTTCTATGTATCAAACGGCGGCGGGGGTAATCCGGGGGAATTTAATTTCCACGAAAAACAGGGTTGAATGAAATTATAACAGAATAAATCTCATTCACAAAAAGACGGCGCGAGGTCGGAATCCCTCTTGCCGGATCGGGCACAATAGAGGTATTTCCTACAGGAAACGGAAGGTGGGACTAACAGACGGGCCGCGAATAACGCTGTCAAAAGGCATAATCTTGTTATGAATGTTTGTTATTTTTGTTAGTGAACGCTGAGAACAAGCGCAATGGTGGCCAAGTTGTGTGGCTTTTGTTGAAGGACTTTGTGTCTTTAAATATGATATTAATTCAGAGGATAATGCTGTGACATATTTTTTTATAGCATAGATCCGGCAAACGAGCAAGCAGGTCACCTGGTAAGTGATCACTGCTGCCCACGAACATTCACAACGCTTGGATCATGGATATGTTACCGGCCCATCAGATCGGGAGGGGAGAGGAAGGGAAAAAGAATGCGAACAGGAAAGAGTTATTGGGCATCCAGCAGTCTCACTCATTAAACGAAACACTACAGCAACGCTAGAGTTTCACGTCGATCTCCTGTGAGACAGTGGTACCCCTGACGAGCCTGCCCATTCATGCTGAGTCGTGGCTGATAACAGCGTGGCTCTACCACTTTTGATGTAAACGTAAATTCATTCCACTCACAGAACTTACGTTTAAGTTCTTAGTAAACGTTAGTTCTGTTATGAGTGGAACGAACTATCAGTTCTGGGGTCCGATATTTCTGATTATTCAACGTGGAATGTATATTGAGAAAATACCGATCGCTCACTTTGACGGTGAAAGAAAAATAATAAAATATGCTTATTTGCGAGCTCTGCACAAGAATTCTAAAGATATGCAACGTTAACGCTCTTGGCCGTTGCATCTTTCCTCTTCCCATCTTTTTCCTTGCCTCTCCCCTCCCGGCAACATCCATGATCCAACGTTGTGTGATTTTTCATGAGCGGTCGTATCGCTTACCATCAGGCGAACGGCATGCTCGTCAATTATCGCAATAAAAAAAAGCACTACGAACATCAAAGAGAAGCCAGAAGACGTAGCCATCTCTCCATGAACCATCGCTGCAGGAACCACGACCACTCTGTCAATAATACCCGACTAAGAAGAAGAATCCATCTACTATTAAACTACTACTAATTACTATATAAGCCCAGATACGTTCCACTGCAGGGCACGAGCCTCCTCTACAATCGAGAGTATAAGTAAGAGTGGTTAGGCCACATAGCCCACATTTATTAATATTTATTATTCAGGGTATACTTAGCATACAAAATACAAAATACGAGGTAAAGTAAAGAAATAACATGACTTGTCAAAAATATCCGAATATCGTAGTGACAGCTGATAGGAAGTGAAACGAAAGGGAAAGCATGTTGTTACGGAAGATGAGGGATAATAATTTTAAATAAATTTGAATGTATTACGGCGCCTTTAGGACGGTGGCTGTAGAATTTTGTTGGTAGAACTTGTGTTCGATTTGTAAGTAAAAAATTTTATTTTACGTAATTGCTCTTGCAAAAGCGTATGACTTAGACGTCACGGACATTTCTCGGTATGGGAAAAAAGTCCAGCGATTGTTATGTACTCGTAACAAAAAAAAATCCATAGTTGTCTAATCACATTCACCATTATTTCATGTTGCATTATTTTATAATATTTTGTTTTGTCTCTTTCGAATTACTTTCTAGTTCATCGTATAATTATTAATTCAAAGCAATTACCACAAATCCCGTCTAAATTATTTATTAATTTTTGCTCGTCATCATTATATAAATATTAAAATAAACATGCTATGGTCTCCTATAATTGAAGAACACGTCAGAATGTAAACTCCAACAAAGCTACATTTTATTTCTTATTTGGAGGTACTCAATAAATAAAATTTAAAAAAAATGAAAAAATAGTTTCTAAATTTTTTTTGTAAGTTTCAAAGGCTTGATTTGCACGACAAAGAACAATGCACCTGATGGTATAGTAGTCTAATTTTTATTTTTTTTATTGCATAGGTCCGGCAAACGAGCAATCAGGTCACCTGATGGTAAGTCACTGCCACCTATGAAGATCCACAACGCTGGATCATGGATATGTTGCCGGCCCAATTGAGATTGAGAAAAAAGATTGGAAACGGAAAAGAGTATTTGTTAATATGCGGGTATTAGTCGCCACTAATATGCTGGTATATATGGTCTGGTCGACACTAGTTACACGTAGGCGAAGTTCAGAGCACTTGCGTGGGCTCCTATGACGGGGTTTTCAACATTTATTTATGTAAATAATGTATTTTCTACTCTTGAAACATCTCGTGATTAATATTCGTAAGCCAACACTTTATAAAGAGGAAAGCCCTCTTTTAGACCGACGTGTAAATTATTTAACAATAAAACCTTATAAATGTATGCTCAAAATGAAGACGCAAAAATATCCAATTAACAATTTTAATTAGTAATATAAGACTACTCGTCGCGCCTGGAAAAAGACGGCGGAACGAAACAGACTCATATCGGAAAGACTCGCCAAGTAGAACCCTGAATAAGAAAGATTGAAAGAAGAGTCACACCTTTGTCCCGCAGGGAAAGTAATTAATAGTTGAATACACCCAACAGCCACATACATAGTCCTCACCACATTAAGATCAATTAAGTCTTGTGTCGTGTGTCTTAGAAGCTATGAGAGACTTTTCGGTCTCACAAACGCAGACCAAACCCAGACCAAGACCCGCGACAAATACTTGTGGGCCGCACAAACAATACATTGCCCATTACATCGAAGACGCGTAATGGGTGATTTAAGAAAATTAAGTTCAAAAACAATACAAAACAATTAAAACGCAATTATTACTTAACGTCAAATTAGCGTGCTTAAATTTATACCTAAATATTATTTCCAAGCATACTTAATACCTCAAAACACATGAATTTGTTTCTCTTAATATACCAAGTTTTCGAGCCAACGATATAGGGAACCAATTTCCCTATACAACATTACCGAGGTGTCCAAAAGGTGCCATTGTTAACAGAATATAGGAATCGCCACGTCCGGACCAAGTTTTAAATTTACTTTGTTGGCACCCGGAAAGTTCCGTACGTACTTGCAATGCCGGAAAACTAGTGTTTCACGTTAAATAAAAAAGTTTACTCAATCTTGTGTTGCTTTTCAATAGTGTTGTCTCGGAGTGCCGGCGAGGTGTTTCGGCGATACACTTCCTTGTCACTTTTATTAGTATCCTTGCTTTTTCCTTGTTCTTTAAGAGCTACTTATGTCACCTTTTCGTTCCTTTAATATTGTTCGAAGTAGTGCTTTTAGGGATAACGAGTTCAGTGTTATTGCGTTGTGCATTTGCAAATGTGTTTTAATTTTCATTTGGTTTCTTGTATATCTGATACCTATAATTCCGCTTTCATAGATAACAGCTTTCATTTGTCTGCATAAAAGTTAATGGTTACATTCCTTTCTGGATAAATCTTATTTACTAACTTAATTTACGAAACTGAATTGCTCTAGAAAGTCATGCGGTTCACGTATTACGTTCTAAACTACTACTTTTTATCCTTTTACTAAATAAATAACTGGACTATATGACCTAGGCACTCTCAATCGATTTCTCCATTGTAGAGTAGGCCCGTGCCTAGCAATGGGAAGTACATGGGCTGATACAAAAATACTAAATAAATAAATGTAGATACCAATAAATATAATTCTGGCATGCACCTGCAAATCCTCCACCCATCTGCATCTATTCAATCGCATTCGCCTACATCCCCTTTCCAATATCTTAACTGTGCGAAAATTGCAAAACTTGTGTGCGTCTGTAATAGAATTCTCACGTCCACTGCCTGTGAGTTTAAATCCTTGCTATACTGAAATATACATCTGAAAGTGCCTTTGTATGTTTTGCTTTTACGTCGTAATTACTCGTATTTAACCGATTATCATGAAATTGTGGATACGCGTTGTCAGGGGTACAAAAAAGGATATACGGATCAAAAAATCCAAAAACAAGTACTGTTATGGTAGAAAAATAACTATTAGACGGTCGTACGAAAAAAATCCAATACTATTTTGGCAAAAAACTCGAACTACCTAAACTAGATACAAATTGACGCATGAATGACGAAAAAAGGGATCTAATGGTACTCCGAATAAAAATCTCAAATCTAGAAATAACGCACCTGCTACCTCAAGCACGTGGGCAAACCCGCGATCAAAGTCTAGTTTTCATAAAATCATCTATAGGTACGAATGCACATATCCAAATCTCGCGTCCGACCGATCGGCGAGTGAATGGAAATCGACGAGAAAACAACGTCCAGCCGGGCGGAAAGGATTTCTCCCGTTCCTTCCTTCATTCGTTCAACGGATTGGGTTTAGTTGGGGTATGACGTGTAGATAGTATCGATAAGGTAGTGTATTTTAGTTTAAAAGAAAATAATGAGATGGAAGAAGATAAATTACCAGTCCATAACCGAACACTAATGTATATACGAATAAAAATTTAAAAAATCATACATACATACATAAACTCCCGCCTTTTTCCTAGAAGGGGTAGGCAGAGGTGCTATGAGGACACAAGTCCCACAATATGATAGGCGGCGAGCCTATCGTCATATCGGGCACAAATTCGTGACTCTGGGCTGATTATGAACAGAAAAATCCAATATCACTTTGCGCCACACGGGAGTCGAACCCGAGACCTCGGCTTTCTAATCCTATCGTAGTACAACTACGCTACGAGGCAGTCAAATAATCAAGTTTTTCATAAACCTTTGAAAACCAGCGCTGTGTTGTCATTCCAATGACAATTCAGTATTCATGCTGAGATGGCATCCCATTGACACGTTTCCGACTTATTGTACATTTATATAACACGTATTTCTTAAAATTTCTTTATTTTTTTTACTGTTTGTTTTTTTTATTCTCCTTTTGTACTTGTGCTGTACGTGTTTTGTTCTAATACGTAGTAATAATAGATCAATAGTTGTAATCATGTCAATAAAAGTACTTTATTTCTTTCTTAAGTTTCTGACGTGGTTTAAAAACTGGTATCTTAAAACTTTAAACACATGGTAAACACAAAATAATGCATGAGACTATATTCATAAGACATTTCACTAACTGTAAGTATTTACGTAAAATCGTTACAGCCTCATTTTGAAACGCCAATACCAACTTTGAACTCGAAGGTCAACGGTGCAGTTTCTATTTCAACCTCTTTTATTGAAGACACCTCAGTATCTTCTATCTATATATCTATACCCCTTTCCTCTTCCCATCCTTTTTCCTTCTTGCCCTTCTGATTTTAAGGACCGGAAACACATCCATGATCCAGCATTGTGGATGTTCATGTGCAGTGATCACTTACCATTAGGACCTGTTTGCTCGTTTGCCGGATCTATACAATAAAAAAAATATTCGAAAAAACATTGCTTAGGACTGACAAAAATTCCTGAAAGATCAACATCGATCCTGAATCATAAAACATGAATCAATAGATAATAAAACACGTAAATCATGTTACACCAACCCCACATGATAAGGGCACGTAAAAAGATTACAAAGTAACCTAAACCTATATCACCTGTAATACATTTGCACAATCGACACATCCCATCCCTCGCTCGGAAGCGAAAATGTGTATTTGATTAGATTGTACGGCAACAAAGTGAAGTTGGGAATTCTTTCTTCACGTGACGTAATTGAATTAATTGCGGCGCTTGACGACAAATTGAAGGTGTACAGATAATTTGGGGAGACGCGGGAGTTGAGATCGTCATTAATAATGGATATTGATTTTTTATTGCATAACAATGAAAACGCTCGGTATGACTTGGCTTATGCAAAGTTTTGATTATATTTATACACAGTTTTAAAACCTATTATAGTTATCGAATGTTTTGTCCCTTTCGAACGTCTTTTGAATTCCGTTTGAGCGAAGAAGACAAGGTGGATGGACGACTTGGTCATGTTCGCAGGAAGTCGCCGGATGCAGGCCGCTTCCAACAGGGCTACGTGGTGATCTCAGGGGGAGGCCTATGTTCAGCAGTGGACTTCCTGTGGCTGAAGAGAGAGAGAGCGAGAGAAGAAGACAAAACATTCGATAACTAAAATAGATTTTAAAACTGTCTCTAATAAGGCCGATAGGTATTAGCTCAGGAATACAAGGCTTTAAGTATGGGTGTTAATGGTTTTTATTTTTTTAATCCTTTATAGGCAGACGAGCTAGCGGCCCGCCTGATGGAAAGCGGCTACCGCTGCCCATAGACCTCCGCAGTGCCAGGGGCCCAGCACAACAAAGGAAAAAAAACAAAAAACAAAAACAAACAGGTTATGTTGGGGAACGTTTCGTGATAACTAGGTCCTTTGCAATCTCACTGTCCGAACAAAACTATGTTGGTGTCGGCAAATCTACAATTTCATATCAATGGTCTGTTAATACAAAAGTACTGTTCCAGGAAAAACTACTAATCCTAATGTTTTTTTCCACCTAACACCTGCGTATAACTATAACTTACATAAAATAACTTTTCTACAAAACAATTAGCTTCCAAAATTTTACAACCAAAAAACAGAAAATTTTACAATTCCTAACTTTTCTGGAAAACTCAAACACCCCAGTATTTCCAAATTAAAACATCGAAATAACTTCCTCGACATTCCACAATCTATTGCAAATCGACTCGCTACTAACATATTCCTCCCTCCAAACTAAAAGGTGATTTAACCGTCTCCAGTATACATTTAGATTTTTGAACAAGCAAGTTCCAAAGAACTTTTTTGCAGTAACGACGTGTACGAGACCCGCGGTTACAGCGGAAACTACTTTTTTACCCACTTTAAAGTTTTCTTGTACTGAAAAAGGTTTTTTAATTTTGTTTGCTTAACAGTGGCAGCTATTTAAAATACACTACGACATTTTATTACCACGTCTATGGAATACAAATGCACTTCAAACTTTGCCAAGGCTTAGTCGGGAGCATTCAGGTGACTAATGCTGGATGAAATTGCTGGATAAGAATTTACCTGCTTAGAATACAAGCATTCTTGTAGCATAGATAGCGCATATGGATGGAAATGACGTTGACGTTATGACGTTTTTGCGACTGGATGCGTAAAGCAGCAGACCGGGCTCTGTGGCGTACCTTGGCAGGGGCTTATGTCCAGCAGTGGACACCAACGGGCTCATGATGGTCGCGCATATTAATACGCATAATTATGATACAAGAAGTTAGGGATCAGATCGTTACACCGAAACAAATTGTTATGTAATTACATAGAATACGGAGGGAATACCGTGACATGTTGTAATAGTTTTAGTTCATTTTATTCAGTCAGTGCGATAGCCTAAAATCCGAAATCTCTGACACCCAACCGCTCCTACTTCAACCACTTCCATCTTCTTATCTTAATCGCAGCAAAGAATTCTTCTAAAGGACTAATAAGAATCAGTAATCTTACAAAATTTCGATGAAATAAACGGCTTGTTTGTTGCCCATTTAACGCCATAAAAGCAAAATACTTCCCAGCTAGAAAGAGCATTGTGTCAGTTATTTAAAATCAATGGCATCAGGTGAAGTTTATATAAACCAAACATTTGTGTTTAGAGAGACATCTTGGCACAGAAACACCTGCTCTAAGGCGGTCCTGAAGCGAGTTCAATATGAAACTACGACGTATGCTTCCTGCCCTCCCTGTTGGGGCCGCGAAAGAAGCGGTAAAATATTTATTTATTGAAAAAATATGTAATATGCCGATTGATAACTGAATGGACGTAAATAGACAAGATTCGCAAGTCTGATTCATAAGACAATCGCCTCTAACTTTTCAGAAACATATTGGATTTTTTGTGAATTACAAAACATCCTAATAAAACTTTAAATACCATGGAAGTCTCTGGCAGAATTTATCTGGTAGGTGAAAATCACCAACCTACTATAGACTATTGTGATGGGGTCCAGCTAATTCATTTCAAAAGTCGATCAGGTCCGTTGCCTTTAGTAGCACGTATGTATATATACCTATTATAGATATTGTATATATCCTAATTGAAAATCAAGCGTTTATACATACCTATAGAAACTAAGCCTCCACTATGTCCGAGACGACAAAAGAGCTATCTCTTGTAATTATACAACATTTATATTATAACAAATCGCTTGTTCAATGGCCCTAAATGGTCTCGTTTTAGTCATTGTATTTTCTTTAATGCTACACCCGGAATTGCAGAAAATGTGATTTGCTAGTTTCTCCACTGTTTTCCTAGCGTGACACGGTCGCCTCCGGATGTCTTAAACTTCGTATTTTTTGCTATAACTAATGTATATTCCTCTCTTTCATGCTATATCTATCTCTCTCTTAGCATAATGCAGCTTTGTTCGCGAAATCTGTCGACCAACTTTTCATTCACCTATCGCAGAGAGAGGTGTAAGGGTGAAAAATTGTTATGAAATCGCATAGTTTTAAAACTACGGGTTTGTGGCGTGCGTACACCGACACATATTTTTTAAGGTAAATTTATTTATTTAGGTAGATTTCTGTCTAGCATTAGCATTCCGATCAAGACGGCCTATTCATAACGTAGTATAGACTCTATCCATTTTGAGCTTTCATGACAAAGACACCTTTTCTATGCCGATATATCGACGAAAATATGGAAATATTCCTCAAGGTTTCTCACACATACGACACAAAAAGATATCACCATTTAAATGCGACAATATTTTCAAACGCTTTTATACAAATAATTTAATACCCTGATTTATTCCACGCCTCCGAGACATCACATTACATGCATAAGCCAAAGAACGAAACAGGTTTTCGACAGATAAGCTTCGAACCAATTTCCCCGGCGTAAAAGCCGAATGTTTAGAGTACATCCTTAATAGGATGTCGCGTCAGAATAAAAAGGGAGAGATCCGATGCTCTATTTGTAGGAGCGTGTCGGATGACATTCTTTTGGTGAATTAACTCGATTTATATTGTGTTATATGGAATGGCGGTGCCTCGGTGGCGTAGTGGTACTACGGTATGATTGCAAAGCTGAGGTCTCGGGTTCGAATCCCGGGTCGGGCAAAGTGATATTGGATTTTTCTATTCATTATCAGCCCGGAGTCAGGAATTTGTGCCCGATATGGCGATAGGCTCTCGCCCCCTATCACATCGTGGGACGGAATATACAAGGCGAAACGTGGGTGTTCTGGTAGCACCTCTGCCTACCCCTTCTGGGAAAAGGGCGTGTGTTTATGTATGTATGTATATGGAATGGAATGGATAGATTTTTATTTAAAAAATCACAGCTTTTGTGATGCTGAGAGAAATATTAAAATTTTATTAATTATAAATATTATATTGCAAGTGTAATACAAACGATTTGCCTTAATCGGAAGGGAAGAGGGAAACCTCTACTTGAATTAACAGCTTTAGCACTGCATTTTCGATGAGTGAGATTTCCAAAAACCCATAAACTGGTTTTACACGTAATTCGTATCTCCCTGTAATAGTGACTACAATAGAAGGCCACAATAGGGACTCTTAACAAAGTGACGTATGCAAGAATGTAGGTTTTTTTTATTCAATAGGTACAGCAAACGAGCAAACAGGTCGCCTGATGGTAAGTGATCACTGCCACCCATGAACATCCACAACTCTTGGATCATGGATGTGTTGCCGGACCGTCAAATTGAAGAGGAGTGGGAAGGAAAAATGATGGTAAAAGGAAAAGGGAATTGGGCGTGTCAGGTTGAACCATTATATCGGAGAGATAACTATTTCTCACAGGCAGATATTATCTTTGGATATCACTGCGCTAACTATCAGGAGACAATATTTTGGAAGTGATAGAGCCACGCTGTTGTTATTCATGACTTAGCATGAATGGGCAATCTCATCCGAGGCGGTAACACTGTCACACAGGTAATTGACGTGAAGCAACGACTTCGCTGTCACATTTCGTTTGGTGAGTGAGATTGCCGGATGCTCAATACCCCTTTCCTCTTCTCATTCTTTTTCCTTCACGCTCCCTTCCCAATTGGGCCGGCATCATATCCATGATCCAACGTGGTGGATGTTCATGAGCAGCAGTGATCACTTACCATCAGATGATCCGTTTGCTCGTTTGCCGGACTTATGCAATAAAAAAATGCTTTCCAGTATAAAAATATAAAATTTAATGGGAAAACCCGACAACGGACGCTAGTATATAAAACTTTCTTCATAATACGTATTTTATAATACTAACATTGTAACTTTTTGAATTTCTCCCGGGACGCGGCTGGCACAGTTCAGTAATCCGATCTCCATTACTAATATTTGGATAAGGTGGAACAAAATACCTGAATCACACAGGTTTTATACATTTACAAATATGAAATATATTTTCCTCATTTAATGTTAGGATATATTTTTGTATTTTTGTTTCTACCGGAATATTTTCAGCGCACATTAAAAGCAGGTCCATTACTGAATCTGGGTCTTTTCAATGTTACATAAGGGATTTGAGGCTTAGTCCACAGTGCTAGCCTAATGTGCTTAGTAGGATAGATTGAATTGGAATATAGCTCGTCTTATCTTAACATTTTAGGCTAACCAAAGGTTTTCAGACTCCAATCCTAAGTTATGACCTTTGCAATTGACAGAAAAATGTGCACTTAACTGGTAAGTAGAAGTAACAGTATCAGGATACACCTGATAATTTTCGATAAGAATTTAAAAAAATAGATAAATTCATTTGACCAACTCATAAATCTCTCAGTGTGGCACACAATGAGCCAAGATCCTACTCTGGGAAATTATTGTTATCAACAGGAATACTGATACATATCAATTAAAATGATTGGGCACCGTCAAATATTTAATTATTTTTACATTATGACGTAGAAAATATATTTAAAACTCAACAAAAAAAACGTAATGTTTTATAGTAAAGATGTAGTCCATTCCTTGGCTCTATGATTGGTGTGTAAAAATTCATCAAAATATATTTAACCTACCCCCATCTATCGACATAATTCTGAATTAATCCAGGCCGACAAAATTAACTCTAACAGCGATACGAGCCACCCGCGCATATTAAGTGCCGGCTAAACAGCACAGAAATTTGGCCACATCCGCCGCCGTTAAGGGCTTAACTTGAGCCCATTCGACCCCTTAAATTGATATTATCTCAACACCCAAAGTCCAAATGTCGCTAAATAAAGATCTGGTAAATGAAACTATACGAACAAATCGAGTCTATAGGCTATCACGGGTTGAGTGTTTCATTATTATTTGATTGAACGTGGACTTTTTAATACAATATATTTAATTATCCTTTTTGCAATTCTACTAATATTGAGTCTATTTTATGTTGCAATTAAGCATGATCACTTCAAAGGTTGGTCTCTTTTCACCTCTACATAAGTTTTCACGCAATTCGACCGCGTAAGCGTATTAAAATGCTTTAAACTTTATTTCAGAATTTTCGATTGCAATTTTGCAAACGTAACGTAAATTCAAAATTAATGCATTAATTGGTGAACTCCAATATCAGTTTTGAAATTTATTTGGTTTGTGTATTTTACCGTGTGTTTTAACTTGTATGATTTTATACAGTAGCACGACGCATCACACTACATTTTCTACTACTTTCCAATTCTTTATCGTAACTTACAACAAAATACAGTTTGTCCTAAATTAAAATTATCATCACACGTGCGAAACACAAAACCATATAATACACAATTAAACCGACAATATAATTTAACAACCAAGACAATAACTTTATATAATTGCGTCATATCCAACAATTATACTGACATAATAAAACATAAAGGGATATCTCGGGCATTACGTCACGGTACCTAATAACTATAAAATGGCCGAAATCCCTTCCCTAGGCGATGACACGAGCAGTAAATTCAGAGGGATCAACGTAGAGGTCATTGTAATGATATTGTGGCATTCTAGGCATGTGAGGCCTCTCTGACACCTCATGCATGAACGGGTTAGGTGTCTTGGTACAGTCGACGATGTGTGAATTATTCTGCGTGAATAATGTTTAGGGTTGCCTTTGCTGTTAGTGTTTTTTTGTTGTTTTCAGAACGATATTTTCAAGATTAAATTTTAAAAGTACTGTTGAAAGTAAATTCAGAGGGATCAATGTAGAGGTCATTGTAATGATATTGTGGCATTCTAGGCATGTGGCGCCTCTCTGACACCTCATGCATGAACGGGTTAGGTGTCTTGGTACTGTCGACGATGTGTGAATTATTCTGCGTGAGTAATGTTTAGGGTTGATTTTGCTGGTAGACTTTTGTGTATAACATTTTGAAGAATATTTTTAAGAATAATCAAACTTGGGAGTATCAAGTAAGTACAGTCACAATGAAATATAGTTGAAAGTTTCTGTCGTCACATAATTATTTACAAATCAATTTTGAAACACCACAGCCAAGTGTTAGCAGTTTTCAGACGATTTTAATCAGCTACAATACTAAAACCTCATAAATAATCCGGTTCATACGGAACACATTCGATTTCATAATATAAAGTATCTGCACCCAAAATACAAATTCATATTGGCATAAACTAAATATTATCTATATTTATTTTAATTATTTATTTTTAAGATTTCATACAAATTGTGTATAGATGGACTTAATGCTTGACGCATTCTCTACTAGTCGAATCTAGGGTGACGCAGAGATGAAAACAGGTAGGTAGGTGGTATATCACCCTGACCTTCAGTAAAGTCAGGAGCACAATTTTCTAGTGATGGCGAATAAAAATCGCTTTGCTGCGATAAAGTGTGAATTATTTTGGGCTATGTAAGGGAGTGAGGCTTTTAATCGTGTGTCGAGACCGTTTTATTACTTCGGGCAAGTTTATTATGCCTTCCCGTAAAGATACAAAAGATTTTACGGTGTTTTTTGAATGCGACTCTTTGTTGTAATTCAAGTAAAAATGTCGGATTTTGAATATTGATGATATTTATGTTTTTTTTCCCGGATGCTGATTTACAATTTACGAATAATTGGACTACTCATAATTTTCATGGCAAATTCGCCCCTTTGTAACCTACTATGTAAGAAAAGAAATGAAAAAAAATGATAGGCTAATTTACTTTGTATTTCTATACAAAAGGATTGCAAAACCGAGGACCATCGAGGGCCTCTGAATATTCATTTTACTTACAAACAAAAACTCCATTTAATAATTCAATCGTCACTTCAGCCGTAAAATATTTATAAGTCAGCCAACAAGAAATATCTAATCTCTAATGGCTGAATGTCATAAAAATATTCTCAAGGTAAGTATAATTTGCATAATGAACAAAAAACAAACTAATTTAAATTCACAACTTCAAAACAGAAATTCCAAATGAGATAGTACTGTAACTAACCTAATTCAGAAAGTTGCGGTTTCCAGCCATTTAGATAAACAAAAAAATCACTTTTCCCCACGACGGTACCGCGAACCGTTTAACCGTAAAAAGTCTAAGTGAAATCTCCTTGTGAAATATTAACCATACTTTATCTAAACTCCAAAACATTAATATTCTTCAGGCCTTTAATACACACTTCCCTAAATAAATTAACTGCGTAAATAAATGAAAACTTTGTAAACGGCCATAAAGCTGTAGGAGTCACAAAGTTTAGATGTTTCGTGTTTTTTCTCATCCAACTTTATGTTGCAATCTTGGGGTGAAAGTGAGCGGCGTAATTATGATTTATATCTGTGAAATGAATTATTAATTGGGGTTAAGTATACCTGGGTTGCCACTTAAAGTTTTGCTTCTTATTTGGTGGTAATTAAAATATAATATGTGTTCACGTCAAACGACCTGGTAAAGGTCGCGGGACGTCGATGGATGCAGGCTGCCTTCAACAGGTCACTGTGTGAATTTAATAGCGAATCGCTATAGCAGAATCTCAAGGTTTGAGTAATAAAAATCCTAACTGATGGTTGTCCAAAATTATAAATACGTATTCAAATAATCAAGCATTGACTAAGACCAAGTACAAGAACAGTTCTAAACTAATTGTATACAATATTCTATATAATAGGTCTGAAAAGCTATCTATTTATATATTATTTGTTTTTTTTTATTGCATAGGTCTGGCAAAAAATCAAAGTGATGGTAAGTGATCACTGCCGTCTATGAAAATCCACAACGCTGGATCATGGATGTGTTGCCGGCCCATCAAATTGGGACGAAAACGGGAAGGAAACAGAATGGGTAGAGGAAAAGGGCATTGGACATCCGGCAATATCACTCATCGAACGAAACGCGACAGCATAGCGAGATAGTGGTACCGCCCTGACGAGCCTGCCCATTCATGCTGAGTCATGACTGACAACAGCCTGGTTCTACCACTTCCAAAACGTTATAATTTAAAACAAAATCGATGATGTTATTGAGCCACAAAGGTAACCAACTTCCTTTGTCATCAAAAACAAGACCTAACAAGCGACCATAAGCTGATCATGACATAAAGCAATAACTTGACGTAAAAGTAATCTTAAAAGGCCCTATAGGAGGCTCGGCAAAATAATTTCGATTGGATTGCAAAGGTCAGGTAGTCGTATTTGGGGTAATCTTGCGTAATATACATAAAATAGGAAAAGTTGACCCTTGCGATCAGGAAAATCCACGTAGAAAGACAAAGGCATACTTATAGAAATGACTGGGTATAAATAAAGAACGAAAATGAAAAACCGATACTAGTAATATGTAAATAAAAAGTATGGTTATGGTAAAAAGGTATGGTTAATTTTGATCATAAAAATATGCGCATTAATTTCATTTATTTTCATACGTGTCTGTCATTTCACAGCGTAATTGATTATGCGTTGTCAGTCCAAGCAGGCTAATAAAAATATCTGTCTGGATATTGAATACTTTACAGCCCTATTTTGTTTACAAAATAGGGCTGTAAATTATTGAATTTAATTACTGTATCAGCCCATACACGACCCACTGCAGGGCACGAGCCTCCTCTACAATCGAGAGTACGATTGAGAGTGGTTAGGCCATATAGTCCACCACGCTAGCCCAGTGCGGGTTGGCGGACTTTTACATACCATAGAAACTTATACAAATCGCTATGGTATGCAGGTTTCCTCACGATGTTTTCCTTCACCGTTATAGTGCGTGGTGATTGACTATCCATACACACATGACTCCGAAAAGTCAGAGGTGTGCCCTGGGATTTGAACCCGCGACCACCGTGAACATGTAGGCAGCCGCATCTGGTCCGTTACCAACAGGCCACTACGCACCACACCGAATTTCATTATCACAATATATTTGCTCTCGATAGAAGAACATGGAAGAACTTAGGGGAGGCCTTGCCCAGCAGTGGTATCTTTTAGGCTAGTATAATAAATAATACTGTATCAGCCCATACACGTCCCACTGCAGGGCAAGGACCTCCTCTACAATCGAGAGTACGATTGAGAGGGGTTAGGTCATATACACCACGCAGGCCTAGTGCGGGTTGGCGAACTTTACATAACGTAGAAACTCTTTAAAAATGCTAGGTTATGCAGGTTTCTTCACGACGTTTTCCTTCACCGTTATAGTGCGTGGTGATTGACTATCACTACACAGAATCCGAAAAGTCAGAGGTGTGCCCTGGGATTTAAAACCGGCGACCACCGCATGTCATGAATAAGTAGAGCAGTCAATTGACGACATAACATTAGTTAACAAATGTCCAAAACAGAGCACACATCCGTGTTAATCCTAGTATCTATTCCGTACTAAACTGCAGCCATTAAGTAATCAACAGAAGTCACGGCCAAAGGTTATCCCAGCAATTAGTCGGCCATAATATGACTTCGATGTAAACTGTAATAACAAACGTTGACTACAAACACAAAGCGGACCACAAAGAGCTCTGCAGTGTCTCTTTGACGGAATTGAAAATGAGGTTTGTCGAACTCACAAAGGTAGGTCATGCCGGAGCTATTTGGACAAACGTTGGTACAATTTGATGCAAACATATTCGCTATTGTTTGGCGATTGGTGTTTGTGATTTCACGACTGATATGGAAAAATACTCGTAGAATGAATGGTGCGGTGAAGACCCTGTTTTGGTGTATTATTAAAAACTTTCCTTGTATAGAATAATATAATAAAAAATATTATTTTTATGTTTATAATATAAACAAAAAATAAAATAGTATTTTTTTGTTGCTTGCGTAACCCAGCAGAGGTAAAGTGACGATCGCCATCCATGACCGTTTACAGTGTCTGAAGAATCATCAACACATTGGCAGTTTTAGCGGAAGAAGAATTGGAAAAATTGGAAGATTAAAACTTATTAGATTTCCTCCTATCAATGATTTCGTCTTACTGCTATAATTAACAACTAATAGAATTTGCTTTAAAATATAAAAATGTTTGGAAATACCTGTTTTCAACAGTGGAGTAGGCATAGGTAGGTAGGTATAGCTGAAGAGGCAGCGAAAGAAATTGTCGGTATGTGCGTACATCGAAAGTTTTACTCATACAAACATTCATGAAAATAATTTACTGCAACCTCCTTGGTTCTAGAAGACTGTGCCAAACCGCAATATATGGCTACATAACTGTTTAAAGACCGACAATTCGCACAAGTTTACTATGCATTTTCTATGAAGTACACAACGGTAATCGCACATGTCCTGGCACCAACTCAAAACCATGATAGAATTAATTAAGCATATTTATGTATTAAACACAACACAGACCTTAAGCTGGAATTAATGTTGATAATAAGTAAGAGAAGAAACGCCTTCTTTAGGACAGTAAGCATGTTTTTTTAAATCCTATACATATATGTATGATAACATTTTTTTATTGCATAGGTCCGGCAAACGAGCAAACAGGTCATCTGATGGTAAGTGATCATTAGCGCCCATGACCATCACTAGCGCCTGGATTATAGATGAGTTGCCGTTCCTTGAAATCAGAAGGGGAGCGGGAAGGAAAAGGGTTGGGAAGAGGTCCAATACCCCTTGGTATTGAGCATCCGGCAATCTCACTCACCAAACGAAACGCGACAGCGACGCCGTCGCTTCACGTCGATTTTGTGTGAGACAGTGGCAATACCTGAGACGAGCCTGCCCATCATGCTGAGTCATTAATGACAACAGCGTGGCTCTACCACTTATGAAACTTTCGGTCGAAAACCACTTAGTATTCTATTAAAGATAATATAAGAGCTATTTATTGGACCTACAATTGAGGGTGCTTAAGACTTCTCCAAAATGAAAGATCTTCTCAATTTTTATTCATAATTACTTTTATAAAGATCCTTATACTTTTACTAAAATTCCTTTTTGTCTATCGAATTCAAGTTTGTAACCTAGTTTTTAACTACCCAAAGAAATTTTTACTTAAAAAATTAAAATATCAATGTTTAACTACCTTCTTTCGAGGCTAAGCGGATTACTTTTCTCTCTTGATATTTTTTTTATTTGTTTAAGAATTTTTCGTGCTATTGAAACTGCGAAGTAGAAGTTTCAGATTACAAGAATTTTGTGTTAAAATAATAAATTATCTTTCAACCGGTTATTTCGAATATTTATTCTAGTAATAGATGGCTAATGGTTTCATTAGATATAGAGCCGAAAACTCACAGGAAGTCTTTTTTTTACTCCATAGGTCCGGCAAACGAGCAAATAATTCACCTGATGGCAAATGATCACTGCCGCCCAAGAACATTCACAACGCTGGATCATGGATGTGACACTGGCCTTATTGGGAAGGGAGCAGAAAGGAAAAAGGATGGGAAAAGGAAAAGGGTATTGGGCATCCGGTAATCTCACTCACTGAATGAAATGCGACAGCTGAGCTGTCGCTTCGCGTCGATTTCCTGTGAGATAGTGGTATCGCTCCGGATGAGCCTGCCTATTCATCCTGTGTTATGACTGACAACAGTGTGGCTCCACCACCTCCAAGAAAGTTAATTCCAGACCCGGATATTATGATGTCCTACAAGGTCGTGGAAAAACATATTATAATGACCTATAACACATTATTATCGTCATCATCTTCAGCCCATAGTAGTCCACTGCTAAATCTAATCGAAATCGACAACTACAAGCCGAGGATCGAGGTCGATGTACGTCAAAATCAAGCAAATTTCTATAAGAGAAAATGAACACACTTTTAAACAAACCAACAATATTTCAGTTCTAATTCTCGTTGAATGTAGCTTAAAATCCAAGTTACCGAGCAAAGTCAATAAACCATTGTATCTAAAGAACACTGCACAAAATACCTCACACAAAAGACTCTAAACCTATGCACACGCTGTAAAAACCATCCGAATCTAACAAATAATGTGGATTCAACAAAGACCCCGATATCTCACACCAATGGACAACAGCCATAAACTAGAGCACCAAATGCACACGCGAAAAAAACAACCCAGAAAGACTACCTTTATCAGGTCAAACAATAGATTGGGCCCGCCAACGGGAAAAATAAGTCCGAACACATTCGCTTGAGCCCGTAACGTGGCCGGCAAAAACTGAAAACGAACTCTTTTCAAATAGCCGAGAACAAAAGGGCTAATTTGTTCATTTTAAAAACAAAAAAAGGCCGGCTCGCGCTTTGGCCTCCGCCTCCGAGCGGCCTCGTTCGCGAAAGGATAACTTATTGTATCCGCAAAAACAAAATTCCCTTTCATCTGGTGCCGGGTGAAAAATGCCCGCTGAAGTCTCGATGGCAAATGGTGACGAATTAAGGCCTAATTCTTTTAACTCTTCAAGAGAAATGTGTTCTTTGAGTGGCTGAATCTTAATTAGAATCCGCCAAGTGGCCAATTTAAGAATTCGCGACGTTTATGTAAATGGAACTCTGTGTTGGAGATTAGGACGCTCCGCGCCCTTTGAATAACATAATTTTATCTCGACGCTTTTTACCGGCATAAGTTTATGGCACGAGGCCGTGGTATGCCGTAAGATGTTTTGCTCGGCGACATATAAAGTGGTGGTTTTATGAGTCTGTCCAACACAAATTATACTATTATATTGTTCCCTCGAAGTTTCGGGTCAATAACATATCTTGAAGAGCAATCTGGTTCACACTTTACGTGGCAATATCATTTGATTTTCGGTATGTTTTTTCTTCCAATATTTCGTATAATAAAAATCTAAACATCAATATGTAATCATGCCATAATTTTATGTTCATCCAAAATACCGCTGACTACCGCCACTGAAGATTTGAAACGTACAATGGAATAAAATAAAGGTTAGGCTTCAGAAGGACGACATGATTTACGCCAGATAGAAAGAAAAAAAATGACACTAAGCAAAGCCTCATTGCGATATTATATCACGTTTTTATTATTTTGATAAATTATATTTTACTCGTAGTAACTGGCCGCTTTCTATAGAGAAAAATATAAGCTTTTCTTAGCGTGGACATTATGCACACGCCTGTATTATTGCTATTAAATGTGATAAATCTATTAATTACACTTAGTTATAAACTCAACGAAATGATGAAATTTCTGAATTAATTTCTAGGTACTTAGGCGGCGTTGGTACATACGTTTCAACTCATACAAAATGTTACACAATGTTCTTAGAAATTACTATTATATCACGGAAATTTTTGAATCAAGCCGAAATTACATGAAAATTTGACTCTCAGATTCAAACAATAAAATTATTCATCGTAAAGACCCTCGTTTCGCCGAATAACAGTATCCAATATTTTGCAAAATTGCGACCGAGACAAATAATATCATTGCATTTAGGACGTAAAGGGCGGAAAATAGAAGCCAGGGGTTCCTAATCGGGTTTCGTCCCGTAACACCCCTTTTGAAGGGTGGCATGGAGATGGAAATGCAAAACGATAGGGTAAAGTAGTAAAACTTTAAGGGATTTTAAAGTTGGATTTTGAATAATGGTAAAATTGATTGTTTTTAAATGTTAAAGATATTATAAAATTACAATGTTGTGCATATTTCTGTTTTAATTTTATTCAAAGCTCAAGCAAATTTTTATTTGAAAAACATAGATTAAAAAATAAGGACAGAGATACTCTCTGTCCTTATTTTCTACTGAAAAGGATAATGAAAAAGAGATATAGGCTTTAATAAATTTGATCTCGAAATTAAACTGTAATTTCATAATGTGCAGCTTTTTAACAAAAAAACTTCAACAAACGAACGTAGGTATGAGACAATTTTATAAAAACACGTCCTAAGGCTGTCTGCAAGCGATCGCTTTGTAAGATAAGACCGATTGTCCACAGCTTTTTGTTATTTCTCGTTGCGTGGAGTCTTGTATGGTACATTGTATGGTATGTAGGTTACAACAGAAGTATTTTCCTCTATACTTCATATTATGTTTCTTTTCTAAAATATTTTTATAGAGCTCTAATAAATAAAATTACCTACTACCATCATCGTCATAGTCAGCAACAAGAAGTCTACTGCCAAACATAAATGTTATCCAAGGATTTCCTCAGCGACCTCTTGAATCCGGTATACTAGACCAGGAACAATAATAACCAGAGACAGAGAACTCTCTCTCTATCTCTCTGTATCTTCAACCTTAGGAAACTCACTGCTGAAAACAGACCTCTCCCAAGTATTTCCGAATTGACCTGGCCTACATCCACCGACTTCCTGCAATCTTAACCAGGTTGTCTGTATCATAACCTTAAAACTATTAAGTAGGGCTCTCGCCGCTTCTTAATAAAATGCAAAACTCGTTTCTTACTCTTTGATGTTGTTATTTCTTATTGAATTCAATCAATTAACCCAATTTCTAGCTCGACATTCATTTCCTTTAAGGAAAATATTCGGTTGATTTTTATCATAAACATCTTAGGCGCGATCCCAAATCGCAAAACAAAATAAATATTTGTCCTTTTGTTTCCCGTTGAAGGGTTAAAGTTTGAGGACAACTTCTGAATCGAGGTTTCGTTTTTACCAAGTTTTATCTCGTAAACTATTATAGGCGAAAAACTTATTTGAATATTCCCGATCTTTGGTTTGTTTTCTGTTTTGTAAATGTTTTGTTTATTGAATGGATACTATTTTATCAATCGGGGTCTATAGAGATGGAAAATAGATTCAGAATGTAATAAAGAAGTAAATAATAAATAAATACAACCAACAGTCACTTACATAATCCTAACCCCACATTAACATCAATTAAATATTGTGTCGTGGGTATCAGAAACTACGAGAGACTTTTCGGTCTCACTAACACCTGGACCCGACACAAAAATCTGTGGATCACACAAACATTTGTTTCGGTGCGGGGGTCGAACCAGCGGCCTCCCATTTCACAGGCGGCGTCTAACAAACTTCGTCACGGAGGCTGTGAAGATTTTTGATAAATGCAATAATCCATATAAAACTGAACGATAGCTTAGTTGGAAAGATAGTAACAACAATTTCGCTGGCGTATGGTCGCCGAGGTCAACGTCTACTGACTTAAAAAAATCGACGCAGTTTTTTTCAAAGTTTTTAGTTGCATCATGCCTCTATTCCCTAAAACTACCAAGTAGGTTCGTTTTCGGTAGCAGTCTTGATATACCCTGTACATCTATTTGGTAGGCTCCTTTTATCCATCTTCTCTACGTCACTAAGCCATTTTAATATTCCTTTCTCATTCGTTACATATTTGATAGAACAATTGTATACGGTGGAAAGAAAAATATAATCACTTGGAGGCTGGAAGATATATTACGTTTCAAATAATTTCGGAAACAAGTATATATTCTTGACAGCCTCCGTAGCGTAGGTGGTTAGACGCCGGCTATGAAACGAGAGGTTGCGGGTTCGATCCCCGCACTGAGACAAATGTTTGTGAGGCCCACAGGTATTTGTCTCGGGTCTGGGTGTTTGTTAGACCGAAAAGTGTCTCGTAGTTTCTGATACCCACGACACAAAACTTAATTGATCTTAATGTGTGGTCAGGACTATGTATGTGACTGTTGGGTGTATTTATTTATTTATATATATAGACCTCAAAAATATAATATTAAATATGTCAACTTTTTTTTTCGTTTAGCAAAAATATTGGGTAACATATTATTTATTGCCAAAGCATTAACATAGTTTAGAGTATTTCAAATAAGCATATCATCTATGCTTTATGGTTAACGCTCATTAACACAGATTATTCAGCTATGTTACAAAATGCCTTGGCTTATAATTTTACGACCGGCTGTTTGCCGGGCAATAACCTTTTCAGGATTAGTTTTAACAGTCTCGTATGGTGGCCTTGTACGGTTATTAGAATTCACGATCTTTCGAAATTCTCATAGAGAAATATCAGGTATGCAGATTTCATTACCTTTTCTTTTATTATCCAAGCGAAATTGAAACTAAAAATACACACGGAACTTCGAAATTTGAAAAAAAATGCCTTGGTTCTAAACCGGCGATTACAGGTATGCCTAAACTAGCGCTCCCGTACAATACAAATAAAAATATATAGCAAAAAAGCGTCTCCAAATCGTCTGAAAATATAATCACGCTCGCAACAGAACGAGGCTCTGGTTTCATCTCTAGAATTGTGGATTTGAACCGAATGTGTCCGGGTGGATTATACCGGCTTCCGGCCCGTCTGTGCCGGGATTTTTGATGGAATTTTGAGTCTTCCGCCAATATTGGATCAACCATTTAAAACTGAAAACCGTCTGAACATTTCCAGTAATGCCTTACTGCCTTGGTTGTATGTGGAATTAATATGTTCAATTAAATATATTTTTTATAAATGTCATCTTTATTGACTGTTTTCTACTTGCGAATTTACGAGTATAAGTAGTAGTAATCATTTATAATGGGAGCCAACAACTCTACCCTAGAAGCAAATGTTTGTACCTGGTACCAAAAGAATGACGTAGTATCTGATACCTATACAAGGTTTCAGTCAGGATTCTCTGTAGGTTTTTGACGATTACATATTCCGACGTCGCCAAAGATTAAGTAACCAAGCTACTTATAACTAGCTATATACACTACTCACTTCGACAACTCTTATCAAAATTACTTCCTCGTCTATTAAAGGCGTGGTAGCCTACAAAAACACTTCGACAACGAATCAAATTCGATTAAAAATAAACTCCAATATATTAAAAAAATAACTAAAATCGTCGCCAGTTCGTTCGCAATCTGTAGCTTAGCCGAGGCTTCGCTTCCCGGCAGTGCAAATCCCTTGTACTACAGTGAGTACTTTGATCCCGCGGCACGTTCATACCATAAACCAACATAACGATTATTGTACCGATTCATCTTTAAAAAATACTGAAATGTACAATACCACGGTCTTTATTACTTGTTGGTGTTTTTTTGTGGCATGTGGTTTAGTTAAGGTTGCAGGAAGTTGCTGGATGCAGGCTGCTTCCAACAGGTCAATATGGAGATCCTTGAGGAATACCTATGTTCAGCAATGGACTTCCTGTGGCTGAAAAGAGAAAGAGATAAAGATTTTCTCGTGATCTTTTCATTTACCAATAAATCGCGTGGTGATTGCGTGATTGTATTCATATACAGAACTGTGAAAAATCAGAGACATGTCCTGTGTATGGAACCCGCTACCACTTTCAGAACAGCCGCGTCTGGTTAGGTACCAAAAGTCCACTACCCACTTCTGCTCATGTGCAGTCCGCCAACCCGCACTAGACTGACGTGGTGGACAAGTGCCTAAGCTCTCTTAACCGATCTCTCGCTGTTATGTTTTTAATTATAAATTTACCATTCATTCACCTGATGTATTTCAGGGATATTGTTTATTTTCTTTACATTTACAGGTGGACAGGTACCTATAGCTCTTCCGCGATTTGATTTCTATTTTTTTTATGGTTGTATTTTATTTTTAAGCGATTTTTTCTTGTTGTTCCACTATTTTTTTTTCTCGCGGTGATTGAACTGGAACATGTGAGGCCTAAACACATAACGGAAGCCTCGGTTGTAGAAGTCCACTTCGTACATGTGATATTGGACATGGCAACAAAATATCCTTGAACATACTCTTCCGCTTGGAAGACCAATTTAATAAACCCCTCAAATACGTCAAAACAAGCCAAAGTCCAACAGCGCAGCAATCATCTTCAATATTAAACCTGTTTCCAATATAACCTGAACTATCCAATCTAAACATCCAACTCGTCTACAACGCCCTAATTACATACAATATTATTTACTTCAGAGCAGACACGGCTCCGGAGATTTATGGCCTTTAATTTCTTTTTTTTTTGCCACTGTAGAATTTTCCCTTTTCGCCGAGATACGAAAGTGACAGAATTAAATTTATTGCGTAAATTAGTTTTTCTGCTCCTCATACTTTGTAAAGGAATTGAGAGGATCAACCGTTGGCAGCGCATAATATAAATCCGAATGGAAGTGAAATTAATAATTTAAAGACCTTTAGTATTTAATTTCGTTTTTGATAGAAAGAATTAATATAATTTCTTTTCAGTTGCGAACGAGACCTTGGTTGAAATTCTTTGTCTATGCTTTAAATGGGTCGGTTTGACTCAGTTATTAGTTTTGGAAGTGTTGCTATTACAGTACTTGTAAGTAAGGGTGCGAAGGAAATTTTCCTCGAAAAAACTGGCTTCTATTTATGTAAATAGGAGCAGACGATCCACCTGATGCCAGTTAATGTACGTTGACCCCAGACGCTAAAGGCGTGTGGCCTCGAAAAAAAAACTTTTTTTGCCATTTTTAAAATAAAACCGTCTCCTTGATGCCTAGTGTCGGTAAATGGATGGGAGGGTTTTTGATGGCTCGGTTAGGAAACACTGATAAATCCTCTTTTGTAAACGCAAATATGTTGAAAATCTGTTGGATACGAGTATAAATAATACGAAGGTAATCAACTACGATACTATTCTAAAACTCATTTAAATTCACAAAATTAAAAATATACATAAAATCTTCAACATAAATCCATTTCCAAGAGCATAATCGAGGAAACACAGTCAAATAAATACGAATTTAGCTAAAACATAAATGAAACAAAATATCCCTATTTAAATTTCCATTATACAGTATTTTAGCGCAAATCCCTTACAGGGCCCACATCTATTGAGTTCAAATCAGCCGTCTATAGTTGTCGACACTTCCTCGTCTTCCCTTTTAATAAAATAAAGTGATCTTTGGGGTAAACGAACCCTCTGATTTTCTCATAAGGGCCAGATTAGCGAAGGCCCTTGGAAATTTTATATGTACGGATTCTTGACGTTTTTTGGGTTCTGTCGGAAAAGATTTCTAGATTTACTCGAGGTGTCGCTTGGCACGCTTTCGTATTTAAACCTCTGATTTATTTTACTTAAGTATCATCGCCGATTATTACAAATTAACATTGCTTTTGTTTCTAACATTGCATTGAGACTTTAGCCAGATAAGTTTCCATACCTCCTCTGTTATTTTTGTTTTTTTTTTTATTTTTTTCTTTTATTATTATAATTAACATTTGTTTGTTCTTTCATTCTTGTCTTTTACTTTTGCTGCACTTATGTGTTTCATTGTAATCGTGATAATATTTTTTTTCAACTTTTTCTCTCTTTTTTTTCTTCTTCTTTTTATTACTCTTTTGTTTTTATTTTTAATATTTTATTGACTGGCTAAACGAGGGCATAGACTCTCTTTATGATTCAGAGGATTTAGATCTTACTATGCCACGCCGATCTTTTGCGGGTTGGTAATATTCAGTGGAACTGACCGTTAGATACAGACCTACCATAAGAATTCTTGTAAATCTCTCCATAACATTTAGGTTACGTACAAGTTTACCTATACCGCTAATTTAACTAAATACATTAATAAATATACCCCACAGTCACATACATAGTCCTGACCTAACACTAAGATCGAGTCTTGTCGTGGGCATCAGGAACTATGAGAGACTTTTCGGCCTCACATACACCCTGACCCGAAACAAATACTTGTAGTTCACACAAACATTTGTCTCGATGCGGGGATCGAACCCACGGCCTCTCGTTTTACAGCCGGCGTCTAACCAACTGTGCCACGGAGGTTGTCATGTCTATTATTTAATAACACACACATTACTCCGAAAGTCGGAGATATGGTCCTTTTATCAACAGTTCACTTATTCTACAAACACCACCGATTGTTCTACGATTTCCGCGAACAATGAACGACAATTATTATTTCGCAGTACATAAAACTTCCTGCTACAAGAAAATCTTAGGACTTCTCGATCCCGTGTTTCCCAGATGCCGGATTTTTAATTAACTTGAGAACTAATTAAATTCTTCGAACTGTATTTCGCTGACCCGCCGTTTTGGTTTTGGAAAGGTACCTAAAACCCTTTTGTTTTCAGTTTGGTTAAGTTTTTAAGAAGTACTAGGGTAACAGAGATGTGGTGGAGTAGTTATTAGAGTACCGCTTTGGGACATGTGCTGAAATTACGAGTATATTTTATAGCTGAGATGATAAGCTATTCTGGTGAAAGCTTTAAATTATGCCAAAAACCGGTTTCGGTGCACATGATATACCTTATCCTAATCATGCGCGTTTTTAAATACTAATAGGTAATAGTCAATTTATGTACAAAAAATCCTGCTTAATCATTTTTCCTTTATATAGAATTGCTGAAAAATCCAAGACAAATTAACGCTCAATTGTACGGAACACATAGTTGTGTTGCGCGATTTCCAAAACTTTCCTTAGGGTGGCACAAATCAATTTGTCCGACAAATGCAGTTTCGATGTATAATTGACTTCGTTTGTACTTATCGAGAGTGCAGGGCCAGACCCTCGCTCAAGCCATTAATTTTTAACGCCCTACTGAATATTGTAGTTCTGTTAACGGTGTTTTGATGTATGGGAATGTTGACGCGTCTTTCCTATTGAATATTTTGAGAAGGGATTTATTTGATTTCAGTTCTCTTCCGCGTTCTTTTTTGTAGTTAGGTCGAGTACGCTGAGAAAAGGTATTTATATAAATTGCGTGTGTGTTATGCTGAAGAAAAGCGTGTGTTTTTACCTATTGTAAATCAGTTAATTAAAATTTGTTTGTTAGTATTATGGAGTCGAAGGAAACTACAATTCATTTCGTAAAAATTGTATCAAACCTAATAAACTTAATGAAGTCGTAAGTCAGTTCTACAAGTTGATATAAATTTTTAATTAATAAATCTATTTTTAGGCACTGATTACTGGATATCAAGAGATTTAACATCTAATATCTTGGGTTGACATGTGTATAGCAGTGCCGTACTATGTTTAATAACAAACATACATAAACTTACGCCTTTTTCCTAAAAGGGGTTGGCAGAGGTGCTACGACAACTACCACGTTTCGCCTTGTCCTCCGTCCCACGATGTCATAGGGGGCAAACTTATCGCCACATCACACATTCCTGACTCCGGCTGATATCAAATAGAAAAAATCCAATGTCATTTTGTCCGACCCGGGAATCGAACCCGACCGATTCGAAGACCGAGTCCTTTTAATGATACCGTAGTATGATTAGGCCAACAAGGCAGAGGTTTAATAACAATAACTCTAAATAGGGCTACTTTATATATACATAATTATGAGCAGGCACGAAGCTTAACATCAGACGAACGACCTTTATTCTCTTTAATAAAAAAACATTGCACATGACTGCCTCGGTGGCTTGGTTGTACTACGGTATAATTACAAAGCTGAGGTCTCGGGTTCGAATCCCGGGTCGCGCAAAGTGATTTTGGATTTTTTAATTCACTATCAGCACGGAGTCAGGAATTTATGCCCGATATGGCGATGGGCTTGCCCCCTATCACATCGTGAGACAGAACAGACACGGCAAACAATGGGTGTCCTTGTTACTACCAGGACAACCTCTGCTTACCCATATGGGAAAAAGGCGTGAGCTTATGTATGTAATAAAAACAGCAATATAATATACGCACCAAAGACGAGTCTGTACATTTATCATCGACTCACTGACCCATAACCTGTAATTTTTTTACACCCTCCCATTTAGTAATACTGAACTTTTTTTGTGTTTTATTAAGGAAAACAAAAGGCATATCTGTTTTATTGACGGGGGGAGTCGTTATCCGAATTTCCCTATACGTTCGCTTTACGATTGATTTCAATGAAGAACATTTTTATTGCTTCTGTATGAATAAGTGTGTTTTACTGATGTATTGTGCCTTTTATTATATTTCTGTTTAACAAATATAAGACATGAAAATTATGGCCTAACCACGCTCAATGGTGCTCTCGATTGTAGAGGAGGCTCGTGCCTTACAGTAAGACGTATCTGGGCTGTTACAGTAAGACATAAAAATATACAGGGTATATCAAGAATGCTACCGAAAACAAAGCCAGGTGGTAGTTTAAGTGATTACAGACATGATGCAACTAAAAATTAAAAAAAAACGCGACGATTTTTTTTGTAATGTTTTAAAAATCATTGTGTAATTTAGTATTAGTTTAATTAGTATGTAGTTATAAATAATTATTTTTATTTATGCATATTCAAAGGTAAATCTCTTATCGAGCAACAATATGTACTTCTACTTCTGTCATCTCAGCACCATCTCCGAGAATGCCTGTGGCATTAATTCCGCCTATATAAATTGTCTCTATATGAAGTTAAATAAATAAGTCTCTCGTATTTTTATAGTTGAGTCATAACTATGTGTGACTATTATAATCATAAGGCAACAAATTCCTAAAGTAACAAAACCTTAAAACACTTTGACTCTATCCTGATACTATAAATAATCTTCTTTCATGAATTACATCAAGGTGAAACTTTTACCTTGATTGATTAGGTTTCATATGTCTGGGAAGGGATAATTACTTAACCGACAAGGTAGAGCAGGTAGAGCGTATCCTTAGACCCTTAGACTAAGAGCCTATATCTATTAGGGCTAACAACTTAGGCAAGTCTAAAACTATATAAGTCAAAAAGCTTTGATGCTTAGTGCTTTGACGTTCTGAGACCAATCAATTTATCTACGACAAAATAAAGAGACTGTATCAGCTGTATCAATCCACTGCAGAGCTCGGGGCACCTCTATAATCGAGAATACGATTAAGAGTGGTTGTTATCCAGGTGGGTACGAACATAGTTTTGCAGCTGAAGATTCATAGCACATACGAAATCTTAACCCACATATTACCAACACCAACAACAAGCAAAACATCTGCAAACAACCTTCAAATGTAAATGTGAAATAATTATAACTAATTTCGTACGGCCAACGCAAAGCCAGCCTTTTGATACGGCTTGACTGTTTCCCGACAACTGGGCGGCTTAAACAGTCCCCCGGGGCTTGAAGGGTTTCCAGTTATTGTCCGGGATCACCATTGCAAAGAGCAGTCTAATAGTCGGGCTTAAATCCTCTTGTAACGGTCATATAACATTTATATGACGTGTAGATAAATTATTTTATTAATTATAAGTGCGTGGTGGCCTGTTGGTAACGGACCAGACGCGGCTGTCTCATGTTCACGGTGGTCGCGGGTTCAAATCCCAGGGCACACCTCTGACTTTTCGGAGTCATGTGTGTATTGATAGTCAATCACCACGCACTATAACGGTGAAGGAAAACATCGTGAGGAAACCTGCATACCATAGCGATTTGTATAAATTTCTATGGTATGTAAAAGTCCGCCAACCTGCACTAGGCCAGCGTGGTGGACTATATGGCCTAACCACTCTCAATCGTACTCTCGATTGTAGAGGAGGCCCGTGCCCTGCAGTGGGTCGTATATGGGCTGATACAAAAAAAAAGATAAATTATGTTGTAATTACTGTATTATTAAAAAAAAAAATTCTCGAATGATTCAAGATTTCTACAGTGATTACTCTAAGATTGACAGCTTCCGTGGCGCAGTTGGATAGACGCCGGCTGTGGAACGTAAGGCGTCGGGTTCGATCCTTGCTCCGAGACAAATATTTGTGCGATCCACATGTATTTGTTCCGGGGTTGGGTGATTGTAAGACCGAAAAGTCTCTCGCAGTTTCTTATACCCACGACACAAGAATCGACCGTAATGTTAAGAACTTTGTATGTGTCTGTTCGGTGTATTTAATGAAATGAAAAGACCTATTTACTAGGGGCTTCTTCCAAATCTCAATGTTGGAAGTATCTACGTCAGGTATACATCTCAATGATAGGATATTACTGCCTAGGTGGCGTAGTTGTACTACGCTTCGATAACAAAGCTGAGGTCTCGGGTTCGAATCCTAGATTGGACAAAGTGACATTGGATTATCAGCCCGCAGTCAGGAATTTGTACCCGATAGGGCCATAGGCCCCTATCACATCGTGAGACGGAACAGACAATGCAAAACGTAGGTGTCCTGGTAGCACCTCTACCTACTCGTTTGGCGAGAAAGGCGTCAGTTTATGTATGTTAACAAGCATTCAAATAATACGCAATTCTACAACTACATTTAGTAGACTCTTATGTATAAGTACACTGTTTTTTCAAGTCGAAAATGAAATTAAAATAACACGAAAGCCACTATACAAATAAGAGAGTAGTGGGAGCCTAAGGGGTCGGGGCAGCTGACATGCAGCGGATCAAAGTACAATCCCAAGGCAAGGTTTAAAACATTACATTTTATGTGCATGCATGTATTTTTAAGCCCCTTGTTAGTAATTGGCGTGGCTATGGTCGTTTAAAACCATTTATAAAAAGGAGAAGAGTATGTTGCGAAAACTTTTGTTAATATTTTTTTCTAGCATGGGTGTTTGAGATTAAAGAAAATGTTAGTATAAATTCTAAGTCCATCTTTCTTTTTAGAATGTCAATCGGGAATTTAGTTTCTTATTTTGCTTCGATCATATAGAAACCCTGACGCAGTATTTGACGAGATACTGAATTAACGGAGGCTAGAAATTAATAATTATTGTTAATATCATTAAAAAAAGCAATGATTTCATTTGAATTCTACAATCCGTTTAAAAGGTTGAACACACCACTTTTAATCTTACTATTCTATAAACATAATTGCTATTTAAATTCCGCAACTTACAAATCACACGCTATACACACGTCACAGCACGGTGCAAAACTGAAAACAATTTAATATGCCAGCAAAACACAGCTCTTAAGAGCCAGGGTATATTTTACCAGAATAAGGACGTTAATCACGAAACGGCCGTAGAAGGGTTAAGGACTCGTGATCAGCAGCACTTGTGACATAAAGTCCATCTTTTCGCAGACAGAGCGGGTCGCGGAATGGGTTCAACCGGCATTTGTTACACATTTGTATGAAAAAATTCTTAATCCAATTTCCCACAGAAACCTTTTCTTCCGGGTCAAAAGTACCGTTGCTGCGAGTTATGTTTTTCGAAAGTTTTACCATCGATTCATGGGTTATCACATATAATGTCGCTTAGTTTGCTTACTCTGATATAGCAAAGAAACTGTATTGGACATCGTGTTAACTGCAATGGTGTTTGTGAGACCAAAAGGTCTCTCGTAGTTTCTGATACCCACGACACAAGACTAGATGTAAATATGGAGTCAGGACTATGTATATGACTTTTGGGTGTATTTATTTATTTTATTATCGACGAAATAAAGTATCGAATGCCTAAAGACAATTATCTATTGTCTTTCGACGAAATTGTGTCGGTCTACTTAAGTGCTTCTTCAAACTATTGTGGAAAGATTGTTGGCATTGTTTTGAATCAAGAGCTTTTTGGCGGGTTCAATTTAGGTGAAGATGAACGAGGGTAGTACCACTGCTCCATTGAGAAACAACACAAAGAGTTACAATCTTGGCCATCGCATATTCTGGCTCAATAATATTGTCCAGACTCGTTCATAAATAATATGTGCTTGTCCTTTCCTACGTCCCCTACCTTTCCTGGTCCATTTTCCAAGATTGGCCACATACCACAACTCTCTGTAAGCGTATTATCGATTTTTCTTTTTGCTGATATTATGTCGGTCCGAAACTATACGAGAACTGCATTATAAGTATTTAAATATAAGGGACGCGTCGGCGTAATATTATTAAACCACATAATAATTTAATGAGACATTGTAACAATTTATTTTTAAATGTAAAATATAAAGTTATATCGTTAATTATAATGTTATAACTAATAAATATAATATATGACGGGTACATAAAATATATTGTATTTAGGGAGTATTAATTGATGCCGATTAATTTACTGCCTACCCTTCCTGGGAAAAAGGCGTGAGCTTACGTACGTACATATGTACTGCACACTGGCTCAACCATCAGATATCCGATATCCTTTGATTCATACGGAGAAATACCCACAACTGTAACACTGAATTAAAAAACATAAACATAAAACTGCAAACGAAAAAAATATCGACTACACCATACAAACAGGAGCGAAAAGCTAGCTACAAAAATTTTGTGCAAACATAAAACACTCCGTTGATTACTGAAATGAAACAGAAAAACCACGTTTCTATACAATGAAATACTATAATTTCACGTAAAAAAAAACTGTAAAATAAAGTAATTACGAACATACGAGTACAACAAACGCGTTTAAACGTTAAATATCATTCGTATAGCAAACATCGTATAAAATGCCGAGCGGATTAATTATTAAGCATTAATAAATAAAGAAACTATGGTAAATATACGTTTTATAATATGAAGTTTTGGATAGAACTGCTTATTAGGCTTTGAAAATGTAATTAATGCGGTTCCGAAGATAATGACGCTTAAGAAAGGAATATAAACATAATTAACCTACTCTCTGTGTTACAAGAATAATCAAGACTAGCTTAGTTAGTAGCAAACCGGACAACGAAAGCAGAAGCGCGGGTTCACCACAGAAAACTAAAGTTATGCCACTATCCATAAAAGTCTAAGTTATTTTTAACCCGCTACAAAATGAATCACAGTACAATTAATACAAAAGCATGGAGAGGAATCATTGTCCAATTGCCTCCACATTTTATTAGTTTCCCAAAGAATAATAAAATAAAATAAAATATTACACACAGCCTAGTGTGGGCATCACAGTTGTTCCTACTTTGTAACTAAGAAAGTATAATAAAGATTATTTTATTATTAGAAAATACTCGTACTATAAAACATAAAGGTTAAAAGCCCAAGCTAAGATTCAAAACTGGACTCTGGAGCGAATTTAAAGAATCACTTTAGCTTATGGGTGCTAATATATATGTACTGTTAGTGCTCACTTTATTTAATCCAGTAACAACCTAGGCTAAGACTTGTATGTTATAGTAGCTTACCTTTATAAAAATCATTGAAATTCATAGTAAAATATTTCTTTTCATATGTTAGTTACCAAATCAGACAATCTTAAACAGCTGTAGATTACTTTGCGCCGGATAATGTAGAAACAATGTTTATTAAACACTATGACTATCAGCGTGCACGGAAAATTGAAAGTGTTAGATCATTATTGCGTTATGATGTGTAAGGATAAAATTATTTAACATAATATCGTAATTACACTAAAGATTTTGGAATCAATGTATATAAATGTAGATCCGCGTAATATTTAAAACTTAAGGTCATTGTTACGTTATAAAGAAGAATAAAAAGAAATAAGATCAATAAATTATACATTGTTATAGTAATTATATACTCGTAGTTATAATTATATAGTAAAAATGTTGTTTCAAACAGGGCGCTACTATTCTTCTTAATCTCAAGAAAAACCGCACCAAATCTACACATAATACATCAAGTTTATTATAAAGCGTTGATATTTTCACGCACCGCGATAATTAATTTTGTACCTAATAAAATGATATTAACTAGACCACAATCTAATCTACAATTAATCCTGTAAATCTAGAACACGCTCCCACAATTCGGTAATTTCATTAATTCGCCAAATTTAAATCTGCGAAAAGGACTCGAGACCCTCATACCCAAAACTAATCAAAATACTTTCCATAGAATTTCAGAGCTACTTGATTTCGTAAATTGAATAAAGGCCTCGTTCGCAATATTTATAGTTTTGATTTGTGGTTAAAATTTTAAATATTATTTATTAGTTTTAGATTATTAAATTAATATCGTAATTATGTTAGTTTGTATCAATTCTAATGTTTTGTAAAATGTTCTATTTCCAGTTATAATTTCATTTCACATAGCTAAATTGTAACAACTAAGAATAATGATAGTTTTGCGGGAATCGTTCTATTCCCGATAACAGATAAATGTATTTACTAATAATTAATGCGCGGGTCTATTTACATTCCGTTTTTCACCGAATCATACATTTAAACCATGCAGATTATTAATAACAATTATTATATTTGTTTTCAATTGAATTAATAGTACTTTAAAACTATTTTTATTCAAATAATGAGTTTAATGAATTTTATTATTTTATTTTAGTCACTTGTTTTTACTAATATAATCGAATATAACACTTATATGAAATAAATTTATTCTTTTTTTATACAACTGACCGATTAACATAAAAACAAAAACAATTTTAATATTAATTACCATTTTTTCTTATAAATAAACCTTATAAAAAAACTCACCTGACAAACACCAGGTCTCAAAACATTCCGAACAATCAATTATTATAATATAACCACACACACAAAAACATACGAAAGTACGGAACTTTAGCACGCCGCGTTGAGAGAGGACGCGACAGTCCCGCGTCGCGTCTATACCACGACTGAAGTAATATGGTAAACACATAACACTTTTGTATCGATGCTATAGAGCACCATCTGGCGGCGGGAAAACTTCTACATTAAGTACAACTGGCGCGTTAAAAAGTTTTGATGGCGAATTTTGAATTTGGAACGCGTTAATGTATTAAGATTTTTGACGGTAATTAAAAAGTTTTCATTGTTTAGGTGCACTAAATTGTCGAATTAATTGGGGAAGTGTGTATTTTATCTTTATTCAATGAAACAGATTTGTTCCGATTGTTTAATAGGTTTAAAATTAGCGATAGCCTAGTGATAGACAGCTAAATCGGAGCTGTCGCGGGTTCGAGTCCACGCGACTAATCTTTAGTTTTAAAGTGGCATGTGTTTCTACCGTAAATTACAATATCTTGCTTTAAAGGCGAAAAAAACTTAGGATGTAAACCAAACAGCAAAATTCAAGCAGTTTTCGTTTACTTCGAAGAATTAAAAATTCTGCAAACCCGCATTATTTTAGTTAGCGAGGTGAACCGAAGCATCTCCATGTATCCGGACGGATTGAAGCAAATCACGAGTAACCTTAAGGCTTAATATTCCGTTAGTGTTTTATGAAATCATATTGCGTCGATTCCAAGTAATTGTGAAATAAGGAAAGATAGAAGGTGAATATTTTATAAATTTAATATCTTCCTGGAATTTTATTAATATCTGATATTGGCTGAGTACAATTTTGTATCAAAGTATGAAAGACGTTATGGGATAATAATTTTTTAATGAAGCCAATTTAAATATATATTTTTTTCAATTTGCACGTAAATAAACTTTATTTCCATACGAATATTACATAAATATTATTTATAGGTATATCGTAAATATTTTCTGTACGAATATTTCGATATAAACAATATTTATTCGCCTCTGCCGCCTCTCGCCGACTGTCTCGGTGGCGCAGAGTTACTATGGTATGATTGCAATGCTGAGGTTTGAATCCCGGGTCGGGCAAATTTTGCATTTTTCTATTCATTATCAGCCCGGAGTCAGGAATTTGTACCCGATATGGCGTTAGGGTCGCCTCCTATCACATCATGGGACGGAACACAAACGGCGCAACGTGGGTGTCCTGGTAGCACCTCTGCCTACCCCTTGTTGGAGAAAGGCGTGAGTTTCGGTATGTGTGTTATTTATTATATCGAAAATATGTATTATACCCTAAAAATACATACGAGTATACTTCTTGCTTATGAACCAAACGCAGCCTTGATATACTCTGTCTACCTCCAACTACAGGGTACGCGCCTCTTCTACAATCGATAGTTCTGTTGAGAGGGTTAGGCCTTATTCCACAGCTCTGGTCTAGTACGCGTTGGTGGATTTGACATGCCATATATTATATACATACATAACAAATCATGAAGAAATATGAAATTCAGAACACTAGGTTGTCTGCTGTAGGAAATCGTTTACAGGGTGTCCTAAGTTTAGTTCTCCTGAGTTCACACGCATAATATTCCTTATAATAACATAATAACTTCGCATAATAACCTTCAATCTATATTGTATTTGTGTTTAGAGCTTTGCAATTTGAAAATATGAAAATTTAAATACATACAAACGTACATCCTAGAATGAAATACAATAGGAAAACTAAAAGTATATAGAGATTTTGTACCCGTCACGATATAATAAAATATATTTGTAGCACATTATTCCATTGTTCCAATAATCTCTACCTACCCACACAAGCACATAGATGCATCATATCAACTCCGTCCGACCGGAAAACCGTAATTGACAACGGGAAATACGATTGCATAGTCAAAATATTTTATTTCCAGTTCTGTATGAACAGTAATTTTATTTGGCAATAAATATTCAGCAGCCTGCCGTTCAACAAAGACTTTTTTTAAATAATAAATTGTATTTTACCTTTGTTTTGAATCAGGGTTTACAAAAGAATTAGTTTACTTTTGACATAAATTTTATTGTATGTAAAAATATATTGTTACAAAAATTCACTATTCAATTATCCACGATTAGCTATCAATTTTACGATTTTAATCAATATGATTTTTTAATAATCTTATGATTTGGTAAATCTTATAATGATTTTGAAATACATTACATTTACCAATATTTTCTGATAATTTATTTTACACTACAACCAACAGCCACAAACATTATCATCATTAGCCCATTGCAGTCCACTGCTGGGCATAGGCCTCTCCCAAGGTACGCGATGGCGAGACGACTCCCACAAAAGGCCGGGCAGCAACTGGATGCATAAAGCAGCAAAGCGGGCTCTGTGGCCACAAACAAAGTGACTACAAATTAACATACAACTGTAGTGTCGTGGTTGCTAAAAAACTACTAGAAACTTCGGTCTTTGCACACGAACTTCGTGAAAGGGGCGAGTGGGGTAAAACTCAGGAGTAGTACGACAGCGTGAAGTCATTTATCTCTGTTACAGTTTAGCCTACGTTTTTTAAAGAGCAAAATACAATAATCTGTACTGTACTGTATCAGCCCATATACGTCCCACTGTAGGGCACGGGCCTGCTCTACAATCGAGGGTACGATTGAGACGGGTTACGCCATATAATCCACCACGCTGGCCTAGTGCGGGTTGGCGGACTTTTTATTACATAAAAATGTTAATCACGTTAAATAAATTATTCACATGCGCTTTAATATTAATAATGACTATAAATACTTAGAAATGGAAAGTGTCCCGTAACGATAATCCCCTGTCTCCCCTCTATAATATTTTTCAAGAACAATAATGCACCTGCGAATCCAGAGTGTTGCGGGTTATTATGAAGGGCGATGGTGATTTACCATCAGGTGTACCATCTACTAATTTGCTGGTAAAAGAAATTCGGTAAAACAGAAGTTTGCATAATTAATCTTTTACTATCAGGGGAAGGGCTGTAGTGAATATACACCCTAACGAATGCCCTTCAAGGGTGTTACTAGGGTCTACTTCATATTTTAGAGATCTATTGGCAGTATACAAAATTCTGCTACAGACAACATAATATCTCTAGTATAATATCTATCAACATATAAATTACATCTATTGACAACTTTATATGACTATTGACAACTTGTGTCAATAAATAAAGAAATAAAATTGAAAAATCGAGTAGGCAATAATTGCAGCATTTACTGTTAAAACATCCGCTAAATAAAAACATCAGCAAACAAAACAAGTATTTACACATAAAGGAGAACTGTAGCGACTCTACATAGAGCAACAAGAGTTGCTACGAGCCCGCTCTACATTTTAACGCTTACGCCGCGTTCACGGCTTTGTAATTCATTTAAAGTTTATTTTTATTTCAGAATACATTTAGGATACGTTCAGATATTGGGTTTTTTTTTATAAATCTCTATACGGAGATAAAAAAGTACTTGCTGTTAATACACATTAAGATTTTTTGCAATCTGAACACTTGTTACATAATACACACATACATAAACTGACGCGTTTTTCACGCAAGGGTTAGGCAGAGAAGCAACTCTGTCCTCGTAGCCATCAGGACACGCGTTTCGCCTTGTGATTTCCATCCCACGATGTGATGTGGGACGAGGCTATCGAGCACAATAATGAATGGAAAAACCCAATATCATTTTGCGCGACCCAGGATTCGAACCCGAGACCTTAGCTTTGCAATCATACCGTAGTACATCTACGCCACCGGGGCAGTCAATGCTACTCGTGTGTTATATACGAAAGATATATTTACATTATAGTTTTACGATCAGAGGGTAGGAGACAGTTTTTCAACTTATATTGCTGGTTTTATTGTCACATGGCTAAATATTTTTATGACAATATACAGGGATCGAATTTGAAAATGTGTACTTATTATTAATCAATAAATAAATACATAGTCATGGCCCCACATTAAGATCAATTAAGTCTTGTGTCGTGAATATCAGAAGCTACGAGAGACTTTTCGATCTCACAAACACCCAGACTCGAGACAAATACTTGTGGGCCTCACAAACATTTGTCTCGGTGCGGGGATCGAACCCGCGGCCTCTCGTTTCACAGCCGGGCTCTAACCAACTACGCCACGGAGACTGCCATGTATTACGTTGTAAATGCGTTTCAGGTTCATGAAGATCCTCTATTTCTCTCGCTTTCTCTTCGGGCTTGGAAATTTCCACAGAAGCCATTAATAATCTTACAATGACATTATAAAAAAGAGTTATAAATATCTTTTTTTTATAGCATAGGTCCAACAACCGCGCAAGCAGGTCACCTGTTGGTAAGGGGTCACTACCGCCCATGAACATGGATCATGGATGGATGGATCCGCGTGGATTATGGATGTGTTGCCGGCCCATCAGATCGGGAGGGGAGCGGGAAGGAAAAAGGACAGTAAGAGGAAAGGGGCATTGGGCATCCGGCAGTCTCAACCTAACTTACCTTAAAACCTCTAACTTCAAACTACAACAAAACCATTACTCTCATCAAACATCCCAGTTTAATAGCCAATCACTTAAAAAACTCCTCTGTCGCTCCCACAGGAGACGTCCCGGACGCTCCATTAATTAATTCCTCAACCGGGCCTGATAAATAAGGGATACTTAAGTACATTATCGTCCTTTGCCAAACTGTATCGTTAGTTTGGCTGAATGGGTAATGCCTGTGAATCATTGAATGGGCCGCCTGAAGATTTGTGTTTTCCGGTTTTCTTGAGCATGGTTTCCATTCGCGGTGTGTGGGTGTTTCTGTAGGATCTGATCTATAGGATGTGTTGGATGTAGACCTTTTCTAGCTTGTAAAGTAAGTCTAAAGAGCCTTCACTTAAAAACTGGCACTGGCGATTCTTCTCGTGTGTGGTTTAGGGCGGCGCTTACATCTTAATACCTTTTACTCTCAATTAAAAAATAAAGAAGCTTAATCAAATCCATCTCGATAATTTTCTATTATATAATGTTTCCCACATCTTATAAGATATTGCAAGTGCGAGAATTAAAGTGACGGGTAAAATAATGATGCAAGAAATCCACCTTAATCTAATATAAAATTGCCATATTAATTATATCAGTATACTTTAATTATGTACGTGTTAAGAATATAATATTATGAGTTTCATCATGACGTCTATCTTTAAGTTAGAAAGTGGAGCAAAGTAAAAGCTAAAAGCATTTCCACGCCACTATCCTATGACGGCATGTACAAAAAATTTTAGAATTTCCTCCGATATTTCCTCAAAAATCTCGCCGACGAAACCCTCCAAATACATTTTCAGCGCCAACGAATTTATTTTCTTCAGCAAATTCAGCAATCACTAATCAAGTATTCATTCATTCGTAAACCGAGGCTGGAAGTTCAATACAGCCGCTTTTTTTAATATTCATCAAATTTCGTGTAATCTGCGTACACAAAAATCCCAGATGAAAAGTAAACCTCTGCTATCTTGGATACTGCTTGGATTGAGTTGATTTGGATTGGACCTACAAGCTCTTAAATAAACCAATATTAGACAGGAAGATTTTTAGTACTCGTATATATTTTGCACTGATGGTAACCACCGTACAAATATGTGGAAAGCCTACCATAACTATGGTACAAAGGTATAAGGTTTATTTAGACTGTCATGTCTCATCGATGTATTTTAAATAGATTTAAAATTCGTCTTTAACAAAATAATAAATATAATAAATCTCACAGATTTCAGATTGTGTTTTGTTTTCCATTTTATTTTATTATTTTAAATCATAATTCTTTGTTTAATAGGAACCCTAATATTTAGCTCAATTATTATTGTATAATTCTGTATGGTATTTTTTTTTATTTAATCTTACAGTTACATGTTGTGATAGCCTTCAAAGGTGTTTATTTTTTAATAATTTTGTAATTCTATATAATTTTTTTAACCACCGCTGGTTGTCCAAATAAATAAATTTCCGAAACTATTTTTTTTCTTCCAATAAACAATATATACTCGGAGGAGACGAATCTCCTTTACTGCCTACCTATAACATGTATTGTATACACTATATTACAACATAAAATCAATGCTTCAAACACAAACTGGTTATATTTTTTAACAGTCCGATCGCGTATTATCGTAATCCAAGCACACTTTTTTTCTCTTTTAGTAAACTGAATGATTTATTGGGATATACTAACGAATTGTGATTTTTACATTATGCCTGTATAACTTTTCTATAATTTGTATAGTCAGTGAATTTATTCGTCATTATTACAGTTCGATAGCCCTTCGTATTGGCAAGTTATTCTCGGAACCATAACGACTCCGTCACTGAAATCGGTAATTTTTATCGGTATTTTATCGGTAATTTGGTAAAAATCGAAGTTTACTGGGTCAGTTTAAAAAAACAACTAGCCCCCGACCCGGCTTCGCACTTGTGCAGACACTTTTTGAGTCCAGTTCACATTAGACAAGATTATTTCGCGTACAAAAGTAGTGTATGCGTTTATCCAAGGTATCAGCTACCTCCATATTAAATTTCATTAAAATTGGTTCCAGCGATCATCCTACAGGAACATGACATTTATTGAGGATAAAAAGTAGCCTATGTGTTAATCCGGTGTATCAGCTACCTCCAGACCAAATTTCATCAAAATTGGTACACCCGTTTGAGCGTGAAGAAGTAACAAACACAAACTTTCGGCTTTATTATATTAGTAGGATAATGTGTACACTCCGCGGCACCGGCCGGCTCAGCGTGAACATAGCGGGGTTCGTTCCATTTGGAGCATGCACGGCCCGCTTGGGCGTACTTGCTAGCGGATATTATTTTTTTTATGGATAAAAAATCGATTAATTTTTTTACTCATTGTGTACTGCTATAAATTTGAGAATTTTAGGAGGTATTCTAAATTGAAAAAAGCATAAAATCAATTCAAATTTGTGACAGTACTAAGACGTTAGCATCAAGAATATTTTTTTTAATAAAATCGCGTCTTACAATGTTATATTAAATATTATGAGTTGTTATTTTTTTAAACAAAGGCTAAATATGTACATCTATGTGAAATCCAAATTCAAATAAATTGATTTAGCTGTTTTTAAGAAAAAACTTTTATGATTTATATATTTTTTTTCCATTTATTGGAAAACCAAATTAGTTAGAGAGTTGAAACTTGTAGAATTAAAGAATCTTATCAGTACCAACATACTCTCAAAAGATCACCAAGGTATCGTTCTGCGGGAATTTTTGCACCCTTATCCGCCTATGGCCTTTGAAATTTTTTTTTTTTTAATATCATATAGAACGTGAAAATTAGAAAGAAGAAATATTATTCAAATTTGTGCTAACTCCAGGTTCACAAAATATTCATGTCCGCAAATCCTTGAAGTGAATTTCGCTCAGCGCGTCACGACATGCGTAATTGCTTGTCAAGTGTCGCTGCTGTGACGGAACTCATCAAAACGCATCCTGAATGTTAATTCAGGTCGTAAATTACTGCCTACATGGAAATCTGAAGACATGAGGTTAACATATCACCATGTTTACAACTTCAGACATATCTCATTATAATATTATGTATCTATATAAGCCCATAACCTTGAATTGATAGAGCCACGCTGTGGTACCTTAATTGCAGTAGAAATCTGTATGTGTATCAGCCTATATGCGTCTGACTGCAGGGCATGGGCCTCGTCTATCAAGAGTAAGACTGAGTGGAGCTAGGCCATATATCTACAATAGAAATGGATTGGCTTAGTCAAGTTGGTGCCACTAAATCACAGAAAAAATATAAGGATAGAAGTTTATAAAAAGTTTTAGTCTAGAATGTTAGTTAAATCCAAGCCACCATAGGTTTTTCGACGAGGCCACTTGGGCCACGTGCTATAAACTGTACAGTTCCTTTGAATTTTGACAATTTAATTACAGGTCACTGTGGAAATCATTGGGGGAGGCCTATGTTCAGCAGTGGACATCCTTTGGCTGGTGGATGGACGGATGATGATGAATTAAAAGATGGAGAAACGATATTCGTAAGATGGCTGGTAGCAGTTGGGCTGTAGGTCGAGCCCAGTGGCTCGCCATAAGAGAGGCCTACGTCCAGCAGTGGACGCAGAAGGTCTGATTATGATGATGATCATGAATCAAAAGACTGATGTTATAATGATTGTCCCGGAAAACACAAATGTATTTTACTCGTTATAATGCTTTGTATTTTTCTAAATCCACTGACAGTATCTTTTTAAATTGCCTAACATTATTACAAATAAGAAGTAAACTTTTAATAGGGGTTTGATGAAACGCCGTCAAGTTGCTTGGAACATAATTGTCGCCGAAGGCTGGTGCGCGAGTTTTATGGGAAAAAGTGCCATAAGAAAAAAAGCCCTCCGACTGTTGTGGTATAGGTATTGGTATGTGACTGGAATTTAAATAAAGACTAAATTGGCGTATCTGATTTTGTTTATGATATAGATGTTCACATATCGTCGGTAGAATATTTAGATAGATATATCAGATGCTTTGCAGTCGCTTCCTTGTGTCAGTATTTGAATCTGTATCTGTCCATATACGTCCCACTTCAGGGCACAGGCCTCTTCTTCAGTTGAGAGTACGATTGCTAGGGGTTAGGCCATATAGTCAACCACACCAGTATAGAAAGTTAAAATAGCTAGAGTTAATTTAGACGAGTACCATTGTATTGAAAAACGAAATATTAAAGTTAGCTGTATCAATCAAAACATCTTCTTGACAACATTACACTAATTAAGCAGTGTAAAAACATATCCCATCTAGATTTTTTTAAAGTATTATTTATCTTTACCATCCCAATATTATTAAAAAATATATATAACACTCGGAAAAAAATACAGACTATTTGCAAATTAAACAGGCGCGTTACTAAGTTTTATTCGTACGTTGTCATGCCGCGTCTAACAAAGTGACCTAACATTTTATATGAGTAATATACGTAATATTTCATCATGTTATGCATTTAATAAACTCATAATAAGCTTCTTTGAAGAGCTAGAAATAAGAGTAATAAGGCAATTTTTAGTTTCTACATACATAGAAAATTTAATAAAATTTTAAAAAAATACACCCAACAGTCACATACAAAGACCAGACCTCACACTAAGATCGAGTCTTGTCTTGTGGGTATCAGGAATTACGAGACTTTTCGGTGTCACAAACACCCAGACCCGAAAAAAATTCCTGTGGATCAGACAAATATTTGTTTCGGTGCAGAGATCGAACCCGCGGCCTCTCTTTTCACAGCCGGCGTCTAACCAACTGCGCCACGGAGGCTGTCAAATAGATTGCGAAATTCGAGTATCTGGGTATGATTCCCAAATCGAGCATCGAGAATATTCCCCTCCACTCTGATGGCATCACGGTACCTCATCGTGGGAAACCCAACGTGTTGGCACACGCAAAAATAATAATTCGGTGCGGTTATTCGAAGACGACAGACCGGCATAATTGTTTCAACCAATGACGGATAAAATCTGTCATCTATGCGTCTCTACTTCATAATACGAGTAGATGCTTAAAAAAGAGTTGTAGTCATTAATTCACTACAAAAATACCTTAAGGTACCACCCGATATATTCAAAGATGTCCAGCGGTTGTTAATTCAAACATAAAACAAGTATCTTCACGGCTGAGCTTAAAAAGTAAGAAACAACAACACTCGACACGTAGAACGGATGTATTCAAAGCGAGCTTAAAGCTTTGCATTCTGCAGCCGGTGCGAGACGCCGGAGATATTGGGCGGATTACTCACGAGCTTATAAAAGCTCTTTGATATTTTTACAGTAAAATTTTGTTGTAATGTAGAAATCAGTTGCTGGATTTCAATATGGTTAGGCAGGTAACTAGACTAGAATCTGTAGGTAACCAATTTGGCAACGTATATGGTAGGTTGATTATGTGGCAACCGTTCGAATATGTACCACTTTTTTGTACATTTATGCCGCCTAACAGGAGTATTAAACCACTGTGTTTAAACAACCATGTTCTGTTTTAAAAGATATTGTTGCCTTTGATTTCTGGGCATTAGAACGCCAAATAACATTATTTTTTTCCGGATTTCCAGCTATGCATTGCATCTTAATAATAACAAGCTCTGTCTAACATTCCACAAAATATCTAGAATCGACACACAAAGTGACTAGATATTTATAAAATTCACCCAAATTTTTTGTCTTTTCTATAGGTCCGGTAAACGAACAAATAGGTCACCTGATGGTAAGTGGTCACTGCCACCCATGAAGATCCATAACGCTTAAATCATAGATGTGTTGCCAAATCAGGAGGGGAGCGAGAAGAAGGAAGGGGAAGAGGGAAGGGGTATGGGGCATCCGTCAATGTAGCATAATCTTAACACAATACGTACAGTTGCCGATCGCATCTATACACGTCGATGTAGGCGAGGCGAGTCAGGATCCGGAACGTAACCGACGCGGCGACGCTGCGACACGGCTCATTTTGTTAACCTGCACTATGTTGCAAATGGACAGTGTGTTATCACGCCTGTAGCACATCCTCGAGTTCAAATTGGGTATGTTAAATTGCTTTTGTATTTATTTTTTTCATATTAAATTTGGAAAACGGCATCATGTGTATGTACTCGTATGTATGTATCGATGTATATACTAAATTTGTATTCAGTATAAAGTAATGTCTCTCCCCCCTCTCAATCATACTCTTGATTGTAGGGAAGGCCCTGCAGTAGGACGTATATGGGCTGATACTGTACACAAAGTAATGTAGAACCACTTGTATGTTGTATATGACTACTAAGTGTCAAGAAACTAACAACTTAAGTCGCAGAATTACAAAAACAGCTCCTCGTCTTGTAGTGCCTGATAACCAACAACAAGGTCTATGATTTCTTGCCAAATATCTTGCTTCAACATACAGTTGAATATTCATAATGTTCACCCGTGTACAATTATCCTAACAACACAATACGTACAGTCGGCGAGCGCGTCTATACATGTCGATGTAGGCGAGGCGAGTCAGGATCCGTAACGTTGCCGACGCGACGCCGCTGCAATACGGCTCACTTTGTTAACCCGCACTATGTTGCAAATGGACAGTGTGTTTATCGCCCTGCATCACGTCTACGGGTTAACATTGGAGATATACATATCACGCCTGCTTGTCATAAGGGTAAGCAGATACTGTGGAGATCCATAATATCTGCATAGCATAGTGGAGACTTTGCTCGATTCTGATACCACTAACCACTGACTAATACTATTGTTGTCCACTTCCATCAATCTCTTCTGTATGCTCGTCTGTTTAGGGTGCTTCTGACGCTACCCTTGCACAGGGTACTATCGGTTTGGTTAAGGTAGGTTAATTTGGAATTTGCCCCATTTATTATTACAAATGAGTTTTCTTTTTTAATTATAGCACTCTCTGTGCCAAGCGAAGGCACCGTCTTCTCGCTACGCTTACGAAGTCAACCATCTGGCAGGTGATCCGCCTCTTAGCAGTTCTATTCAACTACGTCAGCGTCTTAGTCCATCTACGGACTAAATGTCTAGCCCTTCAGGGGAAGTAAAAACCAGAATATGCACTGGGAAGAAACGATTAACTCACGCAGGTCGATTTATGCCGAGACCAATGTAGAGGAACACAGACTGAACCCGAAACGCGAAGACTCGAATGTCTTATTACAAAAAGCTTTCACGCATGGCATACCTATGGCGGTTGTTATCAAGGTGACTATGGGAATCCTATCAATAAAGATAACGTTCCTTAAATTTGGAAACCATCACCATAATCAATAATTGTAATATGGTTAAATGGAAATAAAGCTGTAACTGGAAGATATGAAATTGCAAACAAAAAATAGCAAACAATTTATATAAATTAAATAAACCCCTGAATCAGTATTAAATCATACATATGTAGGCTATGTAAACGCTAGTTTTTAATTCTACTCAAACAGAAGCTCTAATTTAACAACCCAAAAATGTAACCCATTTAAAAAAACGCAACACAAAATATAAATGTTGTTGCCGCGCTTTCATTTGCAAAATGCTTATTCTTTTGTACTCACCTGTATTGCGGCAACCAGGTTGTTAGTTAAAAACACTCGAAAAATCCCGCCATGCAGTCGCCCAGTTAAACAAACCAACTATTTGTACCTTCAGCGTTCAACCAAACGGACCTCAACGTATCTACTTAGTTGATTAAACACCAACAGTGTAGTTGCGCCGAGTTCAGTGAAGCAAGTCCGGCCAGAAGGCAATTTGCAAGTAAAAAATATAAGAAAATATCATGAGTTTGAAGACAAACAATTTACATTAATTAAGGTCAATTGATAAAGAATAACTATGATTTTTTTTTGTTATTTAAAATCCCGATTCTTGTATCAAGTATTATTACGTCACAGCTTTACACAATACACTTTGGGCCTTGTATCCGAAAGGTATTTTTGTCTTTTGTGCAAACAAAGCATGGATTTATGGTCCAAATTAATTTCTGTGCAGAAATACAACCAATCTAAACGAGAATATAGCGAGTGACTCAAAGTTATCATACAAATCTAAGTCTGTTTGACTCATATTGTTTTTACATATATGCAAGAATGAATAAAAGAAAAGACACGCTCAGACAATTTTTTTATATTTCATCACGTTTTTCTAAAATATTACTATCTTAATATATATAAATCTCGTGTCACAATGTTTGTCCTCAATGGACTCCTAAACTACTTAACCGATTATAATAAAATTTGCACACCATGTGCAGTTCGATCCAACTTGAGAGATAGGATAGTTTAAATCTCAAATTATAGTCGCAATTTTAATTTATTGCTAATTATTTGTCTGTTATTATTTGACAGTCACAATCATCTGTTAACTCCAAATGATTCTAAAAGATGTCGATACCTTTCGACTGGGTTGAGTAAGTAATCAATAGATGGCGCTGCTATGGTAAATCTACGAACGTGTCATATAAGCTACATTTTAACAGTATAATTACCACGTGTTGTTGACGCTATAAAATTAATTAAATTTAAAATAAGTAGTTCATTATACTTTAAAAAATCAATTTCGTAGTCAGAATTTTGGCTGAGCGGAAAGTTTTAGCAGGAATTTTGCAAAGTATTTGTGTTTGCGTATTTTTTAAATCATATTCGTCGTATTTTCGTGTTTATATAAGGCCTATCTACAAAATAAAAGCAATTACAAAAAATTTACAACTTGCCTATTTAGGCATTAAGGGATGAAATGGGATAAAGTGGGACGAACGCGATGAAACCGGTCGGATCCGGATTGCATTCGATGGGAAATAATGGGACGGGATGTAACAGAAAGAAAAGGAGCCAGATGAGATGGGATGGGATACGATAGGAAAAGGGATAGTAGGTACTTAGGTTGAGTTCAGGAGTACAAAAGTTTGAACGTGAATAAGATATTTCTGGTGTGGAGTGGAGTCTAAACATCTTAGCACCCAGGCGAAGCTGGGCCGGGCCGCTAGTTCACTATATTTTCCATTTAGAAAACCTTATGACAATATCGTTCAATATCTATATAAAAAATTCCCGCCAATCACAACCCTCAACATCAGCACCCATTGGCCTACCGCAATAAATTCCACTATAACAATGGCTAGAGTGGTGTTTCCGAATTAATTGTCTTGTTTTCTTTGTCAGTGGGGCCGGTGTTTGCAATTCAAATGTGGCTGTGAGACCGTCTTGTACACTTGTCAACGGAATTGAGTGACAATGTTGATTGCTGAGCTTCGTATTTTCTTTTATGCTGGATGCCGACTAATGGATAGACGTCCGGTTATTGTTCGCGGCGCTTTATAGTGGTGCTTGTGTGAAATATTTCAGAGTTGTATTTTATTGGGGGGATATTGAGCATAATTTTCAGGTACGCCAGATGTTAAGAAGGTGTCAGTTTAATTTTCGGTCCAAAAAACGCTTTTAAAGTCTACAAATATTTGTTTCTGGTCTGTGAGCTTTGAGACCGAAAACTGTCGCATAGTTTCTGAAAACCTTGAGAATAGCTATGCCTATAACTTTTAGCTGTATTTTATTGTATAATTATGATCTTTATTGATTTTTATATTCTACAAAATGCAGAAATAAAGAGTAGCCTCTTAAATAAAACTAATGAAACAAACGAAGGTTTCTTCTAGATTAAAAATGTGTATTAAATAAAATGATTGCCATCACATAGATACTCTGATTAATCTCTAATATGAAATTATATCGCGTTTCCGTTTCGTAATCCTAAATTGGCTTCCTTGATAGGATATTACGAACATCAAATTAAAGACGTTCAATAATGACAGTATATTAAACGTTTGCGGGTATCGTGGTGGCTTTGAAACCTTGCGTGGGGTAGGCAGTGCTCTAAAATAATTTGATTAATTAATAGAGACGTAACATAACTTTCATACGACAGATTTTGCCAAAAGTTTAAAAACAAAATACATTTTACTTTTACAGGGTGATCTTTGTATATTATATTATATATCAGATTCATATCCAAAAGGTGTTGTTTTGAAATTTATGTCAAAACAACAACTTTTTCACAGCAACGATTAATAAATATATTTTTAATAAATATATAAACTATAGAGATAAATTATCTGTTTTAACTACTAAGTAGCAAAAGACTGCTGTTGTTTTTAAACCCCTGTATAAAATCTTCATGATTGATTCTCATTACTTAATATTTACAAATAATAACTATAGTTTGAAAAATAAACAGCAACTTTAGGAACAAGAATATAAAAAGATTAATAACATAATCTATGGCTCTTCGCCAGGGTAATGAATTTATGTAGCTTCACAGGAAGCCAATATAAATCAAATAGAAATGATGTAATAAAATTAATACTTCAATACTAAGTCTTTTAATATCTATATTACTATAAAATCTCTAGAGTGATAAATAAGGGTTCTTCCAAACTGGCCTTATGTGGGTTGATGACAAATTATTGTGATTTTTTTTCTTCATAGGCTCGCGTCAGTGACTTTAAGTAAGGATTAATGTACTATCAATAATTCGGTCATTATAATATGTTACTATTACTATAGTAACATATAATGATATTATAATGACATAGTAGATGTATACATCTAAGACCTCATCATCAGTCAGACAAACTTTAACAACGCAAATGTCAGACATTAACAAATTCATGGCGAATATCGTCGAGCCCGCAAAACGCGAATGAATAAAGATATGAATTTCATGGAATAGGCCGCGAGACGGAGGCACGCTTAAATAAACCCATCTTTGGTGCCAGCCCATGTAAAATAACAGATCTCGACCTGGATAGAGATGCGGGCCTATTCTGGAAGCTTGCTGTAGATATTTTAAATGAGCATTGCAATTTGCATCATAAACAGAACATTTAAATCAAGAATTGTATGAAACTTAATAGACAGAATTTTTTTTTTACTACGTGCGAAAAAAAGGAAAAAAAGAAAAAGAAAATATAATATGTGTGAAAAAAAAACACTTTTTATTTCTCGGTCCTAAAATGGTGTGAAAGACAGCGCTGATTTTTCTGTTTTTATCCTACTTATACACCTATACACCAAATAGGTATACAACTTATACACCAAAATTGTGGTTCCACTATTTCTATAGGTAAACACAACTTTAGCTAAGGCAGTGTCTTTCTTGTTCTTCTCTAGTGAAAACCGCTTTCCGAACTGAATGGTAGAAAAAAAATATGTCTGAATCTAAATAATGTTGAACATTTTAATGGATTCAATAAATTATTTTCATTTTTCATTTTCATCTTTCACTCCACACATAGCTTTGATGGTAAATGGGGGACCATCAACAGCCCATGTATTGACACAATACTATGAAAACGGCACAAACAGATAGATGCCTGCCATGAAATAAACAGTTTTACCGTAACCATCCAGATTAACGTTATTTAAAACAGTCAAAGCTGTAATAATAATACATTTAAGAAGTCCATTATAAGGTATGCAAATATTGGTTTTATTCCAAGTATAAAAGCTTTCCTGAACATTTACAGAATGGGGATAAATCTTAATTATTACATTCGACGTGTCGAATGCAACGGTGCATTACTGAAATTCACGAGTTGTCACATCGGTCATTCTTTTAGCGTGAAATTTAATTATAAGGATAAAAAGCATTATATATCTTATTTAATCAGTAACAATGCCAGTTAACAGATATTTTTGGCCTAACAATTTTCTTTTCTCATAAGAACTTGATATATGAAATTCTTGTATCTATTTTTTCTTTAGTTTCCAACAGAGTAATATAATATTATTTGTCAAGAGTTGCACAAATTATTTCGCCAAGACTCATAATCATTTTCTATTTTGAGATGTGTAGGCAATACAAACATCAATTTGATTTCATCAAGTCTAACATCAGTTCAAAAGGACGAGTGGGATGCTTCGCGAACGCCCACATAAAGTATTTAGGTACTTTTATTATCCACAATTTGCTAGCTTATGTTCTCTATGAATGTATTGATGCACCTTTTTTAATCTAGCCGAAATAAAAATGCGTCAATTGATGGCAAATTATGGATGTTTATAAGCTAAACGAGATTGCTCAAAAGGACCCACAATAAATAAGGCAGGTCTCAAGCTTCTGTCTCAAAAAACGTATCTTTGTAAATCTATGTGTATATAGCGCTAAATATATCTAAGTTCAAACCAAAAACATCAAAACATTTCCACTCAACTCATTCAATAATTTCCAGTATTTCGCAAACAAATTCCCATTCATCCGAAATCTTTAACATCGTTTATATCGAAGTCCGCGTTAAAAATATCTTCAAATATACATCATCAGTCCTTTATTAAAAGTTTGCACATTCGATCAGCATTCTGTAAATCACTATCACCATCCCTTTCCAACCTCGGCAGCATCTCGCTCGCACGCGTTTAAAAATGTAACAATAATTAACGATCCGTATTTACACACGGAAGTACAAAAGGCAACAAGCGAAATTAAACATTCCCGACATCGTTACGTGAAAAATCGAACGTCGATAATCATACGATAATCGAATGTCGGATGGTAACAGCGTTAACGCAGGTCGTATCGACACAGAATACGTCCGTCGCATTTGCAATTCTGATTCATTCTCAATTTACAATCAACAGAATAAAATTAATTCAATAGACGATGCCGGTGAAGAATGTCGAATTATACAAAGACGGCCGAAATGAATTTTTAATTTACTTTGCTTTTTCGCGTGTCGAGGTGTTTTTATTGAGTTCCTTCGGTGGAATTGGGTAATTGTTGGAAGTAATTGGCAGAACGAGAAGCTGTCGAGCATGACTATTGGAAAGCCGGGTGGAGGATAACTTGCCAGATGGATGAAGCAAATTATAATATATGCGCAGAAAACAAACAATATTTCTAGGTTCATTTACATTTGTTACAAATTTAGAAGTTGGAAAAAACTTCGAAAGCTGTCAAATAATTAAGGATTATTTAATCGTAACAACTAATAAGATAACCTATTCTTCCAGGGTGGAAGAAATACAATGTTTATACAAATCGTCTTTATAATAATAATAATTAATAAATGATTAATAGTCCTGCCCCACCATACATAGTCCAGAACCCACCATAAGATCGAGTCTTGCGTCGTGGGTATCAGGAACTACGAGAGACTTTTCGGTCACACAAACACCCAGACCCGAAACAAATACTTGTGGTTCACAAAAACATTTGTCTCGGTACCGGGTTCGAACTCGCGGGCTCTCGTTTCACAGCCGGCGTCCAACCAACTGCGCCACGGAGGTTGTCAAATAAATAAATCAAATAAATGCTCTTAATATCTCCGTTTTAAAAGAAACTAACAAACACAGACATTAATTTACCTCTAACAAACCGACATCCAAAAGAAATCAATTGAAAATTCTTTTGTGCCATCCGAACGCGAGCAATTTCGCCACGTTTAACTGTATTGGAATAAACTAGGCTCTCACAAGGAGGGGGCTATTGGATAAATTGGAGGAATAATTCATTTTCCACTCCATGGCTCATGAAAGAGGACAGTGCGCCCTCTGCCGCGGTTGAGTGGACACGGGAGAACATACCGACCGAAACCGGTGCGATTTAAATACATCAATTGAGTTTTTATGAGGTTTTGTGTTGGTATGGCTGGAAATTGCTTAAATCGGATTTTAACTGACAATGAACGTGCAATTATAGTAATCAAACAGCCTATGCTTTATTTTATTCATATCTTACTTTATTTTAATCTAATTTCAACAAGTGATAGGAAATTTAAAAAAAATTGCCAACATTGTGACTATCCTCATGATAAAGGAGGGCTCGTAAACGTTGAATTTTGGGTGTTTAGCAGCAGTAGATTAACTACAACAGTTATGAATATGATATTTTTCTATCACACTACGATATATAAACATCATGTAGATTTAATTATTCAAATATCAATATTTTTTACTAGGGTAACATAAGAAAATTGTCTAAAAAGAAATCGCAAATAATATTTTAATTTATAATATTACCTCAGAAATTTAAAAAACTTTATTATCACAAAGCGTGTCTGCTCACAATATCGACCCGTATGTATCCACAAAAAAACGTTGATTGTTCTAAAATCACTGTTGAGTTTTGTTTCGCTGTCGATTTTTTTCGGCTTACACACAATGGCCGCGTAATCTGCGCCTCACTAATAGGGTCCTTGTTTTCATACTCTCGGATTTGCCAACAGTTAAATGGAAACATTTGAAACCCTCTTAAATCCTGTATGTTATTTTAAGGAGAACAACTGAATAGTTACATGAAAAGGATTAAATGAATATTATTTCATTTAGAAATGACCCGTGTGCTCTAAAATTCAACTCGGGGTTTTTCAACGATCAACGATTATTTTGGTGTAGTGAGTGTTTAAGAAAGTTATTAGGTTGAAGTGGCAATCGGCTGGCCACATATGTCGCAGAACAGATAACTGCTGGAGCTGGACCGGGCTCTGTGGCGTACCTTAGAAGACGTCTACGTCCAGTAGTGGTCTGCAACGGGTTGATGATGAGTGCTCAAGGACGGCAGTGACTACTTAAGGTCAGATGGCAGTTGGCACGTCTGGTGGTTTGCCCTATAATACTAGCACCCACCATCAAATATATCATTACTACATACTTAGCCTACTTTCGTTTTAAGGAGAGTTTCCCTAACACTCTGTATTCAAAAAAAGAACTTAAATTCTGAATGAGAGGAAAATATAAAGCTTGTATTCGCAACACATAAAGTAAATCATAAATTTAACATAAGCTTGCTACTTTTAACTCGAGTCAAAATTCTAGCAGTAAGAAATCCCTGTGAAGCAATATATGTAAAAATGGGTCAATTTATATAACGAAAAAATAACGATACACAAGTCCCCTGCATGCTCTTCCATTAGTCCAATTATCCCAAAATGGATATTTCTCTTCCTGCCATCACGTCACATAAAGTGAAGTTGTTTTAAATAAAAAATAAATAAAAGTAAATTCCAGGAATTCTGCTCATGGTACATGACAACAGCGTTATTAGATTTGACTTAAATTTAAAGCACGAAAAACAGGTCAAGTGCGAGTTGGATTTGTGCATTCAGGGTTCCTTGCTGTATAATAACAGCTTCCGAGCGCAGTTGGTTAGACGCCGGCTGTAAACGAGAGGCCGCGGGTTCGATCCTTGCACCGAGACAAATATTTGTGAGGCCCAAAAGCATTTTTCTCGGGGCTGGGTGAGTTAGACCGTAAAGTATCTCGTAGTTTCTGATACCCACAACACGAGACTCGATCTTAGTGTCGGTCAGGACCATATATGTGACTATTAGGTGTATTTATTTATTCATAATACCGTTTCATTAAGTACATATACAAATATCATATGATATTGATTGCAAAAAATGACGTTATTCAGATTTATCTCGATGTATATACTATAATATATGCCTATACTAATCCTAACTAAATATATTGTATCAGCCCAGATACGTCCCACGGCAGGGGACGAGCTTCCTCTACAATCAAGAGTACGATTGAGAGGGGTTAGGCCATAAAGTCTACCACGCTGGCCTATTAGCAAACTAGATGTGCAAGGTAGATATGATAACCACTCTTAATCGATCTATCGATTTTAGAGCAGACCTATGTGCCCTTTAGGTTGTCTTGTCCGACAGACGAAGAACGAAGCGTTTTTAAGGGCGCCATCATTCCCTTTTCGGCACAGGACCCTGAAAAGCGTTCGTCATTTGTCGAGCCGAAAATAGCATCGTACCTAAGAGTCAATTTTTATTAAACTCACAGATCGGCTTTTGCGGAAAGAAAAAACGCGGTAATCTCGACGTTAAAACATCTAACTTACCAGTGGAACGGAACCTTTGCGGCGGTGAAATGTTTCACTTGCGAATTTTAGGGTACCGCGATGGTTCCATCGCGGTACCCATCAATAGAAACTCATCGTTCGATGAGTTTCTATTGACGGATAGAAAGGGAGTTATTTGATGTGACTGAGTACTTAATTTTTAAAACATTTTAACTTTTTGATTTTTTTAAACGCTTTTTTGATAGAAAATATTAATGATGCGTGGTGGCCTGTTGCTAACGAAATAGACGCGACTGCCAACATGTTCACGGTGGTCGCGGGTTCAAATCCCAGGGCACACCTCTGACTTTTCGGTGTTATATATGTATTATCAGTCAGTTACCACGCACTATAACGGTGAAGGAAACCACTGTAAGGAAACCTGCATATAGTAGCGATTTTAAAGAATTTCTAAGGTATGTAAAATCCGCCAACCCACACTAGCCCAGCATGGTGGACATGGTCTAACCCGTCTTAACCGTACTCGGTTGTAGGCCCGTGCCCTGCAGTGGAACGTATACGGGCTGATACATACATATTAATGATATTGTCTCTTATATGCAAAAATGGGTTAATACTCTTTTAGTACTGCATATTAATTTAAACTAATCATCAAAAATCAGAAAAGATTATCTTATATTACACTGGCATATCAAGTCATTAATGACTTTAAAATTTCAACGGCTTTGAACTGCATTTCAAACGGCCACAAGCGTCACTCACAATTAGCTTTCTACGAGCGAGAAGTTTTGAATAATGTACACGTATATTCCTAGAATAACTTCGCTCATGAATACTGCGAAAAATAAGTTGCCTATTTTTTTTTTGTTTAATACAGAAGGACATTTTTTTTTTATTGCATAGTTTCGACAAACGAGCAACCGGTCACCTGATGGTAAGCGATAACTGCCGCCCATGAGCATACACAACGCTTGGATCGGGAGGGGAGCGGGAAGGAAAAAGGATGGGAAGAGGCAATGGATAATGGACACCCGGCAATCTCACTCACCAAACGAAACGCGACAGCGACGCCGTCGCTTCACGTTGGTCTTATGTGAGACAGTGGTGCCACCCGGGACGCGCCTGCTCATTTATGCTGAGTCATGAGTAACAGCGTGGCTCTACCGCAATTAAAATATTATTACGGGAATGACAATATGATTACAAGAAACCTATTCATTTTCATTAATTTTATATTGTAGTGCCAATTGGTTCAGACTATGATGTTCAAGGTGTCTATTCTTATTTGATTGGCATGTGGTGTTTGACTGTAAATAATTGTTGCTCTTATAAATAATTATACCTGGATGACCGAGCTTTGCTCGGTTTTTTTTTTTTTACAAATTGTGTTTTTTAGAAATTATCGTTATTTTCATTAGCTACACGTTGGGCCGCACGCTCTCGTGAAACATCTAAATCATAAGACCTTTCTGCTCGTGTAATGTCAGTCAAATTTTGAAAGCATCTTACTTTAGCAGCACGTGTGGGACGAGCAGAAACCTGATTTTCATGACGGTATCCTTGAAATGAGTCTTCACTGTGAGAAGTTTGAGAATCCTGATCAGTTTGATGACGATGCTCTTCTAGGTGTTCTTGAGACGAGTTGCGGCTTCGTGAAGTTAATTGTTTATAAGCGTTTTCCAAGATCGTTTAGGCATTTATAAGTGAACACGTGCATTAAGAAGACACAAATAATATAAATAAACAATTGATTTTCTTAGTCTAACCTCAAAGCAAACACTCATTGACTTCGTGTTACTTAACAACGCCATCTGCTGGAATAACTTTATTGCTCACAAAAAATAGTATTATTATTCGCCAATAGATGTCAGGAAGAGTCATATTTTTCAGATTAAAAACGATCGATAAAACACGAATAAAATGACATTTTCTAAAATGACTTTATTGCTCACAAAAAATAGTATTATTATTCGCCAATAGATGTCAGGAAGAGTCATATTTTTCAGTTTAAAAACGATCGATAAAACACGAATAAAATGACATTTTCTAAAAATGATTCCTAGCTAGATCGATTTATCGCCCCCGAAACCCCCTATATACTAAATTTCATGCAAATCGTAGGAGCCGATTCCGAGATTCCAATTATATATATATATATATATATATATATATATATATATATATACAAGAATTGCTCATTTAAAGATATAAGATTAAATCACCATACGATATTGATGTTAGAATTAGAGTAAGCAATTTGGAAATCCTGTTAAATAAAATTTAAAAAATATTAATCTGGATGATATGACATTTCGTATAGATGATAAACTGAAACTAACTAAACTAAACTAACTCGAAACCAGCTATAAACAAGATGAACATGAAACGCAAAACATTTGATTGATCAAACATAGAAGACCTTCTTTGAAGGTTTTCGACGATCGTCTATGGTAGTAGCTAAATATGTGGATAAGAATCTCCTACCACATACAGAGTATTCTTTAATTTCACTGATGTATCGAAACGCAACGGTAAACCTGATATTTCATGTCGTAATACAGAAGTGTAATCCCATTCAAGCCTAGGTAATTGCAGTTTTATCGAGCTATCGGAAGGCACGTGGCAAAAATAAAACACTCATCCACATACTGGTGATTGTGGAGTAAGCATATTCTGGAGTGGAGACCATGTCTTGGCAAACGTAGCATGGGCCGTCCTCTGGCCAGATGGCGGGACGACTTGCAAGAGAGGGCGGCAGCAACTGGATGCATAAAGCAGCAGAACGGGCTCTGTGACGTACCTTGGGAGAGGCCTATGTCCAGCAGTGGACTGCAACGGGCTGGTGATGATGATGATGGCAAGTGATTGCATTCAAATCGAAATGAATATTAGGTACTCTTTTATGTCATACATTAAATAAGTGTATACATTAAAATTCACTCTTATTATATCAACTGGAAAACTTAAAAAACCCGCAACTAAAATGTGGAGCATAAAAATAATTTCTCACGTGTGAATTGAATCTCGACTCATATCGAGAACTCGCAAAGCCTTTGATCAGAAAAACGTGAAATAGAAATCATGTTTTCAATAGACAACTGGCGGAGTTTTGAGAAAAATCGACGCAAACGAAATAAATTGAATTGAGTGCAATCGACCAAATAATTGGGCAATACCGTTGCTCCGAGCATTGGTCTGTACCGCTTTACTCTTCAACTGGTAATAAATTAGAAATAGATTTGTCAGTAAAATATATAAGAAATAATATCTAATAATTATAATAATATAATTTAATTTAAGCGCGTTGTGGCCTCTTCGTAACGGACCAGACGCGGCTGTCTACAGTTTCACGGTGGTCGCGGGTTCAAATCTCAGGGCACACCTATGACTTCTCGGAGTTATGTGTGTATTTATCGTCCAACACCACATACTATAACAGTGAAGGTGATACTATGATGAGAAAACCTGCATACCATAGCGGTATGTAAGAATTTCTATGGTATGTAAAGTCCGTCAATCCGCACTTGACCAGCGTGGTAGACTATATAATCTGTCATGAGCCATATGACCTAACCACTCTCAATCGCACTCTCGATTGCAGAGTAGGCCCATGCCCTGCAGAAGATCATATATGCACTAATACAATATTTAATATAATTTTGAATATGACATTTTATCACGGCAAAGCGAACATAATCGGAGTGCTCTATAATTAAAATATCGTCTGGCGAGATACAAAATTTCTTGCCATTCCGCATAATATTCGCACAGAGAGTAAAAATGTCGTTTTTGCGCAGCGTGGATAAATATTTTCATGGTCTGTACATTATACATATTTTTCTGAATCTAGCCTTTTTGAGAGTCAAATTCTTGTTTATAAATGCACCTATGACACAACACTAACCAACCCTAATTTGACGTAAATTCTAAAAAAAAATATCGAAATTTTCCACGGAACCCTCAAAAACTCAACACTCTCAAAGTCCAAACCTTAATAAATATTTCCATCGAACTTCCTTCATAATCTGCGAGTTCTGGGAACTTGAACTGTCAATCCCGGCATAGGTGACACTCGTTGGATGTCAAATTTTATTTACTTCTACGTTCCACGAATTACCTGACGTGTATACTCGTATAGAGTGAGATATTAAATATTACCAAAATGTTTATTACTGACAGTTGAATTGGCAACATTAAAGTGTTTTGTTATTTTATAATTTTTATATGGCAACTCTCTCTTCCGCCACACGCATGGTCAGTAAATACACGTTTAACGAGCTCAAGCTGTTTTATTTAAATCGGTGTGAAATCCAGCCCTAAAACTCCACAAGAAACCCTTTGCTCGCAACACTAACACTGATTTCCCACGTTTACCATAGTAGCCTTTGTTTAGATATAAGGATCGAAGGATTTAACTTAATAATTTGTTCTCTGTCTGCGAGAGTCTAACAAGTTATAGATGTAAACCTTTTAGGTTATATATTGTAATAACTTGTAGAATACGATAAAAATTGTCAACGCCGTTGGTTTCTTTAATAAATAAAATAAAAAAGTATGACACGGAACGTATCTACGTATCATATTTTTTATTTTATTATGGGATTTGAATTATTCACAACCAGCACACAAAACGTTAAATATCCCCAAGTCACAACACTAGCAGAATCACGATAACTATTCACAAACGCCCTTTATTTAAAAGCAAGGACACTTTCCACCAGCAACAAAGACCACACGAAAAATCTTACAAAATTAAAATTCTGTTTTATAAGAGCTGTCTCCTTTTAAAAATAATAGGGGATGGTGCGGCGGCACCTTTGCGTTTGTTTTTCCTCTATAACTGCAGTAACTCATTATATTTTGCCAGGGACTCAAATATCAGACGGTATAAGTGAGACGTTATAAAAATAGTCCAAGAATAGTGCTTTTGAACGGTGGAGATGTGATTAAATTATCGATAAAAAAATACACCTAACAGTCACGCATAGTCCTAACCCTAAGATCCAGTCTTGTGTCGTGGGTATCAGGAACTACGAGAGAATTTTATGTCTCACAAACACCTAGACCCGAGACAAATATCCGTGGATCACGCAAATATTTGTCTCAGTGCGGGGATCGAACCCGCGGCCTCACGTTTCACAGCCAGCGTCTAATCAACTGCGCCACGGAGGCTGTCGATAATCGATTGTTTAGCGATATATGATGTTTAACTAACTTTCCTCCTCCTTGCATCGTTTTCCTCATTGCCGAGGGTCGTGATTCCCTGAACATGGAGTAATCTTTCTTCTGACTATGATACGCCACCTCTATCTATCTTTGGTATCGTGGAACGCAACGTGAAGTTTGAAGTTAAGGGTCGAGCTGATGTGGTCCAATCATCTGTTAGAACTATCTAACTCCATCACTGGTTTATAAAAGTTTTTAAGCATGAGTAGTCTTTGAATAGAGACGATATGGTTGAAAAATCGACTATCGATTGTACGTTTATCAACGTACTTTACTTTTCCTCTCAATAATAAGAAATAGAATATATTTGCTCTCGAGTAACCTAATTGAAATTTAACAATACAATAGTCCGCGTGTATATTGTTATTTTATAAGTAAATTTTCGATTCAAATAAAAAAAAACGGACTCATGAATATAATTCAATAAAGATATAATTAAGACTATCATGATGACGAATATTTTAGTCAATAACCGTTTGTGTCTTCGTTTCATATAAATAAAATAAAATTCATCAATACAATTGAAAAGAGTTCGTTTTAGAGTCTTAAACTTAGACTATCACAATGGTTCACTGCAACTTGCTTAATTTCACTTTGCTTAACACACAGCAAAAGAACATAAAAAATGCGTGTACATTCAAAATCATTCCATAAAGGCAAGTCAAATAAATCATAATATTTTGATGTATTTGATTCATAATAAGATGTACGAACGTTGAAAAGCCATAACACCAACATATGCCAATACTGTCAAAGACTGAGATAATTAGCCGAACTTCAAAGAGATCTTAATTATTACCCATAAATACCATCCCACTGTTTAATTCCACCCCTGCTTATTGAGCGTGAATGTATTTTATTATCAATTTAGACACTATCTCCTCATAATAGAGTTCAAAATTGCTCGTTAAAATGACAAATGGCGACATGTTTTGCAATAAGGATGAGCGTTCTTGATAAACATATCGACTTGCTCTCTTTGGAGTTTGAAATAATTAATTTGTATGGGTAAATATGGTTTGTTTATTTAAATAGCTTTTAAACATCAATTGTTTTTTTTACATCATTATGTACGAGAGGAACTGGTTTAGATTTTTTTTTATATTTTAGGGGCAAACGAGCATACGGCTCACCTGATGGTAAGTGATCACCGCCGCCCATGAACATTTGCAACACCATAAGGCATGGAGAAGTATTGCCGGCCTTTAAAGTGGGAATACGCTAATACTGAATATTAAGCGACTTATAAAAATGGAGTTTTAGTTTGACTCGGGCGTATTATGCATGTTTCTATGTACGAGCTTCTCAAAATCTAATATTAAGATTTCGATAGCGTTTTACTAAGTGATTTAATTGAAAAAAAAACGATATAGTTTTCATGAAAAGCGGCTCGATCATTAAGATTACTGGGGTAAGTAATCTCAACGTTCCCTTTCAACTCCTTTCATTTAAATCCCAAGATGTAGTGCGTATTCAGTGAACTTATTGCCTTCGTTTTTACATTTATATAAAAGGAAATACAAACTGCTGTACTTAATAAGATTGCTAGATATTCTGTGATGATTTTGACGGGTTCACTACTTTTTTCATTTCAGAATGACAAGAAAATCAACCTTATTATTAATATATACTGCATGAAACTGCACTGCGCTCGTCACCCTGACGCATCAGGTTTTCAATCTTTTAATACATTGTAATATAACAGGTCACAATGTTTTTTTATAGCGTAGGTACGGCAAAATGGTAAGGGATCACTGCCGCACATTAATATCCACAACGCTTGCATCATGGATGTGTTACCGATCAGATTAGGAGAGGTGATGGAAAAAAAAGGATAGGAAGAGGAACGAGGTATTGGGTATCCGGCAGTCTCAAATACCGACTGAAACGCGACAGCTGTCGATCTCCTGCGAGACAGTGGTACAACTCCGTACGAGCCTGCACATTCATGCTGAGACATGACTGACAACTGCGTGACTCTACCACTTTTAAATTCTCAATTTCCTCTAATCTTGAATTGAACCGTGCTTGCACAATGCTGTTTGACGGCAGACGTAGACAAAGCGATTGGATTAACTTACGACTTTTATTGTATCTCTCTCTCTCTCTCTTGTCAGCCACAGGAAGCCCACTGCTGAACATAGGCCTCCCTTATGGATCGCCACATAGATCTGTTGGAAGCGGCCTGCATTCCGCGTCTTTCTGCGACCTTAACTAGGTCTTTTTATTGTATGAAGTGCAGATATTATGTACTAGGTTAAGCCGTACCACAAAAGCATCCAAAACAATTCCCTAAACCAGCAACAGTTATATGAACCTATGCCATTTCGCGTCGAAATCGCCGTAATCAAGACTGACAACGCATTACCGACCAGACCGCATTCGATAAACTATCGACACGCCGATAATCCACCACTATTGTGGAGGAAATTATTTTTCCAAACGGTTTCACACGTTTCTACATACGCTTGGAAGCAATACGAGTGAACAATCTTGCGTCGGGGACTTTTTATGAGATTTCGCCCTGTGAGAGGAATCCGTCTTGTATTTGTTGCCGCTTTTTCGAATCTTTTGATAAATTCTCATTTTGAATGATAGTTATTTTTTTGGATTGGTGAATGTTTTGGGATGGTTCTTTGTTTATGTAAGAGGATGCCAAAGAAAGGTTGAATGGAGATTTATCAAGAAGGCGGACCCTGGTACCGGCCGATAGAGACGGTCAAACGAAAAACTGAATTATTTTGCATCAGTTACCCGTTTTATCAGCACGTGCCTCCTTCACGATTGACAGGAAAAAGAGGGAAAATATGGGATAACTTCACATATTTATCTTTAAAATTGTTGTAAAAATCTCTTAGGTATGAGATTCCCTACGATGTTTCTTTTACTGGAATTTGCTACCGCAGTGAACTCAATTATTTTTTGTTATTATTATGCAAAATCTCTGAATACTATAGGGCATAGACCAAGGTCCATGCCCAGCCAAGACGTACATATATTTTAATTGATGTCCCGATCATAATATCACTATTCTTCCTAATATTGTTTTAGGGTATATTTTCCTCAATCTTGTAATTTGCCAAACAATACGACATTTTTATGTTCGCCCTGACATCGTTAAAAGTTGATCGGCGATTCGCAAAAAGTATTACATAACTTTTAATAGCAGGCAACGTGTTGCGATAACTCATAATGTGCACATATTGACCATGGGTTTATTGGTCACCTCTCTAGGTTTGCTTCTTGGTTAGAGCATTTTATATTCCGAGATTTTCAATTCGCACAACTTCTTCCTTCTCGCATCATTTTCTTCATTGCTGAAGGTCTTGATCATCTGAATATGGAGTAATATTTGATTTGACTATGCTGCGCCACCTGTTCCTACCTTCAACATCGTGGAACAACATCATCTTAGAACATAATTTACTAAGAATTGATGATTTTGACGGATAGATTTGTCTCAGGCCTAAAAAGTTTTTTGGAAATTAAGTCAGGCGATAGTCCATCATGTTGGCTTAATGAGAACTGAATTGTGGAATTGAATTGTGTTTACTATTAATTCAAATTCAAATTAACTTTAAGTCGGGATGTTTTTTCCAAATACTCTATCAAATTCTAAAAACATTACGGAGGCTTAAATCTTAGTCGTTACTATCGTCAACAGCCAAATAACGTCCATAATATGAACATAGCCGTAGTCCACAGCGAAAGAAGTTACCTGCCTCTAGCGATATTCTACATTTACAAACAAACCGCCAAACAGCAGTGTAAACGCATTTTTAGTTCCGGTTTGAAAGACATTGTAGCCAGTGTAACTACTGGATATAATAAGACTTAACACCTTATGTCTCAGGATGGCGAGCGCAGTGGAATGCCAAGCGTTGCTTAGTAATTCATGGTGTTGTATGGTTATGCCTCTTTCTATGAGAAGTCGTATTGCTTGCCATCAGGCGAATGGCAATACCACAAAACCAACACCAAAAAACCAGTAAATAAGCCCAACCAGTTGATTAAACACTACACAATAAAAAGACACGGTCCTTTGAAGTCGCAATCGAGTTGTTACATTGTCAACACTAGAAAATTAATACTGATTCGGCCGCGGCACAGTTGCCCTCAGTTTGTTTAGGACGTCAAAGGAAAGCCGCAAATCTGATGACCACGCACTCTTAGTTGCTCTTACATCAAACGTATTGATTTTAGGTATGTTGTTTGGGTGGATCTTCTGGTTTAACCTTGATAGACGTAGTATGTAGACTTGGTATTACAGATCTTAATATTAATTCAAGGTATAGAAGGTCTAAATGTGGTGATAGATGAATCTACCCAGTTACTGGATGGAACAACAGTTGGAAAAGTGGATTTTATGCCGTAGAAATAAACTGGCTGACAAACAACAAGAACTTCACGATTACTTGAGAGATTTCTTGGTACAATTGACCAAGCATGCGACTGCAAAACTGCAGGACGTGGGTTCGCTCCCTGTACGAAAAAAAATAATTGTAATGCACAAATATTGGTTTTGGTTCTGAGTGTTTTGAGACCGAAAACTGACGTAGTTCATAATACTCATGATAGAAGAGTTACCTTCATCTCAGTATAAAGTTAAGGCTCTAATAGGGTGTATGACAGATGGTTCAACCCATAGGATTACAGACCACCTACCCTTGATTTGCTGACATTTTTTGCAAACCCAAAAGTTTATAATGATGTTGAAGGCATTTTCCACACTGTTTTCGAAAAACCCTCGTCGTAAGGAAAGAAGAGGGGAAGGGAACGATTATTGGGCCTGCAGCTATCTTAGACAAGCAAATTCCAGAGGGATCTGGAATTCGTCAATAAAAACAGTAATCTATACCTCAGGCAACGCAATGATGCAAGAATGACCGTTATTTTTTTTTTTAACTGCATCAGGGATATTAGAAGGGATACGCCCACCATACAAGCCAAATATGGTTGTTTGCACGAATTTATTTATTTATGGGGAAACTCAACAGCTTATACATAAACAGTTATGTCTAATTTTATCATCATCATCATTAAATTTAAATCTCTCTCTCAGATTTATGGAATTATTTTCTTTCAAATATTAATTAATAGATTGGATTTCAAATATTCAATTGAATTAAAAGACCTGCTTATGAGGCTTTACATTTCGTAGGCGTTCTGGTTCTTCTGTACCTATCTCCCGATCTTCAAATGTGTCGAAAAAAATAATACCTATATTTTTGAAAATAAATCTACCTCAGCCAGAAGACAATAAATATTATTTCGGTATTCCATAAAGGAGGTGCCCAGAGGCGAACCGTCTGTGTCAATACGGTGCTTATTCAATATACCGCAACACCTACCAAATTATATCAAAGAGGGGCTTTACACGGATTGATTAAGGGGCAGACATGGAGAATAGTAAGAATTTGGCAAAATCTTTAGTGATACATTTTTTTCTGACTAGTTTAATAAATGTTGGATGTTAACAAAAACCTTAAAACTAATACATTTTTTTGTCGTATATTATACACTAAAAAATAAACAGACGTATTGATAAATAAATAAAATAAAACTTGTAATAACTATAGTACAAATTCGAATATGGTGTCTGAGAAATAGTAGGTATACTGTTTTTTTTTAATAGAAGCTGTCTTTCCATACGATACGATATTTGAAGTTCATAGAACTTTCCCGTCAAACAACAGTGTAAATGCACTGGTTTGTTGCGATGACGAACATACCATTCTCCTGATGGTATGCGGTACGACCGCTCATGGACAGTAGAAAACCAAACAACACTATTAATTACAAAGCAATGCTCGCCATTCCACTGCGCTCGCGATCCTGAGACATAAGATGTTGAGTCTCATTATGCCCAGTAGTTACTCTGGCTACAAAGTCCTTCAAACCGAAACACAACGGTGCATTAACACTGCTGTTCGGCGGGAAAAATAGACATTGCGGTGGTACCTACCCAGGCGGCCTCTCACATATGAGAGGCCTACCACGAGTAAATATATTATGTCATTACATTTATGTCATTTACCCTCATAGGTTTTCTGCCCAACAGTAAAATCACTCGTGCATACCAGCTCATTTGTTGTAATCCGGACTGTCTTCACTGAAGTCCTACTTAAAAATACCCAACAATTAACCCAACATCAGTTTATTAATAAGGTTCGGGATTAATTTAATTTTTAATATAAACATATTAATTGTGTGTGAAATATTTAAATGTAAAATAAAATCATTGTTTACCGTAATCATCGGTGCGTTCATATGCTTCGCTGCAAATTAATAAAGGGATGGTACTGAGTATTTTATTATTTATACAATTTTATGTAAACTGGAATGTTGTTTTAATATTTTCGCTTCATTGGTTGAGTGATGTTGCACTATATCTGTATCTGTATCAGTCCATATACATCCGACTGCAGAGCACGGGCCTTCTATAAAATCGAGAGTACCATTGAGAGGGGTTAGGCCATATAGTCCACCACGCTTGCCTAGTGCAGGTTGGCGGGCTTTATATACCGTAGAAGTTATTAAAATCGCTACGGCATGCAGGTTTCTTCACAGTGTATTCCTTTACTGCTATAGTGCGTGGTAATTGACAATCAATACACACTTAATTCCGAAAAATCAGAGTTGTACCCTAGGATTTGAACCCGCGACCACCATGAACATGTTGGCAGCCGTGTCTGGTCCGTTACCACGCACCACGCTCTTATTTACTCTTATGTATGTGAGGTAAAAAACCCTGAGTTTCTTTGCTGATTCCAACGTAAAAAAAATTGCGTCAAATATTACAAAAATTCAGGTGGAGGTCGCGGGACGTCGCTGGATGCAGGCTGCCTTCAACAGGTCACTGTGGAAATCATTAGGAGAGGCCTATGTTCAGCAGTGGACTTCCTTTGGCTAATGGAATGGATTGGATTGGATTAAAAAAAAATCTTTATAGTATCAAAGAAACCATGGGAATTATTGCCAAGGGTAAAGCCAAGTCCTACAAGCCGGTCTGACTGTGACAGTGATTTAAGTTCCATGTGCTCTTGACAACGCTATTCTTGTATTTATAATGATAATAAAATAATCGATAAGCTAAAGAATCCTTAAAAAACGGCCAGATCTTAAAACTCCATAGTATATGAAGCCTGTTAGATTAGTTTAACTACAAAAAGAAACAATAAACTCGTACATATGTATCGCCTCCGTGGCGCATTTGGTTAGTCGCTGGCTGTGAAACGAGAGGTTTGGTTCGATCCCCGCACCGACACAAATATTTGTGAGGCCCACATTGGTATTTGACTCGGCTCTGGCTGTTTGTGAGACCGAAAAGTCTCTCGTAGTTTCTGATATCCACGACACAAGACTTAATTGATCTTAATGTGGCGTCAGGACTATGTATGTGACTGTTGGGGGTATTTATTTATTATTAAACTAATATTAGAACAAAATATAAAATGTACTTCATCTAAAACTTCCCCTTAACTGCCGTGTAAGATAACAAATAGCAAGGAAAGAACCAGACACCTCAACTCACATTTTTGTTATACCAAAGTATATGTTGTTATCTTAATTATTTTTATGTTACTCTGTAATTATTGATATAATTTTAAGTAATAAAATCATTTAACTATTAACACTCCATAGACACCATAGTACAGACAATTCCGTGGTATATCTTATTTATTGCAATGAATGGCGAGACGAACATGCCATTCGCCTGATGGTAAGCCAAACGACTGCTCATGGACAGTAGCAAAACCAAATAAAGCCATGAATTACAAAGCAACGGTTGGCATTCCACTGCGCTCGCCATCCTTAGACATAAGGTGTTAAGTCTCATTATGTCCAGTAGTTACTCTGGTTACAATGTCCTTCAAACCGGAACACCAGTCAATTTACACAATTCACAGCTGTTTGGTGGGAGAAATAGACATTGTGGTGGTACCTACCCAAGCGACCTCTCACATTGAGAAACCTACCCCCAGTATCTTGAGTTCTAACCTCTGATTTACTTTGTCAGTCCGCTCCTCAACGTACAGACACAAAGCTTATTTCATACTTAAGTTGTGATAAATTACTAAGTTGCTCACCTAGCACTTAATGAAAAAGAGCAAAAACGCGAAATAGGTATTATTATCGGCATTTAAGATATATCCAAACGGAATGTGACAGCAAAAATGCTGTGTCACCACATTTTACTTTCTCAAATCATAAGAAGCTGGAACAGTAAAACTTCCTCCTTAGCTTGTATATCAAATAAAATTGCATATATAATGAATATAAAAACAGGAAAACAATATAGGGACGCGAAACAGCGGCACGCATGACAAATATTTGTGATCAAAAACAAATGTTTGAACGCTTTTGATGTCCTAAACAAATAATATGGGGCACTGTTGATCAAACATTGGTCAGGATTGGGGGATTGATGATTTGATGACACAGATAATTATTTACATATTCGATATTAATACATTCAATCTTATATTATGTGTTTGGATAGGTGGTAATTTATGTATACATTTTAATTTTACATACAAGTACGAAGAACCTTTAAAGTAGGAATCACTACTGCCAAAAAAACTCACGACACATCGCGGTCACAATTGTGTTTCTAGCATTTACAAATGTAAAAAGCAATAAAAATTGAAGCAAATTCGCGATAAAATCCATAAGAATTCATTTTATTTCAATGTGTAACATTCGCGTAAATCCAAGAAACCAAAATGTAGAAGAGTTCGTAAAGGACGGAGAATAGAATTAATTGACCTCCGAGTTCGGCAATCTTGCCAACTTAACGAAACGACAATGTCGTTTTTTAATTGCGCTACTGTTATGTGCCTTAGGTTCGAAACCACGATCTCCAATTTCGCAGTCTCATCCTCCGACCTGCTTGCTCGATGATCATCATCATAAAAATACGAAATATCCACATACAAACCGAGGCGTCTAAATCCATACGTAAAGGCTCTTTGAAAATCGCACCGCGTTCAATAACTCCTAACCTAAAGTTAATCTGAAGCGACTTCGACGAATTTACATGCAAATTGGGTTTCACAACGGATCCAACTGAACGCCCATAGTTAATTCTATTAGCAAAATTAATTCCTCAAGTCGCAAAAATAAAATTTCAACCTTCCCACATCAAGATAAGGGACACTATCGAATAACTCGAATTGAATTGGACGACAAATAAATCTTGGTTTTCGAATTAGACAAACAGTCCCGGCAGCAGATTTAAAAGTAAGATTGGTTCTTAAAACAATAGGAGTATGGACGATAATTGCTTGAGTTATTGTTTGGTGATAGAAAATATACGTACTTCAGCAATAAGTTTAAAGTTGTGAAGCGGAGTACTTTTGACCTTACATGTGATAGTGCCGGTGTGAAAAGTTAATTTTGTGAAGCCTCTTATTTTAAATGAAGATTTTTCCAGCGTGACATCAGAGATTTGGATATTCAAATAACGGCAGATTTTCTGGTGATTTATTTATATAGGTCTCATATTTCCGGAAATTATAGTAATAACAAATACCATGTTTATTTCAAGAGTCCTAACACGAGTATACTGACATAATCACTAGATACAAAATCCTTCGAACCACAGGCTAAGAATCCAGTAGAGTAACAAAAAGCCGCGTCGATATTGTCATGTAGATAACTATTAGTGTTATTAATAAATATTTGTTTTTGGGTGCTTTCTTTAAACTAGGATACAGTTCTGTTGAAAAAAAATCTAATTTCTGATAGCCAAGACACGACACCGATCTGAACGTGGATTCGGAAGATGTATGAGACTGTAATTAATTAATTTCTTTCAAAGAGTTCTAAAGCTGCAAACTGCACTTAAATTCCAGCCAAGATTACTTAAAAACGGGATCAATCAACACCCTGAGAACGCCCACAGCCCGAACAAATGGGAGCCACTCGAAATTTCCTGATACATTACCCACTTGGTTCAGAAACTCCAACAGTTGGGAAATTAGGACACTGCAGTGAATAGAATATTAGACTAACATTAATTAACGAGTCACCGCACAAATTAAACCGCTACGTATTCCGTTCGCATAAACATTATGCAAGTTGGTAATTTCATTTTTCTATGTTAATTTTTTGAATTTATTATTGTTTTCATGAAACGCAGACGTAAGAGAATACGAAAGTTGCCTCGATATGGTCTGACTTATTTGCACAAGTGAGAAATTCTCTTTAATTAATGTATGTTTATTTAAACTTCTCTTGTCGAATGGCATAGTAATAATTCTTAATAACTGTCTTTAGTATCATATTTGTTCAATTGTATATACGAGTAAAAATATATATTATACTTCTCCAGCTCTATTCTCTTCTCACTTTCTTCCTCCATCATCAAGAACCATGACAAACTAGGGATTCCTCATATTGTGGATGTAGACAAAAAACCGTCACCATAATGGTAGACCGGAACTATTGGGATCTCGACCTGGCTCGGTCCTGACATAATAAATTGTGAATTAAGTTAAAATAATATTACTTAATGCATTTAGTTGCCTGTTGGTAATGGAGCGTGACTGTCAGCATTTTCACGGTGGTCGCGGGTTTAAATCCCAGGGCACACCTCCAACGATTCAGAGTTATGCGTGTATTGAGTCAGTCACCACGCACTATATCGATGAAGGAAAACATCGCGTCATGAAACCTGCGCTCCGTAGTGATTATAAAGAATTTCTACGGTATGCAAAGTCCGCCTACCAGCACTAAGCCAGCGTGGTAAGTGGTATAAGGAGTAACCCCTCCCGATTGTAAAGGAGGCCCAAGCCCTGTAGTGGGATGCACATGAGCTAATACAGATACAGATTCTCGACCTTTCAGTGTGGAACTAATCTGAACAAGAGTGTTTAGGATTTCACAGATTTAACCTATGTGACAAAGAAACGTGGACCGATTTATATCCATACAGATAAAGTACCAAACAGCAAAGAGCAATTGGATCTTTCTAAAAAACGTAGACAAAAATATATAAAATATATTCATAATAATTCTAGCGTAGCATCTCGTTCTGGATCTCGTATTCAATAAATACAGTTCATTTGGTGCAAATATATCAAATAAAATATCATAGCGCGTGAAATTTCGTCTCGCACTCACTGTATGTATAATGTGATAGAAAACGAAATTTTCATCGCAAATTGAGTCTCTTGTTGAGAAATATAAATGTTTTTGTCATTTTTGATGCTCATTTATTGGAATTTAAAGGATGAGTTATGAATGCGTTGTTTCGTAACGAATATGGAATCATAAAATTGTTCATAGGAGTTTATTTTCTTTTTTATTACATAGGTCCGGCAAACGAGCAATCAAGTCACCTAATAGTAAGTGTTGCCGGCTATTTGAAGAGGAGCGGGAAGGAAAAAGGATGTAAAGAGACTTTTCTCTTCTGCCAGTCTTCAGCCCCTTTGGGTACTGGGCATCCCGTTATCTCACTCACCGAACGAAAAGCGAAAGCGAAACTGTCGCTTCACAACGATCTCCTGTGAGACAATGGTACCGCCCTGGGTGAGCCTGTCCATTCATACCGAGTCATGACTGACAACAGCGTGGATCTACCACTTCGTGATATGAAAAAAAATTGTTATAATAATATTCGTTTATGTGCTATCAAAATGAAAAATAACAAAATAATATAATTTAAATTGTTTCTAATGCGTAATAAGCATCATTTTTTTATAGTATATTCATTGGTCCGAAAGTGAAAAAGCCGAAATGAACAGTGTTACTCAAGGTAAATATCTCTCTCTTTAATTCGTTAAACCAACATCTCTTTTAAGTAGAGTTTAACACTCGGACAATACATTTTTCACTGGGCCGTCGTCTGATAAATCAATTCAAATTAGGGCTAGTCAGTATTCTTGATTCCGAAGCCGTATTATAATTCCCACCGCTCTAATACATCCGAACAGCTCAGCAAATGAGCATAAGGTCTTTGTGATCTTCCGGTCCCTGGTTCAAATCCAGGTTTCGATAATGGTGTTTATAACAATATCTCCATTTTTTTTTGCTTTTTTTTGTTTCATTGTTAATAATATAAAACTAACTACGGGCAAATATTACTAACTTATTAGCTAGGAGTCATTAAATACAAAAAAATAACATTTGTAGAAAAAGCATATTTTTGCTACAATCAAAATATATTTAATATTAGTATAAGAGATTATATTTAAAGCGAAACATAAATTTTATCCATTACTATAAATGCACTAACAGAAAAATAGTCATTCGAGCCGGAATTACAAGTATCAATAATTTTTTTTATCAACCCATATACGTCCCACTGCTGGGCACGGGCATACTCTACAATCGAGAGAATCGTTTGAGAGTGACTAGGCCATATAGTATCAATATTAAACTCATTCAACTTCATACATTCTATTTATCTGTTACTTCATTTACGTCCCACTGTTCGGTCTGGCCTTTCTCCTGCAAGTATCAGTTATTATATATTATACCTAAAGCTATACTTTATATACATTTAAGAATAATTCAACGCAGCATCGTTGAAATCGAAAATCTCTAAGAGTTTCTAAAGAGCCAGGAATTTCGTTTAATAACTTTCGTACAACATCTCCAATACTTAACTCTTGTTACTTTTTTATTCGCAACTGTTAACTTGTACAATCTAATATACGGTTTGATAAATAAAATTACCAATACGGCGGGGTCAGTTCCCAAATGTTTTTCTTTATCCCAAAGCTGGCTAAATATTGTGGAAACTTTTCAAATAATCGTGTGGCGAAGATGTATGACTTATATTTTGAAGATTTCATTCCAGTAATATTGTTGCAGTAATCTACGTTTCAAATGCTGTTTATGTAAGAAAAATTAAATCAATATATGATTACAAGTTACAGTAATTTGTAACAAAGAAACAACAACCAACAACATCTGGAAATTCGCTTATTCGTTGATAGCTTTCGTAGCAAAAGGAGAAGAAAATGTATGAACTTCACACATTACATTAATTATTATGTGTTAACGTTTGGTAAGAAGCTAACAAACATAAGATTGCACGTTTTTATGTTCATTTCGTAAATATTTACTTCTCATTCTACATGTACCTATGTCTTATCGCTTAGTAGGAAGCTAAAAAACAAAACACTACATAATTTTTATGTTAATATATCGGACTGCCTTGGTGGCGTAATTGTAATACGGTACGACTACATAGCTGAGGTCGCAGGTTCGCATCCCGGGTGGGGCAAAGTGATATTGGATTTTTTTATTCATTATCAGCCCGGAGTCAATAACTTGTGCGCGATATGGGTATAGGCTCGCCCCCCTATCACATCGTGGGACGGAACACACAAGGTGTCCTCGTTGCATCTCTGCCTCCCCCGTCTGTATGTATGTATGGTGGTACAACATAGATCGTCTGTTTCATTCTATTCAATCATTTGCTAGTTCAAAAGTATATTATGTAAGTAATAGGCATTCCTAGAAGTCTGCCCTCCAGATCAGAAAGCCAAAAAATAGACCATCCGACATTCAAAAGACCAAAGCACCAAAACATGAACTGGGAATTCCGTCCTACGCCATACATTGTTCATTTTAATTTGATGGGATAGGGGAGCCAGATTGCACAATTCCTGCCTGTTTTGATTTGTATCCGGCATTCGTATCACGTATGAGCCGGATTGCGGGAGAATTTGTACAGTATGTTGCTCGAGGTGTTTTTGGTACTGTGTTTAACGGCGTACCTACTTAATGCTCAGCGACAAAAAGTTGTGAGTGCCATTCTTGCGAAAATTAATAGTTTGGAAAATTGGTAAATAAAAATCTTAAATTTTGCTTTATCTGTATTAATCACAGATATGCGTGTTATTTTTAAAACAGCGAGGAATTCGAACGTGTGATTCTAATCTCATCAGCGCAATGCGATTCCAAAAACGATCGTATTCTTACAGTATCAACATGTATATATACTGAGAAACAAACAAATCTAGAAAAAACTAGATAATTTGCAAGAATTAAGCATTTCAGGGAATTGTATATACTTATGTCTACTAGAACTTAATATTACAATTCCGTTGAAGCAAATCTTCATCAGCGTATTTACGTACCTCGTATTTAGCTTTCAGAATAATTATTTAGGCAATGAAATTGTTTATCCATTTCGTGTGTTTACTAGAGATGGAAAATGTGAGGTAGATGTTAAATTAAATACCTCTTTGGTCTAGTACAGTGGGTATTATGGGCTGTGAACCTAGAGGTCTTGGGTTTTATTCCCAGGCAAACAATAGAATTTGTGTATGTTTTTCAGTATTTTCATTTTCATAATGTAATGCGAATTTATGATGATTTTACTCCGTCATAATCATTAAAAAGACAATCCTTGCAAAACTATGCATTAGGAATGCCGGTGTCTACAATAATGCACCGTAGTCGACTGCGTGAGAGAAAAGTCTCTTCGATAATATAAAATACAAAAAAATCTAAATTAACTTGATTGAATACCCATTAAATAAACCATTCAATTTAATATTTTAAATAAACTATAATAAGCGTGATTAAAGTAGAAAAACCACAACATAAAATGCCAAAGTTAATTTCAATTTAATCTAACTTGGTTACGTTTGAAATTCAAACTTGCGAACGAGATAAAACACAGTAATTAGTTTTCTTTTTTCACATATAATCTGAATCGACCCACTCGTCCCGCTGCATTCAGAGGTCGTTCACCTTCTACTTAGTTCATTCATAAATGTCCCGAACATACTCCTGACCTAAGCTGTAATGTGTCTTGAGTGAATAGAATATAGAATAGAATTGAATAGTAATAAAATACAAATTGCAAAATAACATAAAATCACTAATAAAGTACACATAAACTTTAAGGAGCAATAATTAATTACCTTTAAAATAATGATCTGAAAAATATTGACTGACTCGACTGCCTCGGTGGCGTAGTGGTGCTACGGTATGATTGCAATGCTGAGGTCTCGGGTTTGAATCCCTGGTCGGGCAAAGTGATATTGGATTTTTCTATTCATTATTAGCCCGGAGTCAGGAATTTGTGCCCGATATGGCGATAGGCTCGCCCCCTATCACATCGTGGGACGGAATATACAAGGCGAAACGTGGGTGTTCTAGTAGCACCTCTGCCTACCCCTTCTGGGAAAAAGGCGTGTGGTTATGTATGTATGTATGTATGATATGGCGATAGGCTCGCCCCCTATCACATCGTGGGACGGAACACCCAAGGCGAAACGTGATGTTTATGTATATATGTGTGTAAAATATTGGATTTATTATTATTTTTTGAGTATTTTTTCCTTTTAGGTAAGTTTTTATTATTGTTTAGGATACAAACGTTATTTTTACCTTCCGGCCCCTTCGTGATTAATCCGCCCAAAACACATTATCCAATTGTCTAAATCTAGAAGTTGATGAGCAAAATTATTCACTTTCTGCCAAGAAGGACGCTCGTTTCACTACTAATTTAACTTTATCACTGTAATATCATATTATTAAGCTACAAAAGGGGTATAGTTCTTTTCAATGGACCTTTAACTATCTGTATTATTAGTATGTATCAATAAATGACGTCACAGAATTTGGCTTTTGTAGAAAACCTTGTGCTACGCTGGTATTTTTGGACCAAATGACAACAAAATATATTTTCATCGTTATTTCGCCAGATTAAAAGGCATATTGTAAGAGGATTATTTCGATCTTGAAGATAATTAATAATAATTAACGGAAGCTCGTCGAATTTATATGAAAACTGAAATTAATGATTTCCGTTCGATTGATGTTAAGCCTCGGTATTAATTAATTCGTTTATGCAAATATATAGCATGATATAACAGGAAGCGGTGTGATATTTAATAATCTATACATTGGGTATTAAATTATCTCTGTCTCTCTCTTGCTTCTGCCATAAGTCCACTACATAACGTAGGTTTCATTATTTTACTTATTTGTAATCATGCACCATATAGTAAAGGAGCCGTGGAAGATCAACCTTCATCCATCTGACAACCAGATGGGAAATATTTTTTTATTATTATTGATTAATCAACATGTCTATGATAACTTGCCTATAGAGAAGTGGTCATGGCTATTTTTAATTAAATTATTTTTTAATCAATTTTCTTTCATCACCTTCAATCTTTTGATGACCGAATTTCATCTTAACAGATAGTTTTGACACAGAGAATATGCCTAGGTAGGCTTACCTACTTAAGTATGTATTTCTGTTTATGACTACCTGGCAAGATATCAGGTAAGTCAATGTAGGTAATAACACCGATCTGTAGGGTAATTCACGTAATTAAATAAGTTTAGTTGCAGTTAAGTTTCGATCAAAACAGACCTTTTTGTATTCTCGTAATTTTGACAACCGCTGTCAGATACGCTCGCGTCAAGTTCGCGTCACGCGAGCGGTTTAGTGTATTCTACTGCTGCGTGTTTTATGTGCGTGATTCAGATCGCAACTTGATCGGTATTCACGTATAAGCTTCTTGCATACGACTGACGTACAGTTGACGCGCAGCACACGCGCAGTTTACGCATAGCTTAGGTGCAGTTCACGCGCAGCTAAACAATTACAAGAATACCATTTTGCACTAAGACGTAAACTTCATTGCAACTGCACCGCAACTTGATCGGCGCGTCAAAAAATTACGTGAATTAGCCAGCTGATAACCAATACAAATTGTTATTATAAGATAAATAATTTTATCACAAAATCAATCGTATAGGCTTGCCTCCGAAAATAAAAAAAATGATTCAATAAAAATAGCCATGAACACCATTCCATGGGCAAGTTATCATAGGCGTGTTTCGCAATCAATAATATTTGATAAAAAATATGTCTCAGATGGGTGAAGGTCGCTCTTCAACGGCTCTTAGACTAATATCCAATCCAATCCATCAGCCAAAGGAAGTCCACTGCTGAACATAGACCTCTCCTAATGATAATAAATATACTGTCATAATAATATTAACGCAGTGAAAATGTCTTGTTGTGTTGTGCTCTGGGTGTCAGAAACTGCGAGCAACTTGGTTTCATACATTCATTTGAACTGGCGCAAGGATCGAACCCGCAACCCCTTGGTAGTCCCATGTCTTCGCTCACTGCACGTAATGTTGACTGGCAGGAATCGCCTAAACAATAACATCGTCTAGTGTAACTAAATAATTCTTTTTTTTATCTTGTCTATACGTAACATTTTTTAAAATGTGTGTAATAAACATTTTTGTATTGCATCCCAGAACTTTTGCAACCTAGGGATCGAATTTAGGACCAAACGATTAATAGCCTATATAATTATAAGCTACCGCAAATGAGTCGATGAAAACCGCATAAACAAAGAAAAAAAAAACAGGAAAAATATCCAAACTGTTTAAAAACCGCACATACATAAAATCTCATTGTACTCCCGAAGCCATTTGCCGGAAATACGGAACCCCAAGCGCTATACACATAACCCCAAATCAAAAAACGAAAACACACCAAGCACGCAACTTTGCCAAAACTTTTCCTTACGACCGATTACGTCCTGTCAATACGATTGAAACTCTCCCGTCCTGCTCTACCGCATAACTGCATCTCGCTCTAACAGATGACTGGAGTCCCCGCTTTCATTTACCCAAATCGAGTTAAGGTCCGAGGAAACAAGGCAAGAAAGAACGTCGCATTGTCGTCATCTGTCAACCGTCGGCCACTTGTGAGACCAACTTTTAAATACAACTGTACCATTCCATTTCTAACTTAATCACCCAGACTTAGATATCATTTTTCATCCGCAAGTTTCTAGGTGTGAAACCAACGTGTATTTGCGGTTGTAATACTAAAAATACAGGAGGAAATGTATGGGAGGTTGGGTTTCAGAATTGTAATATTATTTTTGTAAATGGAAGCCCGAAGTCACGTCTTGAAGTAGCCAGATAAGAGCGGAAGAGAAACGCGTCCGTTCTTGGCAAAGGTTTGAGTGAAGCCACGATGGAATTGTTGAGATTTTATTGCGTTTAAGAAAGGTCGAGTGTGTCGCGAGATAAATAATCACGTACGATCTTTTGCTTCTGGACAGGACGCGACGTTTAAAAGATTAAGTATTTGCTTTAAAGGCTGCGATTTTCGTCGTAACTTTGGAATGAATATAAATATACTTGTAAGAGTAAATTCGCCATAGGGAATCATGCAACAACATAGCTGACTGCATGGAAGCCAAGACAGAGAGGGCTTAAGGGCAGGCAGGAAAGTCTAATATTGTTTGTTTGACGCCCGTGACATCACGCCACGGCCACATGGATAACCAGCTCTGGTAACGCCAGGACATGTTAAGTGTGGTCCGATTTTGTAACGTTATAATTGTGTAATGTGTAATTAAAATAAAACGAATTTTTATTTTAACGAACTTTTCGATCACTTCACAGTTTTCGTGGTTTCGTGAGTCCACCCCGTGACCACGAAAACTGTAAAGTGATCGATACGTCGGAAAATTAAAAAATGGAAAAATAAAATCAAATTCGCGATAAAATCCGTAAGAATTCGTTTTATTTCAATGTGTGTAACATTCGCATAAATCTAAGAAACCATTATGTGTAATTAAGTTATTACTACTTCTTATAAATAAATAATTTTCTTTTCTTTCCCGATACAGAGTTGGAATAAATATTTGAAAGTCACACATTGCTTAAATGAATAAAATACCTCAAATACGAGTTAAATATAACCTCTAGGTGGCACTTGAAATTGCATTAGTAAGCAACTGTGTATCAACGAAAACTAATCGTAGATTTGTGGCAGGTCCGCCAACCCGCACTAGACCAACGTGGTGTACTATACGGCCTAACCCCACTCAATCGGACTCTCGATAGTGGAATAGGCCCATGCCCTACAGAGGGACGTGTACGGACTGATACAGGATTCGTAGCTATCAATTACCGAATCTGTTCTGACTATTGATTTTAGATTTAAGACCAAAAGTAGATTCGTCTTTTTTTAATTGAGCGATTAAAATCAATTTCAATCTTAGAAAACTTGAATAAACACATATATTGCTCATTTTGCGGAGTGTTAGTTAATATCAGTGTGTAGACGTTTGTCCTCGACACGTACTAAAAGCGACTAAATTCATTTGGGAGCTAGGTTTAACTTTGACGTCACACTGACATGGGTCTAAGCCCGGTGTATATTTAGATTTTTATTTTATTTTTCAAACATTTTCGACAGAATTTTTACAGAAGGTATGGTTTGTGTAATAGTGATGAGATTTAATAGTTCTATACTAGATAAATCGATAAGTTCTGATTAATACAATATGCATAAAAATACTGTACTATTTCAATCGAACACTTAGTTCTAAAGGATTTCCTTGTTCAGCTGCAGACGTTAATGAGACAATTATACATTGTATTCACATTCATCAATCTTTTATTTATGTTTCAGCGATTTGGCTATTTTAGATCGGATGAGGATGACCTCATTGGGACTATACTATTAAACATAGCAAACTATGAGATATTTTAAATCACCATCCATTGAAATACTTTAAATAAGTCGGAGTATTTCAATTCGCTTGGTAATACGCACATTCTGAACTTAAAGTCGATTGATTCTTCTGTAAAAATATCTTGGACTTGTCTGTGCACCCGCTAGAGTGGACATCACGTAAGTCAATTTACACATGTCATCGAAGCTCGCTTAATAGTCCCAAAATGTCAAATTTTACGCCAAAATTGGAAAGTTCAACTCCCCGACGACCTATAGAAAACCTTCTAGAATTTTATCTTGAAATAATGCATAAAAGTTTAGGACAAGCGGATTGATTTTGAAGATAGATGTATAAATATATAAAAATACAGAAAATATGTATGAACCCATAATCCAAATTTATTAATTTTACATTAGTTTCATATTGTTAATGAGAAAATATGAACTGAAATGGAAATGGGTTGGCCATGTCGCTAGACTTTCAGATAAGCGCTGGAAAAAAATAGTGATGATGTGGAAAGGCCCACAAGGCAAAAGGAATAGAGGGAGAGCTCTAACACGCTGGGAAGACCAAATTAAAAAATCTAGCTGGTCTAAACTGGACCCACATAGCACAGGATAGAGACAAATGGCCATGTTTGGAGGGGGCCTTTACACATTCTGGGGTTCTTATATAACTTGTATAAATTAAAACACTAGCAATATTAAACAAATGGTGTAAAGAACAATATTTTGGTCATACTGTTAGTTAGGAGATGTTGGCGGCATATGGTCGATATGTAAAACGATTTCCTGTGAGGCAGTGGTACCGCCCCGGATGACCCTGCCCATTCATGCTGAGTCATGACTGACTACAGCGTGGCTCTACCACTTCTTGTTCTGATCTGTTTCTGAAATGCTTGATGTGGCACAAGCGACAGGGCAAATTATAAGACAAATCCTTCTTCATCACACATTTTCGTAAAGTCACCTTCCTCCAACTTAATCGATTAAAAACCTAAATAGAATAAATAAGAATAAACTAAATATTAAAAACAAAAAAAGATTTTTTTATGTTAATACAAATTATAGCAATGCACTTGATGATAAATGCATTGCAATCTGAACAGAGTATTTACGGTCGACAAAATTATGTAGGCCTGCTCAATTTGTACATGATTTATACAGGCTGAACACTACCACACTACATACGCAAAAATTAAGAGTTCTTGGTCGTTGATAAAACTCGCTTCTTTATTCAACAAAATTCCAACTATGAAAATGACGTTTTAAAACTTCAATTCAAATATTAAAATTCAAAAGTTCAACTTCAGAGCCGGCGATATCTATCGAAAATCAGATTTATCCTAGCTCGCTCTAATAGACCCCCGTCTAACTCCTATCTCGCCTATCGACATGATAAATTGTCGACATTTGTCCAGTCATGTCGCTTGTAGAATAGCTCCCCTTTTTACAGTATTAACGAATTGCTTGGTGATATTTCTGTTGTTTTATACGTAAGATTAAGTCTATACATAAGACATTTGTAACTGATGTTACTGATGTCTGTACATGGAAAATATTTGAGAAAAACTTTTATGAGGAAACTGTATGAACGTAATAAAATCTAAAACGATGTTTTTAGAATTTTTAGTCTATTTGTCTGTGCGGTTGTGCGCGATGATCTTAGAAACAGCTTAACGGATTTCGATGAAATTTGGTATGGAGTATGATCATGCCTTGATGACGTGCCTTGAGTGGGAATGAGACGGGACGCGACGGGACGGAACAGGACGGATAATTTCAATACAATAATATATGTACATATTTACCAATCAAAAAAATTCTGTTTGACTTTAATAGATAAATAAATACATTTAACAGTCGTACATACTACATACTCCCGATCCCACACTAAGATGCTAGTGTTGTGTTGGTTATCAGAAATTACGGGACTTCACGTCATTACAAACACCCAGACTCAAAACAAATACTTGTAGAGCACTCAAACATTGCCTCGATCGGGGATCAAAACCAGTGGACTTTTTTTTTACTACTGGAGTCGTACCAACGACACCACGGAGCTTAAAATATTTTTTTGTTTAAATCCATGAACGTTCATCATTAATCTAAAAACTAAATTATAACTATAATTTAATACATAGTTATGAAAGTTTTGTAAAACTGTGGTTTTCATAAGCGGTACGCGTTCAGCGTTGTTTTCTTGCATGGGAGAAGTTCTAAATATGCTCGTATTGTAGTTAAAGTAAACCTCACGAAGTTGCAGGCGTACAGCTGATGGTAATTTTTATAGTATCCTTAATACTCCATACCATACGTCACATATCGAGAGTTCGATTGCAAGAGGATAGGCCACAGTCTCGGCAACAGCCACGGTCTGTTACGAGTACCAACGAACTACGACGCAATTTGTATAAAAACCTTAAGTTTTACAAAAAAATGATTTTCCATTTAATTAAGGCTGAGCAGGTCTATCACATCTCTGCGATTGAAAGGAGTTTTCGCAGTTTAACACAGGCCTAGTACGGTTTGGATTTCACGCCACTTTGAACTTCTTGTGGAAACCTCAAACATTCCTTCATCACGATATTTTGCTTCACCGTTAAATTGAGCGGTAATTATCTATAAATACATGCAGAACTTCCAAAACTGGCTCTCTGACATCTATTTTTGGCAATCCGATCCCCTAAAAAACCGGCTTAAAAAATGACCTACATAAAAAATGTAAATATCAAAAACATCTTTACATTCATAGAGTGTAATAAAAATCCTTGTGTACAGGTTTAGGCCCCGTGCGCGGAATCAAAGGCCCATCGCGGCGGGCCCGCATAATTTTCCTGTATTCTTTGTAAATTCACTGCCATTTGCAATTCTGATATGGCCAGTGGAGGTTGACGTTTGCGCCACAAATTGGGGACATCTGGACCGGCTCGGTTTTGATTCGTTAGTCTTCTTTATCGTGGTTTATTGCTTGCAGCCTCTTGAATAATTTCGAAGGCTAAGGATTGTTTTAAAGGCACTTTCATTCGTTTCGAGTGGCCACGTTTGCAAATTGAAGGCTGTTTATATTTGCCGTCGAATGGCCAGGTTAAAAAGGTTTTTATATTTCGCGGATAAACAGAATTTAAGTATTGGCCAGTAAGAGTTGATACAACGCAACTAAATCAATCGATAGTGATTCGGTTGATTTGTTTTGAATATTGCAATTACTAAGTTGAGTAATTCAAAATGAGTTGCAAGAACAAAAAAGAGTAAGAAATTGAGCCCATGCGTATTATAATTGTCATGTCATTCTTAATTATGTCATTTCAATATAATTTCCGAAGTCCACAAGTATTGATATGTTATGGGTATAAGTTATTAGGAATCAAGCTCAGCCGCAGAATCGTCAAGTGAACCAGGCTGTAAGAACAGTGGTAAGTGTACCACTTTCGGGAACCCCGGAAGGGGATCTCAACAGCCATTCCGTTGTTCTTAACAAAAGGGGATTTCATTGACAGAAGTGTTCACTTCCTATGAGGTAAAACCCTCAAACATTCAATCGCATTTTATAAAAAAACAACATATCGGTGACTACACCTCAAGTGCCTCTATACAAAAGAGATCATGTTTGTCGATTTCTATCAACTGACCGGATAGAATTTATAGATTTTCTCGGACCATTTGGAGTTAGCAACGCGTTATAATTGTGCGACGGGTCGTCGCCTGTTCTTTCGAGATGATAGCGGGTGTTAAGTGTAAGGAATTTAATTATTTTATTATTTACTTGTAGAACGCCAAACCATTCCGTCTAGTTTCATAATACGTGCTCTAAGAGAAGGACTTCTGGATTAGATTTCTAGCTCAAGTAATGCTTTTTTTAAATATCGTTTGCATAGAATTAGATTGTGTATTGGGTGTCAATGCCAACTTCATTGGGAAAGCGGCCAGTTTTCGAAGTTATAATTATAGCAATTTGCAACAAAATACACAAATGGAAGCTTGCTTATTAGTCAACACAAGCATCAATTATTTAGAATAAAATTGATCCTAGTTAGATCGACAAGGTGGCGTAATCAACTAAGTAAGACCCGGCAACAAAAACCTAAAGATCCGTGAAAGTTGGGCTGAACAAAACTGGTGGAGACTGATCATCCGCTCCAGATGCAACTCTGATGCTGACCACGATCCCCAGACATGTGGGATATGGATATTTATACCCTAAGATTTCACAAAATCAACGAAACAAAAAAACTACAGAAATATACTTTAAAACTTATTCCCTATCCCCTATAGATTAACATAAAAATTCTCAACATCAAATAAGGCGTAACATGGACTTTCCTTAATCGCCTTAACAACGACCCCCATTCTAGTTAGCTAATCAAACGTTTTTGTACAAAGACAGACCCTAATAAGGCGATAGGCGCGGTGCCTTTGTTTGGACAACTGTAGCTAATCATTGATTGTTAAAAATATAATGTTTAAAATACTTTTATTTTCCTTATTCTGTGCTCTAGGAAAACAGATCGAAGACGTCTTGAAAATATTAGTAACAAATGTCACGAAAATGCACAATTTAATAAGTAATAATGAATGATTTTTTTGTTACCATACTTAGGCTATAGACCATAGGTAACAGTCATGCAAATTATGCAAAATAAAATATTTTCTTCATGCCAATGTGATCGCATTTACCATTTCGGTATTCAAAGATGAATAATGTTTCGTCTATCATAGGTACTCGTTTATTTATTTAATCTTTATTGTACACAAGAATGAAACACAATATAAGTACAGACATTAAAAAAGTACAAGTGGCGATCTTATCGCTTTACGCAATGGTTGTCAACCATGGGATAGATTTAAGATAAGAAGAAACAGAGGGCAGTGCAGAAGATAAAGAATACAATATAACGTTTAATTATAACACTTAATTAAATACGTAGATAGTTGATGCATGGTAATTATTGCAGTGCGCTGAAGTCTCTTTGTATCAATTCTGGGATAGAAATCTCAAACAATTTATTTTTAAGACCTTGAGTCCATTTTGGTTTTATTTATAAACTTTATTGTACACCAGTGACAAGTATAAAAATATAAACGGTTAAGAGAACAAAGTAAAAGTGGCTGTCTTATCACTCGAGGTGATCTCTGCCAGACAACAAATGGATAGATATGAGAAAACTAAAAATATAGAGCAGCATGTGGTGTACTAAATATTACAAAGAAATAAAATTGTTTCATAAATGTATGGCAACTATCGTCGTGTTATTAATAAAACAACACACACACACCTTTATTACATACACGTCGTGCTTGTATTGCATAGTGGTAGGCAGACAATATGAATCACAACTTTGATACATCCTGACACATTACTTTCGCTCCATTCACTTTCATAAAACATATTAAAAAATATATTTCGGTATAACAAACTTGCCCAAAGTAAGAAAGAGATAACAGTAACCTTTCTTCCTTATAGTTAAAACGACGTATCTACAATCATAATATCAATACTCCCAGTAAGCATTCCAACATAAGAATTTAAGATATGTACAAAAGTATTTAACTAAAATGCACCAAACAAAACAATTAAACCCCAACTTTAATTTCAATATTAAATATTTCGGTTTATAAAATGACTGTACTTTAGCGTGAACCGGTGGCCGGTGGGTGCAAACTTCCTTTGTTTCTGCCACTGCCGGAATATTCCGAAAGTTTCTGTTATTGGGGCGAACCTGCTGGTACACATGTACAGTTTAACTTGTTATATGTTAACGGAAATGTATGAAATCCGTCATTGTATGCAATTCCTAGAAAATGTTTACATTTCCTATACAGCATACTGTCCCAGAAGGGGTAGGCAGAGGTGTAACCAGGACACCCAAGTTTCGCCTTATGTGTTCCGTCACATAATATGATAGGGGGCGAGCCTATCGCCATATCGGCCACAAATTTCTACTCCGGGCTGATAATGAATAGAAAAATACAATATCACTTTGCGCGACTAGGGATTCGAACCCGAGACCTCAGCTTTGTAATTCATACTACAGAACAACTACGCCACTGAGGCAGCTAAATAACGGTCGGAAATGTACTACATTCTGGATGAGAATGAGTACGAACGCTAACGAATACAGAGGTATACTTAAAACAAACAAAAGGATACTTAGGTTAGGTTAGAAATTGATATAAATTGTGCAAGAACAGAAGTGGATAAGACTAAAAAATATATAATAAAAAGTTTATTAAAAAATGAAATTTAACTAACCTAACCTAACGATTGTTTCGTTGCGGTCGGGTATTTTGATTCTCAGTTGACTACTCAGTTTTTTTTTTTTTTACTTAATTCGGGGTTTTTATCCAAGAAGGTATGCCAACCTCATAGTATTTTTATACACATTACACAGCCAACATTATATCTAATTGGTCTAATCTATATAATTATCTAACTACTGCGTTTTATTTACTATATTCACAGAATCATTATTTTTGTATGTATTGTAGGAAATATAAGTGAAAATGAAAATGAAAATGAAAATAATTTATTGAATCCATTAAAATGTTCAACATTATTTAGATTCAGTCATTTTTTTTTCTACCACCCGGTTCGGAAAGCGGTTTTCACTAGAGAAGAACGGGCAAGAAACTCTAGTGTTGCTCTTTTCAAATCCAGTTTACAATATCGTGATTATTACAAAAATTACAAGTTGGTCCAAATCAGAGCAGTTCATTAATAATTTGTTATAATTTGCAAGTGAAATATATTTTTAATACAATATTGTTTATATTCTGTTTAATATGGCTGAGTGAAGTGAAGTAGCCCAGAACGAAGAATCAGTATGCCCTGTTTCACCAACGCAGTGAATACTCGTGAAAACCTTATGTAATCTATAAATATATACATTTCCCAGGAAATGTTTGTATTACAACATCTTCAAATCATTATTTTACACATTTCCTAAACATGCTCGGAATTATACATTTCCTAGGCATTGCATACAATTCCTAGTTTTCATACATTTCCAGTAACATATATGCTATATAGAAATGTTGTTTTTGTACTGGCACGCGACAATTATAATAATAAATACCCCAAACAGTCACATGGTCCTAACCTCACTCAGATCGAGTCTTGTGTGTTACCCACCATACATCCACGAAATCAACTATGAGAGTAGTCGGTTCACAAATACCCAGAACCGAAACAAATACTTGAGGATCACGCAAATATTTGTCTCGGTGCAGGGTTTGAACATGCCTCACAGTTTACAGTCTAACCAACTGCGCCACGGAGGCTGTATTGATACGTATTTAAAGTAGAGTATGCGTTGGCAAGAGATGACAGTCTTTTGTCAGGAAAGACAATTCCAGTAGGATAACTAGCTTTCTAATATCGTGTGAGGTGGTCAATATTCTGGTGAATCAATCCATTCCATCAGCCAAAGGAAGTCCGCTGCTGAACATAGGCCTCTCCTGATGATTTCCACAGTGACCTGTTGGAGGCAGCCTGCATCCAGCGACGTCCCACGACCTTTACCAGGTCGTCTGACCACCTAGTGGGTGGACGTCCCACGCTGCGCTTTCCGCTTCGAGGCCTCCATTCGAGAACTTTTTGGTGAATATTAATATCCTATCACCAGTTTTTGGATATCCGATAAACACATTCACAGAACTAAATGCATCCGTGAAATTTTCAAGTTCGTTTTTTATGATACAGTCGTACCGCCCCTTTCAAGCCCACATATTTATATTGTATCTTTAACAACCTTTAGAAAGACTACCACTTTTTAATGTATAATATATAAGTACTGAATTGGTATAACCACTATCAATCGTACTCTCGATTGAAGAGGCCCGTGCCCTGCAGTGGGACGTATATGGGCTGATGCAGTACAGTACTGAATTGGTTAGATACATAAACCATTACACAACGTTATAATAACATTTACAACTAACATTTATGCGTATAAATATGAATGAAAAGTGCCCCAAGCAAGGCGAGGAACTACGCTTTTACACGTATTTTTCGCAGCGCTGAAAACTAACAGAAACTTAGTCCACAGACACGGTTGGAACACCGAGCGCAGCGAACGTGTCTGTTTATATCTGGCCGTATAACTACTATAGGCGTCCTTCTATTGTGTAGGAGTGTTCGACTATAGTAAAACGACGGCGAAGTGCCAATAACACCTAACTGACAAGGTCACAAGTTTACACAAACTTAAAAAAAAAGATTATTTTATTTTTTTTATACCTAAGTTAAAAATAGTTTATACTTATAATATTATATTACTTCATATGTTATATTTACGAGGTTTTACTAAAAGATGCGCTTGTCAAACCTGATACCTCTTCAAAACGATAAATATGTGGATTTCTCAAAAATGACATTTTATTACAATATTGGTACTTCACCGTCGATAAGTATGTCACGATTGCTTTGTACGAGGCACAAGCTGGACATGTAATTTGTTTGAAATCCTTCTATAAAGGAGGTATGCAAAGTTCCTCGCGATGTTTTCTATGAGCTTAATTGGCAGCAAACATTAACTAGAATTTCTCATGTATGTACCATACAAACGGGGCGAATTGGGATTAGGATGATATATAGGTACTGATTCACTATAACAAAATCTAGGATAGCCTAGTTTTGTAAACACCAAATATAAATACGTTAGTTTTAAAACAAGAAGGGTTTTTTTATTCCTGCATTACTTTTCATCTCGTTTGACTTTAACATCCAAGCTCTAGGCTCAACGCCTTCAGCATCTGTTTCAATACTTCAGTCTATTTCCTGCCTCACTCATTTATAAGTCTCTCTCACTCTCTCATCAGATGCAGTACGTCAGTCTCTCATAATGGTGGTCTGGCAGAAATTGCTTTGAGCAATAAGACCGCCACTTGTACATTTTTTTCTGTTATATTGTCTACATTTCATATATCTGGTGTACAATAGTCATAAATAAATAAGTAAACTGCTGAACGCCGATCCTGCGGTCCTACACATCGACCTGTTGGGATCGGCTTCCATCAACCGACTCCCTTTAACATCGAGCAACGTTAACTAGGTCGTTCATACGTGTTTAGCGCCCAACCAATAACTGTTATTACAAAATTACGTATTCCCGCTTTGTGCGAATCGAATTCGCATCGTCAATAGTCAGTGTTATTGCTTGGTTTAAATTTTTGTGAACAATTCGGCTACACGAGGTCGTTTTGAGCGGACGCAGCGAGCTTCACGCAAAGTACGAAGTTAATGACTTAATTGATGTATGGCGATGTGTTTTACTGTTTCATTTTGTTTGCGAATTTCGAGTGTTCGTTGCGATATATTACACTGTTAGGTGGAATAAAAATCCTTTATGTCCTGTGCTGTACTGTATTAGCCCATATACGTCCGACTGCGGGGCACGGGCCTCCTCTACAATCGAGGATACGATTGAGAGTGGTTAGGCTGTATAGTCCACCACGCTGGGCTAGTACGGGCACGTACTTTTAGATCCCATAGTTTATACAAATCGCTATGGTATGCAGGTTTCCTCACGATGTTTTCCTTCACCGTTATAGTGCGTGGTGATTGACTATCAATACATACATGACTCTGAATAACCCTTGTAGTTGTTAAAATTTTGGTACTTGAAGTTTGCGAATTTTTAGTAGACCAGCGCGGCGGGGTTACCTATTACCTGAGCCCTTACGATTATAGAGGAGGCTCGTGCTCTGTAGTGGAATTAAACGCTGTTTTAATATTTTTAAAGTTACCTCATTCAACCACTGGTCAAATTATTATCGAAATAATAATGAAAAATAATATTACAAACTTCATTATCGAGAGTAATAAATAAATTTCATGTTTGATTCGGTTCGCTGCGGAATACAATAACCCTACATATACGTAAGCCAAGAGGGGAGGTCCTAAGCGTCAACCTATTTGGAGCATTTAGTACGCGCAAGTATTCTAAATAAAAAAAACATTTTTATACGCATGTCTCACATCAATAACATTGTAAAATATTGCCATCTTAAGTTCAATTTAAAATACCATTCGAACGGTCACGTCGAAAACGTAACATTTCAATCCGAAATTACGAGAGACAAAAATATTCGTGCCATGCCAAACGGGCCATACATCAACCCGATCTTAAATAAAAAGCGGCAAAGTGGGAGACGATAGTAAGCCTAGGGTCTCGTAAATATCCTTTTAGACACTTTTTATTTTAGCGCTCAAGGAACGTACACCTTATTTTTTTGATGAATGTGCCGGAATAATGCTAAGCGTTTCTAATTTAACTCAACTCGTTTTTAACCAGTCGATGGTCTGTCTTTTGAGCTAAACGTTTATCAATCTACAGATAATAAGCCTTTTAAACCAATTTTGTCAGCCTCCGTGGCGCCGTTGGACGCTGGCTGTGAAACGTGAGGCCGCGGGTTCGATTTCCGCACCGAGACAAATATTTGTGTTATCCACACGTATTTGTCTTGGGTTATGGTGTTTATGAGACCGAAAAGTCTCTCGTAGTTTCTGATACCCACGACACAGGACTCGATCTTAGTGTGGGGTCAGGACTATGCATGTGACTGTTGGGTGTATTTATTTATTTATTACTTGACGAATAAACACAAATTATAGATTCACTCAGAATACTCATTATCAAGACGAAATAACGAAAAAGCGAACTAGGAGTGACATCAGTTGTACTTCTGTCTTTCTTGGATAAAGACGTGAACTGATACGTAATAATTCCTCCTCCTCGCATCGTTCTCCTCATTGCTGAGGGTCGTGATCCCCTAAAACTGGACCCAGGTTCCAGTTCTGAGTATGCTGCGACACCTGTTTCTCTCTTAGGTATAGTGGAGCGCAGCGTGAATAAACTAAGTTTAGTTTATTAACCGGTGTTAAATTATAAACCAACAGATTTTCAGAGAATTTTCAATGCTACAAAGTACATACTAACAAAACGAGGCGAGAACGTCTAACGCAACCCAAAAAATGAAATAAATCTGTTGGATATTCGTGAATTTTTAAAAGGCATCAATGTCTTTACAATGTGAACAGGAGTTCGAATCCAGCTCGTAAATCGCGTGACGCGCGGCGAATACTAATGTTTATCATCTGCAAGTGCCGACGCCGGTGAAGAATATTAAACTGCGCTCTACTCATGCGGAGATTTTAACGCGATCTAAAACAACTTTATTTTGAATTATATTATACAGGGTATATCGAGACTGCTACCGAAAACTAAGCCAGGTGGTAGTTTAAGTGACTACAGACACAATGCAACTAAAAATTTTGAAAAAAAAACGTGACTTGCGTACTATAGCGTCTTTAGAAATAAAAGGGTGTACATTATTTTTTTTAGTATGTATTTACCACCCAAATACGGTGATAGGAAATAAATGAAAAAAAGTCGTCGCTTTTTTTACAAAAAATTTAGTTGCGTTGTGTCTAAAGTCACTAAAACTACCACCTGGCTTCGTTTTCGATAGCAGTCTTGATATGCCCTATATGTTATTGAGTTAGTTAAAATGAGTCTAGGATGTTTCAAAAAAATATATAAAACAGGTCTTTTAGAAAGACAGCGTGCTGCAGAGAACTTAAGACACTCTCGCTGGGGAATTCTAAATCTAGGAAAATTATTTACAAATAGTTAACCCTACCACTTGGACATTATGCTGCTGTTGATACACCCATACACACACACACACACACACACACACACACACACACATACACACCCACACACACTCGCACGCACACACTCATTACTAATACATTTAATTCAATTCAATTTAAAGATTCCTTCCTTGTTGATTGTTATTCTATGTGTAAATTTTAATATTTTTTGTTTTATAAATAATAGTAGTTTTTATTTTGCCGCTTCGCTTTTTGTCCTGTATTTACTATGTTCCTATTTATTTTGGTTTTCTAGATTTAAGTTTTCCGTTGTAATTACGCCATTAATTAATTAATTAACTACATTAACTCCCGCACACGACCACAGGGAGATAGGGGTGACTGAAAACCAGCGCTGATCTAAACTCTAGTTTTGGTCAGCATATGCTGAGTCATTTCCTTTTGTCTTTCGATAATATTGTTTGCTTAAATTTGTTGTATTATTTGTTAATTTTAAGGCAATAAACATTTTTTTATTTTTATTTTATTTTATGTTATTAAAATTTGAAAGACTGGGATAGGCCAAAGAAGTGGTGACTGGATGTAGTCAAGGAAAATATGAGGTTCAATGGCCTTACTATGGAGGATGCTGAAGATCGGGCGAAATGGAGGAGAATTAGCTGGAAGGCGGACCCTGGCACCGGCCGGAATAACGCCAGGTAGAAGAAGATAAACATTTGGAAGATTGGTAAAATGTGTACATTTAGTAGGCTAGTTTTTAAGGAACTGGATGAGGACTGCCCTGGACAGAACAACCTGGCGTGCATTACAGCAGACCTTCATTCAGCTTTGGGTGGTTACATAAGTTGAAGAATTTTATACAGCGTAAGTGGCCTAGCTTTTTCTTTTAATACTCTTTTTTTTTCTATGTATGGCGAGACGAGCATGTAGACAACAGTAGACAACAGTAGCAAAACCATACAACACCATGAATTACAAACGAATGCTTGACATCCCACTGCGCTCGCCATCCTGAGACGTAAGCCAGCTGAAGGTAAGTCTCGTTAGAGCATAGACAAGAGAGAAACACATACATCACAACACTCACCAGTCGGCCTGCTATCGGTGTAATATTGACGATGAGTTAACTATCTCAAGTTGCTAGATTATCAGGACTACATTTATCTATAGGTACATTGTCGTCACTTTGAAGCGTCAGTTAAAATAGTATGCGGTTAAAACAGCACTTTTCATCATTATTTCTCAGAATCCGTTAATTATTTAAATAACTACCAACCTCAATTTAATAATTTAAAACACTGCGTGATAAATCAATCTCTATCATTCCCGTACAAATACAAAATGTGTTTCACAAGAAGTGCTTTTACTGTAATGAGTGCCTTCGCATTCCATGGCAATCCATCTTACAAAGGTTGTCTGGAAGACACCATTAGCGATAAGCCTGTTATTTGCACTTATTTTACCTCAATTTTATTTGTTTGCTTTCAGTCACCCTACATTTTATTTAATTTGATAGGATCAGTCCAGACATTTTTTTTTTGTGGGTAATTAATTAATTAACTATAACGGTGAAGGAAAACATCGTGAGGAAACCTGCATACCATAGCGATTTGCATAAATTTCTACGGTGTGTAAGTCCGCCAACCCGCACTAGGCCAGCGTGGTGGACTATATGGCCTAACCACTCTCAATCGTACTCTCGATTGTAGAGGAGGCCCGTGCCCTGCAGTGGGTCGTATATGGGCTGATACAAAAAAAAAAAAAATAATAATTTATGCAATTCAAAAGCGCTGAGGAATTATGTCGCAAAGAGGTTTTTGTACATCAGTGGGCTGCAATTCAGGAATACTCAGCAAGCAAGGTAAGAATGAATAGTTTATGAATTTTCATACTACTGTAGCCATGAAGACACATAAATACGAAGCTGGGTGTGAAAAGGATGGTAAAATGCCACGTTCTCTATTTTTTAAAAGTTATGTTAAATCTGCTGTTGAACTAAATTTGTTTTTAAACCTTCGGTAGAGAAATTATTGATTAAATGCCTGAGCTAAACATATTGATTTCGTATATTTTTTTCTTTACGCTCAATAAGTACGTTGCTGAAGAAAGGCTCTAATGAAAAACCAGATGAGAAGCGGTTTACATTCAGCGACTTCTAACAGACTTTGACTTCATCTCATACTACTTAAATATTCCAAGTCAAATTTCTTGAAGACAGTAGACTGCAAATTCAAAAAAACTGTTTTTAATAAACCTCATATTCTATTCCTCGTAAAACAATTCACTAATCCCAATAACATTCTGCAAATTCACCCAAAAATACACCCGAACGGTAATGGTATGTATCATAACGAGATATTTCCACTTAATAAAGGTCGAGAGCCGTTGAAGCCATAACTCGACGAGTTTGGGCCAGACAAAAACGTGATTAGCTGCCGGGCAGTGGGGACGATGCCAAATATCTTTTTTGCACTAAACCGCTGGGCCATCTAAAAACGCCAGCTCGCACGTTCTCCTTACATTTGTCATATGCGGGTTAGTGATGTGTGTAGAAGTTGAATATTTTAACTTTTTTATTTAGCCTGTTTGTTTGTTTATTAATTTTCATTTAAATATTGATATACTGTACTGTACTGTATCAGCCCATACACGACCCACTGCAGGGCACGAGCCTCCTCTACAATCGAGAGTATGATTGAGTTAGGCCATATAGTCCACCACGCTGGCCCAGTGCGGGTTGGCGGACTTTTACATACCATAGAAATTTATACAAATCGCTATAGTATGCAGGTTTCCTCACGATGTTTTCCTTCACCGTTATAGTGCGTGGTGATTGACTATCAATACACACATGACTCCGAAAAGTCAGAGGTGTGCCCTGGGATTTGAACCCGCGACCACCGTAAATATGTAGGCGTCTGGTCCGTTACCAACAGGCCACCACGCACTTAATATTGATATAATAGTTGGGTATAGTATTTGCATATTGACTCAGGTTGCGCTACGCCAACCGATTTTATTATTTTTTTGTCTGATCAATGCTATAGATTGATGCAGAGTAGATTGATGATGACTGCTCCCGAGGACCTTCCGAATTATTTTTTAGCTTTCAGTACATCAGATAAAAGTGCCCAAGTGTTAATCCAGCGTGTCAGCTACCTCCGTACCAAATTTCATCGAAATCCGTTAAGCCGTTTCTGAGTTCATCGCGCAGAACCGCACAGACGAAAAAAAAACAAAAATAATTGTCTTGGGTTATATTACGTTAATATGGAGTATATTAACGTAATATTTTTCTCATTTATCCTCCATGTACAGACATCGATCGATATTATCAATTTATTATAGGTTTAGATATAGATAAATATAATAAAACGTAGAACAACACTAGAGCTTGATATGGTTATTGGAATATTATTCCCTGCTTTGTACCAATGAAGCGTTTTCATATTTTTGACAATTTCGTTTAGCGTAATTCACATAATAAAGTTAATATCTCACAAGTAGAAATAAAATATCTTCCAGATTTTATCTTATTTCAACTCATACATCTTGATTTCTAGTTACTTTATAAAAATTACCGAAAATAGGTTTTCTGTGACTGTGACTAGTCAGTCAGTCAAACTACAGTTTGTTAAGCGCACTGCACACCAAAGCCCGATATTTTGTCGGCGTCTTCAGTCATTGCAAGTCGGAAAACTTTGACGGCGAGATGGCCGCAAATCGACATATTAAGGAACAATTTATGTCGTTGACGAGCAGTGCGCTTGCGTTGTCGAAATGTCATGTCGGCGAGCAACACGTGCGGGCGCTTGCCGCCGACATGATGCTTTTCTTATAGACCGCTAGGTCGTGCCGACGAGTCGGCGGGTTTAGTGTATAGAAAGCATTATAGCACAGGTCGTACAGTACCAATATTACTATACTATACGAATATTAAGTCACAGATTGTCTACGATTGCTGTCAAAACGTTAGAAACAATTTTTCTCTATTTAGCACATTGTTTGATATGTTTTCTGAATATAAACAACAAGCACTTATACTCGTAATCTTCATTCATTCATTAATAACCACACGCCTTTTTCCCAGAAGGGGTAGGCAGAGGTGCTACTAGAACACCCACGTTTCGCCTTATATATTCCGTCCCACGATGTGATAGGGGGCGAGCCTATCGCCATATCGGGCACAAATTCCTGACTCCGGGCTAATAATGAATAGAAAAATCCAATATCACTTTGCCCGACCCGGGATTCGAACCCGAGACCTCAGCTTTGCAATCATACCGTAGTACCACTACGCCACCGAGGCAGTCATACTCGTAATATAATAGTATTAATAACATTTTCAATATAATAAAATGTGAAGAGAGGAAAACTGTTCCTAATATTGTGACAACAACGCAACCGCACGATATGAATCAATGTGTGCTATACTGATTCTTACTTCATAATGACCTGATACGCCGAAGTTCTAACCTTGAGCAAAGCTGATATTCACTTGAAATGAAATTCAAATACCTCAAATTCTATACAGCCTGCCTTATACCTTACAAACTCGTCGCAAATAGGAATTTACGCACCGTGTTTAGGGGTAATGAGACAAATTCAAATAGGACTCGGGGCGTTTGATCGGCCGAGCCCCAAAGGGCGAATGGAGGTCTACTTAAAGAGCCATCAGTGAAGATAAGGGTCTGACCAGAGCCCTCAATATCTAACGATACATGTTTTATTTAACGTCTTGCATTTAGATGACTGGTTGGGGCATATTTAATGTTCTAAAATCTTAGTAGATAATTGCAAGGTATAAGTTATTATAAGTAGAAATTAAGATTATATATCTAAATGGCAGCAAACTACGCTGATTTAAAAAAATAGGTTGAAGATTAAATAATAGGATTCGTTTGACTTGTCAAAGTTATTTGTGCTTTGAATATTGCTAGTTTTACTGTAAAGATAGATTTCGTAAGGCCCTTTTTATACCAGAGATTCGCACAGGTCTACCTATAATTTCATTATATTTTTAAACTTTTTATAAATGTATAAAGGCGGACTTAATGCCTAAGGCATTCTCTACCAGTCAACCTTTGGGAGATGCCTATGACCTGTTATTCTTGTACTACATTTTATTTTACATAACGTTGTGCTTTTGTTTTATATAACATAACATTGTAATGCTGATTCATTACGGCTCTGACACGTGAGGCCGCGGGTTCGATCCCCGCACCGAAACAAATGGGCACAAATGGGCAGGCTCGTCCGGGGCGGTACCACTGTCTCACAGGTAATCAACGAGAAGCGACAGCTTTGCTTTCGCGTTTCGTTCGGTGAGTGAGATTGCCGGATGCCCAATATCCCTTTCCTCTTCCCATCCTTTTTCCTTCCCACTCCCGTCCTGGTTTTAGGGGTCGACAACACATCTAGGAACCAAGCGTTGTCTTGGGCGGCAGTTTTCGCTTACCATATGACCTGTTTGTTTGCCGGACATGTGCAATGAAAAAGAGACATCAGATATGTGTAATTTGCGCTCAAACTTAAGTCTGTGTTAAGTCCATATCGCTTTCAACTACACTATCGCAAAAATATAAAAACAATTTTACACTACCCAAAATGAACACTACAAAAAATATTACAATTTAATCCGCTCAATACAAAGTACCATTGTTACATTTACAAAAGAATAATTGCGCTGGTACAAGCTTATATGGGTATTATGGTTAAATAAACTCGAAAACCTTTGTTTCCTCCGCTGATGTACCTATTGTTGAATGGTTATTGAAAGCGTATTAATAAATCATTGAGTGGATTCGTAGCTTGTATACGAATTGATGGTGTTATACAACAGCCAGGACGTAAATGATCAGGTGAGCTTAACGCAAATTGCATTTTTATGGAGCTATGGCGTTCAGTTTAATTTTGTATTAACAAATCAGGCTCGGTGGCGCAATTGTACTACGGTATGATTGCAAAGCAGGGGCCTCAGGTTCGAATCTCGGATCGGGCGAAGTGATATTGGATTTTTTAGTTCACTATCAGCCCAGAGTCAGGAATTTGTGTCCGATATGGCGATAGGCTCGCCCACTATCACATCGTGGGACAGAAAATACAGGGCGAAACGTGGGTCTCCTGGTTACACCTCTGCCTACCCCTTCTGGGGAAAACACGTGTGTTTTTGTATATATGTAAATCAGTGAATGATATCGCCGGAGACTGGAGTTGGCGGCAGTGTATTAAAAAAAAGATTATAATTTATTTCCCAAATGAACTCTTAATTAAATAATCCTATAATTAAAATTATCACCGTTCTATAGAAATATTTGCATCAAAAACAGTTCATTTAAAAATAATAAAATTCAAATATAATCCCCACACAATTTCACACGCAGAAACAGTAAATTTAAACACAAACAAATCGCACTACATACATCACGTTTTATTGAAAATTAATCTTTCGTAAAAATAAACATTAACACGGTGGAAATGAATTGTGTCTGTGACGGGCCATGTAACTCATTGTTGGGGCCACCGGGCCACGGGGCCACAATGAGGCCACGATGAGACCGCGGGGACAGTTTTCGAGACGTTACTCTGTATCGACGACGAGTGCAGATTTATGAGCCAGACATTAGGACGTTTTTGGTGATAACAGAGAATGGAATGGAGCCGCTTTATACATACAATTCATTTTTATACGTTAAAAAACAATTTGAAATATACGAGAGTTTTCGTAGTTGAGAATGGATACATAATGAAATAAAATTTGCATACAAACAAGATAAGCTTAGCTTCACTTCAATTTTATAATATGGATTGAATTTTCCTTTATTGTTGTTTAAAATTTATAGTCTAGTAAATCATGATTTTGTACCTTTAACCTGTAAAGTATTTTTTAAAATACACAAAAGCCTAAAGAACACAGACAAGTTATGATCAAAAGAAAAAAAACAATGTATAATCTTTAGCAAACTTACCATAGTACAGCTCCCGGTGACCGTAGCTGCACACTCGTTGCCGCACCGGCGTGAATCACTTATTGGAGCACTTAACTTGCACTAAATTGTTCACATCACTGAATTTATACAAAACCCGTCATTTATTGAAGCATTGAATCACTACACAATAATCTGACAAACATATTCACAACACTCGCGACTTTACTCCAAAACCAACGTAACAATAAGACATGTCCGTCGCCTTGGATAGCGTACACGAGACTGATCATCAATTGACGTTGATGCTAGTAAGAAAACTAATTATGATAAAAGTACCCTCCTTTGGCATATATTTTTATTTTTTATAAAATTACAAGAACGAAAATAATACTGCATTGAAGTTGTCGCTTTTTATTATACCCTTATACTGCATAATAACATATTATTAACTATCGTTTGTAATACACAGCTCCCGCCCGTAAATTGTGCTCGAAATTTCTAATATTCCATTAATCCCTAGTTTCATAGAATCCATCCGTCACTAATCACTATATGTATTGAGTTTATATACGTCCTTATAGATATATTTTTATACTCGCACTACAAAATACTGCTACAACGCGCCTGATAGAAATTGCAAAGCAATCCAGATATCATGCAAGAGTCTATAATAATTTTACTTTTATTTGTTAAATTATCACTTGCTGGATACAATTACGACGATACGATACAATTCGTGGGACGTCCATCCACTAGGTGGTCAGACGACCTGGTAAAGGTCGCGGGACGTCGCTGGAGGCAGGCTGCCTCCAGCAGGTCACTGTGGAAATCATTGGCCTATGTTCAGCAGTGGACTTCCTTTGGCTGATGGATGGATGGATGGATGGATGGATGGATACAATTAATGTGGTTAGCTAATTCTTAAAATAGGTGTTTCCTTAGTAGTTTATATTACACCAGTCACCGATCGATACAATTTTGCCGACATCCCCGAATATTTATCAAAGAAGTCTCCACTGCACCCTTACGTCCAATCCCGCACCACGCGACATTACCCCAGCGGGTACCATTCGATAATATACTCATTTTATTTTATTAAGCCCCCACCCTCGGGTTTCCTTCCCCTCCTTTCAAACAGTTTTTGACACATAATTTGTTGATTTAATGAACTATGCTCGAGGGGAAATGGGTCGTTTGCCGCGTTATATGCTCGTGGTTTAGGTGTAAACATGTAATGAGTTATTGTTACCGCTCGTAAAAATGGACAACTAGGGATCTAGGTCGATCTGAAGGTCGGGAAATTGTTTTTTTTGTACTTGTATGGCCATAAGTGCGTGGTTACCAATTGGTAAACGGACTAGACGCGGCTGCCAACATGTTCACGGTAGTGGCGGGTTCAAATCCCAGGGCACGCCTCTGACTGTTCGGAGTCATGTGTGTATTGACAGTCAATCGCCACGCACTATAACGGCGAAGGAAAACATCGTGAGAAAACCTGCATACCATAGTAATTTGCAAGAATTTCTATGGTATGTAAAGTATATCCATCTATCCATTGCGCCTTGAAAATATCTAAATAGTCTTTCTATATTTTTCTAAGCAGTCAGGGTACATACTTTTATCACAGCTCAAATATTTCTTTCGTAAAATCAATTATGAATGTACCCAATTCACGGGCGGGTGGGTCAATTCAGTCGACTCACTTCCGCTTTATCTCCGATGCAGAATTCTAATTATTATATAGAATTATCCAAATCGCCACGTGCCGGCAGAATTATTAATTCCGAAAGGCCGGCTCCGGTGATTATTGTGGTGCATTGGTTTCGGTTTAGATTCAGTAATTGTGTTGGATGAATGGTCACCATTATTAATTTGGGTGTGGAATCTTATGTCATGAATGTGAATTTTAAACTATTAATAATATCATATTAGTCTGATCATTATGCCATAAAATTATATAAAAAATAATAGTTTGCAAGTACAATTAAGCAACAAGGAAAGTTAGTTATTACCAAATATTACCTATCGTGAAATTGAGAAACTAATAGGTAGAATGTTGGTCAATGAAGAAATAAATCTAGACGATACCGAACTAAACCATCCCTAGACGTAGTTTAACATCTAGACCACGATAAAAAATACTAAAAATGACAACTTCCGTGGCGCAGTCGGTTAGACGCCGGCTGTGAAACGAGAGACCGAGGGTTCGATCCCCGCACCGGGACAAATATTTGTGAGGCCTACAAGTATTTGTCTCGGGTCTGGGTGTTTGTGAGACCGAAAAGTCTCTCGGAGTTTCTGATACCCATGACACAAGACTTAATTGATCTTAATGTGGGATCAGAACTATGTGACTGTTGAGTATATTTATTATTTAATATCCCAAAACAAAAATCCCTTGATGAACTGACACTCAGATTCTCGCATCAAACTCATAAAAAAATAAAACCCGTTAAAACTATCCACATCTCTTATTAGTAGTGTCCGACCAAAACTAGTTTTTTAGCCGAAACCGAAACCGAAACTTATTAAAATTATTTAAAATTACAGCCACTGACCAAAATTCACTGTTCTTTTCTACATTTACTAAATAAATTTATTAGATAAATGTAAAAAAAAAACAACGAAATCCAGCAAATAATCGCAATTTTAAGTAAATTTCGATTTCGGTCTCGGCCGAAAAACCAGTTTCGGTCGGACACTACTTATTAGGTTCGCTTAGTAACCGCAACAGGCGTACAAATACACACAAGATTAACCCTTAAGAATAAATTAACCCATTGTACGCCACCGGAGAATGATTTGGGTATACAAAGCCATTGTTACAATTGTTCGGATCTATTATTGTTTACCAAAAATGTTTGTGTTTAACATTTGTAATGTGAATTTCTTAGCGAGCGCTGAGTTTGTATTATGAATATCTTGTATGTCATTCGGTTTTGTAGTTGGTATGACTGAAGCATTGTCAAGTGTAGTCACAAATTAAACACAAGAATGCTTATAATCCAACTAAACTACTAGGTGGTCAGACCTGGTAAAGGTCGCGGGACGTCGCTGGATGCAGGCTGCCTCCAACAGGCCACTGTGGAAATCATTAGGAGAGGCCTATGTTCAGCAGTGGACTTCCTTTGGCTGATGGATTGGATTGGAAACTAACAGGTACCGTTTGACGTTTCAAACTTTTGAAGTTTACACTACTTTGTGCAGGGCAACTCACACAATTTCGATAATATTTCCGTTAAACCATAATCCCATGGTTTTACGGATACCAAAGACTATTTATCGCACATTTAACTTTAGCAGAATTGCCGACATTTTCCCAACTTTTCATAAATTTGCAAATTGTAAAAATGATTAAATTAAATCATTTAATTAACTCATCGTCACTTTACGGATGCTATAAATCTCTGAACACCTAGGCCAATTTACATAATTATTTTTCTATACTCCTTTCAAATTGACGTCTTGCATCTCACGTTCGTCATACCTACCACATTCGCAATAAATTCGCACACGACAGTTACACACGACAAAGCACTAGCATAAACGTTCATTTAGCCGGGTTAACCCTTAATAACAAACCTTTAGCATGGCGGTCACAGAATGTCACTAAAGGAAAACTAAAAGGGTTAATGTTTTCCTTCCCTTCGCGTCCATAAAAGACGTTTGTCCCCCTTTAGGGCTTTATTGGCCCACAGCCGGAGATAGGGTTGGTGTCGATGCGGTTTATAGTGCCCTCGCGTCGTAACTCCTCGCTTCGACAGACGGTGTACCGTGTGATTTAAGAAAATAGGGTTGAATTATCAAATTCATTTTTTTTTAATAATAGCGATATGAATTTCGTTTGTAGTAATCATTGTCATCATCAAAGCGCTCATGTAGATATTTTTATGTGATTTTATCTCCAAACTAATTATATTTTCTATTTCGAGGAATTTATTAAGTTTATATTAGAACATTACTTTTTATGTAAGCCCCTGCGTTAAACTAAGTACGTGACTGATATACGTCACAACAGCTTCAATACAAATAACGTAGTAACGTGGATAGGGTTTTGGAATAGGGATTTTTCTATGTTTAATATTGATTTCAAAAAGCAACTAAGAACGAAAGAATTTACGTTGGCAGACCTACCACACTGTCTATAATATAACATTATAATTAATACAAATGTATGTAGATTGCTTGTGGATATACCTCCGTAACTTTTTATTGCACTGACCACTACATTTTTAACATTACACTAGCGCAACGTACATAGGAACTATGGTCAATGGCGCCGTGTTTGACTTCGCAGTTAACCGAAATAGCGGACATACATTATTATTAATGCAATTATGATAGTTTAAGTTAAGTTTTTGTGAATTACAAACATTAAAATGCCCTTTTGAAAGGACCACCTAATTTATTTAAAACATCGTAATCCAAACGGTCTAACACAAAAGTGTTGTTTGAAAAACATACGAAACACGATTGTTTAATAACCTATATGAAGGGGAGCATGTAGCAATAAATGTATTTATTATACGTGGCTCAGTAAACAGAACTAACCAAATGCCCATGTGATTTACCACAAATTTAAGAGATGCACAAACCCGGCCTTAGTTTCGCGCCAGTTTCTTTTTCAATATAATTGATTGAATTTACCTTTTAATCAGCAATGAACACTTTCACTGTCACACTCAAACCATCACACAACACAATGATTCATTTCAGTATCTAAAAGTTTAATAACTATTTATCCACTGAGTAAGATAAACATAACTATTTAAAATTGCAAAATGTCAAAATATAAATGAAGCTAGTGGGAATTGGTAGTGTTGCCAGTAAACGTGAAATACATCTTACAAGATTAATTCTAATTAATTACTAAAAAAATAATTAAATTATTTCAAAAGGAACCAACTTAGATTACTAGTATTAACAATAAATATTATTTAATAAACAAAAAAGTTTCACTTAACTTTGAGGCGGGGCATACGCGGCAAATTCAAAAATGGACTATAATATGTATTTCATTTCTGAGTTCACCGCGCACAACCGCAGAGACAAACAAATAGACAATAAATCTTAAAATCATTGTTTTGGTTTATATTATATTAATATAGTCTCCTTTATTAGATTTATCATTTATCTTCCATGTACAGACATCCATCATACATACATACATACATAAACACACGCCTTTTTCCCAGAAGGGGTAGGCAGAGGTGTTAACAGAACACCCACGTTTCGCCTTATATATTCCGTCCCACGATGTGATAGGGGGCGAGCCTATCGCCATATCGGGCACAAATTCCTGACTCCGGGCTGATAATGAATAGAAAAATCCAATATCACTTTGCCCGACACGGGATTCGAACCCGAGACCTCAGCTTTGCAATCATACCGTAGTACCACTACGCCACCGAGGCAGTCCATCAGTTACAACTTTATCATATATATTATACTCTAAGATTGCAATATGGACGAGGGCTTTCTATCAACACTAAACTTGTAAAATTTTATCAAATTGACGACACATCCGTCCACTCAATCTGACCAGTCTCCCTCCTGTCAAATCCCCCGATAACCCAAGCGCAGTACCAATTATTTCATTAGTTAATAACATCGACGCCTCGGTTAAGCGGTCAGTGCCTATCGGAACCTCTCACCGCATAGAATTAATAACATGAATATTATAGCTGTGGCTGCCGTTTTGAATACCATCTGAAATGGCACGTTCCTGGGGTAAATTCACTTATTCGGCTTCGGCTGGATAACGCCCGAAACGTCTTTGAAATGCACCTTGAGTTATTCCGTTTATATTGATAGGCAATATTGGATAAGGTTGTGGTGGAACGGTTAAATTAACTTTAATTTGGGTAATAGATTTTAACTTAGCAACACTTGAAATAAAGTCTGTTTATCCACTGAAACGACGCAAGTTTTAAGTCGGTCTATGATTGTAAATTGTTCGATGTGGACTGAATTTTCTCCTTAAGTCAGTAACGGTTCTATCATTAACGACGCCCTGGGCGAAATTTCTACGGCGCCCGATATATACTAAAAAAATCAAGGAAAAATCAATAAAGCATAGATAATATACCATATATTACAAGTAGATCCAGGCAATCGGCGCCGATTCGGCACTGACGCCATAGGGCCGTCGCCCAACCGCGCTCAACCCTAACACCGGTACTCCCTTTAGTAATCATGATTGGAGAACATGTTTGGTGAATACGATCTTATAAAGCGTACTGTTTGTTAATCTACCCCTTCCTTCACACCCTCCAAGATCGGCAAAGCCATGATTTCTCAGTTCTGAGAGTTTATAGGTATTAGATAGCAATGGTTATGTCTATCAGTTGAAACTTAAACTGTTTACCCGCTTGATAAACTAAAATAAAAGAATTAGATTTCTAAAGAGGTCCTATAAATTTACCAGTAACAATAAGTCAATAGACATCAGAAAGATTGGTATATTAAATCTTAGTAAATACAAAGTAATAAAACCTATTGATTGTCCAAGAAATAACATAGACCCAAAAGCCTTGTCTTCAAGGCGGACAATATGCGCCTGTGCAAAGAGGGCCGCAGATTTATAGGCAATTAAACTTGCCAAATTAACCTCAACTATCCGCCATATACCGGAATACCCCATTAAATTGCTCTAAAACTTGTTTATGTTTCTCGTCACATGCTGTAAGTTGACAAGGACAATCCTTTGTTCGTAATAATGAGCAATAACGAAATTATAATTTTGGTCGCTAATTTTTTTCTGGAAAATAAATTTACAAAGTTGATGTTGGTATTGTAGTTCCTAATATTAAAATTATTACAATACAATCACCAGCGGTGCTGTTCAAATATGATTAGCTATTACAAAATTATGAAGCTGGAACCATCGTGTAAGTTTATTACAGCGCCATCTTTTAATACGCTAAGGAACCTTTACATTTACGAGTGTTAGAATACACAGTTTTGTGTCTTAATTTATTATAAGATGGCGCACTAAACCAAAATACACTTTATTTTGAGTATATTCCGCACCAATAGGCATTATTTTAGTAATAAAGGGGTACTTCATTTTATATAAAATATTTATTGAAAATTATTTACATTACAAAGTTGTATAAAAATATAAAACAGTCGGGTAGATTCAAAATATTATTGAATAACTAATTTTAGAGAGATAAAATATCCGAAAATAAAAATTAAATTCATTATCACAATATAAATTCAGCAGGCTTCCCTCAACCATTACAGATCGAGGATAACATTCTGAAATTATAAAATATAAGTACAATTTGGATACATACATATTCATAATTTCCCTGTACTTACATACAACTTAATCTAAACACTTCTTTTTAATTCCGCTTGAACAATTATTTTCTTATACCTAGAGAGATACAGTACGCGCACTCTACGCGGCGCTAGTGAGCAAATAATATAAATAATGTGTCAAAATGACAGATAGATGGCGCTAAAACCATTTTTACGAAAAAGGAAACCGCTAGTTCTAAAATATAATTCAAGTAAAGACAATTATTTTTAAATCGATATTTTAAAAATCGATTACAATATTACAACCTTACTCTTTCGCTTATAAAATATCTATCGTAAGTTTTTGGGACCATAAATGCAAGATGTATTAAAGTCAGTAAGAATGTATCATTGATTTGACTATATCAATATATCTCAAAGAATTCCTTAATGCAAACAAATGATAAAAACAGAATACTATTTTGTGTAGAAGCACTGAAAATCAAAATTCAATAATATGATCTTGATGAATATTCTGAGGATTTAAATAACTAGCCAGACAGTAAATAATGAAATATTGCCGTGAGTATTCTACCGTTTTTACTAAACCTTACGTTCTTGATGCTTTCGCTACCTTTGTCATGGTATCTTCCATGCTACGCAAATATCTATTTAGCGATTCCGAAGTACTCTGCAGTATACTCAACCCCAGCCTATATTTAAACTCTACTAATCGCTTTAGAAATGTGAAAAACCCTCCTGATTGGTTCAACGGTGGATACGTGATAACATCAGGCTGTGTTGGTTTAGGTGAAGATGGAAAATCAGAAATAGGTGACGGAGAAGTAGGCAGGTTTGATGTAGTCTCAGATTTTGTGTTGTCTGTTGTAGTTTCAGTCATCATATTCCTAAACTGCGTCGTTGTTTCGTACTTCGTTGAATCTTTAACTTTCGTGCTATCACCTGTCGAGAACACTTCGTAAACTCTGAATGCTTTTGTTGTGACTTCAACTCCGTCTGTGTCTGTTGCTGTATTTTTGTCTCTGTCATTACCCAGAGGTAACGTGGAGACGCTCTCGATAACCTCGTTTTTAATAGTAGCTTCTGTTTTTTGGTCCTTTTCGGAGTCCATTGACACTGCGTATATTGGAATAACTTCTTTAGGCTTTTCCACGTCATTCATAGGTAAAGGCTCCGATAATGGCGCAAGTTTTCTCACTGGCGGGCTGTAAGAATCCTCGATCTCGTTTCCTATGTCTTGGTTGTCTTTCTCAGCTCTTAATATTTCTTCAAGTGAACTCGATATGCTTCGTTTCTTCAATTTTCTTGGACCGTGCTCTGGTACGACTGCTGGTGTTGCAGAATCAACTAGTTCTTTAGGCACATTACCAACTACAAATTTATTATCATCAGATTCATTGCTTTGACTTGAGTTTTCGACGCTGGCTTCTTGTTCCTCATTATTAGATCCTAAATACATAGAAGTTGGTGAGTACGTCACTGGACTGCTAGTAGGTTCACTGAAGAATTGATTGTTGTAAGGATAAACCGGTTTGAATTCTGAATCAGATGTTGGCTTTACACCGTAAACTACAGAGTTTGTATTATCATTTGCATAGGACGACGCTCCGGTGCCAGTTTGTGGAGCAGCATATATAGGTTCGACAGATGGATATGGTGTATAACTTTGTAGCTTATCGAAATTGAATTTTCCTTCTGTAGTGTATACATGTCTGGTCTCATATTGTGGGTTATAATTAATAGGTTTAGTATACACAGCAGCGTGAGCAATGCCAGTTTTTTGCTGAGGATACCTACTGTAGTTAGGATCATAGCCTACACCGTGGCGGTATCGCAAATCTTGGTCTTTCTTGACAGGATATCTGTTTATATGGGGTGTCTGAGCTGCGTAAGGATTTAACTTTTGCTTAGCATGACTTGGCATTCCAGCTAACACAGTGCCTAACATTTCTTCTTCTGCTTGACCGTTTCCATCATTAGCGTATTCCTCGGCGTTGTACTTGTAAATATCATCTTTTTTATCGACTTCAAAGGTCCTTCTGACTGGCGTTGAGAACGGATATAAGAAATAGCTAGCAAGTCCAACTAAGCCAGCCAAACCTATCACACCAACACCGACTGACGGCATAACTTCCCTTGAAAAGTAATTGTAAAGTTGTGTAGTTATCGCTCCCGTTTGCTCTGGTTTCTTTGCTGGCTTTGCGGATTTAGTTTTATTACCATTCGTTTTGATTTCTGTAATATCAGCTTCAGATTCGGGCTTGGGAGTTGATGGCTTTCGTTTCTTCGTCTTGTTTTTAGTTTTAGATGAATTGCGTTTTGGCTTTTTGGTTGTGGTAGGTGGTGTACTAACTTCTAATTCGATTTCTTGTTCCTTAGGCTCCATAGGCAATAAGGCTGAATCGTTTTCTTCCGGGGCTTCGGTAGTGCTTACTTTCTGCTTATTCTTGTTCTTCTTTTTAGGCTTGGTTGCTGATGCAGGTTTTGTGCTTTCTTTCTTCGGAATAGACACCTCTGTTGAAGATGAGGTTGTAGTACGTTGGGTGGACGTACTTTTATTCTTTTGTACATTACTAAGTACTGTATCCTTGATTTTATTGTTTACATTTTCGTTAATAGCTGATCCGCTTGCTACTAAATCAGCTTTATTAGTACTACCTACAACAGGACGTTTGGGTCCATTCTTATTATTTGGTGGTCTTTTTGTTTTATTCTTATTCGCTGGTTTAGGTTTTTTTGAAACATCTTCGGTTTTTGTAGGCTCAGTTGAAACGGTAGCATTCGTTGGATTGCTAACTAGGATCCAAGTAGAAATACCGTCGTTAGAAGTGGAAGACTCATTGGTTACGTCACTTATTTTATTTTCAGTGTCTACCTCATCTAAAGTGACGGGAACAGCTTCACCGGCGTGACCGTTGTATGCTTGTTCACCGTCCTCATTCCTCGTCTTTAACTTATGCTTGTGTGTTACTTGAGACTTTACTTTCGGTGGTACTCTAGTATCTGCTACTGGTGTGTCTGCTGATTCATTTTCAGACTTCTCTAGTAGCTGGCTGGCAACGATTTTAAATGAGTCGCGGATCGGGAGTTTGGACTTCACGTCGCGTGCTGTCTCAGAGGTTGGAGTTACTGGCACTGCGTGTTCTGGTTTGGCTTCTTCTGGCGTTTTCTGACTGGCAGTTCTGGAATTTAAAAATAGTATAGTTAGTATTGATAGTATAGTTAGTTATTGTAGGATTTGCCTTCAAATATTGATTCCAAATTTTGTTGAATGTCTATGCAAATTTTTACATTGACTTGAAAATATATTCAAACTATTAAAAGAATAGGACGCTGAATAACCTGAAATTTAGTCATTTTGTAGAGCTGCACTACAAAAAACATAAATTTACTCTCTGCAATACTAATTTTAATTTTAAAGGACCTTTATTTAGTTTAAGTTTAATTCATTGGCTAAAAGAATAACATACTTTTATTAGATAAAAACAGAAAACATATTTTGATTTTGCTTAAAACTAATACAATAAAAACAAAACAGAAAAGTAAAATTTACAAGATGTTTTAATCAGTATTAGTGGATATGATAATCGAAAAACTAATCTCTATTAAAGCTTTATTTGACCTAATTTAGAAACATTTGTTTTGTTTTTTAAAAATCCTTAAGTTCTTAATAATTATCCTCTATATTATGTTCGTTCCCCCTTCGATGTGAGGTTTCTGAAACACGAGCTTAGACAAAAGAAAAATGTACACACAGTGAACGTCCCGAGCTGTTTTACGGCTATTGTAACGTATTTTTTTATTTTAAATAAATAAAATATACACCCAACAGACATATACATCACATACAGTCCTGACCACACGCTAATGTCGAGTCTTTTGTCATGAGTATCAGGAACTACGAAAGACTTTTCGGTCTCACAAACACTCAGACCTGGAAACAAATACCATTTAAGATTACAAATATTTGTCTCGGTGTGGGGATTGAACCTGCGGCCTTACGTTTTACAGCGTCTTACCAACTGCGCCACGATGGCTGTGATTATCTATATCTAGACACAACCTGAGACACGGTCAATCAGTCATAAATTAAATAAGTTCATAAAATTAATATTACAGATTACACATAAAAATAGAAACAACAAAATGTCTTTATGAAATCTATTTATTTGATTACTAGGTTAATTTTTAAATCTATGTATATAAATAAATATAATAAATTAAATATCTTAAAAATAAAAAAATCACTCTTATAGTAACAAATCATAATAATTACAACAATTTAGATAAATTAATATTAAAACATTAATGAATTACCCATAGTCTTAGTTTTTCTCCAAACGATTAATGCCACGACATTTTCCGGCAACTATGATATTGTTGACACATTTTGCCAAACTATATTAAGAAAGTTTTGAAATCGACTGGGAAATCGAACTAAGACTTTTGTTAGCGAAGTACCAAGAAATAATTGATGTTTTTAGTTATTTAATGAAACAAGTTGTATCGGCAAATTCACGATAAAATATTATAAAAATTTTGGAGATTTCATTTCTAGACGATCACATTCGACCACAGCATCCGATGCGTTAAATTATTTAATATTATTAAAATCTCTTATTGCCAAAATCTTGCTATACCCTATATGCATTTACGTAGCGAAAAATAGCATCTTACAAGCTTAGATTTTAATGGAAATAGATTAGAGTAGTTTCTAATATAATTACTTCAAAAGTACATTTAATATAGCAAAATAATCTGGGAACTTTATTACAATATTTCTAACCGGGTTTGATTTTCTAACTACTTGCATTTTAATACTGGCTGATTTATTGCACATACTATTATTAATACCGATACTTAAACTCTATGCTATTTGACTCTGACATCCCAAGCTTCCCTTTTCTTTCTTTTATCTTTGTGATTACCAAGCACTTTCTTTTCATCTTCCAATTTCTGTGCTGTAGCTTTCATCCACTCTTGGAATTTTAACATCCAAGCTGGCTTAAAATAATTATTGTTCATCGCAATTTCTTGTGTATTTCTCATTAATTCTGGCCGTACTCTTCTGCTATCGGGAAAAGAGTGTGCCTGCCAGGACCTAATCTTATCTTCCCAATGTAAATCTGGTTTATAAAGATGTATTATTTGAGGTGCTTCTCGAGCATATGGTAAGAACCAGGGAGAAAAGAGCGCTGCTAAACCAGAACCAGCAAATAGGAATGCTAACGGAGTTAGCAGAAGTGGGAACAGGCCCAAACTCAAAGGATTTATAGAAGCAAGCCATCCTAGTAAATTAACAGCCGGTCGAAAGAATTCCAGCAATGATGAGAAGCTAAATATTTCGTCATCATCATGCTGTGGACGACCTGGCTTAGTAATCGCGGCTAAAGGCGACGATGGCGCTCCATAATTGCCAGGTTCGGCTGATTCAGACGGAATAGCATTTCCTGCATTATAACTATCTAGCTCAGTACCTTCCACAGACGCACTTTCTACTTGACCTTGATTTTCTGCGGATTGGATGTAATCATTACCCGATGAATCATCGTTGACTGAATCATCGCCTAATGGAAGTCCGAACCCGTCAGGAAAGAATCCATCTGAATCTTCCTCTTCTGATTCAATAACAACGTTTTTATTAATGACGTTCGTATTAACTGCGATATTAAGGTCAGGGCACGCTTCTTTCGCCTGTCCTTGGAACGTATTGTTCAAAGTTAGAAAGATAGTTGGGCAGTCGTCTGGCGATCCGCTATACTCTTCCGGCCGAATAATAATTTTGTCGGTATAAGCGGAAGATGTGGGGAAAGTTGTGACGTCGTAATGGGGATAATTGGCGAACATGTTATGATAGTTGTAATCTTTTAACGGTTCCGTCACTGGGGCCGGTTTTCTTGTGGTGGTTCTGCGTCGGTCGTATGTTTGTGTCCACGGTTTTGGGTAACCTACATTGGTGATTATGGGCGTTGGTGTCGGCTGAGTCGTATGATAGTAAGGCCTTTTAGAAGGGTAATCGATTACGTGAAATTGATTTGAGTACACTTGAGTATCTTCCGAATATTGGGGCGGTGGTCTGTATAGTTTATTAAAATGGCTATTTGTATGAGGTCGGTTTTTAGATTTCGTATCAGCGTCAGAATTTTTGTTGGCACTAGATGTTGATATAGAAACTTTTTCTAAATCATCCGAGTCGTTATCGAGTAATTCTAAATCTTCATACTTTGTTTTATCCGTCCATTTGGTAATTACCTTTTTGATTACAGGCTTTCTGTTTTCGTTCGACTCTTCATCGAAATCAATTTTAGCTTTAGTTTCGACAGTTGGTTTAATTTTAAGTTTATTCTTTTTCTTAGTATCGTTTCTTTTGTGTATCAATCTACTCCTTCTCGTGTTATTAGACGTAAGATTCGCGATAAAATACCCTAAACTTATATTAGATTTTAGAGAATTATTTTTAAATGAAAGGTTGGATAAACTAAAGACTATGGGTAACTGCGAGCTATTGGTATTTAGACTAATTCTATACCTTAGTGGGTTTTCTGTAGAATCTGTGATTACACTGCTAACTGTAGTGTCTAGTGAGGCAGAGTCCTGAGGCCTACTACGCACAAACGGACAAACTACACATACTAATAATACTAATGTCCACTTTACACAAACACTTTTTCTTCGCGTCATCGTGTGCTGGATTTTTACCTGTAACAAAAGAATATATTATTAGTACATTGTACATGTCAAACGAGATTAAGTCTTTTGCAATGGGAAATACAGCGTTAATTTTTAAGCCCCGTGACTTCATTAATAATTTTATAATGGTAAAGCACGTGTTACTTAAAAATAACAAAAAGCATTTCAATTCATTAAATGTTTGTTTTTTTTTATTTTTGTTGTTAATTTATGTGTTAAATCTTTGTAATTTAATATTAGAATAATATTGAACTAATGCAATAGGTATAAAACCTTGTTAATCGAATTAATATGAATAAATTAATTAATTAAAAGTCATAACGGTAAAGTTAAACTGATTCTTATATCGAAGCATATTGGACTTCAATAAAAATCACCCAAACACATAATAAATATTTAAAGATGAAATATTTCATTCCGAAAATATAAAATAACAGTTGATCCTCACCAAGCCCTAGATAACCTTGCTACTTTTCACATTAAAATAACTTAAATAACTGGTATAGCATAAAAACCGTTATAACATCGTTAACCTGGGATGTGAAGCGAAATAACCGTTATTAACTGCCATAATGTATAGAAAGAAGGCATAATTTATGTAAGAAGTAAAAACCGATACATTAATGGCTTCTTGTACTTCGATTTGTAGGTTTTATTATGTATAGAAGAAATGGTGTTCTACTTAAAAGGCGTCAAATTGTGTTTGTAACATAACATAACATAAACACACGCCTTCTTCCCAGAAGGGGTAGGCAGAGGTGCTGCCAGAACACCCACGTTTCGCCTTGTATATTCCGTCCCACGATGTGATAGGGGGCGAGCCTATCGCCATATCGGGCACAAAAATTGTGTTTGTAAATCTTAAAAAGTTAATTAATGATTGTATGGATCAATCATGGATGCGCTTATAACTAAAGAAACGCATCTATTTGTTCATGCTTCATACGTACTGCAATTTAAAAAAATTAAGGGTCGTCTGTGCTGTACTGTATCAGCGCATATACGTCTCACTGCAGGGCAGGTGCCTCCTCTACAATCGAGTACGATTGGAAGTGTTTAGGCCATATAGTCCACCACGCTGGCCTAGTGCGGGTTGGCGGACTTTACATTTAGCGTCGTCTGTTTTTGCCAAATTTAAAAAAAAGTTAATAATTCTTCTTCGTCGTTAAACTGATTACAAAAGCCATGCCAAAACCGAATATACCTCGTGAAAACATTAGCGTTATTCTTTTGATATTAGTCTTTGTTCAGTGACTAACAAAATAAAGTATGGTTGTGGTTTTCCGACAAATATGACGACGAATATTTTGTAAATAATTATTGCGTTTAATCCACGTATGGTCGCGGTTACCATTTGCAATGTCTGCTAATAGTTAATTAAATTTTGAGGACTAAAACAAAAAAATCGGCAACTCAAACAAAAACATTATTGTTGACTGATTTTAAATTTTGTACATTTATTAACAAAAAAATATATCATTGATGTTACTAATGAAATAATTTTAATTATGAATTAATAGATATTGAATAAAGTAGAAAGTGTCAGTTCTATATAAAATTAAATAACAATAAATATATTACATTACATAGTACCTATATTATATTCCGAGTATAAGTCATATGATTGTATCTAAACTAATGTTATATAGAGGAAAGATTTGTTTGTTTGCATTGTTAACTGCTGAAACAATTAAAAAAAAATACCAAAAAATCCTACATTATCTCTGATGAATATAGGCGGTAGAATATTTTCAAACAAGTGCACCCGGGCGGAGCAGGGCCTTGCCGCTAGTATAAAATATAATGAACAAGAGTATGGAAAAACCAAAGAAAGTACAAGTTAGTAAACAGAGCTCATATTATTGTTGATTTATAATGTTACGACCTTTCACTTTTCGATTCGCTTTGCGGTTGAGAGTAGGCGCGGCTGCGGCTTCTAAAGATTGTCTCTTTCATTGTGCGTCATGAATTATGTTTGGTTTTGAATATTAAAATGTTTTTGTGTTTGAATAAATATACAGTACATAGTATTGACCTCGTAAAACACGTGTGTTGTGAGTTTCTGAGTAAGAATTTGCGAATAATTTTCGGTTGACTAAATATTTTAAGATCACATTTTTTGTTTGTGAAGATAAATTTTAAACAGCACTATATTTTCACAATAGTTTTTTGGTTATTGTGTAAATAAATACATACATCTAATAGTAAGATAACATAGTCCTGACTCCCTCGTGGCATACCAAGTTTGTGTCGTGACTTGTACTTTTTGACCCTTTTCGTCTTTTTCACTCAAAATGAATTCAAAGTCTTTCAAAAGGGACAAAACATTCGATAACTGAAATAGGTTTTAAAACTGTTTGTTAATAAGACCCTCAATAATATGTATTATTTATTTCATAGTTAACCTATCGTCTGTTTAAATTATCACATTTCTAATGCAGATGTGTGGACTCCAAATTTATTTTTTAGAACTATTGTGTACTTGTATATTTTCCTTACAATATTTACTTCACCGTGACATCAAATGATAATGAACTAGGAAAACCCACAATAATCTATGTAGACATAATTCATAAGCTTGTTTATGTCCACAACACCGCGGAGTCTCGTGGAATTTGCAATTAGTGTACACCGCATTTCTCTCGTGTCCCCTTATGTTAATTAGTGTGTTCCGGCAAAATATCCAATTTTAATTTAATGTATTGGACATTGTTAAATTATCCTCACGCCTGAGACTCATATGGGTAAATAGCATTCAATGACGTAAGTTATATTTAAATATTTTAAATAAATATTCTTGCTGTAAGTACTAGGTATCGGAATCATTCTAAAAATACTCTTTATGTATTTTACATAATAAATACTGTCTTAGCTACTTCTAAAACGAGTATGATTTTATATTTTTCTACTTCCGAGTATCATAAAATGTGTATACAATTTCCTCTATTATTGATCTTTTCGTGATTTATAAATCACGCGCCTTTTACATTTTGAAGACAATATAAATAACCTCACGCGATGTTACACCGAATATAAATTGCAAGCAGGAGTTACAAACCATTGGCTCGCGAAATTCTAATACCAAAAACTCATCCATGAAGCCTAGAGATTGAAATAAACACCAAAACTCGTGCGAAGCTGTAGAAGATACATTTATTGAATACTATGGATCTAACTTTTCATAAAGATAACCCTATACTTCAGAAAGCACTATAACTAATATTACAAATTACGTTGCACACATTTCTTAGAAAAAATAGACCATTATTAAATATCCCTAATAAATTATTTATTTGTTATTTGGGAAACAAATAGAGAAATTGACATAGAAATAACAGAAGAATGTGTTACTGCATCACATTTTCTGATAGAACAAAATACACAAAAAAAGTCCCTTACAAATTTTAAATATTTTAAATATAGAACACCAAAAGACCTATTGGCCGGCCATCCTGATTGGATGTCCAACACAAACAAAAGGTTTGTGATGCCCGTCGTGGAGCGCCGTCAGGTCATCGCCCCCGCGGCCGTGACCGGCAACTTGTTTCGTCTTTAAGCCCGCATTACTGACCTCCTTCAAACTGGATTTTTGGGTCGCACTCCGTTATGCTGACATTTCGTGTAAGGACGTTCGATTTGAGGTTTATTTTTAATTGAATGTTTTATGGGTTTTACCGGGTATAAAACTTATTAAGGGCTTTTTTGGTGTAGGTGAAATTGGGATATTACAGTTTTATTTTAATTTAGTGATATTATTTCAATGATCCTTTTAGGGGAATACGATTTAACCTTTTGAATGACTTTAATATTTAAAACATGAATCACCTGTTTGGCAAACCGCAAGGTTCTGGATTTTATTGTCACTTCTCAGGTTAGAGAAGAGTTTATAAGTCTCGCATGCATTATCGAGACGGGAGTTTTTGCTAGTTATGACGATAGCCTCGACTTCCATCATAATACTGGATGGCCGTAAATGCACTTCTACCTATCTCTTCAGGAATTAATACGTAATCTAACTATATAAATTATACAAAAAAATCCCAATAATACGTCATACCATTCACATAACATCCAGAAAGAGAATTGTGTGAAGAAGCATCTCAGCAGGCCGGCATCATTGTGTCGAATGGCATGGGACCGCCGTCTGATGCCATTCGATACTCTGTCTGGACGGCATTTGCGCTTACCACAATGCCAGTGTAAAAAAAACACAGGTTGGTAGATCACTGATCACGCCACTTAAGCTTGAAGTTATCATGTTCAATATTAGTATGAGCAGAACCTTTAGTACACCCCGCGTTGACTCTGACTACGGAACCAGTTCATTATCACAAACACTCCAATCAGTGACATTGGATAATGATTTCTTGGGTTTACGCGAATGTTACACATTGAAATAAAACGAATTCTTACGGATTTTATCGCGAATTTGATTTAATTTTTACATTTTTTAAAAACCCGACTGGTCCACCCCGTGACCACTCAAACTGTTAAGCGATCGAAACGTCGGAAAATTAAAAAATGTAAAAATTAAATCAAATTCGCGATAAAATTGAGAATTCGTTTTATTTCAATGACATTGGCACAAATGTTGGGATATGGCGATTATGATTATTTATCAAAGAAATCTGGAAGGGGCAAATTCTTCAAAAGAAAAGCCAAATACATAATCGAAATATGACTTGAATGAAAATGTTCCATAGACGTGCAATAGAAAAGCCGGTAAGAATCGAGTTGTAAGGACGCCTCGGCACTATCCGCTTGTAACTCCTGTTTGTAATCTTAGGAAATCTAAATATGACTTCAAACTAGACATAAAACCACAAACATTAAACAGACTGGTACACCACTTAAGCTTGAAGTTGTTTAATATTAGTATTAGAAGAATCGTTGGTACAACCCCACAGAGCCTGCCAGCGGAGCCGGTTCATTACCACCAACCCTCAGTTCAATGACATTGGCACAAGTGTTAGGATATGGCGATTTTGAATTTTCATCAATGAAGTATGTAGGATTTAATGTAACGAAATATTAATAGAATAGAATAGAATACAGCCTATGTGGCGTAGTTGTTTGGACGCCGGCTGTGAAACGTGAGGCCGCGGGTTCGATCTCCGGTCCGAGACAAATGTTTGTGAGGCCCACAAATATTTGTCTCGGGTCTGGGTGTTTCTTAATGCTGGGTCAGGACTGTGTATGTGACTGTTGAGTGTATTTGTTTATATAAAAACGAAGGTCTGAGATGTAGTGGTTGGGAATAATTATAATTAATTATCCAAATGAAAATCATCGCTTTCTATCGCAATGTGGAAATTGTGAAAATAAATTTGCTTATTATACAGATAAAGAAATAATATCAAACACTACATATGAATAATAATATGTATGTAGGTGAAATTAGTTCTGCAAAAGTAAGCAAAAATAAACAATATCATGACTGTTTGACGTTAAAATATTTTCACCAGATAAAAGTTATCTAGAATTTGTTATGAATCACCTCAAATGACGTTTTTCCTACGAATAACTTTCTAATCTTTGTTATAATGAAGATTTCCGTAAAGTTAAAACACTTGAGGTCAAGAGCGTAATTTCTATTGAGGAATATGCACAGACGCACACTTATTTTTCTAAGCATGGTCTGAGTCTAGAAAGAGATATTCAAAAAATAGTGCATGCACAGAAACGGACATTTTTTTATACGAACAAACGTCAAACTCCTCACTGCCTTCTAATAAATCGTAGAAGTGATACTTTGCGGAGGAATTGTAGAGTAGAAGAAATGCGCCATTCAAGTAGAACTATGCATAGCACATACATACATCAATAATTCACGTCTGTTTAACAGAATGGATAGACAGAAGTGCTAAAAGGACAACGTGGGTGTCCTTTTTTGTGTATAATAACTATGAAGATTAATATACTAATTACTATACTTTACTAACAGTTATTAACGCTTATTACTTAAGCCCTAGCTATGATATATTATGATAATAACAGAACAACGCGGCGGCTGAGCGCATCGGAACGGGATTCCGTTTCTACTAGACTTATTCCGTGCCTACTCGATTGCAACTCATAATACGCAGCATAATATTCTGCTGAAAATAAATGGAAGTCCACTGCTGAACAAATACCTCCAAATGGATTTCCACAGCAATTTATTGGAAGCGACCTGCAAGACCTGCGACCAGCGATTTCCTGATGGAATGTATAGGGTCGTCCACATATTTGTTGTGTGTGTATGGTGTGGTTATGGACGACCGAAACTGCGTTTGTGAAAACAATATTTTTGACGAAGTAAGAAGTTGTCTTTCTGTGTCGAAAGTGTCGTCTTTGGTCCCGGCTTAGACAAATATTTGTCAAACTACAGACATTTGTTCATGCCTGTGTGTTTGTACATACGTGGAAGTGTTTCTCTCACGCGTTCTTAGAACAGGAATAAATCTAGTGTGGCTTTTTAAAAAAATGTTGTATACTACGATTTGGAATCAAATAATACATTAACAGTCAACAGCAGCAACACACAACAGTATTATAGCTCCAATCCTGGATCAAATATTTTTTACATCGTAGATATATTCGTCTCAGTCTGACATCGAATTGAGGGTTACTCTATTCTATGACACGACGACAAATGTTCGAACGTCGTGCGTAAAACTGTACGAAGGTGCCTAAATACTCTACAAAATGTTCGAATCCTCCATCGTACGTTGTAACCATAAACTAATTTCAGAGTGAATGATAAGATTTATAGATAATAGTATTGATTTTTAAACTGAAAAACTTTTATCTTATACGTGAACGTCGAACGTCCGAACATTCGAACTCCGTGTCGGAGAATATAGTGACCCCCCAGAAGCAAATCTTTCCACTATCGTCTCTTGCACTGAGCCAGTAGACACAGAAGCTGTCAAACTCATTAGTTCTTCAATAAATAAAGCGCTCTCACATCAAGCAATTTGTGTCGTGCAAAACAATAGCAGTTGACTTTGCTTATCCCCATTGCATAAACATTCGGATATAGATGCTAATTTGACAACAACTGACAATGTTGTGTTGTTTTCGTGCTAAAAGTTATATTGAGCTTTAATTGATTTTATTTATTAACTTCTTTATGCTAATTAGTGTGCCTGCGACTTTTGCGACTGCCTCGGTGGCGTAGTGGTACTACGGTATGATTGCAAAGCTGAGGTCTCAGGTTCGAATCCCGGGTCGGGCAAAGTGACATTGGATTTTTCTATTCATTATCAGCCCGGAGTCAGGAATTTGTGCCCGATATGGCGATAGGCTTGCCCCCTATCACATCGTGGGACGTAATATACAAGGCGAAACGTGGGTGTGCTGGTAACACCTCTGCCTACCCCTTCTGGGAAAAAGGCGTGTGTTTATGTTTATGTATTATGCTAATTAGTTTTAAAACGGCTGAATCTTTTTTAACTGCAAGCCTAGATATATTGAATAGAAGTTAATGAAGTTCCTTCCAGCCGATTTCGTGGTAATAATCACAATTTTTTATCAGACTGGTAAGGTACACATTCTGTTGACTGTTCCAAAAATCTGACTCAAATTCGAGGCCAAAAATTCAATCGGTTTGGAAATATCTCTGAAGAATACTGATTTCTCAAGGATGCTGCACAGGGAAGAAAACTTCGCGTAAATCGCACCATTAACCACCATCCAACACTTAGAAGGTACAGAACCCCAACATCGCGTTTCTTGGCAGTTTGCGGTAAATTCAAAGGCCGCTATCAATCCAAATAAACAGCGATGGCTTCCATGTATTGCTGTCCGCCCATACTTACACAATCCATTGCGTATGACAAATCCGCAACCCCCCTTTACAATTGTAAATCAAAAATATAAGGCATTACATTTTTTACGCGATCAAAAGTGCATGATGCGTAAAGCGTTGGCTGTAGAAAGTGTTTCCGCGCGTTGCAAGCTGTCGCAAGTCGATTGTCGTGTATTAGATCTGAACTATTCATTAACTCGGTTTGCGTTTCAATTGCGTCCCTGTTCTTTGTTACGTCATGTTTGTTTTTTACTGCCTCGGTGGTGTAGTTGTACTACGGTATAACTACAAAGCTGAGGTCTCGATCAAATCCCGGGTCGGGCAAAGTGATATTGGATTTTTCTATTCATTATCAGCCCGGAGTCAGGAATATGTATCCGATATGGCGATTGGCTCGCCCCATATCACATCATGGGACGGAACACAAACGGCGAAACGTCGGTATACTGCAACTTTGCTTACCCCTTCTGGGAAAAAGGCGTGATGGTTATGTATGTATGTTTTTTTGACAGCCTTTCGTGTGGGTGGTTGAGCTGTGGAAACTAGACGCTGATTTGATCTCCAGACCGAGACAAATGTGTGCCTTTCACGGCTGTAAAAACTGAATCGAGAGGTTTGCTCGATCCTCGCAACACGACAATTATGAGGAGAACAAATAACAGTGCGTGAGACCAAAAAGTATCTGGTAGTTTTATCTTCATTACTATAAAACCGTTTTTTCTTTGCATTTCAAAAACGAGGTTAATTATGTTTATCATTACTGTTCAAGCGACCACCCAGTATGGATTATGATAATTTAATTTTATAACGGTCCTGAGGACACGTTTGTAACAGAATGATGATTCCATATTTGTATTTTTCTACACCTACGTGAATCGGTGAACGTGGACCTAAAAGGTACGCATATAACCTAAGGAAGGAATTTCAAAACTGGATTACTTGCTACTAAAGAAGGTGGTGACAAAAGCATGGAACCAGGACTATAAATTGAAGGTGTTATATTAAGATTAGGTTAATGACTTTATCATCAGTCGCTTGACTAACGTAATTGCCCTCCCCGGGCAAATGGTGTTTGTTAAAATGGAAACTAACAAAAAAAAATCCCGTCCTGATACTAGTATCTTAAAATTCATCCGTTAAGCAGGTTACTATAATTGTGTCAACAAGCGAGAGATAATCGTTCCATCGGTCAATGATATATCTGGACTCCACTGCGCTATGTGTAATGGAGTTGTCGAACTAGAATAAGTAAACGCTACTAGGGTAATGATGCGATGTAATCAACTTTTTAAGAAGTGGAAAGTAGAGGTATTAAAGCCATTCGCAGACCAAGCTTATCCGACCCAAATATGTATGATATCGGTAAAGATATTGCTAAGCCAGGCACTCATGTTTTTACAAGAGTGCCTTGCTTAATAAATAAAAAAAAACATATAATTAAATAAGAATAAAATAAGGATCTAGGAGTAACGAGACTTCGCAATTCACGGCCCTTAAAAATTACCACTGGTAGAGTTAGTCGACTTCATCAATAAAACCAAAACCAAAAACACGATTTCGCGTAGAATACCATTAATATAACAAATTGCGATTGTATCTATGCCGCGTCATGGTATGGTCCCATTAAAGTCCCGTTGTGTTCGTGATCGCACTCTGGCACACTTCGCCATACACAGCCGTTAGAAAAGGACTGGCTCCTTTTGTTTGAGAGAAAAATTGGGGCCAGCTAATGACGACAATAAGTTATTGTCATTAAGGTCGTGGTAATTTTAAAAGATAGTCTAGACTCTAGATCGTTGAGGAGCAATGGAACGAGAGGTTCAGAACCAATGATTTTACAGATTATAAAGATGAAGCAAACTGAAGGATACTATGTTAGAGGGCGGAGCCTGGCATCTACCGGGATATTACAAAAAATCAGTTCCATTTTATTGGATGTTTTTGATTGTAAATTATCATTCTCTTGACACAACATTTTTACAGCAGAGCCTCTTGAAATGCATACTCAACCGATTTTTTTTTATTCCTAACATTGTTACGTTCAAAGCAATTCTACAACCGAATCCATAATGTTGATTATATTTTGATTTATAGTAATACGGCCTATTGTCTAACGTAGCTGATGGTAAGTGCAGGTGCATCAATTTATATTGAGCATCAACTTGCGAAAGATAATGCTGTGGCGTCTTTATGTCTTGACTTTACGCACATTATTCATCGTCAGTATCATCTACTAGATCGTTACTGCCCAACCCATCCTTTCCCGGTATTTCCAAGCCGCTGTTAAAGGTTTCTAATTCATTTACACCTAATTTCACAACGGCAACACCTAGGTATTTAAAGCCTGTGTTAATGCACAGCTAATTTCACACCATATCCTCAAGCCCTCAAAACTGGCACACAAACGAAAGTGCCCTTAAAACCGTCAGGGCATAGCGAAAGTCGATATTTCTCGTATCAACTATACGCGCAGATCTATGAATCTCTTAGAGTCGACACTTTCTCCCTTCTGTTTGCTTTAGTTATTATTGCAACGCTAAAGAATCTTTGTGTTCCATCAGATAACTGGTAATGTCTGTGTTGACATTTCCTGTGATATTAATTGCTGTTTAGCATTAGACAATGCGCCATCGTCGTGCGTTGAACCAGTTGGCTGCATTGAAATTACGGAAGATCCAGGACATTTTGATGTATTAACTCTGGTAGTTCTTGTTTTTTCATCTATATTTTTTTGGATTTCAATGTTTGAAGATTGTCACCATCAATACTCGTGACGTTATTATATTCTTCTGCGTTTACAAAAAATAGTGTATTTTACGAACAACTTTGCGTTAATCCTATCATAAGATTATACAATCCTAAAATAATCTTGTAAAGCTAAACGGAACACTCACGCAAAGTAAACTATCTGACCTAACCTCAAGATCCCACGGTTAGTGCGTGTATGCTTCTATTACACCAATGAGGCAACATATAACATAATAGTTAAAATTGAATAATTACTTATGATGTAACGTAAATGTTTTGTAATAAAATCACTTAACATCGATTCTTCACTAGGTAAGAACCCATCAAGCGAGTGGTAAGATGTGCGTCTATCGATTCGTTTTGGACAAGAGAACAAACATTTCTGTAATTCATTTGACTGGCTTCGGTTATCTAAAATTTACACACTTATTAAAGTAGCGCCTCATACTGTAAATACTGATGTATCGCAATGCATTGAAAATACCCCAATTAATATTTCGGAGACTCCAGAAACGAATGTCTTGGATACTAGGACAATAGGTACTATTAGTAGTATATTAAAGTCTAAAATCTCCAACACAAAATCAACATATACATCGATTTGGAAAACAATGACTTCCCGTTCATTTAGGATTCAGAGAGTAGAGGTACGGCAATATTGTTACTAATAGTCGCACCTTTCTGGAATCCATAACTGATAACAACATACTATATTTTATGGTTTCAAAGAAAATCGCTTCGGCTGCCAAATTATCAGTTCTATCTGAATTTTGTCAAACTATTATACGGAAACCTCACATGCATAGCAAAATTAATGGATATAATAATTACTGTTCCATTCGAATATTGACAGAACTAAAATAATTTTCTAGAATATTAAAGTTTTCTTTCATCGTAAAAGCGTGACGAGTGGGAGAAATTATCGAGCAGGAGAAATTATAAGCAAAACTATCCCCTTGGTCGGACGCTAATTGCACGTGTTAATGTTTCTATTTTTTATGATGTCAGATTTGGATCAAAACTGGTGTTATAGGCGATAATCTTTTTTATGTTAAAGAAGCAAACGAGTAAGCGAATAAATTGAAGAGATCATCAATGGACTTCCTTGATGCAGTACCAAAAAACAAGCAAATAAGCAGCTTCCAACAGTTCTATGTGGCGATCCAAGAGGGAAGCCTATGTTCAGCAGTAGACTTCCTGTGGCTGAAGAGAGAGAAAGAGAGTACCAAAAAATGTGTTATTTGCGTCTCCAAAGGAAAAGCAACTGTGTTCCCGACCTTCGAAATCAAATCAACATATTATTATAACTATGAACTGTCAGGGAGATACAATCAGTGCATTTTAAATACTAAAAATAGTATTCAAGTTACTAAAACTTATCCTCGATCCTCCTGAACAAGATAAATAACAATTAGCTTCAGTATTTCTACGGAATTTTGTTTCTTACGCTAACACCATTAAAAATCAGCTTTCTACTGCGGTATTTCCAGATCGGTCCAACTTGGAAACCTTTAAGAAAAGGGCGTCCTTATTTATTTAAAGGTCAGTAATCTCAAGTAGAAGACCGTAAAGGAAAACATCGTGAGGAAACCTGCATACCATAGCGATTTGTATAAATTTATATGGTATGTAAAAGTCCACCAACCCGCACTAGGCCAGCGTGGTGGTCTATATGGCCTAACCACTCTCAATCGTACTGTCGATTGTAGAGGAGGCCCTTGCCCTGCAGTGGGACGTATATGAGCTGATACAATACAAAAAAAATATCTCAAGAATGCAAACGGTTCTTTTAAACTCGTGGTTGCTTAAAAGTGCACTTAAGGAACGGCTGACTAATCATAAAATTACTAGCAAATCTACTATAGTTTTAGTTCTACAAATTGTCTCTCAAGCAATTGCAAGAATTTAACCGCGCGTGCACCGATCGGTAGGGAAACGAAATAACTCGTACAGCGCTGTTTTACAATGAGTATAGACAAATGAGTTGGACTGAATTATATCCGAGGTATGTATTTGATGATCAATTGGTACAGCGGCTAAGTTAGCTTTACTACGGGAGGTAGCCGGTTCGATTTCGAGATGAATAAGTGTTTTTATGGACTTGTGTGATTATTAATGTGGAATATGTACAGTCGAATGCATCCACGATACAAACTAGGCAAAGTAGCCCCAATTTGAATTTTAGGAATAAGAAGACAAACGTTATTAAGAAACTTGCTTATCACAGCCTTAATAAGAATTCCAATATGATGTGAATTCTAACTACCTGCGTTAGGCCAGCGTAGGCCTAAGCCCTCTCAACCTTAGAGGATGGTCGTGCAGTAAAGTGTGACATACATATTTGGGATCTCATTATTATTATATAATATCAACATAAATCGATGTCTTTTACTTGACCAATAAAAACATAATATGTGACCTGACAGTACTCGTATTATGTAAATATTTTTATTTCCTGCACAGTTTAAACGCAGTACAATGATGTAAGTGCGTGGTGGCCTGTTGGTAACGGACTAAACGCAGCTGCCCACATGTTCACGGAGGTCGCGGGTTCAAATCCACAATCACACCTCTGACTTTTCGGAGTTATGAGTGTATTGACAAATGATAGTCAATTAAAACGCACGACAAAGCATTCGATTACTAAAAGAGGTTTTTAAACTGTCTATGAATAAGGCCGTATGTTTTGCTGTACTTGTCGAATTCAATCTATTCATTTCATTTGATTTTAATTAATCTAAAAGTAATCTGGATACCTAATCCAAGATCACAAGTTCTAATCCGATGTCCATACATTTTTGGAACTAACTTGTATATTTTAATTTGAATGATCGGTCGTGTTGCAACTGGTGCATCAGCCAGAGAAGTCGCGGATTCGATCCCCGCATCGAGACACGCGTTTGTATGACCTAACAAAATATTTTTAGAAAATGTATTTGTGCGACTAAAAGGTTCTCTTAGTTTCTAATACCTACGACGTAAAACATGGCATATTGCTATTCCCTCAGGTCTATATGACTGAAAATAGATTTATTTATCAGAACAATATCTCAGAGGAATGCACACAAGCTGATACGGATAGAACTATGTTGTTGCAGTACATTTTGATAAAAACATGACTGCCCTCTCGCGGATGTCGTAAAACTGAAAAAGGTTGTATTAGTCGTACTAATAAAGCTTCGCAGTAAAAACTAGCAGAGCCTCAGCGTTATAAGTTTCCAACTCATCCAAGTGCGGGAAGTAGGTTTTAACAAAAACTGACTTCTTGTATCGCCCTTATACCATATTGGCGTTTTATATGATTTTTATGCTTATTGGAGATATTTGATTACTATTTTATGACTATCGCTAAACTGAACGCCTATAATTTTCAGGATTTATTAAATCGACTAATGTCGAAAAGTGCCAAGTTACAGAACAAGATTACAGAATTTAAATCAGGATCTCACATTTACAGCTAAGACTCGCTTGCACTAAACAAATGACATCGCAAAACCCATACTAAAGCAAAGAAATTGGAACAACAAAACGCAATTATCTACCATGAATATTCAAAAATGGAACACGTTTGAATTTCAAAAATGGAATCAAGTATCCCACATAAACAGTAAATTCAAAAATCGAATAATTTTAAAAAGTTGGCGAGCGATTTACAAATAAAAAAGGAAATACCAAAAAGGTTGCAATCCTTACCGTTATATCGATATACTGGCACGGTACACAACACAAGCGATTAAGACCGCGGTCGCGATGGGACTGGCGCGCTGAGACCGTTAACGGGACCCCGTGCCACTTCGGACTCGTTTGACGCACAATGCTTTCCAACTTGTTGGCTGTGTGGCAGCACTCATCTCTTGGAAAACTACTTACTGCTGATAGGGCCTATGTGACGTCAGTAGGTTGCAATGAAATATACCGCTGATGGGTGAAAAATAAACTTTATTGTACAGATGTTTTTACTTCAGAATTTCTTGAAAAGTAATTCAGTGAGTAATGGTTTAATGGGTTTGATGTCTATACGATACATACATTGACCTCACATAAACCAAATATTAATTTTTAAAAAATTTCCACCTTTAGCTACAGAATGTCTGCTGCTGAAAAGAAGTCTCCCTTAACCATTTCCACAGCGACATGTTTAAACCGGCTTGCATTCAGAAACTTCTCTCTCTCTTTTTCCTTCTTTTCTCTCTCTCTCTCTCTCTTTTTCCTTCTTTTCTCTCTCTCTCTCTCTCTTTTTCCTTCTTTTCTCTCTCTCTCTCTCTCTCTCTCTCTCTCTCTATTTTTCCTTCTTTTCTCTCTCTCTCTGTCTTTTCACCAACAAGAACTCCACTGCTGAACACAGGCCTCCCTAAAGATCTCCACACCAACTTATTAGAAGCGGACTGCATCCAAGGACCTCTTCAATGTTTATAAATTCCTCTATCCGTTTTTAGCAAGAAAAATGCTCTATAATATTAAACACCAAGATATTTTAGTATCTGTATGTCGAGCTAAAGAAAGTTTCGATTTTACACAAAACGGGTTTCGAATGAGTGAAAACGACGATTCATTTGTTACATTTAATACCCGTCTGCAGTAATACAATGTTGGTGAAATGATGGGTATTTGAATTATTAATCTTTTCTTCAGTATTAGTAAGGTTACTATTGAAACCAATCTCGATCTCTAAACAATACAGTCTCGAACTATTTGCAATACGTCATTAGTCCCTTGAAAAGTTCGTGTTTTCAGTACTAAATGTATGAGCACGGTTGAAAATACTCGAATTCTTATAAAAAAAAAAACACTTTGAGTACCATAGGTCGCTAATACTAGTTTTATTAACCGATTTCAAAAACGGAGGAGGTTCTCATTTCGTCGAATTTTTTTATGTATGTTCACCGCCTACTCGTATACGCCTGAACCGATTTGGAAAATTCTTTTTTTGTTTCAAAGTGTATACTCCACAGGTGGTCCTATAAAAATTTGTCAACATCTGACGAATATCTTTGGACCTGGAGAATAAAACTCCTCAAAAGAGTAGGATTCCCATGGTTCGTTTCGCTTTAGGTTTCTGTATCAACCCATATACGTCCCACTGCTGGGCACGGGCCTACTCTACAACCGAGAGAATCGATTGAGAGTGGTTAGGCCATATAGTCCTCCACGTTGGCCTAGTGCGGGTTGGCGGACTTACATACCATAGAAATTATTTAAATCGCTACGTTATGCAGGTTTCCTCACGATGTTTTCCTTCACCGTTAAAGTGCGTGGTAATTGACTAACAATACACACATAACTCCGAAAAGTCAGAGGTGTGCCCTGGGATTTGAACCTGCGACCATCGTGAACATGTAGGCGCGCTTTAGGTTTAATATGTTTCAATCCATTTTCAAAATATCGAGTGTCAAGAGTAACACTGCTCGTCGGAACCGGATGTCCACTAGCCGAACCCAAAACACAACATACTTGCGTGGATCATCAGTATAGGTGTTCCACCATTGTGCGAGTTGGTTCCTATTCTCGTATATCCGGGGAGATACAAGTATTCAACCTTCAGCGAATACAAATTTAGCCCATGTTAATATTAGAAATCTAATTAGGTAGGTACATACATTATTATGACAGATCTTAAATAAATAAATACACCCAATAATAACATACATAGTCCTGACACCACACTAAGATCGAGTCTTGTGTCGTGAGTATCAGGAACTACGAGAGACTTTTCGGTCTCACAAACACCCAGACCTGCGACAAATACTTACAAATCACACAAATATTTGTCTCGGTGCGGGCATGGAACCCGCGGCCTCACGTTTCAGAGCCGGCGTCTGACCAACTGCGCCACGGAGGCTGTGTGTTAAACAAGTTGGACCGACGCGACGCAACAAATTAATAAAGATTGCAGTAAGTCCCTAGATCCAGGCTGCTTCCAAAAAATGTTGAGGAGAACCTTAGATGAGGTCTGAGTTCAGTGGGCTCCCTGTCCCTGATGAAGCAAACCACGCAAAATATCAAGTCTCAAAGAAAATAAGTTAGGTACTTTCCGTAAAATGACCTTTCTTCTTCTTCTCTAAGGCCACAGGAGGTGAGGCTGAACATAGGCCTCCTCCATGTACCGCCACATAGACCTGTTGGAAGCGTCCCGCATCCAGCGACTTCCTGCGACCTTAACCAGGTCGTCAAATTACTTACTTACCAGCGAACCATTCGTATGCAATAAAATAATTGTATATGATTAAATTGTTTTAATTAACGAATCTACCTTTTTAAAGTGGTAATTGCATGGACCGCGAGATTATAAGACTCTTGGTTCGATTTCCTGGTTAGGCGATGCACTTTAAACAACAATATGTAGGTACTACCACGTCTCCTAATTATATATAAATAAATAATAACTAGGTAATTAAAATGTTATCTAGAAAAATATAACTAAATTCTAATATTAACTGATTCAAAGGTACAAATTGCAAAAAAAAACTTATGGTTTGTAATTTCACACCAAAAATGATTAAAATAGCGGCATCTATCATATTGTTTAGAAACTAAAGAAGAAGCAAAGTCAGCTTACATTTAGTTTGGCTTGTATATACGAGATGGCGCTATTAGTCTTATTGTACGAGTGCGTTAAATATAAAACAGGATCTTTTTTATTCCTCATTTTGTTTTGCTTTAAGAATTTGTATAATAACTAAAAATACAACATAAGTGAATTCCCTTACTAAATATCTAATTCAATAATCGGGAACGATTTTAAACCGTAAATATTGGTGTTGCCTAGTGCCTACTATAAATACCTACTTATTTTACGGGACAACATGATATTATAATATATCTATATATCCGAAGCTTAAAAACGTGTTTTATTATTTATTTGTATTTATTACAGGACTAGAGATTAAAGTATAGAGCCACCAAGTTATCTATTCAGTCGGAAGTTCGGAATCGTCGCTAGTGAGGAATTGAGTATTGCCACTTTAAAAAAAATCTTGCATTAGATTAGAGTAAATTAGAGAATTATATACACAGTTATGTATCTTATAAAATACGGTAGAAACGACACGGTAATATAACATTACCGTTGGCAGTGTATTGGTAAAAAAAAAATGTGCATCTGCAGTAATTACCGTATATCTGACAACACTGGTTTAGTTCCAATTATGGCCACCTGAACAGATAAGTTGGTGGCTCTGTAATTAATATTGTTGCGGCGCTTAACGCCTGTTAATGATTATTAATTTTTAATGTTACTCATAATGTTGCTAATACTTTTCTGTCAGGCATTTTTGTAACTACGTCGTAATATTAGCTGTCAAATATACTTTTTTGAACTAGCGTGTCGTTAACATGCCCTGTTGAAATATACGTTTAATTATATATTTGGGCTTTTAATTTGTTCCATTGTGTACCGAAGTATACAAATATAAGTAAATTAACTTTACCCTGTTCAAATATTTTCTCTGTATAGCATTTATCTAAACCTATAGAACTTTGGCCACATTCCTTTTAACGGCCTTTTTTAAAGACAGTTTTAAAACCTATTTTAGCTATCGAATGTTTTGTCTTCTTCGCTCAAACTGAATTCAAAATCGTTCGAAAAGGACAAAACACTCTATAACTAAAATATGTTTTAAAACTATAGTCTGGCCAACAAAAGCTGAACCCGACAATTTTTTAAGTTGCAACACTGTTTTTTTAAGTTATAACCAAATTTATAGGTTAGTTGGGTGTTGTAATTTTGATACTTTTTTATCATAACGATTTACAGGAGATATTTTTATTAATTACTTAAACATTTCAATATTAATACGAATACGCCTTCTTATTAAAAATACATATTTTTTATATTAACTATATTTATGCTACTTCCTTGTTTTTTGTTGATACAAAATTTTGCTACATCGAATTAATCCTAAAAAAAAATCCTAACCTATTTAGCAGTTTCTGTGTTTACTTCTAAAAACACCAAAATATTCAAAATGTGCACAAACTTTCGCATTTATAATATTATATTAGTAAAGTAAGATGACAATAATCTACCAATTAAAAATTCTTTGATCAGTGAAAAAACATAAACTCTTAATTAACTATTAAGAAAATTTTCATGTTTTCGTATTATTCCACTACAGGCGCCTTTTTAAAATTAATTTTCAATTAAACTTAAAGCCTATTTATTTAGTTTTTTTTTATCAATTTAATACCAATAAAATATTTAGGTAAAAAAGATCAATATCATTTAAACCTACTACAGCCAGTGTTACCTCATCTTGTTTTTTTAAATTTACCGCGTTTTGCTAGGTTCAGCTTTTGTTAGCCAGACTATATCTATGAATAAGGCCATAAAAGTGTGACAATTGCTAAAAAGTGATAACACATGTTTAGTACGTACTTAAAGAAGTTTAAAAACAATAAGCATTTATCTACATGCTATTTATGTTTTTACACATTTAACAAAATTCTAAAAAATGACAAGAAAGCGACCACTTTCCATGTTCATTTTATTTGTTTATAAATATCAGTAGCAAGTAGTAACTCAGATTTTCCACCGTACACGGCGCGTTAGCGTAATCGATCGTAACCGCGAATGAAAGTAAATGCATTTGTTTTTAACACAACATTATGTTGCTTTTCTACTTTATTGTTTACTCTTTAAGTAAGTCAGTTTATACTAATTGTCATAATTTAAAGTATAGAGCAACTTACTGTTCCACATAAGCCTTCAAGTTAGATATAATTATTAAATACACAAACATTTAGATACATAAGCTTTAGATATTATACACACATACATACATAAACACACGCCTTTTTCCCAGAAGGGGTAGGCAGAGGGTCTGGTAGCAACCAGAACACCCACGTTTCGCCTTGTATATTCCGTCCCACGATGTGATCGATGTGTGGGCGAGCCTATCGCCATATCGGGCACAAATTCCTGACTCCGGGCTGATAATGAATAGAAAAATCCAACATCACTTTGCCCGACCCGGGATTCGAACCCGAGACCTCAGCTTTGCAATCATACCGTAGTACCACTACGCCACCGAGGCAGTCTAGATATTATATGTGTACTTTATTTATTTAGTCTAGTTTTTTTTCTGGACAAGGCGAAATGTGAGTGTCATGGTGGCGTCTCTGCCTACCCCTTCTGGGAAAAAGGCGTGATTTTATGTATGTACGTAGAACAAAATATGACCGAACATAAATTAGTTTTGTCGCCTTATCCTAACATCTATCTGTATGCAAAATTCGAGTCTCACTGTCGTTAATTCTCATGAGAATGGGAGGTTCGATATGAAGCTGGACCGTTTGTACAAGATTAAATCTTCAGCTGGCAGAAACGAGTTATAAACAATGAGCCGACGAGATAAAATCAGAGACAGTTATAGAAACGAGAAAATATTTGGACTCGGGCTAAAACAAAGCTGAATATAATGTTGCTGACGTAGGTATCAATGAATATTACCAAAGGATTGAAAGCCAAACTTCGACTCCACATCTCCATCTCCATCCAAATTCTCAAAGTACAAATCCCAGACTTAATTTATCATGGAATATGCTGTGTGTGAGTCTTTCGATTAATTCTTTATTAATGATTTAACAAAATTATAGAGGTTATAAAGTAATGACAAGCCTTGAGAAATAATTGGGGATTGCCCATAGGCCTCAACCACAAAGAAAGATAGATAGATAAAAAAGAAGAGGAGAAACGGACGTCTCCTAACAATTCTTATAGCAAAATTTTCTTGAGTGATCGCAGCAGCTAGGTAAACATTATGAAAGTAGTTTTTAACACCTCCACGAAGACGCAACATTAGGCATCTATTTAAAGATGGACGGAAGAAGCGAAGAGGATTATGCATAGCAATTAATAGATTTAAAATGATGAAAGCAAAACAGCTGCTTCCTACCGAAAGTATCCAGAAATATAATTAGAACCTTCGATGGAATGTGGGTGCAGTCGTATCACGGCATCTTTTGCTGTTTACAAAATAAATCAATAAGAAAAATACAATCAAATTTCTTTTTATGTCGTATTCTGAGAATACGTTTATCGACTTCGAAAGTAACGTTACTTTTCCATCATTAACATTATACGTGGTATGAATGCAGCCGTCAAGTTTCATCAATCTATTGACAATAAAAGTTTGATGTGACAAGAAAACTTGACGTATTTTATGATGTCCAATAAAAATCTTTATATTACCATCTGTTAGGCTCATCATCGCACTATATTCTCTTTTTTATATTGCATAGGTCCGGCAAACGAGCAAAGAGGTCAGCTGATGGTAAGTGGTCACCGTCCCCCATGCATATCCACAATGCTTGGATCCTAGATGTGTTACCGGTCCATCAAATCAGAAAGGATCGGGAAGGAAAAAAGATGGGAAGAGGAAAGGAGTATGGGGCATCCAGCAATGTAAAAATAATTAAACAACGAGATGCCCACATTACTCGACTGGGTATGATAAAGGTGCATATAATCACGTTAGTTCGATATAACGTATTTGACCTCTCGATTTTATGACATAATGCTGAAAAGTTAAATCCACTTATGAGATTTTTGATGTGTCTCATTATTTTTAATGACGACGACTGCGACAAAAAACTTAATACACTTTTTACATCTTAGAAAAACATTGGATTTTTGATTATCCACAACTTCACATGTCGTATTTGTTAAACCACTTCAACTCATTGATATTAAAGAAACACGTTATATAATAGCTTACGAGCACCTAACAAATCTATAATTCTTTTTGAATGTGTGTAATATAATTATATCTAAAACCAAAAAATAGAGAAATGAAACTTCAAAACTCACCTGCTGAGACCATTTGTCCAAAAAGCAGCCCGATCTTCGACCACGCCTTCATACGAACCGCATCTGTAGGTATAATTTCGTGCACACTCCAATTGTTCCGCACAAAGTATTTCACAATTACATTAATGACCCTGTTATGGTCGAAATTTGCCTAACCTCTGTCAGGTCGGGTTCGTGCCGAGATCAAATTGCTTTCGATTCATCTGTTTATTCGAAACACTCTCTCTGTTTTATATCGGCATTTTTATTAAATTCGCATCCGTTTATAATACTTTTGATTCCATTTATTAGAATTATAATTTCTTTTGTTTCAATCCCAATGACTCTAATTTTTGATGTCGACTCAGCTGTTTCTTTATTTGTTACTTTCAATTTGTCTTTTACGGATTAGAGTGACTTGTGCAAATCTGGTTACGTAAACTTCAATAATACATCAATTCATGTTGCATCTGCGTTAGATACCTCATTCAAATTCTGCGAATCTTCAACTTGTATCGGAGTAAATTAGCAGTTATTATTGGATCCTTTAACTTCACTATTCAATCTATTAAATGCTCTTAGATATGTATCTTCATTTTCATTAATAAATCAGCAAATCCATTGATTTCAAAGTCCTAGATACGTCATTCCTCACACCTTTAGATTGACTCCATAATAATATGGTCATCTCCACATCTTACGCGATCTTCCAAAGACAGATTTCCTCTTCAATCAGTTCTACGTGCTTGTGATTCACATAACGACCTCCGGTGATGTATGAAACGAGCTGGAAATAAAAGAATTACATACATTTACTTTCGTCAACGATTGCGATTTTTTTCACACTTTCATTTGGTACTGCGCAAGTGTACGCATTGTTTATTATGTCATAGGTTGTGATTTTGGCAGTTTTTATTGATTGTATGTGGTTTTATTTTGTTTGATTACACAGGTTGACGTAGGTATTACATTTCGCGTTCTATATTTTATGTAAATGATAATCTAGATTGGTTAATTATTAATTAAATATAATTTCTTGGTATTGTGACTATGTATTACATTTGCCTTATCACTTCAAAGATCAGATTCTGAATATAGAATGGTGAAACATAAGCATGGTTTTGTAACAATCCGTTATTATTCATTATAAATGCAATTGTATACAAAATTAAAGAGTCTTTGTTATCATCCTACTAAGAGTAGGTTAACGGATTATAACATAAATCATTATTTATGGTTATACGTAGATTGTAAATATAACAAATACACACATAATTTCAGTCAGACAGTCAAAATTGTGTCTTATGCTAAAAATATCTAAAAAATATTCCAATGAAACGTTTTCAGTTCTTTAATGAATTTAATAAACATGGCAGATATTGAAGCAGTTGGATTTTTTGTTTGCTTTTTTTTATTTCAATATTTTTGTTTTTTTTAGTATTTCTTTCTCCAAATAATGTAATATTAAGTTTTGTTGTTTTATATAGTTTCGTCTATATCTTTATAATATGTGTATGTGTATACATGTATATTCGTACGGATTGTGTATACATGTGTCTCGGTCTCTCAACACCCAAACTAGACACAAATATATTAATTGATCACAAACATTTGTCACAGTATGGACTCAACCCGTCAGCTCCTCGTCCGGTCGGAACATGACATTTATAAAATTTTCTTCATACTTCAATTTTACTCAGTTGCTACGGTTATTCACTTCAATGGCCTTTACGCTGTCGGCCGATTCTCCGTAACAGCAGATTTCGCATCACGACTTATAAAAAAACGAATTCTCCGTGAGAAATTGAAATTGTACGTGGAAGGCGTAATATTATCTTCGGATGCTGTTTAGGAAACACTGCGATGGCTTTCTTAATCTAGAAAACATGATGAAAAGTGAAGACTATGAATGCTTTGAGATATGACGGGCTGGTAGAATAATTAGAAAAAGAGAATTTTGCAATATTATTGAGCTGCAGTTTAGTGTGTGAATCATCTAGCATGGCTTTTTTAGCCATATTAATTCATCCCTACTAAAATTGGCTTAAAAATATTATTATAGATAGAACTGCAAGGAGATTAGTGTATGATTTTGAATTAATTAACAGGGTTGTGTCCAAGGTTTGATTTTGAGCAGTATTTAATGGTTCCTAAAATATCACTTATAAAAAACATGAATTCGAAAAAAGCATCAAAATTGTTTGTAAAATTCCTGAGATATCAGTATTTTTAATAGTGCGGTGGGGACACTCGTTTTGTCTTTCGTACGCATGCAACTTATGGAAGATGACGTCACGTCGTGCAATTTAAATCCTTTCTTATTACTCCTACCATAAACTTTTGCAAATTTGTTACTTACTAGTGGCTGAACGGATTTAAAAAATTCCTCCTAATTATGATTATGCATAACGTAACATTTCGATATAAATAATATTAAAATTGAAGGACACTAGCTTATTGTCCAGTCTTTTATATCAATACCTATTCATCAAAACCACACGTCAAATTATGTACTCTAACTAAGGAATTTAGATCTGTCAGTATTCATCCCACGTAGGCCTTTAGGAACAGAGCAATGATAAGATTGAAGTCAAAGGTCCAAACAATTTGGTGAAATTGTCGCAACATAATGTACTACGTAGGCTTGTGATGAAACGAAAGATAATTTGGTATCCTGTTTTATTGAGATAGATCAGCTGATACATAAATCTAAATATGTAAAGGAATGTGTAATGCTTCCGTTCTTTACGTGACTCATAAAAATACCTTTCTTTTGTGAGATTGGGGGTTACTCAATTCTCCGACACGACGACGAATGTTCGAACGTCGTACATAAAACTGTACGAATGTGCCTAAATACTTTACAAAATGCTCGAATCCTCCATCGTACGTTACAACCATAGACTAAGTACGGAATGATAAGTTTTATAGAGAATAGTATTGATTTTAATAGTGATTTTTTACCTTATACGTCGAACGTACGAATATTCGAACTTCGTGTCGGAAAATAGATTAACTCGTCTCATAAGCAAGATATTAAATATACTCAGGAAGTAAATTTATAGTTTAATCTCAAGTTCTAGTAAAATATTAACATAGAAATTAAACGCAAAGTCCATTTAATTTTTTTATTATACAACAAAACATAATTTATCTTTCAAATTCTGCTGCCTACAAATATGGGGAATACAACTTTTTGTTGATTTTGGAATTTCCAAATTTAAATGTGGTGTTGCTCATTAGCCAACTGATAAACGAGATAGCATCTCTAAGCATTGTGTTTTCTTTCAAAGCATCAATAACTGAATGGTTGAAATCCGTTGAAAGCCGAGTCTATCAAAGCGTAATGTTTCCATTTGTATTGGAATAGAAATTGTCATAAAGTCTAAGCGTCAATTTGATGCGGCCTTTCTTGCTTTTATTTATTTATTAAAACCTTAATGATATAACATCGAACATTAAATTCTTGATTTATAATCGCTGCCTAACTTTCAATGCGTGTCTCTGAATATCTTATTAATATAAGGTTGAATAATGTTAGTGAAATCTGCATTCCTCAAGAAATTCATGACTGGCTGACACGACGTTTTTGATACATCACAAGATGTAGAAGCTGCGTCGCATGAGGATATAAAAAGGTAAGAAAATAACTGATTATTTATCAGTGTCACATACCTACGTTTCAAGTGAAACTATTTTATGCTCACGAAATCTGATGACGCATATTTTTATTATTTTCTTGAAGTGTGTGATAGATGGCAATTGGGAAGTGCGTCAGAAATCTTATACACATTTTGTGACAGGAATTTTACGAGTAATACAAAGACATCAGTTTGCAATAATGTCTAAATTACATAAGATTCTAACGGTATAGGTCTAGCTAAAACTCAACATTCTTTTATAAAAACGAGTAATTTGAACATCCTATAGGGAGGGTATAATTATTATTTAAGTAACCAAGAAAAGTTAATAGGAAATGTGAAAAAAAAATCAATATACTTTTTTAGACGTCGTTAGTTAATTTTGTTGCTATTTTGCATCACTTTGGTTTGCTAGCGGATTCTTGCAACGCTCACAAATCTCAAAATCATTTTTTAAATTCTTACGCGACTTTGTTTCAGTATATCATATATCCTCAGCATTTTATCAGTACCGTAATTGTATCCTCGTAAATTTCTCTGTAACATTTGTTTTAGACTTTCCATCATTCCATCTCAAATCGTGGGAAATGTAATTTAGTGTGTAATAAAGAGTTTATGGCGTCGACGGTCATGGTAAATGATTTGCATCGCCAAGATGACTATAAACTTTAAAATCTTTCGTATAAAGTTGCAAATTCTAAAGCAGATGCATTTTTCAAAAAAATACGATAATTTTAACACGTTATAATGTTGTCTGAAAATTATAGTGGTTGGAACAAAATGTAAATTACAGTTATTACTTTTTTTTATTGTTCCATATTCCGATGTTTTTTGGAAGTTATTTTAAGTACGAACATGTATTTTATGATGTGTAAAATTACATATTTTACGTTGTTATTGAAAATTTGAATGCGAAATAGTAGACAATAGCATACTTAACTAACTTTGTACTTGGTTAACAACATGGGCGTCAGTAAAAAAAAGTTTACTATTGTATGAAGGTTTTATAGTTATTAAGTCAATTTTTAATTCTTTCAGTGGCACTAATATGTTTGTAATTTTGTTAACCTTCGAATACTACCTATCCCTAAAGATCATATAGCTACTATCGTCTTGACTATACAAATATCATAAGTTGGAGAATACTCTACTGCGTTTATCCAAGTAACTGCTTAAAAATCTAAGATAGCAAGAGTCATTTTACTTAATATAATGTTATTAAAAAGAAACATAAAATAAGAGTCATAATTATGGTCATCTTAGGTAATATTATTAACTAAAGCTTGTTAATTTATTAAAAGTGTCTTCAAAACTAGATTCATAATGTAACTTAAACAGTTTCTATTCAAGGGACATCTAACCATAATATGTTACAAGTATCAAAATCAATTGGGTGGGGTCTATTTTCATATGGAGTTCCTGTGGCTAAAGACGAAAATAGTTTAAAAAAGCAATATGTATCAGCCTATATTACGGAACACTACAAAACACAGGCCTCGGGAACATGTTGGCAGTCTCATCTGATCAGTTACCAACAGATCCACCACACAAAAAGCAATGAACAACAAAAATAAATTAGAACACACAGAAGTAAAAACACATCAAAAACACACAAGCAGTAAAAGCTTCATGTCATAATTGTGGCAGCCCGAATTTCGCGACAAGTCGTGCGCGATGTGTCCTCAATGCTGTGACATGATAAGCATTGTGAACGATGAAAGTGCACGGGAAAATGGAGCAAAAACTATAACGAGATTTAACGAGATTCTAATAGTCGTGCGCTGGCGGAATGCCGATTTGTTTAATTGCCATTACCATTTGAATGCAGGAAGTCTTTTACTTGTTTTAGATAAGTACGGAGAGGGTACGTCATCAGAATCTAATTTTCAACAAAATTTTGAAGAAATATATCCAAAGTCATTTAATAGAACTGATCCCATACTAATGCATGTGTGTTGACGATTTCAGAAATCACAAGAAAATCGCCCAAACTCGCAATGTATCCTATAAACATTCTAAACCATTAATTATCGGGGCAGAATTGAACACGCAGCTTCCCGTATCAAAAACATCGTTTAAATGAACTATTTATGATTTAGAATAACTCTTTCTTTTATTAAGTTTATTAAAAAGTTTACTGTGATCCAGGTTATGCCACCATAATTGCTACCAGCATATAGCCATAGACAAATCGTTATTTCTCATCACTAAGCAAAATTCTCGTCGCTTACATAGATAATCCACCTCCTTATTTACTATAAATTAAACGGATGGGGAGGAATTCCGAAAACACTACTACATAAAGCCATCATGTCCAAGGCTTATGGAAAAATTCTAGACAGGTAATAGCGACATCGTTCAAAACCTGATTGAAGTGCTCCACATCGAATTATTGAAGAAAACTTTGCACGATTATCAAAGAAAGCGATAACAATTCCCACAGATCGAGTACCGTTAAACTATGTAAATTTAGATACAAGAAAAGCCATTGTAATACTGGGAACTGCATGTAGGATTTCTGCAGTAGTTGCTGATTCTTTAAAAACACACACGATTAATTATCACGTCATTGGGTTGATAACACTACTGCTGTTCTCAGCATTCAACATCTAAAGATTCGTAGCCTAATGGCTACACATTGTCTTTAGTTGTTCTGTTCCCAGGTTAGGCTATTCTATGTATCTACTATTTATTCGATAATGTTGTCGTGATGGACTTATTCTCCCAAAAGATAATCATACAAGCGAAAGATTGTAATATCAGCAAATTATCATGTACAATAAATCATCAAGCTCATCTAGAAATTGTAATATATCAAGTAGGAAAACAAAATTCAAAAAGTAAAGTAGAAATTAATATCCGTGTCTTATTTCATTTACTTCTAACGGCCTTATTCATAGACAGTTTTAAAACCTATTTTAGTTATCAAATGTTTTGTTCCCTTCGAACGACCTTTGAATTCAGTTTGAGCGAAAGAGACAAAACATTAATTAGCTAAAATAGGTTTCAAAACTGTCTATGAATAAGGCTGTAAATGTGTAAAACAATAATTACAGAACACTACATATTCATATTAACATTGCGAAAGATAAAAAATCCATTAATCTGAATGCTGTTTCCGACGAAGATGAGCATTTAATGAAGGCTATATTAAGAACAGATATTAATAACAGTTAAAGAAACGGAAGCGCAGATGATGCAGATGAAACGACTGAGATTACAGCGTGTTTATTGATAATTAATGTATCTGTTGCTGAATATTTGCATTATTAATATATTTATGTAATGGTTGATATAATAATATAATAAATAGACAGCATTTTCCTGCTATCCGCTCATTAGTAATTTAATAAGGATATTAAGAAACTATGATACTTTCATTGGTAAAAGAAATCGTATTTTTAAGAGTCAAATAGTATTCGTAATATGTCTCACAATTAAGAAAAAGACCGACGTAATAGTTCATGACAACCTCTACACGTAAAAGAACACTAACAGCTAAGGTAAATTAACTGGCAAAAAACAGCACTTCGCCTAATGGTAAGTTCTGTGTATACAATCCAGATGAAGCTGTCTATAACCTAAAGCTATTCTTCATATTATGATGTATGGTGACCTCTTTAGATGTTACTTTCCGCCTGGATAAAAATACTCATCATTGGATGAAAGACGGGGCATAGGATGGGAAACTTATTCACAGATGAACAGTGCAAAAATAGGAAGTAGCAAATCTCTAACCATATGGAATTTCCTTGAGGGAGACCTATGCTTAGCAGTAGCCTTTCCGTGGCCTAAGAGAAATGACAGCGTTTGTGTCGCAGTTGGTTAGACGCCGGCTGTGAAACATAAGGTCGTGGTTTCGATCCCAGCACCAAAACAAATATTTGTGTGATCCACAGGTTTCGGGTCTGGGTGTTTGTGAAACCGAAAAGTCTCTCGTAGTTTCTGATACCCACGAGACAAGACTAGATCTAAGTGTGGAGTCTGGACTATGTATGTGACTATTGGGTGTATTCATTTATTTATTTAAATAGAAAAAGAAATATTAAGATATGTAATGAACACGGATCTAATTTCAATTGCGAAAAATCCAAAATATTATGTTATATTCAGATTGTTTGTATACTTAATATGCTTGTTTTCAACAAGAAAGTTATTTAAAAACTACTCTCCAATACCTTACAAAGTATATTTTCATGTGAAGTAAAACAGTTATTATACAATAATTAGTATTAAACACTGTTTTTTTCTGAGCCAGTGCTCCGATAGCATCTCGTAATGACGCCGCTGCCACGCGGTGACACGGTTTACATCCCATGTTTCTTGTAAACATATTCTTTGGCTTAAAGTAAAATATGGCTAAGATATGAATTTAATTCTAAAACACTTGGTGCGGTTTAGGAAACATTGAAATTAAATAGACTGCCTCGGTGGCGTAGTTGTATTAAGGTATGATTGCAAAACTGAGGTTTCGGGTTCGAAGCCCGGGTCGAGAAAAGTGATATTGGATTTTTCTATTCATTATGAGCCCGGAGTCAGGAATTTGTCCCCGATATGGCGATAGGCTCGCCTCCTATCACATCATGGGACGGAAAATACAAGGCGAAACGAGGGTGTCTAGTTTGCACCTCTGCCTACCCCTTCTGGGAAAAAGGCGTGTGTTTATGTATTATGTTATGTATGAAATTAAATAAAGGTTTTGAAACGAAAGTAATAGGAAGTTTTATATCGTTTAGTTGATACGCTGAACAGTTGATTGAACCAAGGTAACACTACAATTAATTGTTTTAAAGATTTTTTTACTAGTAGGTATACGAGTATTAGTGTAACTACAACGAAACTGTTGGTAAGTCCTATCGAATGTTAATGAATAGTAGTCGGCAAATGATGTTTATCTGTCGATGATTACCGTCATATACGTACAATTATTGTAATTGTTTTTCGTTTGCTTAGCGGAGACACTGAAAGTGTATTTATCCCTAATTTTCGCTTCTCATCCTCGAACAACTCTTGCTGACAAGATACCTAAAGTTGCTTTATTGACAGTCTCCATGGCGCAGTCGGTTAGACGCCGGCTGTGAAACATGAGGCCGCGGGTTCGATTCTCGCTTCGAGACAAATATTTGTGTTATTCACAAGTATTTGTCTTGGGTCTGGGTGTTTGTGAGAACGAAAAGTCTCGCGTAGTGTCTGATATCCACGACAGAGGACTCGATATTAGTGTGGGGTCAGGATTATGTGACTGTTGTGTGTATTTATTTATATATTTTTGTAAGTACATATAGCAGAAATTGCATTCTATAAAGTATCTTGTACTTTAGCTCCTATATTATAAAGTAAACGGAAAACAATGTAATAAGCAGTTTGTATTTAATTGAGGCTGATAAAACACCTCAGGCAGGCGGCGTTTAACTATTTACTAAGGAAAGTAAGTAGTAATATATTATAAGTTATAGCTAACGTATGTGGAATCTTGGGTATGGCTTAACAAGCATGAAAGTAGGCTTTACTTTTTGAAAATAGATACATCGTACTTTCAGAGTGGAATTGATCCATATTGAAAGATTAAATGATGTGATGGCACAGAAATATATGGTATGTAAGTCCGCCAACCCGCACTAGGCCAGTGTGGTGGACTATATGGTCTAACCACTCTCAATCGTACTCTCGATTGTAGAGGAGGCCCGTGCCCTGCAGTGGGCCGTATATGGGCTGATACAATACAGAAATATGCATTGAAAGAAGATGCGGAGGTCAAGATAAAATAGGCAATTATAATAGAGTTTAGACATTAGGATTAATTATAGAGACTGATTACAAGTGATTTTAAGCATTTTTTTACAGTGTGAAAGCAACTAGTTTGGTTACCAATAAGTTAATATGGTTTTTTTCCAACGCCTATTTGTTTGCTTCGAGATTGTTTTTATAGGAAATTGTACTCTCTCAGTTGTCAGTGTAAATTCTTAGCGTGAATTGGCGTTTGAAGCATCTTGCTAGTGTAGTCGAAGCAACATTTTTTCGAAGGCAACTTTCCTTTAAAGCCAGTTTAGGTAAACAAGGGACCGTTGAAAGGCGGAATAATCTAGAACCTAGGCCCTAGTCGTGACTGGCTTTACCGCAAGCATTCCTAAATCACAATATACGAGTAGAAAGTGTAATAAGGTGTAAATCTGATAAAATATATGAACCATTGTATCCTTAGAAAGTGGCACATACGACGTTCTGTTATGCGCTGTGCTTAAATGGTTGGTTGTGACAGGTTGTCTCCAACATATAGATATACGTTTCTAGACACTTATAGCTCAGTGGTTAAATGCAATGTTAAATGGAATTGTGACATTCAAAATTTTAATGGGATTGTAGAATAGGATTTTTGTAACTACTGCCAACCTGACCTCCAAGACTTAAATCGTCGGACTTTGATAAGAAAAGAAAGAAGTTTATTATACTCAGTTAAAACAATAATTAAAAGATGAACGACGCTTGAGAGCGAAGCTGTTACCTCATATTAACATTCTGAACTCCCTCAGATTTATTTTTTTGGATACAAACTGACTTTAGCACAACTCTACAATATACTAATATATTAATAATTAAACATAATAAGTATGCATACATAAACATTTTCACGCATAATTAATTTATGCAGCCAATAATGTATCCGGTCATAAGGCGCTGACATTGTCAACTAATTTATTAAATTACAGCAACCCACACTTTCCAAAAAAGTTAATTGAAATAAGAAAATATTTTAAAAAGTATATATTATTTTTTTTGTCGTGGTGAAATTATTATTTTTTAAATTTTTTGTCGTGATGAAATATTGAGTGATATTACAATAATATACGTAACATGTTTATGAATCTCTATCAGTTTAATGTATATCAATGTATATTATGTATATCGTATTGCCTAAGAAAGATTCAGATTGGTCATATACCTTGTCGGTGGTCCCACTAGTACTATATCCATTCCAGACAGTCATACCTACGGGATTGACGCACTTCAATGACTACTGCAAAATAGGAACTACTGACACACAATTTAGTACCCTCCTAATCACGACCATCCATTGTCGCCACAAAATATATTATTTTTTATTCTAAATTCGAAGGTACGCGTCACAAAAAAAAAATGCTAATTTATGGTCTTAGTATCTCCTTAAAGAACACATTAAAAGTAATATGTTACATGCAAATGTTTAAAATATAGAAATCGTTCAATTAATGTCTCCAACGAGCCAAAACGATACGTTACAGATCCGATAGTATCTACGAGTATGTTTAATGACGTTTGAAAGTTCCAACTGGCGTCTAAACGAACGCTGTGAGTCGATTTGAAAGGAAAATTTATTCCGACGCATGCCTTATTTAGAATATTTTATGGGTTTTGAGTTATGAAACAGTAAAATATATAATAATTATTAATTTATTCAACATAGTAAGTTTGGAGTTAGGATCTATGTGTAATAAAATTGTGATTATGTCAGTACATTGTGGATATTTATGAAAACCTATGATGCGGGCAAATCATTAGCAATAGACCAAATAACATCTCTGGGGCTTGAAATATCACGTCCCATCGGACTACATCGCACCATTAGACCACCTGCCTCTTGATAAAGAACTTCAGTGGCCTGTCTGGATGCCAATTAACCGTCTTCGCACAGTTGCGGGCCGCTGCTAGGTAAATTTGGTAACGTGGGGGCATCAAACAAAGTCCGATTGTGACTGTGTTGCCCCCGAACAAAATATGTCACACTTATTGATGTGCCCACTGTGCCCTGTACCAAAAAGGACATCATCGAGGCTACAAACGCTGCCATAAATGTAGTGACCTAATGGGCCGGAAAATTTTACAATTTCCCTTACAACAATTACGAGTTTTAGAGGAAAAAAATTGAGCCATTGACTCGAACGAAGAAGAAGATTAGCAATAAAACCTTTAACATTATTTTTAGACATGTCTAAAATTAGTAATTAAAGTCAGTCAATAATCCATCCAGACAAAATCAATAAAGAGACAAAATACAAATTATCATTGAGAAACAAAAAATCTACAAAATTAAGTGTGAGAATTATTTCGACAGGAAACTCGGCAAAAGGAAGCCCGGTGTCGATACTCGCTAGTCGCTTGAAGCTGTCTTATTTCTCATAATGTGTACTGAACGTGTATTCATATTATATTCTGGATCAAAGAAACGCAAAGAATTACGAGTATTTTTTAAAAGACTTGGTAAATTTCTCTACGTTTCGCAAATATTTTATCTAAGTATAGTCAATAGAAATACGTGTTTTACTGACATGAAATATAACTGCAATACATCCGATAACAATTGCAGTGAAATCTATGGTATGTAAAGTTCGCCAACTCGCACTAGGCCAGCGTGGTAGACTATGTGGCCTAACTCCCAATCGTACTCTGTATTGTAGAGGAGGCTCGTGCCCTGTAGTACGACGTATATAGGCTGACACAGTGCAGTACAGTAAGGCGAAACGAAACCCACTTGCCGAAGTCTATACTTCGGGTTTTTTAACCAACTTCAAAAAAGAAGATTCTCAATTCGTCGAAATCCTTTTTTTTTGTTTTTTCAAGTATGTTCACCGAACTAAACTCATTTAGAAAATTATTTTTTTGTTTTTAACATTGTTCATAACAATATTCTGATAGCAAAAAATAACACACATGACAAAAGATACGGACAAATTATAACGCAACGTCTGTCTAAATTCAACTGGCGTGTGGCAAAATTTGAAACTACAAATAAAATTTAAAAAATCCTGTCTATCTCATTGTTTGAGTCATCGTTTAACCTGTATGTAACCTTAACTAAAACATATTTATGCTTTATTTCTATAACTTCAAATCAAAAAGACCATAATATTTATAATTTGGGCGTTAGAGTACACAGGTTTGTAAATTTACACAGTCGTTTAAAAGGTTTTAACTAAATTTTTCTTTATATATAATCCCACGATTTTCTATCCCACACCAATACAAAGCGTCATAAAAGTCATTTCCTATCGCATAAGGCGGTAATAATGTTTATCTACGAGCGGTTTATGTCATGTGAAAATGTTCAAACGCGGTTTTTCATATCTCAAAAATATATTTATAAATAACTGAGAATACAAAATTGATAAACCATTAATCATGATTAAATAAACCTTTATTTAAACACTAACTTTAAAAACAAAGGAGACAACATAAAATTTGTCTCAAAATAATATTTTGGAAAAGACAATTAATTACTTTCGTCTCAACTATGTATATTTTTTACGTAACAAATAATTATTATAACTTCTTCTAAATTCAAGTGAATAAACATTGTAATCACAATGTATTTTTATAAATTAAAATTATTTTTTTAAATGTGTAATTAAATTACATTGTAAATAAAATAAAATAAATGCACGCAGGCAATAAATACAAGTTATTTTTTGGCTAAGTTATTTACCATCCAATAAATACGACAAAGTTATAATTTTCCTAAATTAATTTAGGAAATAAATTCAAAACACAAAAATTCAATTTACCTCGTATTTACAACTCGCACCAATTTTCGAAAACTATCAAAGTACACAACACCACTTTTTCAAAAACCTTAGCAATCAACGACCGCACGTCACCGACTTAGATGGTATAATGGTGCGACAAGCTGCAACCAGCATTATGGTAGCATTACACCACCACACAACCGAAACTATGCTTTATAATAAAACACGTAGAGTAGATTTTGCACTAAATGTTTCCAAAGATGATGGTAAAAGCAATTTTTTCGCAATGTTCTTATAAATCGTAATCCCTTTGATCGATGAAAGTGGTGAGCGAAAAAACTTGAAGGTACGGATTTGGTGTTAATGAACTGTCAACGAAGGCATAACACATTTGTTTTTATATATTATGTGACGTAATAAAGGTTGCAAGGTTGCGGTACAGGGTGCTGTCAATTTATTTTTAAAACACCCAACAGTCACATACATAGTCCTGATCCCACATTAAGATCAATTAAGTCTTGTGTGGTGAGTATCAGAAGCTACTACAGACTTATCGGTCGCATAAACACCCAGACCCGAGACAAATACTTGTGGGCCTCACAAACATTTGTTTCGGTGCGGGGATCGAACCCGCGGCCTCTCGTTTCACGGGCGGCCTCTAACCAACTGCGCCACGGAGGCTTTAAATAGATCCTAGTGGAACTTATCAGGGAAAGCCCCTGGTCACATGTAGACAAACTATTCCTGTGGAAAAAGAATGTAAAAAGATATTGGTAAAGTGCACCCTGATACTACTGCGTTGAACTAACCCAGTTCTTTAAAGATGTTATATTGATCCAGGACAGATTTGGGATTAACTATTTTTGATGACAATAATCTAAATTTTTTGAAGAGCTTAATAATACGTCGCTTTTGGTTATTGCAATTTGGCAATGGAAATTGTTAGTTAACAAGTAATTGTAATAAAAACCGCATAGATTTTTTTATTGCGTTGATTGGCGACCCGAGCATGCCATTCGCCTGATGCTAAGCGATACGACCTCTCATGGACAGCAGCAAAACCAAACACCATGAATAACAAAGCAACGCTTGGCGTGGATGCCTTGAAAACTCCAACATTAGGTTCGTTGCAGTACAATCAAGATAACCTGATGGAAAGTGATAACTGTCGCTCATTAACACCTAGGAAATTATTGGCTTCCGTCAATCTTACTGACCAAACGAGCGCCGATAGCCAGCCTTGAACACTCGTTTAAGATACTTATTTTCTAGGCTGATTGGTACTTTATTTACGTCAATTTTCTGTGAGATAGTGGTACTATAGGAATTACTTCTAATCCGTCCATTTAGGCTCAAAAACATAGGTGTTCAAAAACGTTTTTAAAAGCCCATAACATAACATTCATATTTATATACATATATTAGGAATAATCAAAATTTGTATCGGGCACTCTGTAGGTAAATGAATAACTACATACAGACTGGTAGAGGTGTCAAGATATCTTAGTTATTTCCTTATAACAACAGGGTTTATAACTCGTATTTAAAAGATTCTTGCCTCAAACTTAATTTTCTTTTCTATTCATATTCGTGGCATCGATCAAATGCTAAGTATATTAGTAGGTTTAAAATTGTGTACTCTACGCACGTTCAATAAATTCTCAGTGCGAGTTGACAGGTTTCTATAGAAATCTTACAAAGGAGTGAGTGATGTCAGATTTTCTTGATAGTTGACTCCATGACGTTGAGGGCTAGACACTGACTGGAACGCAAAAGAACGTAGGCTCGACTTCTGTTCCCAGATATTATGTTTTTGATTCGGACAAATGGTTCACATAGTCAACAAAGCTATGCATTCGCATTTATAACTTAGTAATTATGGAGCTAAAGTAAATCATTAGTCTGTAATCAGTCACTATCGGGCACGGGAATCATTTAAAAATGAGAGTTCGATTGAGAGGACCTAGGCCTTAGTCCACCATGCTGGCCTATTATAATACGTAGGTTAGGCTGACTTCACATAATATAGATTTTTTAATAATGTACTTCATTTTAAAACACTATTATTTATGTTACTAAATAAAAGTCTCGCAGATTTTATCACTAAACCAGGTTCGAAGGTTCAAAGTATAGCTTTGCAGAAGATTAAACTGCAATATTGCCAAGAGCTGAACCGTTCGCTCGTGTTGTTTCATTGTAAAAACGTGAATGAACAAAAATAAATATTATTACACAATAACGCACGCTCGTAAATCTATCAAATGTCAAAATCGTGGTAATTGCAGTGAAACCATTTATTCACGCACGCCATTCTTGTGTACCGTGAACCGTCTGGCAACCCGAGAACATATTTCCGCCTTTCGACCATCATTCATTTTATCCACAATTAATTTTAGTGATAAGTAGTTTAATTATAAAGTTGCTGGTGGATATTCATATCCGTCCGGATGGTGACCAGTGCGCAACGATTTACGACCCGTGATAGTCGTGGGATGGTGACCAGTGACCACCTTTCACAGCTATTAACGACCTCTGACGGTCATGTAAAGGTGTCGCATGTCATATCTATTCTGTATATGATATCCGGACACAGTTCATCATCACCATCAGGCCGATGCAGTCCACTGCTGGACATAGGCCTCTCCTAAGGTACGCTACAGAGCCCGGTCTGCTGCTTTATGCATCCAGCCGCGGCCCTCTTGTGCAAGTCGTCCCGCCATTTGGCTAGTGGATACAATTACGCTGACATAATTTTGACAGCCACCGAGGCGCAGTTGGTTAGACGCCGGCTGTGAAACAAGAGGCCGAGGGTACGATCCCCGGCCGAGACAAATGTTTGTGACGCCCACAAGTATTTGTCTCGGGTCTGGGTATTTGTGAGACCGAAAAGTCTCTCGTAGCTTCTGATACCCACGACACAAGACTTAATTGATCTTAATGTGGGGTCAGGACTATGTATGTGATTGTTGGGTGTATTAAAGTATTATAATAGTAACAATGGATGGGACGTGGCTACCCAGCATCAGAGGATACTGCATCCAAACTGCATTTACCATCATGTGGATTGTCGACGTTTGTCGTGCCAGAGTAAAAATATAGAAGTAAATAACACATTGAAATGTTGAATAATAATCTGTATCTCTATTAGCCCATATACGTCCCGCTGCAGGGCACGGGCTTCTTCTATAATCGAGAGTACGATTGAGAGGGGTTAGGCCATATAGTCCACCACGCTGGATAATAATACAACTTATAATAAGCTTGTATTGCTTCGAGGGGATAGTATATAGAGATGTCAATAATACCACCAGCTGCAGTTCGATGAACTTATTTCTGCCTCAAGATATTTTTTTTATCAGCCCATATACGTACACTGCTGGGCACGGGCCTACTCTACAATCGAGAGAATCGATTGAGAGTTGTTAGGCCATATAGTCCACCAAGCTGGCCTAGTGCGGGTTGGCGGACTTACATACCGTAGAAATTCCCTCAAGATATAATAGGGGAATAAAGTCCCATTTACACGAAGAGAGTTTCTTGCGGCGAGAATCGTATGCATTTATCGCATGACATAACCGCCATAGATTATCGTGTTCTGACAAATGTTTACACGATGCAACTTTTTTATATCTTTACGATAATCATATCTTTGAGGCGAGAAACTCTCCCCGTGTAATTGGACCTTTAGTCTATCACCATACTAAACACAAATTCCCGTCCCGAGCATCAAATAAGCAGTATTTTGAAACGAAAAACTCATACAAAGTAAAGTACCCGAACGCGGAAACCAACCTAGGACCTTACGGTTGATAGCCCATACATGTTCCACTCGATAACTACACCAATGAGGCGATTGAATGTACTCAAGTTAATGAAAATCAATGTAAATTAATGCATTATGTAATGAAATTACGCTACTTCTTGAAACCCTAGAATAAGTAATCTCTACAAAAAGTGCAAATATACTTGTGGTAGGTCTCTTAAATGTGAGAGACCGTCTGGATAGGTACCACCGCAATTTGTACGCGACACCAATATCTGTGGATCACACAAACATAATTTTGTTTCGATCCGGGGTTCGAACCTGCGTACTCTGATTTCACAGGCAGAGACTATTTAAAGGAAAAAACAATTAAGCGTTTTGGATATTAAAATTAATGCGCTGTCTATTGCTCAGCATAATAATTCGTTCGACGCATGATTGCATTCATTTTTCTGTAAGCACTAATATTAAATTGATCTGATTAAATTCAAACCAACGATTTTCTAGAAATCATTTTCTCATTTATTGGCGAGCAGATGATTTGCATTCAATGCAGGGGCCTCGATGCCATGTGACATTTACTTTCCAGTATTTAATATTCAGCGTTCACTTTCGCACCGTGGACTGGCAGCACTGGTAATGAACTCGTAAAATTTGTTTCATCTTAGTAAATCGATATTGGTTCGATTTCACAACCATACTTACATATTTAGGATGAGAAATGTTACTTGCATTTAACAGCGCCATCTTTTGAGCAATATATGAATATTTCATCGTACATTAAAACTTTTTTTTAAAAGATAATATAATTTTAGGTATACAGGAAATAAAAATATATTTAATAACTGATATAAAATAGATTTTTTTGTAACTAGTTCTTTAAGTATACATATTATGTAATTACCTAAAAATTATAATATTTTAAACTTGCAATGTTATCGTGAAATTAATTATAATCGCCTATTTTGTAAATAAACATACATAGATTTTGATAATCATAACGATTAACACAATTTTAATATATTGAACATTTGTCTACAGTGTCATCTATCGGTACAATTTAGAATTACATAATCTGTGAACTACACAGAATATAAGTCTATCAAAAAGTTTAAGCTTATTTCGCTAGATGGCGTTATTTAAAATACGTTACTACTTTTAGTTTAAATCATTAGATATTTTATTGCTGGCAAATTTTATTATCAATAATATTATAAAAATAACGATATTTCAAAAAATCATACATACATAAACATAACGCCTTTTTTCCAGAAAGGGTAGGTAGAGATGCCACCAGGACACCCACGTTTTGCCTCATGTGTTCCGTCCCATGTAGTGATAGGGGGCGAGCCCATCGCCATATCGGGCACAAATTCCTAACTCCGGGCTGATAATGAATAGAAAAATCCAATATCACTTTGACCGACCCGGGATTCGAACCCGAGACCTCAGCTTTGTAATCATACCGTATTACAACTACGCCACCGAGGCAGTCCGTTTTCTATAGAAAGCCGGTATTTATCAAACTTCGAACACAAATTTATAGTTGGTTTCGTCTTCTTTTCCTCTTCAGCCGGAGGAAGTCCACTGCTGAACGAAGGCCTCCCCTAAGGACCTCCACATAGACCTGTTGGAAGCGGCCTGTATCCATAACAGTTTTTTTATTGTTATGAAATCACGGAGTCGTATATTTTATATCCTTTGCCGGTCCACGGACGAAAAATATTTGGAAATGATTGTAATATATTATAGATGTCACGGATGTAATATTTCGTTAATAGATAATATAAGTACAAATAATATTTTATTTAACAGTTTTAGTAACGGTTTTTAGGGCATAGGAACTGTAAAACAGAAATATAATTTACATACCACATGTCTGACAACGTGACTTAATAATTGAATAATACCAATATTTAAAATTATCCGAAATATTTGTATTTCAGATACGGTCACCACTTCGGATTTGTATTTCATAGCATAGATGCGGCAAACGAGCAAACAGGTCACCTGATGGTAAGTGATCACTGCACATGCACATCCAAATTCCACGGATGTGCGGGTAACACGCCCACTTAGGAGAGGAGCGGGAAGAAAAAGGATGGGAAGAGGAAAGGGGTATTGGGCATCCGTCAATCTCACTCACCGAACGAAACGCGACAGCAAAGCTGCTACACGTCGATTTCCTGTGAGACAGTGGTACCGCCGCTGTCAAGCCTGCCCATTCATGCTGTGTTGACTGACAACAGCGTGCCTCTACCACTTCCAGAATTATATTTTCGATATTAATAACAACATAGCTCCATGACATTCCATATTTAAAACAACATCCTTCTTTACTTCACGTTAAAACACAATCCGACCCGGAGCACGCGCCGTCCATTATCTTTATAAATAAGAAAGTTTGGTAATAAGCCCCTCGGAAGTTGACGCCCGGGGCCTCAGCAAAAATCGTAAAAGCTGAGGGGGATTTAATTAAATTATTTGTTTTTTAATTATAAATTACGCACGTTCGCTAATGGACACCGCCCGTCGGCTTTCAAGTTAACTTGCTTTTTACATTTGGTTCGTTGGAAGGAAAAGTTTTTGTATAAAATGTCATGTTTAAGAGAAGCATTATTTGATTTGGTCTTGTAACTTTCTAATGTGTAGGCTATGATGCCCGATTTTAAATATATTACGTATATATTGTACGTGAAATGTTGTCTAGTCAGATTAATTAACGTTCTTTCTATTAAATACTTAAATTATTTCAAATCACAAGAATCAGCGCCTGCAATACGCACAAAATACATATATCAGCTGTATTGAAAACTTACTCCTTTTATGAAGCCGAGTAAAACGATCAATCAATTAATGATTTATCAATCTATTATATGCCGTGGTCAATTAGGCATTTGTTAAATCCTCCCCCCTTTAAAGGGTGTCATGTCATACCTCCACAGGCCGCATTAACTTAATTCCAATCCACGAACTGCTAATGTATTATTCGTGGATGAAATTAAAGTATAGCAAAACATCGAACGGTCTGTATGTTCATCTGATTTTTAATTTATCGCAAACAACGGGTGTAAGTGCGTGGTGGCCTGTTGGTAACGGACTAGATGCGGCAGCCTACATGTTCACGGTGGTCGCGGGTTCAAATCCCAGGGAACACCTCTGACTTTTCGGAGTCATGTGTGTATTGAAAGTCAATTACCACGCACTATAACGGTGAAGGAAAACATCGTGAGGAAACCTGCATACCGTTTCGATTCGAAATAATTTTTATGGAATGTTAAAGTCCGTCAAACCACACTAGGCCAGCGTAGTGGATATGGCCTAACTACCACTATCAATCGTAGTCTCGATTGTAGAGGAGGTAGTCTCGATTGTAGTGCACTGCAGTGGGATGTATATGGGCTGATACAGACAGACAAACGACGGGTTACTGGAAACAAACTAATGCAATAATAATCACCCACAATACTACAGAGGTGGTTGTACTAACCTTGAGTGGGGTGAAGACAAGTGGGTGAGTTCACGATGTAGATAATATGACTTCAGAAAAATTTAGGTCGCGGCATTTTATATGACACATCTATATGTCCTGGGTTCCAGGAGTCCAAATAAACCGGAATATTTCTCTTTTGGGACTTGACTGCAACATTGGTTATAGGACATAATTACCATGATATAAATAGGCATTGTTGGAAGTCGCTGCATGCAGGCCACTATCAACAGGCCAATGTGGAGATCCTTGGGGGAGGACTATGTTCAGCAGTGGCCTTCCTGTGGCTGAAGAGAGAGAGAGAGAGAAATAGGCATTACGTACTTTTTTTTCTTCCAACAGCGATTTATTTCTTATCCTATATTTATAATTTAGAACGAAGTTTGAACAAAATTAGTTATTTCTCTAATAACTCACACTTGTCTGCCATCGCGAGTGAATCCACGGGCCCTTGTTGTTAAAAACACACAATTTCACTCTCAATTTTCCAGCAGCGCCGCACTCAATCAGTTAAATTGGCTCGCGCGCCGACAACTCATCACGTACACGAGTGTTTCACATTCAATTAATAATTTCCAATACAGAAAACGATTTTTTATTTCCGACTACCTTTGTTTACACTTGGCTACTTTGCACGGTAGATGGCGTTGTTAAGTAAATTAATTGACCGGCGATGGCAGCCGTTTTGGCTTATTGAGTTTGTAACGAGTACAGATTTTTTTACAAGATACTTACTACGGTCTCCGGGACAATAATAAATTGAAAAATCCAATATCGCTTTGCCCGACCCGGAATTTGAACCCGAGACCTCAGCTTTGCTATCATACCGTTGTACAAATGCGCCACCGAGGCAGTAATTTTTTTTTATGTCGAATATGCAACGACATAATAGCAGAAATTCAGACAATCGTTTTCTTATCTTACAACAGGAAAAGCCGAATAATTTTCTCAATTTACCGGGAATTTGGGCCAGCTGTATCCGAAAGGTAGTTACGAAATAAAGTAACCCCTACACGAAGTTACACAATCCTACATCATCATGACAGACAGTGAAAAATATTTCATGCAATCTTAGGGCTGCCTCTAAAGAAAATTACGCGTTTATCAAGGTGCTTCTGACTGAACGCACAGTTTCGCCCCTAACTGACAGCCAACCCTTTTCAAAAATATGACATTATCTATTTACTATGAACTGTTTTCGCTCGCCAAACAGAAGAATAAAGGAAATAACTTTATGTTGCGAGGTGTGTACATTTGAGTCTTGAAAATATTTTCGATTTCTCCAATGATCGTTCTGTAAGATATCTTACATATTGAAAGTACCTAACTTATTTTATTAAATATTCAGATTTAGTTTTATTTTAAGTGGAAAACTGGTCATTGGACGTTTCTAACTATTCCCTGCTGAACATAGATCGACCACAATTTTTCCCGTAATAGGTCTAATACCTATTCCTTTCCATTTTGAGAGCACAGTAACACCTCACGATCCAAGTGTAGATGTTGGTGGTTGTCGATAATGTGCTATCAAGAACGAGAATTGCTCACTTGTAGAATTTATTTAACACGAAATAGTATATAAAATTACTGTACTGTACTGTAATGCATCAGACCAGATACGTCCCACTGCAGGGCGCGAGCCTCCTCTACCATCGCGAGTACGATTGAGAGTGGTTATGCTACATAGTCCACCACGCTGGCCCAGTACGGGTTGGCGGATTTTACATACCATAGAAATTCTAGAAAATTAGGTTTGTTTTTTCCTAGCCTATACTGTCCCACTGCAGGACAAAGGCCTCCCTTTCCTTCTTCCACCCTTCCCTATCCAAGGCTTTCTTCCACCATTTGGTATCAAAATGGTCCAGGTCATCTCTCCACCTTCTGCGTGGCCTACCACGAGGTCTTTTCAAGTTGTGTGGAGCCCATACAGTATAAGAAATCTAACAATATTTCCTTTACCTTCTCTTCCATCGTAAGCAATAAAAGATTCATAAATATTTTACACCTATGTGTTATACCTTTATAAACCCGTAAGGGTCGGAAAAAATGCTTGAAAAGGGAGTTAAATACACCCCCATTGTGCGCATAATTAATAGCATTCCACGAGGTGGGTTATGTAAAAATTACACTTTTGTCATTTAATTTAAACGGTTTAAAAAAAGGTTTTTGAAGGATCATCCGTTTGGTATCCAAGCACCTTTATACAGGCTGATTTTGACATATGTTACTTAATTTAACCTACATGTTTCTCATCACCCAAAGTGACATTGTACACAATCTGAAAAAATCGAAGATGATTTTTTTTGTCAAAAATTGTGATTTTAGTTTTCATGATTTTAGGCCAATCCGTATAGATAAGAGTATTTTTTCCGCTTAACTGACCTTCAGACCGGATCGGAAACTTACTTGAGTCTTAAAAAGAATCGTACCTTTACGGGTTCACCAAAGGCCTTGGAGACTAAAATCACGATTTTTGACAAAACCACCAGGTAGGTTTTTTTTTTCAAACTTGGAGCAATGTTTCCTGAGGAGGAACAATTAGTATAAATAAAATAACGTAGGTCAAAATTAAACTGTATAAGTTGACTTTGCAACACTTAAGACAAGTATTACTCGAGATAATAAGATATTTATTAAAATTTCAAGACATTTTTTGAATTGCCATAATAGGCAGACGAACTAGCGGCCTGCCTGATGGAAAGCGGCTACCGCTGCCTAAGACCTTCGCAGTGCCAGGGACCCAGCACAACAAAGTCGCTGCCTACCTTAAGGAGAGTACTCTCTTTAAGCCTCGTTTGAAGAAGGATAGGTCATAGCGCTCAGGAAACACCGATGCAGGGAGTTCATTCCAGAGTTTGACATTATCATACTAATTAGTTTTTATTGACTGCCTCGGTGGCGTAGTTGTACTAAGATATAATTGCAAAGCTGAGGTCTCGGGTTCGAATCCCGGGTCCGGCAAAGTGATAATAGATTTTTCAATTCATTATCAGCCCGGAGTCGGAAATTTGTGCCCGATATGGCGATAGGCTCGCCTCCTATCACTTCGTGGGACGGAACATACGAGGCGAAATGTGGGTGTCATCATCTGGCTACCCCTTCTGGGAAAAAGGCGTGAGTTTATGTATGTATGTAGTTTTTAGTGTTACGTAAGACGGAAATATAACTAAGCTACTTGTAAAACTTCGGTGAAACGTTGATAGCACTCATGGCACTACTGCCTACCCCATTGTTTATGATCTTATGTATGTCTATTACATTTATGTATACAGGGTATATCAAGACTGCTACCCAAGCCAGGTGGTAGTTTTAGTGACTACAGACACGATGCAACTAAAAATTTTGCAAAAAAACGCGACGATTTTTTTTTTTTTTTTGTAATGTTTAAAACATTATTGTGTTTGGGTGGTAAATCCATAAATTTTGCTAAAATTATCATTTGAAGCCTTGCGTACTATTGCGTCTTTAAAAATGACTTTTTTAGGAAAATGTATTTATTTATCACCCAAATACGACAGGAAAAAAAAATTGCAAAAAAAATCGTCGCTTTTTTTGCAAAAATTTTAGTTGCATTGTGTATAAAGTCACTAAAAGTAACACCAGGCTTCGTTTTCTGTAGCAGTCTTGATATACCCTCTATAAATATAGTATATGTATTACTAAAAGCACAAATAATTAATTACTATTCTCACGCTAACATTCTCAAAGCAACTAAGCCCTTACAGGCGGCCCTAAACAGCTTAAAGCATCTCAACATAATACGTTTAAGTACAGAACACAATACATGGGTAAACGATAACCGAGAACTCCACCCCTTAGCAACTATCAACATTACTAATTTGATACATTATAAAATCAATACACAGACTGTACGCCATATTCTCGTATATGTACATTGTAATACTGGAATGTTTGAAAAGAAACTAGTCATTAATTTTGGGTTTTATCGTAGAATTTTAAGTAGAATAATGATTTTTAAAATGTCACTGTAATGTTTAGTTAGTTATCTAATCTAGAATTTTATATAAGGGTATATACATCGTGGGACGGAATATACAAGGCGAAACGTGGATGTTCTGGTAGCACCTCTGCCTACCCCTTTTGGGAAAAAGGCGTGTGTTTATGTATGTATGTATGTACATCTATCTATATCTATATCTAAACATATAATAAAGTAACCGATCGATTCCTGTACGTGGAAGATAAATGAGAAAAACTGATATGGGGGCACTGTATTAACGTAATAGAATCCAAAACAATGTTTTTAGAATGTTTGTCTGTGCAGTTGTGCGCGATGAACTAAAAAAACGGCTATACGGAATCCTTTGAAATTTTGTATAAAGATAGCTGACACCCTGGATTATTACTAAAGCTACTTTTTTCCGGAAATAGTAGTGTAGTGTTTAGTAGTGTTCGCGTATGATGAGAAGGGAATTCCGATATATTTGTTTCTTTCTTATACTCAAAGAAATGGGATGGGACTGCATGACATGCCTTGAGTGAGAATGAGACGAGACAGGGTGTGATATAAAGGGACGGGAAGGGACAGGAAATTTCAATAAAATTTAATCACGCAGACAAAGTTTGCGAGCCTAGCTAGTGCAACATCTATATCCAAAGATTACTTAGAGCCCTTAGTAACAATTTCAACGTCTCAATATAAGCCGATACATTATAAAATCAATAGACATACTACAGGCTATGTAGAGGATTGATTATTCAGGAGTTACATAAACTTGTGCGGATTAGAAGTAAAATAGGAAATGTCACAAAAGGATCCAGTTTGTTATCTAACCAGTTAGAATTAGATGTTTCATTATTGCTAGGTTATACTATTATGTCAGCCAAAAAAGTGGCTTGATTACGTCAAAAAAGACCTCAGAGCCAGTGCTCTAAACCAGCGAAAACTAGCGGCCCCGGCCCGGCTTCGCCCAGGTGCAGATTTGAAAATATTCTATCGCCTATGATCATCAGGGATAATGTAGGATTCTAACGGTGAAAGAATTTTCTAAACGATCCAGTAGTTTCAGAGCCTATTCAAAGCAAACAAACAAATCTTTCCTCTATAATAATAGTTTTATCATCATCATCATCAGCTCAGTAAGAGTCATTAGTTGTATCAGTAACTACGAGAGACTTTTTAGTTTCACAAGCACTCAGACCCGAAACAAATAATTGTGGTCCACACAAACATTTGTCTAATTGCGGAGATCAAACCTGCGGCCTCTCGTCACATTCAGCGTCTAACCAACTTCTCCACGGAGGATGTCGAAAATACGTAATAAAAACGGTAGCCACATCCCAAAATCCTATTACCCAAAGGCACAATTACCCAAAAATTGGTACCAGCAAGCCCGTTGATTACACAGGGCTCACAGACCAGCGAAATTACTGTAATCCCCTCGAGCTAGTAATAGGTGCCTTGGATTCATTAACTTGTAGGGCTTAGAGCCGGCTTTGGAGGGGAGGGGTGTGTCGGCACCCTTGTTCATGTTGCCAGGTATTGATTATTATTTTAGTATTACGTTTTTGTTGGATTGCATGTCTAGCATAGTCTTAGATTTTGTATTGTATCAGCCCATTTACGACTCACTGCAGGGCACGGGCCTACTCTACAATCGAGAGTACAATTGAGAATGGTTAGCCGTTAGGCCATATAGTCCACCACGCTGGCCTAGTGCGGGTTGGCGGATAGTCTTAGATAGTCTTAGATAGATGTCCTTTATTCTTTATCTCCTAGACCCCCTATACATGCTGTTTAAAATGTTGCCGGTTTATTAATTTTAATTGTGCTTTTGTCAGTGAAATAAAACACCGCCTCGTGACCATAAGAACTGTACAGTGATCGAAACGTCGGGAAATTAAAAAATTAAATTAAATTCGTGATAAAATCCGTAAAAAATCGTTTTATTTGTAACATTCGCGTAAATCTAAGAAACCTTTGTGTTGTGTCGTCAGATGTAGCGCGCTGCGCTGCTTACTTAAAAATATTTAAGAAAAATAAATTTAATAAAAATAGATCATCATCTTTAACCCGTTGCAGTCCACTGCTGGGCATAGGTTCTCCCAAGGTACGCCACAGAGCCCTGGCAAACATAGCGTGGGATGTCCTCTGGCCAGATGGCGGGACGACTTGCAAAAAAATTAGATCGTAGAGCCTTGATTTATATTTTTTCCTGAAATAGAAACCTTGCAGGTTACGGTTAGACTTCGGCGATCGCGGTATATTTAGGCGTTATTAGTCTAAACAATGACTAAAATACCGATAAATTAATAAATACTTAGGCTTTAGCCAAACTATGAATGATCTATGAACTCATCAATTGAATGATAAAAGTAAACATCGTACGGAAATCTAACAAATACAGACAACCAGGTATCTTTATATTAAACTACACACATATCCACATAAATATCCACTTCGCACGATGTATAAAATATATTAATTAACTTTGCACGTCGACGCTGTGGCGTATAGGTGGCCACTCAGCATATTGTTTTACTGTAGCACAAACCACACATCACCAGACTGATTTGTAGCGGTCACCGTGCACACCAAATGAATATCAGCTCGCAGGCAAACCAAAATATAAATAATATTTTTTATAGTACGAAATCACCACGCACTATAACGGTGAAGGAAAACATCGTGAGGAAACCTGCATACCATAGCGATTTGTATAAATTTCTATGGTATGTAAAAGTCCGCCAACCCGCATTAGGCCAGCGTGGTGGACTATATGGCCTAACCACTCTCAATCGTACTCTCGATTGTAGAGGAGGCCCGTGCCCTGCAGTGGGTTGTATATGGGCTGGTACAAAAAAAAAATAGTACGAAAAAGCACACGAAATATGTGTTACAACAATGTATAATGATTGGTATATATAGTCAATATTTTCTATACCAGCGTATTTTGCACCGGTAATTTTGTTAGTATTGTTCATTTATATAACGTAAAATACAAAGCGTTCGACACAAACATAAAGGTAAAGAAATACAGATTACGCTACCCCACTTACTTTCACAAAAGATTAAAAACCTCAAAGCATAATAGCTCCGCATTACAAAATTATTTCCGCACGTACAGCGGGACGAGAAAACAACCAAACAGAGGAATCGACCAATTTGAACCAAAACCATTCAAATTGCAACCGACACAGGAATCCGAAAATATGACTGCAAATTGATTTTACCAAACAAATTCTGTCATTTCACACGAATACCGACTTTATTCATATCGCACAGAAGTCATATAATTGACAGTTGACTATTAGCTCTCGTAGGGGGATGAGCAGAAATTATTTCAGAAGTGGTCAGTGGGAATTTGAGCTCTATGTGTGGGTGATAGGATTGGTATTGTGTTTATTTTCGTTTGTAAAGGCAAGGCAGCCCCCGGAGAAGTATAGTTCGCTCTCGAATAATCGATAGCTGACGTCTGGCCCTCCTCCCGCACAGGTGGTCCCTCTCTCGGCGTTTGTTAAGGGTTGTTTTCACTGCTGAGAATATTGTGAAAATTAAAAAATAATTTGCTCTTTGACAATGTAGAGGAAAGGCTGACAGAGGCCGTCTGAGTAGAAAGTATTTGGGTGTAGTAAATTATCCATCTTCGATGAAGTGACATATACCTCTTTTCTACTGGGGTGCTACGGTTATCCTCAACTTATTAAGATTGACAACGTACCTACCTAAGATGGCGACAGACGCGACAGTGGAATGGCGGTGGTAATTAATTTCCGTCAGATTAGTCACATACTGGACTGTAGTCACACGTTTTCATCAAAAACGTTCTGAAATTGTAGACTTTAACATGCTTTTGTTTTATTTATGTATTTTATTTATTTTAGGAAAACTTAGAACCAGCGTAAATAAAACAAAAATAAATATTATAACTAAACAAAGGTCAATGACAAGTTACCACCAATAGAATTTGACCTGATCCTTGATATGAACATCCAACAGACTCAGTCCTGATGCTGGACTACAGCCAATTATTTCAATAACATGAAAGATTGATTGAATAAAGAAGTATGAATTATATTACCGCATGAAACTTCCATGAACAATGAGTCCCTCCAATTTTGAGGAATCATAGGGGTTTTACTGAACTTCAAAGATTAATAAATAGAAACAACGAAAACGGAAAAAGCGGGGTTTTATTGAATTCGTCGGAAAATTTGCGGTAATATTAGTTTTTCACTTCTTACCACTAAACTAGCCAACTGCCGCAAGCACAACAAATCGCAAAGTCGCAGCACCATTCCCCACCCTTAAGAAGCGCACAGACGTGCGTCTAACAAGGCTTGTGCATCAATGAACTGGGTGTAGTACAGTGTTGCGCCGGTAATTGGGCTTTGTCTCCCGTCTGCATTGTTTTATAACAAACTTCGCCTCGTATCGATGCGGTAAACATTCCATATCTAAGATTTATACGAGTCTTCCCCGTGTTTGTATTGAAAATTGAGAATTTCCGGGTGGTAAAATTGTATGCACTATAACAGTGAAGGAAAACAGTCGTGAGGAGAAACCTTGCATACAGTAGTAATTTGCAAAAGTTTATATGGTATGTAAAGTCCGCCAACCCGCATTAGGCCAGCGTGGTGGACTATATGGCCTAACCACTCTCAATCGTACTCTCGATTGTAAAGGAGGCTCGTGCCCTGCAGTAGGACGAATCTGGGCTGATACAGAAAATTGTATGCGCTTTTAAGAATTTTTGCGAAAAACGTGATACGAACAGGTTACGTCTGGCTGGAATATTTTTTGCATTGATCACGTTTTTCGCATGACTCGTGCCCATGTGCATGCCGTTTTATGACAGTAATTTTTTTGTCCTGTTGTATTTTTGGACATGAATTTAATTTTATACTGCCAGGTAAAGCGAACAAAGTGTTAATATTTATCGATACTGGAATTATTTATGTATCTTAATGTGTAGTTCAATCATGCTATATCATTTTAACTCACATTGGACAGAAATATATATATTTTTTGTAAATATACTGTCGAACAAAATGTTTAAATACTTATCGCAAGAAATACTATTTAATGTAACCAAATGCATTTATGTATATTTGACCAGATAATTTTTAACCACATTCCAAATTAAATACATTATCCTAGGACCTAGACACTTTCCCATTCCAATAAAACTCAAAGGAAATGTGTACACCTCATTATAAATTAAAGCATTTATTCCTAAAACAGTCACCGATCCCCAAAGACCTAGTCTAGACAACACACAACAAACAAACCGACAACAGAAACAGGTGAGGGCAATTTGCAATATTCGCATCGCGATAATACGAAAAAGAAAAAAAAAACAATAAAAAACAGTTATAAAGAAAATATACTACCAATAAACGTAGAGGAACTGACACGTTTAATCTTCATCATCAGACGCAGATGTTGCTCGGAAAATGTTCGGTAGGTGATATAAAAATAACAGAGGCGCAATAATTCCAATTTAAAGGGATCGGTACAGCGGGGTTTTCCGGTGTATGGAGGTTATGATATAGCGAGGTTGTTGTTTAAAATAATGCTTGTGTATCATCAAGCGGTTTTTCAACATTCAAGGATTTTAATTAGATATTCAGTAGCTCTTTAACGTTGATTTCATCTTAAACATTCAAAAATCATGTGTTTTGTTGTTATATTCAATTATGTAAAATCAGTTTATAGATTCATTGTTATTTTATAAAGGTGTATGGCCAACACAGTCAATCATCAAAAAATAGAGCAGCAACTTCAAGGATCAAACACACCTGGTAAGGGTATCGCAAATAAACAACCTAGTTCCGTCTCTTTCTAAAATTTGAATAGGCCCGTCATCTGGCAAGAAAGTAATGTCCAACCGAAACTAGTTTTTCAGCCGAAACCGAAACCGAAAGTTATAAAAAATATTTAAAATTACGATTATTTACTAAAATTCACTGTTTTATATTAAATAAATTTATTAAATAAATGTAAAATAAACAGTGAATTTTAGTAAACAATCGTAAAATTAAATAATTTTAATTAAGAGTCGGTTTCGGTTTCGGCTGAAAAACTAGTTTCGGTCGGACACTACAAGAAAGTAATAATTCAATAAATTAACAAAACCCACAGAAAAATACAATTCATTTTTGTGTAATATTCGACTTATCGAAAACTTCGCAACAGCGGACCAAAACTTACGCAAGCACTATTATTCTGAACTGCAAATACAGGATGGTTGTAAAACTCTTTCATTGCAAATAGGCCGTAAAGAGCGCCGGATGCGTTAGACGACTTTCGATTATCTACTGTAGAGGGTAATTGTTCCTTTGTATTTGTGGATACGACGTGAAAACATCTGAGAGAAAGGGAATGAATTATTTTTATATGTTACGTTTGTAAGGTGTTAGTGTAATGTTATCTATTTATTGTTTAATAATTTGGGTTCACGTAAATTAAACAATGAGAATATTATGATATGTTTTTTTGTTGACTTTATTATGACTATTAAATTTTATAGTAAGCCAATTGTTAAGGTGTTATCGAACCACTACATTAAAATATGAAGAAGAAGGTCGGAAATTTCTACCTAGATATCATTCGTTGCCAACTTATGACAATATTATATGAAATTTTGATTGCTAGGCCGATGTATTTTTGGCCAATGCCCCGAATAAAAATAAAATGCTACGCCGATAATTTTAGATTTTTTTATCTGTCCCATCTCCACCCTTTAGATTAGTCTATGACAGACTTCCCCTAAGCTCTAGGCAGTATCCCCAGGCAGCACTCGAATAAGAAAGGGTAGTTTTACAGCGCACGAGGGAAAACTTTACGTGTTAGAGGCCAGTCTAACTTCCACCCCTTATTTTGGGGTTCGGAGCTATGATACCGCTAGTACAGGGATGTAATGAGTGAACGGTATGGGGGCAGATGCGTAATTAGGGAGGGGATTGTTGTGTTGTTGGAAAAATTGAATAATAATGGAAAAAAAAATTATGACTGTTTCTTAACTCATAAGTAAAATATAAAGAAAATTAAACAATAAGTTGATACATTAAACTTTTACCTATTCTTTAAACATTTGCGTTTAGGCTGAATGCATTTATTTATTCATGAATAAAAAAATACTATGCAAACTTAGAGCATAATATGCCAACACGTTTACATTAAATTAACTCAGTACTAATCATAAGAGACATAATTTTACACTAATAAATCGAAATATGAACCAGTATCAAACTACAAAACAAAGTTAAACAAGTATAAAAGAATATAAAACAATAACATTTCAATTATACTATAATATAATTACTATGCACCTTATACTCGTATTACCCAGGTTGTAAAATAAATCAATTAATTATAAACTTTTCTATTTATGTCAGCTTATACTCAAATTGATGCAAACATCATACATACAGGGTATATCAAGACTGCTATTGAAAACGAAGCCAAGTAGCAGTTTTAGTGACTGCAGACACGACGCAACTAAAAGTTTGCCAAATATACGCGACGATACTTTTTTGTAATGTTTCAAATATTTATTATATATTTATATATTATATTTATTTTATTTTATTTTATTTTAATATTTATTTTATATTTATATTCATTGTGTTTGGGTGGTAAACCCATAGTTTTTGCTTAAATTATAATTCAAAGCCATGCGTACTATAGTGTCTTTAAAAATAAAGGGTGTACATTTTTTAGGAAAATGTATGTATTTACCACCCAAATACGATAATACGAAAAAAAAAATTAAGATGTTGGGGCTTTTTTTGCAAAAAATGTTGTTGCTATGTGTCTAAAGTCACTAAAACTACCAGCTGGCTTCGTGTTCGGTAGCAGTCTTTATATACCCTGTATAAGGGAATTGTATTTCCGCTCCCACATAAGCATTTCATATCGAATAAAAATCTCGGTTAATATTCCTCAATAATTTTCTTGCTTAAAGGGAGCCTATGTTCAGCAGTGGTCATCGTGTGACTAAAGAGTACTGTCTTAAAATAATTTTCATAAACTAGGTTATTCTTCAATATTCATTAAAATCATTTTGGGCCTACGTTAACTAAGGCTTAAAACCATGTAGAAGTACATTACAAGATTAAGATATTCCAGAATGTGTAACAGTGGTGCGTGTCCACACATCGATGCCTCCAAGTCCGTCCCCTCCCAAAATGGACTCACGTTTCAGGAATTTTCACTGTGTAAAGCTGTAGATATAGTAATGTTTATTATCACGAGAGGCAATAATTCCGCGCCACTCAGACCAACTGTACGTCGACACCGAGTATTACCTGCTAGGCCATCTTATAAAATGTTATGAAGGGGTATGATGGGGGTATGATGGTACATTTAGGGATATGAACAATATAAAGGTAGAATTATTACATATATTATTAAAAGAACGGTGTTCACGGTGGTCGTGGGTTCAAATTCCAGGGCACACCTCTTTTCGGAGTCATGTGTATATTGATAGTCAATCATCACGCATTATAACGGTGAAGTAAAAGATCGTGAGGAAACCTGCATACCATAGCGAATTGCAAGATTTTTTATATGTAAAGTCCGCCAACCCGCACTAGGCCAGCGTGGTGGACTATATGCCCTAACCTTCTCTCAATCGTATTCCCGATTGTAGAGGAGACTCGTGCCGTGCAGTGGGACGTACGTGGACTGATACATATACGAGTATGCATACTTACATTATAAGAAAAATAAGAATTTAAATAATCAAACACAATTTTTCTTAAAGCTTTTACTGTAACTGTTGTTGCGAAGTGCATTTAAAATGAGAGTATATTTTTTTAATAACGCTCAAAATATCACATATTTATTTTATGTGATAAGTTTTATTATTTTCACAAAGTAATGACATATTAATTCGGAGGAATACAGGTTACTATTCGAATATTTCGCTCAGAAAAAAGGGATAAAAACAAATCATATTACTGCATTCTGGGTTTTAGTTTATTTGTACATCAAAAATAAATTTTACAGCCTTCTTATTTGGAACTGAAAAATTACGTATTATGAAAATTAAAAAATGGAGAGCCTCTATTCGTGGCCCAATTTCGGTAATGCGTTAATGATAAAAGTGGAGAAGCGTTTAATTTTATGAATACTAATAAAAATACATTGACATACATACATATAAAAATTCACGCCTTTTTCCCAGAAAGAGTAGGCAGAGGTTCTCCTGGTAGCAACCAGGACACCTACGTTACACCTTGTCTGTTCCATCCCAGGATGTGATAGGGGGCGAGCCTATCGCCATATCGGGCACAAATTCCTGACTTTAATCCAATATCACTTTGCCCAGGATTCGAACCCGAGATCTGGGCTTTGTGGGCAGTAATAATACATTGAATTGTCTAAAATATAGCTTGAAAAACAAATAGACAAAACCCTCAAACAAATTGATTATAATACGAAAATAACTTGCAACAAAAACTACATTTTTGTAATTGCAAAATTACATAAAACGAATTGTCTGACCAGGATTTGAACTTAAAACCTTACCTTGCCTTAAAAAAAATAAGATAATCAAATAGCGAATTTATTAAACTTCAAATCAGATCCTTATCGCAATGAAAATGACATCCAACCTCCCTTAAAATATGGTAAATGGGAGGGAGTAGCAGTGATCTTGGTGAGCGATGTCGGTTGTTTAGCCCCGACTCGCTGAGATTAGAAGAAATCTCTCCGTGCGAGCTCACTTAGCTTTTATTGCGTTTTATTTATTTTACAGCCTCGCATTAGTTACGGGGGGGTTTAGGTGCTGTGTTTGTGAAGTGTCTTTTTCCTGTGTATTAAGAATGTGTCGAAAACGTGCTTGTGACGTTATCGTCAAGATGTCAACTATTTGTATAAAACCCATAATGTTCTTGGATTTACGCGAATGTTACATATTGGAATAAAACAAATTCTTACGGACTTTATCCTATATCTAGTTAAATTGTAACAGTCACTAAGCGGATGGCTAATACCTCAGTCCGCCCCGTGACCACGAACACTGTAAAGTGATCGCAACGTCGGGAAATTTAAAAATGTAAAAATTAAATTAAAATCGCGATGGAATCCATGAGAATAAAATTATTTTAATGTATAAAACTCTCCAAATATAATAATTACAATAAATCCATTGCTTAATATAGCCCTACTACAATTGTGTCCTTGAAAATCGGTTTGAATTGTATCTATTTGGAATTATTAATTAAAATAATAAATTATTACGATTAAAATTTAATTTAGTTTAGGTCAAAAAATGTTTGCAAATATTTACTGTTCTAATACTGTTATATAATGTACCGAATTGTGGTTTTGATATAACTAATTGCCATAATTTAAGATCTTTTAACATAGTTAGTATATAAAGTGATTAATTTGACGCACTATATTCGGACAAAAATATTATGTTTCTATCGCAAATTTCTAATAACATCACCCATATTTCACCTTAACAACGAATTCTACTAGACACATCGATTATTAAATTCAAAACTAAAATTGAGGCTTAAGCGCGCAAATCCCAAGAGGTTTAATCTTAATTTATGTGTATCCCAATATATTTGCAAGGTGAAATTTAATTAAAATTCGCTAAACAAAGTTTGTACACACTCCCCCCTCCCACGCACCGCGCCCTCTCTCCATCCCGCCCTCAAATTAGATTTTAATTGTATTATAATTGAAATAACTTTGTCCCTTGATTTGGTGGTGTGCATGTATTTGTTCTGGATGTGACATTTCTAATAAAATGGACGCCGGATTTCGTGCCGCCGTGGGTAAAAATAAAATTGATAAAAGAAAACAAATTTAATTCACGCGTAGAGACTAATGAAAGTTATAATTTTTGTTTGTAGTTAAGAAGGGGCGGGCTCACCCGGGGCGATACCACTGTCTCACAGGAAATCGACGTGAAACGACAGCTCAGCTGTCGGGTTACGTTCGGTGAGTGAGATTGCCCAATACCCCTTTCTTCTTCCCATCCTTTTCCTTCCCGCTCCCCTCTCAATTGGGCTGGCAACACATCAATGATCCAGCTTTGTGTGAGCTGTTTGCTCGTTTGCCGGACCTATGAAATAAAAAAAAGAAGTTACGAGATTACAAAGTCCCTATGGTTTTCTGATTCTCTTACTTGCTTAGGGTTTTTCTGGTGGAGGGAAATTCTTATGCGACTACCGTATGCATCAGGTGTAAAGGCAGTCGCGGCGACTCAACTGGTCGCTACTTACCCGTCCATATGAGCTGTTCGTAATGCGCGTGTGAGCCACCGAGAGGTTTTCGTCGGTATGCCAGCAAAAGATCTTGCTAGGGATCCAGCCAGGCTGCGACATCGGCACGATGCGGACAGTTGGCCCCGCGCACCAGTCTGGAAGGCCGGAGACCCCGACATGCCCCTTCCGACCTCCCCCCAAGTATTGGAAGGATGGCTTAAAGCGCTTTCCTCTCGTTGAAAAAAGGTGTAAAAGTAATCACAGCGACAGACATTATCAGCCTGTGTAATTCCAGTTTTGAGCAGGGCGACATAATTTTACTGCCAATTTGAAGTCATAAGTAAATTTCTTGTGTTTTTGTTTTTTTTATTTTGGCACCTAAACTGACTATTATTATAAAACTAATTTTAAGTGCTATCAAATTCAAAAGGGGCATCCAATGGTGAGTATAAAAAATATAAAGAATGTAATTTCAAATATTGGAAAAGCATAGCATTTTCTGTGTCACATCCAGTAACCGGTACATCGTCATAACTATCCAATGTGGATTCCGTACAGAGCTGACCGGAGTTCCGTTTGATCGCGGAATTAATAGATCTCGTGGGTCCCCTTGTAATTGGGTCCTAGTTTGCTCATCGTTATGGTCAATTATGTATAATGTTTTAAGGGATTTTTTGTGTTGGAGTTTTATACGAGAGGAGTGAAGGTATGGCCACCGATGGGCGTCATGTGGGCAAACTTAAGAAATGTCCATAGATATGGTTTGTCCCGTTTTGGGATCGTCTTATATAAATTCTTATGAAACGTCTTAACATTGATTCTATCAATAGTGATACAGTATTAAAACGTAGCCATAAGAGATTCAATGTTTGCTGGGAACGCAGGGCTGTATTAGATAAGTTATTTATTTCAAGAGAATTTAGAATCGTAACATATCACGAAACAATCACGCAAAAAAAATATAAAAGATTTTTTATCGTTTTTTTTTAATTTTTTTGTCATTCTGGCACGGCACAGTGACTGCATTGCACCATTGCATTGATGGTAAGTGCTAATGTGCTAAACATCCAAACAAAGTATCGAATGCCAACAGACGGCAGTCTCATACCATTCGATACGTTTAAGTTAAGTTTCAAACCATTTATATAGCAGAATGCCTGTCCCATGCATCAAATCTTAACTTCTTAAATTCTCAGCCATCCTCAGACTAATAAAGTCATCTCATTCATTACCTGTAAATATTAAGACCACCATAACTTAAGCGGAGCAATATATTATAAAATATAACCGCTGGGTGTCAAGGAGGTTCGTTTTCAACACGTTTATGAGGGAAATATATAAAAAATTCTCACCCATGCCCTCTTAGCTTACAGGCCCTCCCTACAATAAAACTGGTATTTCAAACATGTCAGGTAATAAACTTGAAAGTCGCGCGCCGCGCTTAAGACGTGCACCTAAGAAGGTTCAGACAGACTTAAGAGTAATGTTTTTTTTAATGCTTTGTGTGCAGAGGTGTATTTTGACCTTATATTGTGTAGTTAAAGCTTAAATAGACATGCTAGGCTGTACTTTGGGGATTTTTAAATGTCTTCAGGATTATATAGATATATGAAGTTTGAGATATGGCTATATATTTTTTAGGTCAAGGAGAGTTTAAAGGTTGCGAAGGATCTTCAATCCAGGCTATACTAAAGTTCACCAAGTGCTGTTTAGTCACTTTCTTTTTCAATAGTGAAATAGTAAATTAATGCCATAATGTAATTTTCTATTTTTTGTTACAGGAAAAGTAAATGAAAAATCTTACACTAGAAGCAGGAAACTATAATGACTATAGAATATATAGAATGACTACGAGTATAGAATATAAGACACAAAGACAGAGAATTTCAGAAATCTGATGCATGATTTTTCTATAGTCCCTGTCTCAACAAATTCTTTAGTTCCCAACAAACTATCAACTCAGCGATCGAAGTACAGAATCTTCACACAATTCTCCCACTACCCAAGTCTACATCTCTTCGCATAACTTTTACCTACCTGGAATGTGGCAATATATCTACGGTGAGCAAAATGTAATTAATCAAAAAGTTTGCACCCCACCCCCACCCTCGCGAGGGGTGGCGTCTACCGCACCCCGGCTGAATACTTCACTCGTTGTTTGTCCTGTTTATTATTTTCGCTTTACTGTGTGGTATTTTTTGAGTATTTAGTTAGGGTTAGTGCTACTTAAAGGATAACTTAGTTTTGAATAGGGTTGACTAGATTTCTTTAATTGGCGTTCTTGTTTCGTAAAAGGTTGCAATAGGTTGACATAGTTTGACAGCCTCCGTGGCGCAGTTGGTGAGACGCCGACTTCGAAACGAGACGCCGCAGGTTCGATCAAGGCTACGACACAAATATTTGTGTGATCCACAGGTATTTGTTTCGGTTCTGAGTGTTTGTGAGACCGAAAAGTCTCCCGTAGTTCCTGGTACCTGCGACACAAGACTCGATCTTAGTGTGGGATCAGGAATATAATATAGAAGATATAATGAAATGTTTCTCGCTGGATGACATTTTACTTGTACTACTACTACTATTACACCTCGGTTGCGTAGTTGTACTACGATCTTACGATCTTACGATACGTCTCGGGTTCGAATTCGGGGTCGGGAAAAGTGATATTAGATTCTTCTATTCATGACTAGCCTGGTGTCAGGAATTAGTGCCCGATATGGCGATAGGCTCGTTCCTTATCACATCGTGGGATGAAACACACAAAGCGAATTGTGGTTGTCCTGGTAGCACCTTTATTTACACTTTTTGGGAAAAAGGCATTTAAAGTTTATGTATGTATGTACACAGCATATCATCGAGGATTATTTCGTAACTCTATCGTGCTGTCTGTTTTCATCATCCTAATCTATAATATATCCATCCATCCATCCATCCATCAACCAAAGGAAGTCCACTGCTGAACATAGGCCTCTCCTAATGATTTCCACAGTGACCTGTTGGAGGCAGGAGGCTTGGTTGGTTGGAGGCTATAATATATAACTTAAGGATATGATCCCTAAATAAAATAGTAGAATATAAAATAATAATTTCCCGTTGCATCGCCAAATGTCATACCAACCAACCCTTGATTGGGACCATAAAGATTTTCCCCAAAAATAATGCCGCGAAAATCCCTAAAAGGGGTCCGACAAAATAACAATAATAATGTAAGGGTCAATTGTTTACCCGGAGCCCTTCAAAGCAGATATTAATATAGCTTCCGTCGCGCAGTAAGTGCCAATGAGCTCTTATCACAGAAGGAAATGGGGTAAGCATTTGCTATGTTATTGTGATGGTTGGGAGTTTTATTTGTTTTTGATTAATTTTCTATTATTTTTGATACTAGTACTATAAAGTGACTCAAATGTAGATTTTGTGTTTTGTATTGTATCAGCCTATATACGTCACACTGCTGGGCATGGGCCTACTCTAGATGTAGATAGTTGTTTTTTTTATATTACCAGGAATGGCGAAACGAACATGCCATTCGCTGATGGTAAGCGATACTGCTTATGGACAGCAGCAAAACCAAATAACACTATGAATTTCAAAGCAATGTTTGGTATACCCCTGCGCTCGTCATCCTGATACATGAGATGTTAAGTCTCATTATGTACAGGAGTTACTTGGGCTACAATGTCCTATTATAACTGCCCATAATTTACCACGCAGGGCAATTGCCTGTCGACAGACTTCACATGCTATTGGATTTTTTATTAAAATAATCTTATCCAAGCTTTCTCATAACATTTTTCTTCTCCATTAACGTGTGTGGTAATTATCAATGCACACACGGCTCCGAAAAGTTAGATATGAGTCCTGAGATACATTAAATATCGTGATCTGGAAATCAACCTATCTCTCTCTCTTCAGCCACAGAAAGTCCACTGCTGAACACCGGCCTGCCCATGGATCGCCACATAGACCTGTTGGAAGGCCTGCATCCATCAACTTCCTGCGACCTTCACCAGGTCGTCCGTCCGCCTTGTGTGTGGACGTCCGACACTTCACTTGTTTGTAGGTGAATCAAACTCAGGATCTCATAATTCATAGCTCATATTTTTAGCCACTAGATCAAGTTAAATGTAATACGGTTATCTCAACTTGTAATGCCAAGTCCACGTTATGTAAGACTGGAAAGTAAAGACAAATTTTGTACTTGTCAAAATTTCTCCTGACAGTTGGGGAAACTTTGTAGCGGGCGATATTTTGGAATAATTCGAAACGTCCTTTTGAGTTTTAAATGGTTTGTGAAATGACATTAATGCTTTGCGAAATTGCATGAAGTTTGAAGGAGTAACACAGGAATAGCGTGGCAATTAATAATTGTTTGTTTGTGTCATCCTTATAATAAGGAGTATCTAATTTATAATAATCCTGTTGTTGGCACAATTAGTACGATAAAATGAGCTTATCATAGTTATAACTGTAAGTATTATTTATTATTGAATTTATTATTTTTTATGTAATATTTTCTATTTTCTTCTTTTAACATGTTTTTATTATTTTGTTTTCTTTTTTCACTTGTGCTCTTTGTTTCTTTCTTTTTTATAGAAATAAAACGAATTCTTACGGAATTTATCGCGAATTTGATTTAATTTTTACCTTTTTATAATTTCCCGACGTTTCTATCACTTTACAGTTTTCGTGGTCACGAGGCGGACTCAAATACGCGATAAAATCCTTAATAATTTGTTTTATTTCAATGTGTAACATTCGAGCAAATTAAAGAAACCACTCTTTTTTTTCTAATATAAAAAATGTTGACGAGTATGCATTAATCTGTATTCTTATTGATAAACATAAGTTTTATAACCAGTGTATTGATGATATACTAAGATGCATTGTTAGCTATTGTACTGACTTTATAAACGCTATTGAACTGCCTACATGACCAACAACGGAATTTCATTTCATAGCTGGCTCCTCAGCCATTAAGCTGCGGAATTTAATAGCCCATAAGGTTTTTCATGCGGTTGTACAACTACTTACCCGGTTTAAAGGCAGCAATCATGTTCTAGAACAAATCTCTGGAAAAACACTAAAGTTTTAAGACATTTCTTCTGCCCATTATCCCATACTTTTATGGAGTAGATGTAATATGACTTTTCAGACATTTTGCAGGTTAATTTCGCAAATGAAGCGTTGAACTTCAACCCACAAGGCTTCCAACAGGTCTATATTAAGACTTTAGGGAGGCCTTAGTACAACTGTGGACTTTCTATGACAATGTTTTAGCTTATAATTATACAACCTACTGCCTTGAGATAAATCATTTCATGAGTAAACCTTTTAACCTACCACTTGTGGTTAGTTCATACCTTAAAAATTGGAATTTCTCTACAGAAAAATATAAGTCGGTTGGTAACCACCATTTTAAAGTTGCTTTTTTAATTGCGATGAATGGCGAGTCGAGCATGCCATTTGCCTGATGGTAAGCGATACGACCGCTCGTGGACAGTAGCAAAACTAAACAACGCCATGAATTACAAAGCAATGCTTTGAATTCCCTTGCGCTCGCCATCCTGAGGCATAAGATGATAAGTCTCAATATGTCCAGTAGTTACACTGGCTACAAGTACAATGTTTTTTAAACCGGAATACAACAGTGCATGTACACAGCTGATTGGCGGGAGAAATAGACATTGCAGTGGTACCTACCCAGGTTGTTTCTTACATATGAAGTACCTACCAGTTGTGACTTTAAAGGCTTTAAAATACTAAGAGCAAAATTCTTCACGTGTCAAAATTAAAACTCAATTTTTCTTTTATCCGGAATAAGTTTGCTGGCACTCCGCCAAGCGTCTAACGCTGGTCGCCGCGAACTTCGCGACCACCTGGCTCGCGTTGTCTCACGAATTTTAATGTTACATTTCGGGGCTAATACCGAACTTGAGTTGTGATAGCTTAGCGCTAAACCTGGGGATTTGCTCCTGTTATGTTTCTGATAAATTGCGAAAATGTTTTAAAAATATACGGTTATAATTCTTTAAAACTGAACTTGTAAAGGCAAACCAGGCATTCTAGAAAAGCTGCTCATTGTTGGAAAATTGACTGCCTCGGCGGCGTAGTTGTATTACGGTAGGGTTACAAGGCTGAGGTCTCGGGTTCGAATCCCGGGTCGGGCAAAATGATATTGGATTTTTCTTTTTATTATCAGTCCGCAGTCAGGAATTTGTGCCCGATATGGCGATAGGCTCGCCCTCTATCACATTGTGGGACGGTACTACATACAAAGCGAAATATGGGTATCCTTGTAGCACCTCTGCTTACCCCTTCTGGGAAAAAGGCGTGAGTTTATGTATGTATGTATGTTGGAAAGTTGGAGGGAATAAGACCACGATGATGAAATCCCAAATGATGGGTGGATCAGGTTGCCATTTTACCAATGTGCTGAAGGTCCCAATTAATGCAGCCCTTCATCAGGGAGAATACCAAAGCCGGTGGAGAGACGTCATTAATATAATTGGGGGTCCGGATCCTCAATAATGAAGGACCGACTAAAGAGACATAATTTTGTAAAGTATTTTCAAAAGGTGTTTATTCTCTCTCTCTCTCTTCAAGCATAAAAAGTCCACTGCTAAACATTCCCTGCAGCTCCACAGAAATCTGCATAAAGGGCCTTGTATTTATCCAATTGTTCATTAGAAAACTATTTTTCTAAACTCGTAGTTTATAAAATAATGTTACGCTTGAATATAAATTATTTTAACATAGTTTGTAAATCTATACCTCACATTTGGTCTTGTTACGGTTCTTATTAATACGAAGCGAGACTACAAAGGCAATTAAATAATGCCAGGTAAAGCACATTTGCCTGATCGTTTGAAAATGTTTTGCCTGTTCTAGGAATCGAACTGAAAGTTAACTGTCTGGGGGATAAGCGGTTCCCAGAACAAATGAGCAATGATTAAATTTATAAAATACGTCTGAATCATTTTATTAACTATTTCGTATTTGATTTTTTGTAATAATATTTGAAATAAGGCATTAGCTACTGGTAGACAGCCTCCGTGACGCAGTTGGTCAGACGCCGACTGTGAAACGAAAGGTCACGGGTTTGATCCCTATATCGAAACAAATGTTTGTGTGGTCCACAGGTATTTGTTCAGGTCTGGGTGTTTGTGAGACCGAAAAGTCTCTAGTAGTTTCTGATACCCACGACACAAGACTAGATCTTAGTGTGGCGTCAGGACTATGTATGCGACTGTTGAGTGTATTTATTATTTATTTATTTATTTAAACGTATTTCATTACATATACTTTATTATGTTTGATGCCGGTTACAACTTTGACCGTATCAGGCGAAAAGTATTATTTTTATAATTATATGTCTTTATCTTCGCATTGCCATGCAACACTGCTCAATAGATCGTTCGGCCACCGACTGGTGATATTCCATACTAAGAGTATTATCGGCCAACGCGCATTAGACCAGCATGGTGGCCTAAATGGCCTAACCCCTCTCAATCGGACTCTCGATTGTAGAGGAGGCCCGTGTGCAATGGAACGTATATCGACTGATACAGAAGAACACTATATTCACCTGATACCTTCATAGTATTGTCATGATATGCTACTTTGTTGAAAGCAGAAGTCAGAGACCTTTGTATTAATATTTTTCTCCAAGCTCCCATAACAAAATAACAAAATAAGCGACTCTTAACAAAATTCCGCGCTCTCGACAGCACAGATTGTACGAAAAAAATAAAATTTTCTCTTACAATTTCTTCTTATCATGTTTTCATAAGCGAGCTCCTAATATGAATACAGCACATATTTGCTCGCTCTTATTTTAACGGTTCAACAGCTACGCGAATGATGAATATCTTAGATTAATGCGTTGCGTAAGGAAATTTATTCCTTCGAAACCTTTCGAGATTATAACAACCGTGTATTAGCTGTACGGCCTTGTGGTGCCTTGAAGTGTTCGCAAAATTCAGTGTATTGTTGATGTACAAATATCTATAATGTAAAGGGTTATTTTGATTCTTCAAATTTTAACAGGAGGTCAGAGTCATAAATATAGTCTATTCTTTCTCTCTCTCTCTTCAGCCACAGGAAGCCACTGCTGAACACAGGCCTCCCCCGTAGTCTATTAGTAAAATAAAATTGAATATATTTTTTTCAAAATGTTCCATATTTTTTATCCTCCAAGTTCAAAATACTTAGACTTATATTATAATTAGAATAATAAGAACATATTATATAATAAATCCACTGATAAACCATGCATACACACAGGTGCATGCGTGTCTGTTTATAAAAATGACCGACGACTGTGCTTGTAGCAGATGTTGAGTATAATTTGAAATACGTGTAAATTTCATTTTTTCCATCATGTGTTAATCAGTATTAATTTCTTTAGTTTAATAAAAAAAACTCAGACCCTGAAAAGCCTTAAGCTCTGTATATAAAAGATCAATTTCATTTCCAATTTCATTCTTAACATGTTATTTAAAACTTTTTACAAAGTACGGAAAAATAAAACGAATTTATTCATCACTAAGCAGATTATAAATAAATAAATTGTTAAAAAAACAAATTCACAAGAGGATTTATATTAAGCGACGTTTAAATTAGGAAGGTACGAAAATATACCACAGATTACGAAATAAAAACAGGGATTTTGTGTTTAAGAAATTATTTTGTATGGAGCCACCTAGTTTGGAGTGAAATAAACTGACTTGCTAGAAGCCAAGGAAGGCAAACATCGTGACAGAATGTCTGGGGGTATTTTACCATTGGTCAAAGACATCTACAATGGCAGCAACACGTTCAAGTCATTGCCTGCATCAGCCCAGATACGTCCCACTGCCTCCTCTACAATCCAGAGTACGATTGAGAGTGGTTAGGCCATATAGTCCACCACATTGGCCTATTGCGGGTTTGCGGATTTTACATAGTAATACATTCAAGTCACTGTTTGAAGAAGACAATAATTTAGATTCTGGACTTGTTCTCACACAGACAGACTGGACAGAAAATGTCGGTAACATAACCAAGTTGATACCTACTAGGTAACGTGTTTATACCCAGTTTGAAAGAGAATCTAGAATGTACACTTTCATCAGAGGAAACATCTATGAAAGTATCCTGATAGAAATTAAGCCGAAAGCCTCAAACTCACAATATACATCGTTTATAGCAGATTATGAGACTTGAAAATCATAGAAAGATTCGGGATCGAAACTTGATATCAAGGTTTTTTTCCAGCCCTTACACCAAGACAATGAGGTTCTTTTTGTTCTGGCTCACCAAATATCTACAATAATCTCGATGATAAGTTCAGTATCGTTCAGATAGTTCGTCGAATAGCTATGGACTGTATGCTATTTCACACATTTATGCCGACCCGTGAACAATATAAACGCATTTAATTGCCACATCAAAAAATTCATTATTCCAACACAAAAACGTAATAAATCGGTGTCCCGCTTTCGTAAATTCTTAAGGAGGTACCGTATAAATCATTCGCTTTTCATAACATTTTTCACGTCTGGATTTCTTTTCGAAAAAACCTTATTTAAGTTTCATTGTTGCGGGGAAATTTCCCATTTAAATTGTCTTGCGATCTCCATTTTTTCCTCTCAAAGGATTCCTTTAATTAGAAATTGTTAATGAATATTTAAAATCTAATCTAAAGTTACTAAGTGATATGGATTTATGAAAGTAAGCGATGCAGAAAATCCCTGGTTTTATATCAAATTTAATTATCCCTAGTCTAGTATTCTTTTGAATTAGTCTCAAAATTGAATTAAATAACCTCTATAGCACAAAAAAATATATACATGATTTCAAACATCCAATTTAGCAAAACCCACAGACGACGGCTTAATCAAATTTCGCATCGATAGTCCATATTATCAATCTTCATAAATTGTTAAAAACACCATCAATCTCGCCCGGCTTACTGATACTATAATGAAACTAATTTATCAGTCGGGACGAACACCTGGACCCGCGTCTCAATCTTGGATACATCAAACTCGGTGTTTCGGTGTTTACGTAAATTGCTCGTAGATTTTCAGGTATATTTTTTAAAACACTGCCTAGGTGGCGTAGTTGTATTACGGTACGATTACAAAGCTGAGGTCTGGGGTCGAACTTAGTGTGGGGTCAAAACTGTGTATGTGAATTTTGGGTGTAATGTGTATTATTTATTATATATATTAATAATAATTATCATTATTCATCTAGATAAAATAATATCATAAAACCAGCAATTTTATACAATGTCATAAAAGGCATTCCATAATGGACTCAAAATAACAGACAAACTCCAAAGCACAAAGGCTGAGTAATCCACTGAAACAGTAAAAAAGAAGTGTAAATACATATTCCCATTACGCAACACCTATTGGTGTTGCGTAAAGCAAGCTACATATATCGGATAACATTTCATTCGTGTATTGTATGATCCGAATAAAATGGAAATACGAAACTCGCTAGAGATTACCAAATATCGGGTTACATTCCAATTCCTACGGGCTTCCGTTTGTAAAGTAAACAATACTTTGGAATTGATGTTAGGAATCCCATTTACATTACTGATTTATTCTGGTTTGTACTAGGATTTTGTGTTGGAAAAATGCGTCTTTATTGGTAAATTGCATTTACTAAGTGCGTGGTGGCCTGTTGGTAACGGACCAGACTCGGCCTCCTACGTGTTCACGGTGGTCGTGGGTTCAAATCCCAGGGCACACCTCTGACTTTTCGGAATTATGTGTGTATTGATAGTCAGTCACTTTAACGGTGAAGGAAAACATCGTGAGGAAACCTGCATACCGTAGCGATTTTAAAGAATTTCTACGGGATGTAAGTCCGCCAACCCGCACTAGTCCAGCGTGGTGGACTATATGGCCTAACCACTCTCAATCGATTCTCTCGATTGTAGAGTAGGCCCGTGCCCAGCAGTGGGACGTATATGGGCTGATAAAAAAAATACTTTGGTGAATTATGCATAGATTATACAAGTTACTATTATTATTTCCTTGATTTGTTGTTTAAGTGTTTTTAAATTTAGTTATAATTTTAAATAATATTTTTTTCTAGAGAATCGTAATTACTGCCGCAGTGATCTCAGGTCCTGTATGTCCTGAGGGGCTGCGCTATAATAACTGCTTTTATTATCCGTCTCTACCCTTACTTTTAAAATGTATTTTATTATTTGCATGTTGTGTGCTTGTAAGTGGTTGTGCAACAAGCACAATATTTGTATATGTTTTATCTCATAAAATGAATTATTGTTACAACGGTTAGCAATAAGGTTTGCTAAATATATAAATAGATCATTATTACTATTATAATTACATTATTACTATTATTACATTATTACTATTATATAAATAAATAAATAGATCATTATTACTTTTAGTTTATGAACGAATATTAAATACAATTAAATGACAAAATACTATAAAAGACACAGACGATCATAACACACAATATTTAATTGACTGTATCTTTACATACATACATACATACATACATAACCACACGCCTTTTTCCCAGAAGGGGTAGGCAGAGGTGCTACTAGAACACCCACGTTTCGCCTTGTATATTCCGTCCCACGATGTGATAGGGGGCGAGCCTATCGCCATATCGGGCACAAATTCCTGACTCCGGGCTAATAATGAATAGAAAAATCCAATATCACTTTGCCCGACCCGGGATTCGAACCCGAGACCTCAGCTTTTGCAATCATACCGTAGTACCACTACGCCACCGAGGCAGTCAGTCTGTATCTTTACTCTAGTACATAATATTATATTTACACACACACACTCATGCACACGCATTTGCTTACTTAACAGAATTCCATAGCAGACTAAGAAACTAAATCATGTAAATCAATACTTACCTAACGAAATAATGTTATGTTCGATATCATGCTCAATAGCTGGTTACATCTTACGTAGTATCGTGGGCGTATGTGGCTATGTCGGATCAATTCGTAGGTAATCACAATCTTACTCACGGAACGCGAGACAGTCTCCACACTCACACAGCACTATTTTCCGATGCTGTTATTTGCTCTCTTGATCGCAACAAACCGTTCTGCTAGCTCGCAGACCGTTGAGATGCTCCTGACATTTTCTTTGTAAAGCACCTGACATCTCAAGTCACTGTGTAGCGTAGATTCTGTCAAACGCCTATAGAGGGCGTTGGCATTCCGTTTTTGAAAATCAACTCAATGACGACATACCTATACAATTACTAACACGTTTTATTGTTATATCCCAAAATATGTCACTAATATAATTGAGAAACTTTGTGGAGGAACATTTTCGCCCAAAATACAGGGTAAGCCTAGTTTGGGTGCACAGGGACCAAAACCTGTTTTTGTACAAATTCTATTGGGAAATAAATTTATAATATAATATTTATTGCATGACCCATTGTTACTTTTAGATGAAGAGATAAATAAAACAAATAAACAAAAAAAGTATTGTAAAATTATTCGTTCGATTTTATGACACAGCACTGAATTTACAGTATTTTTGTATCAAATAAAAATCATCTTACTATATTGATGTTTTATAATTTACATCATGGCTATTCGACTCAAAGTAATTCACAAAAGTCTATAGAAGTATCGGCTGTTAGCCAACGCCTCTCAGTGAAGGCATCAGTAGTTCGACAGTTTGAATCACTGCTACATCTCAGATCGAGTGTTGTCGTTCTAACTTCTCCCTGCGCCGGTGTCGAGACACATCTTTACTATGGACACGACACACGTTGCTTGTTATTAGATGTTTCTGTCTTTGACGTAGAATTATTTGAGTTAAGTGTTATTAAGGTAACATTGTTATATGTTTAAAAGTCCATGATTTTATTTTACAATAAGATATATTTAACGATTTTTTCTTTTCTTGTCGCATTGTTAACGTATATGGCTATAATTGCTTTATTTTGTTGGTTCTATACAGTCCTATTTCTATGGTATGTAAATGTCCGCCAACCCGCACTAGGCCAGCGTGGTGGACTATATGGTCTAACCACTTTCAATCGTACTATCGAATGTAGGGGAGGCCCGTGCCTTGCAGTGGGACGTATATGGGCTGATACAATATAATATACAGTAGCAAACGAGGGCTGTGTTGTCCTGTAATCGATTTCCAGTTTCGACAATTAATTTTAAATGTGTTTAAAATTGATTTATGTGTATGATTTGCCAAAACTGGATAATTTTCCAAATATCTTAATAATTATTTACTTGTTTAGGCAACCATCAGTTAAAATGATTTTGAACATTTTAAGATATCATAAAATAATTTCCCCATTCTCAGGTTAAAATACGTATTTTAAATGGACAAAAATTATCACTCAGCATTACAGTAACAGTCCTCCTAAACAGTAATATACTATAAAAACAACAATAAAAAATAATGCACACATTATTTATATTTTATAGCTTTTTTGCCGTTCATTCGCGTCACGTTTGTACAAATTGGCGAATGAATGCTTCGAACATTCCAGTGTTTGTACTTTTAGAAGCGTTCGCGTGAATTTTTATATTTACAAAGCATGCAGATGCTTATACAGTTTGATTTATTTATTGGCAATACAGGGTGTTTAAAGTACGGTTAGAAAATTTAATTTATATATTTTTAATAAGATCCATTTTAAGTTTTACGTACATATATAAACATACACCTTTTTCCCAGAAGGCGTAGGCTGAAGTTCTACCAGTACACCCACGTTTCGCCTTGTATGTTCCGTCCCACGATGTGATAGGCGAGTCTATTGCCATATCGGGCACGAATTCCTGGCTGATAATGATTAGGAAAATCCAATACCACGTTGCCCGACCCGGGATTCGAATCCGCGACCTCAGCTTTGTAATCATACCGTAGAATAATATACGTTATAAAATACTTGTTTGTTGTAAACATTTATTCACTTTTTATGCAAATTACAAACTTATTAATATTAATTAGCGTAGGTTCATTTCTGACATGACTGATGAGTAACAATGCAAAGACTATGACAGATGGCTAGCATAGACAACAATGTCATCGACAACATCACAACTCTTTACATGCGTGATGTTTATGTATGTATGTATAATTATGCTCATTTGCACTAATTATGCTTCAGATAGTTCCATTCCTTATTATCCTAATCACAACACAATGAAATACTACATCCAGTACAATAACAAACACTCTGTACACAGTTTCGCTTATAACGCTCGTCACGTGCGCTCATAGTGTTTCACGTGGCACACGCGCCGTATGCTGAACGCTCGTGTCGCTTACACCGCTCGAATCGCTTATCGCTCTACAAACAGCGCTAATAGATACGACTGAAATTGAATTCGTTAATTATGTAGACGCTAGTATTTTAAACTCTTTCTCTCTCTGTCTCTCTCTCTTCAGCCACAGGATGTCCACTGCTAAACATACTGGTGTTAGGTTCAATATAATAAGTTTTGTAGTCGATTATAGAATACCTTTAAATGTTTAACTGCCTCGGTGGCGTAGTGGTACTACGGTATGATTGCAAAGCTGAGGTCTCGGGTTCGAATCCCGGGTCGGGCAAAGTGATATCGGATTTTTCTATTCATTATCAGCCCGGAGTCAGGAATTTGTGCCTGATATGGCGATAGGCTCGCCCCCTATCACATCGTGGGACGGAATATACAAGGCGAAACGTGGGTGTTCTGGTAGCACCTCTGCCTACCCCTTCTGGGAAAAAGGCGTGTGTTTATGTATATATGTTTAAATGTGTTCATTGTTAGGTTTAGATGTCAAAACTTTAAAAATAATATACGACATCGATAATTTGACGTTGGAATGGAAAAAGAAGAGAATGTTTGCTTGGTTCATAATATACTTACGGATGGAGTGATTTAGATCAGGAAGCATAAAAGGTAGGGCAATTTGTATAAGAGTATAAATTGTATTGTACTGTTAAAGAATCCAGAATAAATTGTAAAAGTACATGAAATCTTTTAGTGGAGTTATTTCTTCGTCTGAACCCCTTTTATGATGCTGGTTGGTTGTACATTAAATATTATTTTTTAAAGACGATGTTAACAAAATTAATTTAAGAAAAGTGAGAAGTTTGTTCTGGTTTGGTTCTAAAAGAGTTTAATCTTTAAAGTGAAACAGTAAAACAATTTATTTGAAGAGTTTCCCTACACTAGCATCAGAAAAAAATCAGAATTAATGTAATTTTAAATATGCAGATAGGATGGGATATACGCTAGTATATACCAGCATTCTCGGAACCTGACGTACACGGATGGAATCCGAAAATTTACACACTTGTGTGGGTTACTGTATCTGTATCAGCCCATGTACATACGTCCCACTGCAGGGCACGGGCCTCCTCTACAATCGAGAATACGATTGAGAGTAGTTAGGTAATGTAGTCCACCACGCTCCGTGGGTCATTATCATAGTAACCTATGATAATCAAGGACGTTTGTCCATATCTACGTAGATATGAATATATTACAAAATAGAGTTTCTGGCAGTCTTGTTGATAGAATGTAATCAACGATAAAAATGTTGAATCCGGCTGATTTCTTAAACCCTGTTATTACCATGATCGAGCAAAAGTAGACGTATTTGAACAATAGCATTAAAGACACAGCAAAGGTCATGCAAAAGATAAAACATACATAAACATCACGCCTGTATTCCCTAGGGGTAGGCGGAGACTAATGATCTCCACGTTGACCGATCCTGAGAGGAAAAACAGTTTAAACTTAAAACAATTATATAATACCATGTTTTCTTAAGCCCGCACTGCCCAATACTTATTTAGAGGAGAATAGATTTTGCACACAAAAGCCCCTTCTATGAAAGCATAGATTATAATTCAATATGTACTCTGGCTTCCCGTCGGCCGACACAATATCAAAATCCTATTAAACGGCCCGACCGACTGACTACTACGGGTCGTATTATGGTTTGCGATAATAAAACGATATTATAACGATGTGAAGGCAAGTTGGACAGCCTCCGTGGCGCAGTTAGTTGAACGCCGGGTGTGAAACGTGAGTCCGTGGTTTTGATCCACGCACCGAGACAAATATTTGCGTGGTCGACGGGTATTTGTCTCGGGTCTGGTCTCGGGTGTTTGTGAGATTGAAAAGTCTCTCGTAGTTCGATACAAGACAATGATCGATCTTAAGGTGAAGTATTGTTTCTTTTAAAAATGATGTTTATTATTGGTCGCTGACTTTAACAACGAATAAAAATGTTGTGCAGAAATTACAACATCTAAGATTTCTCTTTACTAATTTCTAATTCTTATGAAGATTATAAAATTGTATAAATTGAAACAATATGAATGATTGTGGCGTAAACCATCGCGAGGAAGTTCTTGCCTAGCAAGCTTCTGCATGCATCTATAGTCTATACCACATTCACGTGAAGCAAAATAAAAAAAGAAAATTAACGCCTGCTACAAAAAGGTCCAATGTAATTATTGCCGTCCGCCTATATTTCATTGTATAATTTTAAATCAATTTTATCATAGTATTTATGACAAAGGCCAAATACTTTCGCTGTGTAACATTAAATATAATTTGTGAAACAAACTGAATTTACTATAGTTTTCCATTTTCTTATAATAAAATGTTTTTTCGTCGCAATATCTTCAGTCGTCACTCAGAATAAGCCCCGTCACAATCTTACGTTACAGGCATCACAAAAATTGTTCTCAATCCCACACCGATCCCGTCGAGCCTCTTTTGAGCTCGCCAATAATAGCTTATAGCGAGGCCACCGTCTAGACCTAAAAGTAATAAAGCCTAGGCTTTCGGTTGACTTAGGCGGTTTCGCTTCGTCTGTTTTAGTGCCCGTGTAATGTTTTTGGACGTACCTAGATTGAACTTTCGATTGGTTCACGTTATTTGTGAGTTTCATTCGTATTGATAGTGTATCGATTGCCAACTGTTGGTGTTTTATCATTCTATGTCTGTGTCCAAATATAGAGGTCTTGATTGAACATTGAAGTACGAATACCGCTTAATATTTAGTTTTATCACTTTGGTGTGGAAGGAACGCGCGAGTATTTCTTTTTTAATCTACCTATTCTTATAATAAAGGCAAAAGTCATAGTGGCTATAGTGCATAGTGCAGTGCTATCGAAATAGAAAGACAAGACAGAAAGAAAAACATATTTATGCATTGAGATATACTAGAGCGGACATGAGGAACAAAATCTCTGCGCATTGTGTTGGTACATGATTCCCGTGTGAGTGCACGCGGGGACCCAGTGAAGTGAGAGCGAAGATGATGTTACTGCGTAGGCGTGATGGAGACAGAAACAGAAGGAGTGGTACGGTACCGTTCATTTTTGTTACAAACATTTTCTTTGCAGTGTCCCCTCTAGTATATTTCAATGTATTTATTTGTCCAACGAGAACAATAAATACGGTATTCACCGACGCGACGCGACGTGAGAATGTTGTCGCTCGCTGGCCGAAACAATTATTTATCATATGTTTCTTTATTATTTTATTATGAGTTTAAGATAAGCTAGTAAATATATATTTTCTATGTATGTCGCCATCGTAACTTAAAGGAGCTGTAATATGTATGAAAAATAAAAGGGTTCGCTATCATACTAAATATAGAAGAAATAATTTACTTTGAATTTCATAAAAATATCTTCATCTTCTCTAAGGCTTAACCACACACGACGCAAGTGCTTAAAACTTAATCGCATAAATATACATTTAAGCGGTAATATCATTAAACCGTACAAAGGAGACTTTCAATCAAATTTATCTCGGGCCTGGCTAAACAATTGCGGGGTAAATCCAGTAATCTATTTCGCTTAGGAGCGCGTACGGTGAGATCGGTGGGCTTAGGCGAACTCTACGAATGGAAACGGCTGGGCGGGGCTTAATTGAAACTTAGTCGCGTGTGGTGTGACCAGGATGACTGTTTTTGGAAGATTGCTTTTAGTAAATTATATTGAAGTGCGATAGGTGGAAATCACTTGGAGAATAATGGTACAGAGTGATATTGACATATGGCATTAATTTAATCATTAAAAATGAAAAAACACCGAGTTGGCAAAACAGTGGTACCACTCCGGTTGAGTCTGCCCATTCATGTTGAGTCATGACTGACAACAGCGTAGTTCTACCACTTTAATGTGTTTTGAGTATCAGATTGTACGAAGATATATCGATTGTCTATAAAAAATAAGAGCAATAAGACCGCCATCTATACTTTTTTCTTAATTTGAATTAATTTGTGTGTTTTCCCTTTCTGTGTGCAGTTACGAATAAATAAATAAATCAATTGCTTATCATTGGGCACTGACTCAAATACTTTTTGTCAACGTTTTTCTCAAGATTAGTTTAGAATTTGAAGGTTTATGGTTTCATACTTTTCTTTTTTTTCCATCTTTTCAATCGTACATTTCAGGCAAAATCTGTAGATATATGGGCGTGTTAATGATGGTATGTGTTGCTGAAAATTTGGGTTGAGTTGAGAGTTGCAATTTCCTCTCCGTAGCTACAATAAAGCGCCATTTACACGGAGAGAGTTTCTCGCGGCGAGAATCGTATGCGATTATCGCATCCGACATAGATTACACAATGCAACTTTTTTATATCCTTTTTTGTATCTTCAAGGCGAGAAACTCCGTGTAAATGGAGCTTTAGAGATTTGAGCACAAAATCATTTGACTTCACATAATTGATAATCTCAACTCATATACTCCATTGATACAATAAAAATCCTTCAAACACATATAACCCCACTAAAATGAATCCAAAAGACTTCTGACACCATGGTCACCCACCGCGCGGAGAGTGGCTGTGTCGACAAGTTATTTGGGAGATTAACGTTCTTGTCGGACCCGTGTTGCGTTCGTATCCATGTTTAAAGGCGCCGACGAACACTAACAACCCGTGATCCCAATAAAATTGGCTAGACGAAACTTGCTGTAGACGTTTGTTTACCAAGATATTAAGGATTACTCGACGTTTTGTGATGTTTTTGTTTGGATCGGGTTCTGTTGATTTTGAACTTATTGAAATTTAAAATTGATGTTTGTGCATGAAGATTTCGTTTTAAGAAAGGATTATGGATAAGGAGATAGGTTTTCATGTTCGTGCAAATAAACATACAAACATGGAGTCTGGTTTCGAAACTAAATTACAGTAGAATATGGAATGTCACTTATTAAATTGTAATTATTTAAGATCTATTTTAATTTTTTAAGTTCGGTAAGCGAGCAAACAGGTCACTCGATGATAAGTGATCACTACCGCCCATCAACATCAACAACGTTGGAACATGGATATGTTGTTGGCCCAATTGGTGAGAGCGGGAAGAAAAAAGGATGAAAAGAGGAAAGGGATCATTGGGCATCCGGCAATCTCACTCACCGAACGAAATGCGACAGCTAAGCTATCGCTTCACATCGATTTCCTATGAGACAGTGGTACTTCCCCGGATGAGGCTGCCCATTCATGCTGAGTCACGACTGACATCAACGTTCCAAAAAAGTCTTTAATATAATATACTATGTCTTTGTCACTACGTACTTAATATGCAAAAAACTTACAATGAATTCCTACAAATGCCAACAAAATATATTAATATAAAAGTACTTCACATATTTACAAATAAACATAAACAAATTGTGAGCAATTCGCTAATATCCACAAAAGAACAATATGCGTCGTCAGAAGTGTATTTTTCATCAACGTCACAGTTGCTCCGGCCGTCAGACCGACAAATTGTTCGATCAGTCATCCGGATTCAGACACTCGCACCTATTTGCTGACGCTTTGAGAAGTTTGTCATTTCGAACATGAGGGCTGGTGGGTTCCACTTCGGTCTTATGTAGCCGTCGTGGAAGTAATTATTTTGCATAGATAAATTTATTTATATGACAGTCCTCAACTCAGTGTCTGACTCGGTTATTTCAAAAGAAACGTTAATGCGTTGCGTAGTTTTTTAAAACGATTAACTACGTTTTTTTTATTATTAAGTACCGACTCTATAGAGCGGTCGGGTGACGTACGTCATCGTGATTCGATGCTAATTTAACATTTATGTTGTAAAACCTATAAGTGGGAAACTAAGCGCTTTGTATCGATATATATCAATAGCCCAGAAAATTGTCAGTGTGTGTACCTATTCAGACCAACAGTGCTTGTCGCCCCTGAATTGCATATCTTTATCGTGCTAATAGGTACCTACCTACCATATTACAAAAGTTATCTAAACTAACGTACTAACTATGCCGACCTTTCTATTAAACACGAATATTTACACGATTCACAATTCTTAAACGACAAAAATTATTGCAACCAACCCTTCCAGCCCCTAGCGGAACAAACCCTAGGGGTGTCGCGCGAAGGGAAGCTGACGGAACTCGGCAAACTCTATTAATTATATTACTCGGCTGTCAGAGCGGCAAGTTTGGAGTACATATGATGTGCTGTACGTCGAGTTTTAATAAGTTTACTATGGAATGTCGGGCCGCGCTTGCGAGAGTACTTTCTGGAGTGTTTGAGTTTGTTGTATGTGGGTTATTCCTGATGAGAATGTATGGAGTAGAGTGAAGTATTTTTAACACATTGGGTAAATTCGATTTTCATATTTCCCAATTATTATTTTTTTGCCTGCCTCCGTGGTGTAGTTGTGTTACGGTACGATTACAAAGCTTAAGTTTCGGGTTCAAATCTCGGGTCGGGCAAAATTATATTGGATTTTACAGATCATTATCAGCCCAGGGTCAGGAATTTGTACCCGATGTGGCGATAGGCTCGCCCCCTATCACGTTGTGGGATGGAACAAGCAAGGCGAAACGGGGGTGTCCTTGTAGCACCTCTGCGTACCCCTTCTGGGAAAAAAGCGTGAGTTTATGTATGTTACGTTAACATGCAAATAGCGATTCCCTATGACCTTTATAGTTTATACTCAAAGTTATTACTGGGAAATATATAAAAAAAACATTTTTCGTTGTCTGGAAGAGAATTGTTCACTTATTTGTAAGGTTTCTATGTTTTATTAGATTTTTATGTACTTTGTGGTCCCTATTAAGGTGTTCTGTATCTGTATATGTAAAATCCTGTATATTTGAAAGTTGTTTTTAATTTCGAAGATGATTAATGATGAAATAAATTATATTGTAGCTACAAATTTCGCCACATGCCAATAGAATTTAAATGAATTATATTTACAATTTAAAAAATCCGTATAGTAATCAACACCATCCCATCAAATGTCTCCAAGTTTCCTCCCATTAATCATTTTTGTATCGTATCCTTTCAAATGAAATTTAAAGGAAGTTTCAAAATCGTAATTTGGTAATTGAATCCCGCGCTCGGATCACCCCGATAATTCCAATCAGTCGCAACTCCCAAGGAAACTGTACTCGTTTAATTAAAAACTTTTTCTTACATAATTAATCTTGAATGGGGTAGGATCGATCCGAAATTCACCGACGACGCCGAGTTTTTGGGGTAATCAATTTATTACGCCCAGTTTTGAATTGAGGTAAACCGTAAACCGTCGGGATTGTTTCGCAAAATGGTCTCGTTTTGAATTACTTTGATGGCTTTGGATTTCTTGCAGCGAGTTTTCGGGCGGATCGACTTTGGTGCGGTTTTATTGGAATCTTATTAATTGTTGTTGTTTTATATGGCTTTTCAAACGAATATTCTAAATAGAAGTGTTTATAAAATGTTAAAAATTTTAAAGTGATCAGATATCAGCTCGATAAAATTTCGGAAATTGGGGGGTTACTCTGTTCTCCCACACGACGACGAATGTTCGACCGTCGTACGTAAAACTGTATAAATGTGCCTAGGTACTTTACAAAATGTTCGAATCTCTATTGTACATCATAACCATAGACCAACTTTGGAGTGAATGGTTCATAGAGAATAGTATAGATTTTGAGAAGTGGAAAACTTTTACACCTACGTGCACGTCGAACGTTCGAACATTCGAACTTCATGTCGGAGAATCGAGTAACCCCCTTGTATCCAGGTAACCACAGCACAATATAGTTATCGGCAAACACGCTCATGCTTCATGCTTGTATCCCCGAAGGGATAGACAAGTACTAATAGAGGCACCTATACGTTATCAAACTAACGACGTCGACGGCCGCGCCGGCTCAGTACACAATATAATTTGTTTTTATCTACCCTGAATAGAACATTAATAATCATACAATTGTCGATGATATAATCTGAAGAGCTTAATTCGTTTTTAATTGCATTATTTAATGCAATAAGCTGTGTATGTTATTCTAAAAAATATGTAAATAAAAAAATGAAAAAAAAACTACTTCAGCTATCCTTAAATGTAAATAACACAAAAGTGGAGTTTTTCAGCTTTCAACCCTTGGGTTTGAAATGGAATAAAATTAGTTTATCGGTCATATAGGCAATTAAATAGCGCTTTATAAATACACCCAACAGTCACTTACATAGTCCCGACCCCATATTAAGATACGAGTCTTGTGAAACTACAAGAGACGGGTCACACAAACACCCAGACGAAATAAATAATAAACTCATAACTTCAAGGTTCATAGCCAATAGAAGTCCTCTAGAGTCTAGACCAAAAGTGTTCTTAGAAGTGTCTAGAAGAAAATTCTTAGAAACGTCAAATGCCTGTTCTTCTCGTGGAGAAAATCCTCATTCGAACCTCGACTACTAAAACACCATGTCTCCATCTGCACTTTAAATAGAAAAGTCTAAAACCTAGCTCAATCTAGGTCATGCAACAGTCAGATCACGGTCCCAAGACGTACGTATGACGTACCCCTCTCACGCGACTCTTAAAGAGCGGCAACCTGATAGGGACCGCCGACACCGCACGTCGACTAAGTGATTTCCAATCCTCATGCCCTTAAGACATTACCGGGATGTAGGTTTACTGGAAGTGAATTGGTGAATTTGATTTTTTTTTATATATGTATTGAAAATTTTAATTTAATCCACGTGTTTCTTATCACACTACTTGGTGTGATATACGTTGTACCAAGTTTGTAAAATACTGACAGGTAGTATTGTCAAAAAACTAAATTTTAGTTTTCAAGGCTTTTGATCAACCCGTATAGGTACGAGTCTTTTTATGGCTCAATTAAGTTCCAGAACCAAACTGAAGTTTATCTAAGCGGTAAAAATACTCGTATCTATATAGAGTGGTCAAAAATGTGAAAACTAAAAGCAAGGTTTTTGACATAAAATCATCTCGAATTATTTAAAAATGTTGTACTATATCACTTAGGGCGATGACAAACATGTGGGTTAAATAATTAAATATAATTAATAAATATTACAATATCAAACTATTGCATTATTTAATGCAGAATATCCCAAATAACTATCTCATGAAAAAAATTAGCATAAAGGGGCAAAATGGAGATCAAGAATTTACCATCCAAACGATCACTGTCTTCTAAACCACAACTCAATAATGGTATCACAAATTGCTCAACCTGATAAACAACAAGCCCCTTTACAAACAACAAAATTAAAATTAATTACTATATTAAGACCAACGTACAATTACCGTAATCCCGGGTGTATCTTGTAATTGCCGGGCACGAAATAATTCTGAGTATAAATCACTTAGTAACCGTAGCTTCGTATACGTTACGTAGCTACCGAACTACGGCAAATAGTTCGCTTCGTAACTGCTACGACGTAGCGAAGCTCGATGCGTAATTTGCTTAGTAACCATCGACTACGCTTTACACATACATTGCATAGTTTCAGTAATTGCATGTGCTACGGCGTAGCGTATTTTGACACGCTTGTGACGGCTGTTGACCATGTTTTACGCATTACACATACACAAGTATATTTGACAATATCGGTTACATTTTTTACAATGGGATAAATGTTGAGTTATTCTTTTATTACCACACAATATACAGACAATTTATGTGAGTTTCTCAGTTTGGAAAATATCATAAAATAAATTGCTCAGAACGAAATTTGTGTCCGGATATCGATATCCCACCCCTTCCTCTTATCCTTTAGCGCCAATAAACGTAAACTTATGCTATCTGTACATTATCTACATATTAGGCCACTAGTCAATTTTGACTAATTCTATTTCGCTTTCTTGCGTTCGCGAACAGTCACAGCGTAGCGTTCTCGGGCTACGCTCAATCGGATTGCTACGTCGTCGTTTTTCTCCATACATCTTGGCTCCACTTTTGTTTCACGCTTCACTTTGTCGCTCAGTTCGCTCGATCACCCGCTTATTCGCGATTACGCTCGTTTTTCACCACCGTGCGGTGAGTCAGCCAGTTCGCTCGACTAAGCCAATCGGGAAAAAAGGTGTTATTGGTGAAAAAAAGCCGTTTTCACATTAGCCTAGTTTCGAGCTTTTGTTTTTGTAATCCGACGGGGGATCTTTATTGTTATTATAAACGAGAGAGCCTGAGCGAGTAATTTTGTATTATTTTCAGGGTTTGTAATACAGTTGGGAGCGGGATTCTTGGCAGTAGGAACTTGTATTTTTAAAAATCTTATACAGAGCAGATAAATACGGAGAGGAATTTTTGTCTTTTTTGTTTTTTTTAGTGAAACGGTGTATATTTTAGTTTTAGTTCAGGTAGAGATCTTTAGTAAGGCTTGTGTCTCTCAATGGACTTCGACTGAGGATGGTGAAAAGATTGTGCTCATATGTAATGAATCTCATGTTACCTCATGAAGGAATGAACTGTATGTAGCAATGATACCACCTTCCTACATAAGTATATAAGTAAATACGTTCATTTACGAGATGAAAAATCCTCACAATAAAATTTAATTTTAAAACCGTCCTCAGTAATTCGAATCACAATCAGTGAGTCGCACATAACAGTGAATGATCATAAAACTCTCGTTTTGTTTGCACATCCTTCTGTTTTTACATGAGAATGATACGTTCAAACGAAATATGCTGGATCTAATGGAACCCGTTAAATTAAGCGTAAGTCGGTGAATTTATCCGAATTAGAAATACGCTTCGTCTGATTCACCAACTGAGCCTGACGGTTGCTTGGAATAAAATGTTGTTTAGGCCGACTGTACGTGGAGCGTTTGAAAGAAATTAATACTATAGCATATTTGTGTCTGTAAACTTGATATTTACTTATCTTTTGCTTTCACGGTGAAGGTAAACATCGTTAAAAGCTACGTAACAGAATACGTACTCAAGGATTTGAAACATATTACGTGACGTCAGACACGTTGGTCGAGGTAGATTAAAAGGCCGAAAAGATTGAACAGTATACTTTCTTAAGAATGAGAAGCCAAATCAATTGCCAATATGACATGAGTATATATTAAAGGCCTTTAAGTTAGTTTTAGAATTGACTCGATTATTTTGACTATTAATTTGACTATAATATTGAATTATGCAATTGCAATACGATGGTTGTCTAGCCCTGTATACAATTCCGCGTTAATAAATAAGTTTTGAATATTTAATGAAGTCGTGAATACCTCGCTATTCAAAATAATCGAGTCAATTCTAAAGCCTTGGACTAAAGTTAAACCTTCGCTCATCCGAGTTAATAAACTCCGGTGATATATAAGGCCCTAAATGTAATATTGTCACGCTCAGTTACCGGCAGCCTTAAGGTATGTTTCCTGTTCGTCCGTCCGAGCTTCATATCTGCTTGTTCATGAGTATCACATCCAATTTTGTCGGCTGAGTGTGCGTCGCGACTATCAGTAAATGGGACGCTATTTTGCAATATTCGGAATGTATTTTATAGTGGATTTGAATTTTATTGCGTGATGTATGGGATGACTCCGTTTTATCTGATAGTCCCTTTTACCTGAGATTTTGTGCCTGAGTTGGTACAACATATTTGGGTTTTTTTATCAGAGTTGTATGAATGAATGAGAAATGAATTAGCTGTTATAGGTTATGTGAGGTTAATGTTGCTGCGGATGAAAACGGAATATAAATAAGTCTAATCGTATATGCGCATGTAATATTAAGAGCCATTAACACGGCGAGAGTTTCTCGTCTCGCAGATACGATTATCATAAGGATATAAAAAAGTTGCATTGTGTAAATATTGTCAGAACACGATAATCTATGGCGGTTACATCATGCGATAATCGTATACGATTATTGCCGCGTGAAACTCTCTCCGTGTAAATGGCGTTTTAGCCTGTAAGTAAAGTACAGTATAAGTAATTGTTGCACTTGTATTTCCATTATGGCGTGGTATTTTTATAAAACTGTATTGGTGTAAACAATTGTTGGATAATCTAATAAATAAAAATTAAAAATATATAATTACGAGATCTTTTAATCTTCGGTAACCTCATAAACCGAACGAATCTCGTTAGCATAACTACCATAGATAAGAATTTTATAAGATTCTTTTTTAAAGGAAGAAAAGGAATAGGAATAGAAGAAAGAAAAGGAATAGAAGCCTTAAATCTGTCCCGTATACAAATAATATGTACACAAGTCGATGATAACATATTGTTAATATTAATCTTAATAGATATAGATAATATACTAAAATTATTGAGGGCATCAACTAGTATATACCCTCCTTACACTACTGACTATATACTCATCTATAGCAATGGAAGGGGATAACAAAATTCATCGTCACTCAACCAAATAGCCACAATCACGAATGCAAATGTCTAACAGATGCTATAATTTATCGCCACGAGTGATTCTGTAAAGATGTTCGTTTTCCCACTTATGTATTAAAACGCCGTTTTTTTGTTCGCCATATAAGACATTCAATTGACAGCCTCCGTGACGCATTTGGTTGGACGCCGCCTGTGAAACCAGAGACCGCGAGTTCGATCCCCGCACTAAAACAAATGTTTGCGTGAACCACAAATATTTGTTTCGGGTCTGGGTGTTTGTGAGACCGAAAAGTCTCTCGTAGTTCCTGATACCCACGACACAAGACTCGACCTTAGTGTGGGGTCAGAACTATGTATGTGACTGTTGGGTGTATTTATTTATTCCATCCATCATTCATCCATCAGCCAAAGAATGTCCACTGCTGGACATAGACCTCTCCCAACGCCTCTCCTCATAAGGCCATTTATTTATTATTCAATTATAATTAAAACTAGAAAATTGTTGTATAAAAGCCTCAGGCTGTAAGTCCGCCTTTATACAATTTGCTGTGAACCTGAGGTAAAGAAATTCATAATTAAAATTCTTCATTTTACACGCTTAAAATGTACATTTGCTTGTCTTGGAGCATAAGCACTAAATTATGTTTAGAAAATTAAATTATCTTTTTAATTATCGCTGGTATAATCCAGCTTCGAAAACATCTTGGAAATATCTAACAGGATATTCTTGATTTTTTTTTCTTCGTGTTAGTGAATAGATATTGACTATGAAAACATGATTTTAAATTGTAATTACCAAAAGAAAAAATATCAATATATATAATTACAATAATATAAACATAGATGTATCATAAACTAGGAGGAGTTTTTCTGCACATCTACAATCATCATCCATTTATTCATTCGTATTTTTTACAAAGCAAATTTATTAGAATTAGTCAATAAAATTAGGCTTATAATTATAGAAAGTAATTAAGTAGGTTTTAAATCATATATATCCTAAAAGACTTACATAGCTATAATAAGCTACAATTGCCTGTAAATACTAAATATTATAGCGATTCGCCTTCATAATACTAATATTACAACTTTATTATTTTCATCATTTTATGTTACTAATTTGACAGATAGCTCCTGAGATTCAATTTTTTTCACCTTTACAAAACACAAATAAATTTTCAAAATAATCAAAACTGTATCTTCCAACCGCGCAGTTTCCATGGCCAGTGCGTAGGCAATAAGTGTCATTTCTAATTGGATGGAAAGACTATTAGCATATAGATTGCAGCGCCCCCTCGTGTCAGTCAGCACTCGTCGCCGAGGTTCTTTCACGGAGTGGTACAGTCTAACAGCCTTATTCATAGACAGATTTAAAACCTATTTTAGCTATCGAATGTTTTGTCTTCGTTGCTCAAACTGAAATCTAAAGTCGTTCGAAAGGGACAAACCATTCGATAACTAGAATAGGTTTTAAATCTGTCTATGAATAAGGAGGTTATATAATTAATTAAATGCATTAATTAAATGCATTAATTAATTAAATCTTCCTTTGGCTGATGGATGGATGGATAATTAATTAAATGCAGGTTTATAATTTCAGTTCATTTCAAAATAAGATTTATAGGTAGACCTTTGCAATAACGTTCCTGAGGTTATGTGTAATTAAGGAAATTAATTTTCGCTTTTAAGTTTGAATTTTTTAACGAAATCTGGCTATAGTTTCATTTAATAATCATTATTATATTTTTTTAGGACATATTCAATATGAACACGAAAGTTTTGAATAAAATTAAACATTATTATATTCAAGGACGAACAAAAAAATAACAGACAAATATTCTAATCCATAATATCAACATAAAAACCAAACTCCTACATAAATTCAACTTCAATCAATAAAATTATTCGAGCTAAAATATTCTGTAATAATCGTAAGAGCCGGCGAACTTTGGTCGAAATTAAAAAAGTTAGACGTACTGATTAGACCTATTCATTATTAACCGAGAAGGAACTAATCTAGAAAAAATCCCGTCGTGGAAGTTTACAGAAGTTTGGGCAAGTCGATGCGAAGTTGCTTTTGATGTAGGCCGCGAGTATTGGCTCTGGGAAGTTTTACCATCGTTACGCATGTGGTACAAGGTTGGATATCTTTATTTTGAAAACGCTGAGCGAAGTGATCGACTTTGTTTGACTATTGAATAATGTCGTAATGAATTTTTTATTTAAAAAACCGTCCCTTTTTTTGCAACAATTTTAGTTGCATTGTGTCTAACGTCACTAAAGCTACCACGTGACTTCGTTTTCGGTAGCAGTCTTGATATACCCTGGATATAGTGTCGTGAATATTAGTGACTACAAGCACGTTTTCCCCTTACATTTAATTACTATTAGTTACGTCTTACGTCGGATTTTCTAACTCGCGGCTCAGTGCTCCGAAGTCGGAACTAATCGCCATACTTTGTTATATATTTCTTTATTGCGATTAATGGCAAGACGAGCATGCCATTCGCCTGATGGTTTTCGATACGAACGCTCGTGGACAATAACAAAACTGAACAACACCATGAATTACAAGGCAATGCTTGGCATTCTTGGGACCGCCGTCTGATGCCATTTGATACTCTGTCTGAACGGAATTTGCGCTTACCACCAGGTGCAGTGCAGTCATTATGCCGTGCCAGTGTAAAAAAAATCCACTGCGCCCGCCATCCTGAGACATAAGATGCTAAGTCTCATTATGTCCAGTAGTTACTCTGACAAGTGTCTTTTAAGCCGAATTACAACAGTGAGAGAACAACCTTATTGATTGTAATTAAAAATTCAGACAACAGACTAGTCAATATACACGTTCATATACTAACGCCTGTACTCCCGAAAGGGTAGGCAGGAGTACCACTTCAGACATCCGCATTTAGAAGCTAATTTGATTCTGTTTCCCCCTCTCTAATACTATTCATCCTACCAACTTAATTACTATAGATTAACTACAGACTACAAAGGTTTAATATCTCGCTAATTTGTACCTGCAGATCGCTCATCAATTGCACCACACACCAGGACAGATCAAAGCGCTCCGTCCTCGATGTCATTAAATGGAGACCACAAAGAAACAAAGTTATATTTACTTTCGATACGGAACGAATCGCGTACAAACGAACAGAAATCGGCGGCTCGCCAACTGCAAAACAACTTTGTCATAATAACGCGTGTGATTCCATGTCGAAATTTGAACGCGTGTGGCCTCGAAAGGTCGTATGTGCAAAGGAATCGTTTTGGAGTTACGGCGTTTTGGATTTGTAATGGGAAAATTATTAATTCTTGGCTTAGGTTGATTTGAGGCATTCGGAACTTAGAGTCTAAGACGTAAAACACATAATTCGTTGCTGTCTTTTTTGCACATATAGCTTTTAGAGTCGAGTTTAAGGGCTCTATTATCCATTTGTATCCTTTGATCAATTTGTAACAAAATGAGTAGGTACAATGACATGTGGATTGAAATTTAATTAACTGAACATTTTCAGAGGCAGTGAGCAGGTGGTGTGATTTCTTTCTTTGAAATCAATTTAACGTCTTGTTACACGCGTCTACAGAATTTTTAAAAAGAAAGTATATTTTGTTCTTAAAAGATGTTATCATCTGTCTGTGTTTATGTTGGAAATATTTATATATTTTTAATATTTGAAAACAAAGGTTAACAATTATAATGTTTACAGTAAGGTAAAATTGTAGCCTATTAATTGATCTTACATAATAATTAAATACATATTTATATGAACTTTTAAAACTTTCAATGACCAGCACCAACCACAATGTTTCAACTATTATCTCTGTTTATAAAAGACGAACAAAGAACCATTAATTGTAATTTGAGAAATTAATTAGTCCTCAACATAACGCAGCAAATACTTTCTGAATTTCATAATTAAATAGAAGAATCTATACATAATACTCCTCGTTTCTACACCACAAGATATATTTTCCCCAGTTATATATTCCTCCTTCTGCAGCACATCCAAAGGGAAGCTACAAGGGCACTTAATTTTACTTTAAAATACATTTGTGCTGTGCGCCGTCCCTCCATCTTCGTCAGTCTTCATTAGGGGTCCTCCTCGGTTGTATTAGAAGTAGCATATGTCCAGACCCATTTCACGGTTTATTTCGACGTAATATGCAAAGTGCTTGATTTGGCGTTTCATGCTCTGGGTTAGATGTACGGGTGGGGGAAAGAATAAGTGGAAATTTGATTTAGTATATATATTGCTGAAAATTTATGAGATAAAGGATTAATAATTATTCATGTGTAAGATTGGATTTTTATATTTTTAGCTCGAAAAGGACAGTTCATAAAAATATTGATCGGCTTTTGTTAAGGATAACATTTTTACTCTAGTATTAACACTTTTTTGACTGCCTCGGTGGCGTAGTGGTACTACGGTATGATTGCCAAGCTAAGGTCTCGGGTTTGAATCCCGGGTCGGGCAAAGTGATATTGGACTTCTCTATTCATTATCAGCCCGGAGTCAGGAATTTGTGCCCGATATGGCGATAGGCTCGCCCCCTATCACATCGTGGGACGGAATCTAAAAGGCGAAACGTGGGTGTTCTGGTAGCATCTCTGCCTACCCCTTCTGGGAAAAAGGCGTGTGTTTATGTATGTATGTAACACTTTTTTAATCCTCGTCTACATAACACAATGTTACGTTTTTGATACTATATGCAATTTTATGTATCTAAAGCTTTATCAGTATATACAAGCCTGTATCTAATCTAGCGTTGTTAGTCAGTCTGCTATCAAAAATTTTACGACACCAACAAGTCGCATAAACAGCGCCATTTTATCACAAGGTTTGTGCATCATATTCCCCCTCCTTAAATATTAAGAACTCCATCAAACAAAACTCATAGCGTGGAATCGGAGGCTTAAGAGTAATAAGACAAACACTTCCTACCAGCACGTCGCATTCACGTCACGTTCCCGTCACGGCTCCGTCTCGCGCGCGTCACGTATTAGTAAACACGTTGTTTACTTGATGAAAATGTTCTTGTGAAATTAGGTTAGCGTCATATAAGCGTGGTTCAAGTTTAGTGTTGGAGTGACGGGTTCGCGAAAACATATTGTGGTGAGGTTAAGAAAATTGGAAATTGTTGGAACTGTTACATACTATTTATAAGGTAATGATAGTAGAAATGTTCGGAAGTTATATAAGAAGAATAAAATGTTATATAAACAAAAAAGAAATTATTTTTATACAATTTGTTACAAAAAATAAGTTCTTGTTTCACAGCCGGCGTCTAACCGACTGCGCCACGGAGGCAGTCAATATTACTTATCAACAGAGCTCCCAGTAATCTAACTGAACGCAACATTAAACTTTGTACTGTAAATATATATACAGTACAAAGTTTAATGTTGCGTTACAGTACACTGTATAAGCCCATATACGTCCCACTGCAGTGCACGGGCCTTCTCTACAATAGGTACGATGAAGAGTGGTTAGGCCATAGACCGCCACGTTAGCCTAGTGCGGGTTGTCGGACTTTTACATACCATACTTTATACAATTCGCTATGGCAGGTTTCCTCACAATGTTTTCCTTCACCGTTACAGTGCGTGGTGATTGACTACATTAACATTAAAGTTTACCTCACCAAAATATCCATCAAACCAAATGGAATTTCAAACTCAATCCCACGTCCAATCAATAGCAGAGCACGTGAAGTATAAAGCATCCATAGATAATACACGCTAGATTTATATTCGGCACAGACTGCTTTGTCCCGACGACCCTCAATAACTGAGTAGACGAGATAGGGCGCTCGAAAACAGACGGTGGGCCGTTGTAGCGCTTGCTTCTGGGTTCAGTTAAATTTGAATGTGGGTAATGGTTATTATATAAGTCTTTTAGAAGGTCTTTTAAATCTTTGAATAACTTCTTCAACTTCCCAACCGCTATAGGGGTTTGTCAATGTAATGTCAACTTAAAATAAGTTTAAATAGGGTATATTTAAAAAAAATGTGACATTACATTAACAAACCGCTATAGCGGTTGAGACATTCGAGTAGATAAAAATTATACTAGTTCGAAGAAGAAAGATGCAAAAGAAGAGAATTGAGTTAGTTTCTTCTTTCTTTTGCTTGAGACGTTGGTATCACGGTCAAGGAACCCGACACTGACTAGTACCTTATCAGCTTTGGACTACGATATGCTTGTGAATTTTTTTATGGAATATTCCTCATTGTGTATTACTTCATTGAAGAAGCTATCTCATCATCATCATCATTGGCAATTAACATCGATGTCAGGATTGGAAATTACACCTACGCTGGTGACTAATTAGACCGATTTGTGCGTGGCATACGGCCACATTTTTTACACTTAAACCTAATGCAATATAAATAAGTAAAAGTGAAATGTGCCTACTTTCGTTCGTTAATTAACGTTTGTATGAATTCGTACACTCTTCAATTACAAATAAATTCAATTTCCAATTTCAAGACACATAATAAGTAGAAAATTCATTGATATATACTCTTGCATTGAAACAAGACACGTTCTTTATCATTCTGTTCTACTTGCCTCACCTATGTATTCAATATGCCTCTTCCAACTTGCTTGAGCCGCGTTCAAACGCGCCCCCACTTCACCAAACTGATTGTTTCAAATAGTTACCTATCCAGACAGTGTAGCCAGCCTTAATTTCCTCGCTGCCTGACTAATAAAACCTCATAAAAGGCTGCCTGTTTACTGCTATTGAATTTTAAAGGTCACGTCCTATGCAAAACTATTTTATTTTTAATCAGACATTTAAAAAAATCTTTTCTGATGCATTTATGCGCGATATATTTTTGATCACGTCGATTTATCATAGGTGGTTTCATGTTTACTGATAACTTGTGGAGCCATCTTTCGGAAAGTGCAAAATTTTGTTTTAGCAGAAAAGCGAATTGATTTTATTCGTGTGGTATTACATACATGACGAAAATATATTTTTATATAAAAATAGATAGCAATCTTATCAGGTAGGCGGGGTGTGCGTTTCAAATGTAGTAATATTCCGAATGGTTGGCGCAAATTTGTCTGTAAGCACAACACGAATAAAATTAAATGTAAGGCATATAATTCAACTCACATGAATCCCGGTGTCGATGCTGGAAGGGAGACGCTGTAGAAAACACCAACATTGTATAAGAAAGTGGTGACATTAAATCACTTTGCACTATAGCCAAAAATAATACACTTTATCACCACTTGTATTCGATTAAATAAACTAAATACCAAAATCCACGCCGCGCCGCGCGCGCCACGCATTCGGTTGCTTCACGAGATTAAACTACTGAACGTAGGAAAAAGTAAAAGATTGCAAACTACCCTCTAATGATTTATGTTTTTGATGAAATAAATATTTGAGGATATTGTAATTTGATTTGTTGCATACTATTCAATTGTGTATAATCTTATATTATTACGATAAGTACGGTTCTGCGAGAATTTTCATGACACTTATGTTTGTTTTTGACTGTCGGAAAAGTGCATGATTTTAATATTCAATTGACTAGCAATACATGACTCCGAAAGGACAAACGTATGCTCGAGACTACGAGTATGCCCTTAACCAACTTCTTCTTCTTCAGCAGTGCCCATATACTTCATTACAAACAGTACACCATGTACCTTAAATCCTATGGATAGTATAAAAAAAACCGACCGACTATGCCCCGCGGTTCTCAGCGTGATGTTATATAGCTTATAATCGGCGAGCTGTCACCGAACTCAAAAAAATGTTGGCATATTTAGGTATTTTAGATTTATTAAAAGATTTGTTTTATTTCTCTCTTTTCATTACAATTTTGGAATCGGTTTTTTTTTTATTATATTTTTTTTCAAGTCGATTAAAAATAACAACCGATGTTCCATCCGTGTTAGTGGGACTGTACCCTTCCACGTCTCACAAGTTATTGGTTTCTTTACGTCGTTGACGTATTACTTTGCCTTGGAGTTGCTGCCTCGGCTTAAAGCATATTAGTTTAGAACATGTCGGTAGTTTATTAAATGTATTAGCAGTATAGGACAAGAACATCGTTTTCAGCGTCAGTATACTGGTGAACACAAGTCTTCAATAATACTGTTTTTATTTCTGAACACTTGGAACTTAGAGCCACGCTGTTGTCAGTCATGACTTAGCATGAATGGGCAGTCTCATTCGGGGCGGTACCACTGTCTCACTGGAAATCGACATTTCATTCGATGAGGGAGAATGCCGGATGCCTAATACCCCTTTCCTCTTCCCATAAATTTTCCTCCCTCCTCCCCTCCCAATTGGGCCGGCAACACATCCATGATCCAGCATTGTGGATGGTCATGGGCGGCAGTGATCACGTACCATCACCTGATGGATGGATGCCGGACCTATGTAATGATTAAAAAAAAACACCTTTAGAATTAATTTTGCCAACCAGATAGAACCTGTATTACCTACTCTGGCCGGAATCATTTTTTTATGCTGCTAAGTCGAAGTAATTGTAGATACTCACTGTCCCCCATGAGAAGTGCAATTCTGTGCAGATAAAGCATCAATAGTTAAAATTAATTATTTTACCAAAATTACAAATCTGGGAGATATGGTTTTTCATCATCATCTTCTGGTACAGACCGTCCACTGCAGAACAAAGTTAGGGATTTCCACAGCGATTCGCTAGAGGCGGCCTTTATCATCACCTTGTTTGTCGACATCTGATGTTGCGTTTGCCAATGCGTCCCCTCCACTCGAGAACCTTTCAGTGCCATCTCGACTTTAGTTTCCGCCTTATTTACACTGGCCATTTACTTTCATACTAATCCATTTTTAGAGCGGATTTCTTATCAAATCTGTATATGTACCTGCCTGTATACGTCCCACTGCAAGGCACGGGCCTCCTCCACAGTCGAGAGAGCGATTGAGAGCGGTTGATCCATATATTCCACCATGCTGCCCTAGTGCGGGTTGGTGGACTTATATACTGTAGAAATTTAAACAGATCGCTAAGGTATGCAGGTTTCATCACGATGTTTTCCTTCACCGCTATAGTGTGTGATTAACTATCAATACACCCATGACTCTCAAAAGTCATAGTTGTGCCCTAGGATGAACCCGCGACCGTAAACTCCTATCAAATATGTTTCTATCTATGTTTATCAGACCCAAATTAGGCTACATCATAATTGCGAGCCATAAAACCAACAATGAAGTCAAATCGCCATTCCGGTTTGAATCATCGCAAATCCATTGTGCAAACGTTGTAAGCAAGTTATGTACCGCAGAGATAACAAATGGCCCGAACAAACCGAACGCGGCCCATGTTGATACGAATGAAGATTCCCTGATTCCCGTTTGTTTAGGACATAATCTAATTATATAGCGTTGGACTTTGATTGTGAGTTTGGGTACGTTGACTATGTAACAGTTGATATACCCGTAATGGGCGGTTCTTTGATTAGGACGCATTGTTAATTATATGGTTGATGATGGTTTGGCCCAGCGGCTGTGAAGTTAGTTTATTGTCCTAAATGTAAGGGGTCGCTAGAATATCACAGAATTCACGGTCTGGGTCCTAAGCTTGTGTTTTTAACCCTCAGAGCAATGACTAAAGTATATTATTCTGTGTATTAATTGATTCAATAAAAGAGAAAATTCCATGTTCGAATCTACGCATATTTTTTCTTCTATACACATAATTTATATGTTAACGGATCGATTTTAACTATTCTTGTTGGGTATCTGACATCCAAGTTGGTCCTTTTTAACTCTATTCATATTGGACATTGGAATTCGGGAGGAGAGAGTAGACTTTTTGTGACTAAAGATTTTGAATTTGATAGTGAATATATTTAAAATCAATCGAATAAAACGGCAACTAACATAATACGACGACATTAACCAAAGAGACGATACTTTTAGCAAAGGAAACAATTCAGACTGATCTAGGCTCATGATATCACAGTATAAGAGATTAAAGATTTTCCCCCATTTCCTCGCTCTATCAAAGCCAGTAATCCTTATCAATAAAATGCAGTACCTACCGAATTCTCCCAACCATGTGTTTACATTGCTTCATCAAATAAATATAAAAATAAAACTATTGGCACATGATCCCTGATGCGTGACGTTGCAACGAGCCCCAACCTCCCCTATTCGGAGGAGTGTGGGCATCGCCCGTGGCTAATTGAATGTCGATGACGCGATGTGATGAGCCGTGACGTGGGGTAAGAAATAGCCAATGTATTTATCGAGGTGAAACTTCGAAATTTTGAAATTATGACGAAGTTTATATTGGGTGGTTCCTGTTTTTGTTTTATATTTGGTACAACGCTTGGGTAAAAATAAGCAGTTAATTAAGATTTCTAAACAGGTTAAGTCGAAACAGTTCAGCAGGATTTTATTTGTAGTTTCTCAACTGATTTTCTTTATTATTAATTGGTTAATAAGTAAATATGAGTTCAAGTAGTATCAGCAAAAAAAAACCGCCATTTTGAACCTTTACTTTTTGATTGCTACGAACTTGTTAATTAATTTCTTTCTGCCGAATTTTAACCGATGAACGAGTACTAGTTTATGGTAATTATGATATTAAATAAGTATGGACTAGAATACTTTTTGTTAAGTCCCTCATATGCAACGGGCAGTCTGGCTAGGTATCTATTTCTGCGTTCAAACAGCAGTGTGTAATCACTACTGTATTTCCGTTTGAAGGACTTTGTAGCCAGTAGTTATGTACGACGCATTAAGAGACTCAACACCTAATATCTCGAGGGTAGGACCGCATTACAGAGCCATGTAGGGCTTAATGTAAGGAATAAGTTTATGTTTATATTTTGAAAGTTATTGCTGTTAATACATGTATTGTATGTATCTGTATCAGCCTAAATACGTCCCACTGTAGTACACAGACCTCCTCTACAATCGATAGTAGGATCGTTAGTACGATTGAAAGGGCTTAAGGCATATCAATCAATCAATTCATCAGCCAAAGGAAGTCCACTGCTGAACATAGGCCTCTCCTAATGATTTCCACAGGGACCTGTTGGAGGCCATATAGTCCAAGGCAATATAGCAGTTATCAATAAATACTATTTAAAACCAATAGAATAGCTGTTTGAAATACACAGTACTTTAAATAAAAAATACAATTTTGATTCCTTCCAAAATGATCGGCGAATTTTTATACGGTTAACGTGATTATAACCGCTCTGTGAAGTTCCCCTAATTGTTAACATCTGACGTATTTCCAACATATTATGTTACCGCCGCATTAGGCACGAGTAAGCTTGTTAAATTCGACCCGAGTGTACGTATGGAATATTTAGTTTGGAACTTTGTGGAACTACAACAGGGACGGACAACTTCTCTGTTACATTCGAACATTATTAGTTCTAATAATCAGTTAATATATATTACTAAGGTCGGTAATTTGTGTCAAATGGGTTCATCAAGTTAGACATTCCCGGAGATCCATTGAGCTTCAATGCTCGGTGTCATTACAATGCGTGCCACTGTTGATCCTGGCTTACAGGAGTTGCAGTGTTGGTGTGAGGTCGGGACAGTCTCCAGAAAAATGGGTTCATCTGGTTCGGATCAAATTAAGAATTTTATTTTATGTGAATTTTGACAATTAAATGAAAATATGTATATGGTGTCGGGAAGACTAGAACGTTCTAAACAAAAATACAAATATATCAATCTACCAATCAAACATCTGTGTACACTTGTAAAAACATGTCAAAAAAGTACGAATATTTTATCAAAATTATTTTTGCAAAAAACATAAAAATTGGACGCCGAAAAGTATGTAATAACAAAACGTCATCACAAAGGGTCTTCAAGTTAACTGCGAGGCTCGGAACCGACGCACTTTCTGCCGTCGAAAGCCGTCAAGAACGGAAATGAACGTCTGCTTGTCTTCCTCTGCCGCGTAGCAGGTGAATTTCCGGCCCTCTGTCCCTGGAGAATTTACTTTTAAATCTTGATTGTGTCGGGGACAGATGGGACGCCTTTTTACGTCATGTTTTGAACTTAGAATTGAGAAATGACGGTTTGTTGTGTTCTGGTTGTAAATTCAATATAATTTGTGCCTTTGTTCACGCTAATGTTATATTTCAATAATAATAAACTGCCTCGGTGGCGTAGTTGTACTTCGATACGGTTAAAATGCTGAGTTTTCGGGTTCGAGTCTCGGGTCGGGCAACGTGGTATTGGATTTTTCTATTCATTATCAGTCCGGAGTCAGAAATTTGTGCCCGATATGGCGATAGGCTCGCTTCCTATCACATCGTGGGACGGAACAAACAAGACGAAACGCGGGTGACCTGGTTACTTCCAGGAGAACCTCTTGCTATCTCTTCTTGGAAAAAGGCGTGAGTTTATGTATGTATGTAATAATAAACTTTATTTCTCCTTACCAAAAATAATATTAGCATAAGTTGCCTCACAACTATTTTAAATACTAAATAAGACGAGTTTAACGGATTAAATCGTGGTATAGCTTTTTGTAACTTACCGAAGAATTGAAGACTGCAGCCTTCGTGGTCACGTGGACTGAGGTGATTCGCAAAGTAAATTTTACAATGACTACCTTCATTTTAAAATTATATGAAATTGAAATAGGCTTTCAAGTGTGGAACATTGCGAGATTTTAGAAGGCTACTTGATTAAAAAATGCTTTTATTTTTACTCTACATGGAATCCCATGCCGACATTGTTGAAATTAAAGCCTCAGTTTAATTTATCATTGTAACTTAACGTTTATTTTACTTTTCTTTCGCATTTAAAAATATTAAAAAAATTAAAAGCGATAACTAGGCGGTAATGAAAATTAAGATATACGTATAAATATGCTTCCACCTATCGAGTTTACTATAGAATTTACATCATCATATAAATTATCTTCTATCTGAAGTGCGTGGTGGCCTGTTGGTAAACGGACCACACGCGGCTGCCTACTTGTTCACGGTGGTCGCGGGTGCAAATCCCAGGGCACACCTCTGACTTTTCGGAGTCATGTGTGTATTGATAGTCAATCACCACGCACTATAACGGTGAAGGAAAACATCGTGAGGAAACCTGCATACCATAGCGATTTGTATAAATTTCTATGGTATGTAAAAGTCCGCATTAGGCCAGCGTGGCCTAACAGCGACTATATGGCCTAACCACTCTCAATCGTACTCTCGATTGTAGAGGAGGCCCGTGCCCTGCAGTGGGTCGTATATGGGCTGATACAATACAAAAAAAATAAACTATCTAAATTAAAATTACAAAGAGGAAATATTTCATTGTTTGCATTATATAGGCTATGAAATTATTGGACAGATTTGAAAAATGCACCATTAGAATCCTTCATTATCGCTGATGAACATAGGGTGAAAAAACATGCACCCAGGCAAAGCTGGGATGGGCCTCTCGTATTTTAATAAAGAGAAAATTCACATCAATTCTGAATACCGTACAATATCCAGCATATTTCCAATTCCATCCTGATATGAAGATACCAATACGAGTAAATAAACGTACTAAGTTGAGTCGTGACTGGCCGTTTGAAGGCACACATGGTATCGTCTCGGAATCTCCCACAACGCAAACAGTACGTGCCGTGGAATCCAGACGCATTATTGTACGAGTGCTGTTTGCTTAGATACCTTTAGGAAATTGATTCTCAAGACGGAGGCTTTCGTGGTATACCATATTCTAGTTATTGGAGATTTTTCCAAGGATCTTTGATGGATTGTGGCAAGGGTGTAGTTATTATTTGTTGTTGCGTGTGTTATATTTGTGTAATTAAGTTAGCTATCGTTTTTTGTATATGGAAGATAATTTTGAGTGATAATCCTTTCCTCATTTTTGTAACAGTGTTTAGGTCTAAGCAGATTCAACTGACCACTTACCAAGTTTCCGTGGCTTAAGTTAAATTTCACCTGCTCGCCGTGGTCTCAATTTATTTTGTACTGAGAGGCCTTTGTGTAACGTGGACTTTTTATGGCCAAAGATAAATAAATTATAATACACCCAACAGTCACATACATAGTCCTGACCCCACACAAAGATCCAGTCTTTTGTCGTGGGTATCAAACTACGAGAGACTTTTCGGTCTCACAAACACCCAGACCCGAAACAAATACCTGTGGATCACACAAACATTTGTTTCGGTGCGGGGATCGAACCCGCGACCTCTCGTTTCACAGCCGGGATCTAACCAACTGCGCCACGGAGGCTGTCATGATGATGATGAAGTTTATGCTGAAAGCTACCATGTAATGTGTTAGATTTTCGTTTCTAGAGTAGTAACATTTTAATTTTACCACACTCAATCGTACTCTCGGTTGTAGAGGAGGCCCGTGCCCCGCAGTGGGACGTACTTATATGGGCTGATACAGTACAGTACTTTTACTTCCTACGATGGGTTGATATTCCTTCTGATGGTAAACTACTATCAACGAGTACTTTCCTTACAAAATTGAAATATATGTTGTAGCTCGGAATGCGCTACAGACATCAACTGAGTGGAGAAGAGAAACTGAAAATAAAAATGTATTATTAAAAAGAAAAACAACAAATGAGTGCCACAAACGTGCTTTATTGACAAAAAATGTGGAACGTAGTCCGCAAGTATATACACAGCGAGCCAAGCGTCCTGCCTTACTGAGGCTCAAACTCGAACCGCAGTTGAGACCCAATTGGGACCGTTGTAGACTCAACATAAGTACTGAATTACAAATGATATTATAAGTAGTTTGAGTGATTTTAATCGTTCACATCGCTATTTTGCTAACACACTGCTATTAGTGTTAAAAAAATACGAAAATAACCACTCTTTATAGGCTTAAATTACTTTTGACACTTGACAGGACATGACATTAAGGACTCAACCGACTCATCGGACGATAAGCCTATCCCAAAATAGTCTCAAAACGTTCGAGCACAACTCATCACATTTATTATTAGTGACATTTATACATCAAACACGTAGTTATCAAGGGTAGGTAGAGAATATAATTCGGTACAATCAGGATTTATTCTACTTTCATACGAAATCGCACATAAATATTTTCGGATCGAAAATTTATTTTTACCTCTAGGCTTTATGGAAATCAGAGCCGCAATTTCCAATCCGAAAATAATATGGAAATGTTGAGTGTGAATTTTAAATGGCAGGTGATTGATGAAGTCATTTTGCAGTCGGAGTTCATAAAATGAATCATCGTACTGCCAATTGACGTAACAAAAAAAGAAAAAAACTTCTAAATTATGGAAAAAAAATGGCCAGCTTCCCAAAACCAAGGAGCATTAAATGTTGCATAAAACTACACAATAAAAAGATATTTAATGCGTAATCACATTGTTATCAAAGATATGTGCACTTAAATTTGTATTTATTTTTAATTCTAACATTGGCATTGACAATCACAATGTTGCCAGTATTTTTTGGGTTTTTTTAAATTTCAAATTAATTACAAACAAAAAGTTATTTGACTAACAAAAAATCACTAAATACATACAAGTAGTAGGATTATATCCATTCTCACAAGATCTTTCCTACAATACAGTGTAATCTCACTTGACGCTTTGCTATCACTTTCAAATGTGTTGTTGCTTAAAAACATTATTTTATTCATTCTACGGCTCTTTGAGTTATATTATTTAGTATTTATATGGGAAACAACAAAAACAATATTACATAAAGATAATAACAACTAGAATTACATAATCCGATTTAGTTAAAATATATATTGATTAATTATATGACATTATCAGACGCACGAAAGTTCTACAGCAAAAGCTTTTTCACGCTTTTAGTCGAAATCAGATATAAAAATATGACTTCCTAGGTCTATAAAAGTTATACCTATGAAATGGTCCTGTATTGAAAACCATAAAAATCTGTAGAACATTTCTACGTGACGGTAATAGAGGTAAAATTTATACTTTGAACTAAAACAATAGCATATTTATAGTACCCATAAAAATAATGTTTCTTAAGCAACAATAAATCTCCAAATATAATGTTAAGTCTAGATCATGAACTAGTGAATTATCAACCGAAAAAAAGCGAAGTAATCGGAAAACACCAAATTCGCCTCATTATTGTGTGTTTTGGATTTAATTTACATACGAGAATTAAATCGTCTCTCATAACGGCAACTTAATGAAATTTGATCATAGTTTTTAGCTAGCTAAAACATTCATGATTTAAAAATCTTTGAAACATCGAATCACACGTTTTATAATATACCGAAAAATAGACGCTAAATATTACGCACTTTGACTAAACTTATCGTAATTTTGGTCAGAGTTGACACTTGACCGGTTGCTGACCAATTCGCAAATTGATAAGCTTACAATAAACATAACAGCAAGAGCATAGAAACACAATTACAAAGCATCACAAAAGTTTGTTACTCGCTCTAACTTAAACTTATCAACTACCATTTGACAAACTTAACTCGTTAAAATTAACAACAATTACCGAAAAACGACAATCACATTTGCCTTAAAATAAACCCCGAAATAAAAAAAAATGGCTTTTAGAAAATTAAACTACATATCGCATTCACTTTGCCAAACATTCACTTAAAAGAATTCGTTATTAATAAGTTGCTGGGAAATATTCACATTGAACTTAAAAAGTGAATTTCAATAAAAAATACAACTACATATTTCAAAGTAACACATTTTGGTCATACATAAAATACATACATATTAATTAAATTACAAAATAACTGAGTTTTCTCAATAAAACCTTTGATTTTTTACATTAAACTAAGCGAAAAGAACTAACAATAATTGCCGGATAATGTGATAAATTGATCGCTCAATTTCTCGTTCAACTCAGCTCGGTCAAAGACGATAATGACCGGTAATTGTTAATAATGCCCAATTAATTCCGACGAGCGTTAGAACACGCATTTAATCAATTAAGAATCACGACGGTATTTTCATATGAAAATGAAGCTGGTTCAGTTTTCTCTTTAATTACATATTTGTAAGGAGATTAATTTTTCTTTATTTTAAGAAATTTACTTCATTAAAATTATGCGAATATTTACATATCTCTAAGAAAGAATAACATATTTCTAAGAAAACTTAGATAGCTCATTTAAAGTGCTTTTGGTTTCTTTTTTATACCCTTCAGTACTTTATCTTTAACAAAAGTACAACCTGGATGTATTATGACGAATTTAGCTATGGTACGAATTTACCAATTAGTCATGAATTTATTTTATTAATTAGTGGATACCATAGGGGGTTAAATTATTTATTTAGCTGGGTTTCGTTAAAATATCACTGATATCCGGCAGTATTGCTTTGAAAACATTTAATTATTTTGATCTTTAATACCATAATAAATGATATAAATGCGATAAGATACTGATAAACATAATATTACTTTATTTACCCTCTTTCAATTAATATTTGTAGTTCAATTATTTATGTAAATTTTATTTTATATTTTCAATAAGGATTTAGTTTTAATATATTTATAGTTCATCTTGTCCAATACAAAATGTATCTTTTTTTCTTCATAATAGCACATTTATAAGCATAATCGGTGTCTGATAATTAAGTTTTCAATAACCGCGATTTAATATTATATAACCTTTAACACATGTTATGAATATAATTAAATTAAAATATATATTTAATTTGAACTGTTTATGTTTAATATTTTAGCCGCCTTACAGCACAACACAAGAAGGCTGACAAATGCAACACATTTGCCAGCCACAGTATAATATAATCCATATTCCTAAACGTAAAAAAACAATTTTGAATCTTAAGATGAAAACCGAAAGCGATAATTTCCTATGAAGTTGTTACGCAAAAAAACGCGTTCTGGTACTAATAAAATCATCATCATTTCAACAAGCCTAGGCACTTACGGCAAATATGTTTTGGCATAGGATTTCCCAATCTATTTATAATCACTTAAAATTTAATGACAGTATGTAAACTATTGCGAAACGACGTATACACTTGGGTAGTTATAACGTTTCCAGTATATTGAAAACTGTTAAAAATGAACACATTCCGTGCAGCAATCAAACGCTTTCAAGCGAACATAAATACAAGAGATATGTTTTAGATTGCATCAATCTTATAAATAGTTGTCACTGGAGTCATAGGGTTGGCACATAAAGCCTTTAACGAGTTATTCACAAAACTATCTGAACAAAACGTGTTCCGTTTTCAACATCCCTAACCACCCGTACCCTCAAATTTCCTTAAGTTTATTTACACAGACGAATAAGTTTTAATTTTTTGACAATTTACACATATGTATTTTTTTTATTACCAAACATTACAAATGCTAGTTTACATACTGCGTACCTCCATCTATACTGTACATTAAAAGCTATTATAAAGGAACGATCCCCATTTAAAACAAAAAGGTGACGCTTAATACAGCTAATTTTTTTAGTACAGTAGCTTACAACTAGTTTAGACATCGAAAAACCTCCCCTCCGTTAATTGGGAGTAATGCGTAAAATAAAGCCGGTTTAAAAAATATAGATATGTAAGCGCAAAATTTCCGGTCCACCGACCGGAATGAGCAAGGCTCGTTGTCCGGAACAATTTAATAATACAATTTGAGCCCTTAAAAGAATGTTTTTTCGAACAGAAAATCGAAATTTGGCTCTGATTTCCCTGTAACGAAGTAACGTTTGCCTGATTGTGGACATTCGTTTTTCCGTTCGAAACACTGATTCCTTTTGATGTCTGAATCATTACAATCATCGAACATCACACCGCACCGGCGCACCTATTTCATAACATTAAAAATTCCGGACACGAATTGACTCGGGAATCCTTCGTATAAAATTCGATTTTTTCAAATTCATAGTACGAAGCGAGAGAATCTGATTAGATAGAACGTGAAACGTGATAAAAGTGAAGATAAGTAACTCGTCTATTATTGTCAAGAGGGATTTAAAATTTGGTACGGCGCAAAGCACGAGAACTATGCTAAAGATATTTTCACTTAAATATTGACTTGTTTGTCACAGCACGCTTTGATAAACACGTTGGCAACATTACAGCGAGCACACATGTATTTTCCGGTTACCGGAATTATTTGATTTCCGGAAATATAGAATGTGTGCGCCATCCTTAATGTTGCGACATAAGAAAGTGCTATTGGTCGATACAATTATTTTACCGTGCCCAAGGCACAAAAAAATCGAGGGTTCTCTCGATATGTCAAACTCTAACTGAGGTAACCTTATACAGAAGTACTAAACTAAAAAAAAAAAACTTAAAAAATAGTATTCCACAAGTACACGAAAATTAAAACTAAAAAAATGTACTTCCGCCCACACACATCGCAAAAACATCTCAAATCGCTTTTGAATATCAATAATATTATACAATAGACACCTTTTATCCTTGATCCCTTAAGAAAATTCTCTCGAGTTGGAAAATGTATTTTCTTCTAACTTATTTATACTTCGTTGTTACTATTTGATATTCAAAAGCGACTCAACATTCACATTTAGTCGTCGAATTATAAAAAGTTCGAAGTGTGAAATATCTTTTCAGAGATATACATTTTTATTCCGTCGGATGTTAAATGATTAGTTGAACAATTCACAGAGATTCGTAGAGGTAGCCTGGTATTGGATGACACAGAAATGCACAGGGGAAATACTTCAACTTAAATTATAATAAAAAGAAAATAATCTCATATGAATGTTGTATACTGTATAGCATGAAATGAAAAATCCATATAGACGGTCTCGTTGGTATTTTAAATTACAGACTTTCACAAATGACCTGACAACTTTGAATACAAAGACGACCTAGCACCAATCGCTACAGTACAGACTGATCGGTCTTCCTTGCAACACAAACCTCTATATAAATCTGAAAAGATACCTCACAGTCTTAAAATCCTTACCAGAAGTAACTCCACAACTCGCTGAAGATCTTATACTGTAGGAGAGTAGACGCTATGAAGAAGGTGTGGAGGATCAGGTAGCGAAGGTTGTCTTGCCTTACTTGCCTGACCAGGTGGGGCCCTGAGCCCTTGGAGGGGAATTTGCCAGTCTTGTAGAACTCCTCGAGCATGGCGTCCTTTTCGATGAACCTGTCGTACAGCCACTGGGTCATGCCTTCAGTGTCTGCGGGTACCTGAGGATGAGCATAAGTTTAGAATTGTCATGATTGCTTCGAAATGGCTGAGGTATTTAAGATTTTAGATTTTTTTGATGCTGTTTATGTTACTGTAGACTGTTTTTTTTGCAGTTGCTTAATTTATTAACCGATATAGAGGTTTTTGGGAACAGTATTCGTAAATTCAATTATGAAAAAATTACGAGCTGCGTTAAATGAGGCGTTATCAAGATTATCAATCAATTATAATAGTACTTTCCACGTTAAGAATTAATCTAATTAATAATATTATTAGAGCGTTTAGTTAAGGCTTCTGTCGGCTAACTAGTAAGACTAGAAGAGACATTAAGATTAGTAAAACCATTGATAATTATTTTATCCGTAATCATTAAACATATATGTATATATTTTTTTATGTATCCATATATATTCTAGTCAATATTTATGTAATAATATGTAGTTTTATTTAGTACGTAGCTATATTATTATTTATGTATATTCACAGTTAAATCTCTTATCAAATAAGCACATGTGCCCCTACTTCTATCATCTCAGCACCATCTCAGGTAGACTGGCAAAGAATGACTATGGCATTAAGTCCGCCTATATAAATTGTCAGTATATGAAGTTCAATAAAAAAAAAAAATTGGGAGAGGCCTATGATCAGCAGTGGACTTCCTTTGGCTGATGGATTGGATTGGATATTAAGTTCAATTAATAAATAAATCAATTATAGTCTGAATCCACTAGAAAATGCATTTATACTGCTAGCAGTAATGATAGCAGTCAACTGATATTGAAATCCCTCGATCTCCTCACCTCGCTGCTAGGATAGAGTCGGTAGTGCAAATGCGTGGTGCAGGCCGGTCGGATGCCGCACACCACGTCCTGCAGATGCAGTGGGATCCGGTCGGGGTACGCTATAGTCACGTCGAGGATCCACTCGATGCTGTCGCCGACCTTGTTGTCGATTATCATCTTCGTCTTTGAGCTCTTGTTGAAGTTGTCATCTGGGGGACGAAAGATGATTACTACAATTGTCGTTTAAATAATAAGGTTAATTGTAAAATAGATTATGAATGAGAAATCAGTGATTAAATGTGAACTGATAGTTTTGTAGTCATTGTTCCATTGGTTGGTAATAGCTGGAATTGTAGAGTCCAACTATTTTCTTTTACTGCAGATGTTAAGTGGTAATATTGTGTTAATGTTTTCCAATGGGTCAACAGCTTGCTGTTTTAACTAAATTTTACTACTAAACTCATATTTTTATTATTAAAGATTTGTGATTTTTATCGTTATTTAATATTAATTTCATATCAACTTTCTGTAAAGCCCTCAGATTCCATTCACCAACCACAGTTAAAATTGGTATTTCAAAACACAAACCCCGAATTTCCGATACACCTACCAAATAACAAATTTATATCACCTTTCTTGGCGTTCTCTTTGGAAGTGCTCGCTCCTTCGTCCCTCCTGGGCCCAATCTCCTCCATGATGACTTTCATCGCTCCCGCCCGAGGCAGCGACACGTATTCTAACTTTGGCAGATTGTTTTTCTCCGCGAACCTGGGAATTTCATACATATCTGTGTATATAAATATGGCGATATGTGTAGAAAAGTCTAGTGGATTTTTTATGATGATATTTTGCGTAAAAATCTTCTAGGTTCTGAAAAACTGAATGGCTTACTACGGCGTTACGTTTGAGACCTTTTATAAGATTATAGAGCTGTCTTTTAGTATAATGGATCGTCATGCTAGTCAACCTCTTTTTACAAATGGACATAAGTATGAGTTTCTTGTGATACCACCACACACATAATATTATAGCCTAACCACTCTCAATCGTACTCTAGATTGTAGAGGAGGCCCGTGCCCTGAAGTGGAACGTATGTATATGGGCTGATACAATACAATACGAATACATTGTAATAAGCTCGATTCGATTCTACGTTCCTGTTTTTTTATTCTTAACTTAGTTTACACATACCAGATACATTCAGCTTATGAAATCGCCTACCGTGATAAAATAGATTGAAAACAGGTGCTTTTTTTGCGTCCAATAGGACCAAAATGAGGCTGCTTTCGATCATAGCATAAAATTTCAAATGCAATCTAGTGTCATGTATAGACTAGCTGGTCTATTAATAGAACCCAAGATTCTTCAATTCACAATCCACGAATCAAGCAACCAAACCAACAAAATAACCCATGCGATTAATGTTTAATTACCAGCCCTTCCAAAAATCACGTAATTACAACAATAACACATATTCCGCTCATGTAACTGTCAGAACTCAGGGGCGGCTCAAGTTTATCGCCCGGTGGCCTTAACCCCCTCAAGCGACATCAATCAACTACGTGCCGAGAGTCGCGCGTTGGACGCGTTCCAACACACGTACCATAAGAACAAAAGTTGGCAAGTATCTGAGTAATTCTCTGAGGATGCCGTGATAACGTTTGATGTATTAAACTGTTTCGGTGCAGGGGCGGAGTGGGGGTCGCGGAGGGGGCGATATATATGTTGTTACCATTGGTTTATGATGTATACATAGTTCTACAATACTAGGTTAATTTGAATATGTTGGTATAAAACAAAGAAAAACGTCATTACAAAATCACGTTAAATAACATAATTATAGCCGAAAAAACAAATTAACTGCAGTGAATATATAAACCCCAGAATAAAAACAGGTATAATGTAAAACCCCAGTTATACGATATAATTCGTCATAAGAGGCATTACAAGTTCAACAGCAGATTTCCAGTATTTAAAATTAATATTAATTTAAGCCCACATAATCTGTATGAAGTCCCACTACAAGGACGAAGCAACACACCACAAAAAGAGGATCTCTGAAATACGAACCACGCTTAAGAATCAGGACTGGTGGTTTCAATACACCAGTGTCAAACATGCTCTATGACAACATATTGATAAGCGGTAGAGCCACGCTGTTAGTCATGATTCAACATTAACGGGCAGGCTCATCCGAGGCGGTACTCCTGTCTCACAGGAAATCGACGTGAAGTGGCTTTGCTGTCGCGTTTCGTTCGGTGAGTGTGATTGCCGGATACCCTATACCCCTTTCCCCTTCCTTTTTCCTTCCCGCTTCCCTCCCAATTGGGCCGGCAACACATCCATGATCCAGCCTTGTAGATGTTTATGTGCGGCAGTGATCACTTACCATCAGGTGACTTGTTTGCTCGTTTGCCGGACCTATGCAATAAAATAAACACCCTTGAGCCTTACAGCTAACATACCTCTGGCTGACCTCCTTCCTCTTATGCAGAAAGCCTCCCTCCGGGAAAAGAACCATGAACTGCCTGCCGAGAGGTATATAGAACTTGTGGATATGCTCTCTCAGCTCCTCCAGGGACTGGTCGCGTTTCGTTTTACCCTGGGAACAAGAGAAGAATTATTAGTGTGTGCTTTCATCAATATTTTATTATCAAATGTATAATCCTATGGTTTTTATTTCTTTAACCGAATCATTGAGTAACAATGTTTGGACATTTTAGAAATAGCTATAACCCACACATACGTTTATCACTTGCAACTACTACTCCTATGCCATATCCGCCTAGATACGTCCCACTGCAGGGCACGAGCCTCCTCTGCAATCGGGGGTACGATTGACAGGGGTTAGGCCATATAGTCCACCACGCTCGCCTAGTGCGGGTTGGCGGATTATACATATCATTAAAATTCCTGCATATTGCTATGTTATGCACGTTTCCTCACGATATTTTTCTTCATCCTTATCGTGCATGGTGATGGACTATCAATACACATATTACTCCGAAAAGTCAGAGATGTGCCCTGGTATTTGAGCCCGCGACCACCGTGAACATGTTGGCAGCCGCATGTGTTTAGTAAAGGTCACCACGCCCTACTACTATGCCGTGACGCACACCGAAACAAATGCGGTTGTTTTTGTTATTATAAACCCCTTGATCCATGGTTCGAACACACCTCCTAAATAGACAAATAAATAATATAAATGAATACACCCAACAGTCACATACATTGTGCTAACCCCACACCAAGATCGAGTCTTGTCGCCTGGGAATCAGAAACTACGAGAGACATTTCGGTCTAACAAACACCCAGCCCCGAAACAAATACTCGTGGTTCACACAAAAAAAAATCCTTTGTTGCGCTGATCGAACCTGCAGCCTCCCGTTTTCCAGCCGGCGTCTAACCAACTGCGCCACGGAGGCTGTCAACACATAAATGACCTTCTACAATAAGCCCCAATTTCACCGATACATTTCCACTTTCCAGTCAGCCACATTTTCACAACACAACACCCCATACAATTCTTTGTGCTTAAATAATTCGAGCACTCAATACATCGACTGTTAACATATTACCGTATCCACGCTGACGGCTAGGAAAGTAGGGGGGGGGGGGGGTAACTAATGGATATTATCGCCATTGGCTGGCGATGACTGCGCAGTTCCGACCCCAGCCGGGCTCACGAGATTAGCACCGGAGGATTAATTGAAAAAAGTATTAGCGTTCTCGACGCCCATGTGAATGGATGAACGGTCCTTAAATATTCATGAGTTGCGTTACCTGAAATTCAATTTCCACTAATATTTGGTACCAGTATGAAAATACCTTGTTAGACAATGAATTTGAATTATAAGACAGCGATGACTTATTCTTGATCAATAATATTGTGTTGTCAATTTACATTTCTCAATTATATAGAAAAAATATTTAAAGTCCTCTATCAGAAAAGGAATTTTGACCAATAATATTATTCACGTTAACTTTATGCTTCCTTTCTTATATTTGCTATCAAAAACCATAAACCATTATATGTTTTTTTGAGTTCATATTTTTGTGATCACTAATAATATTGATCTTTCTTAAAAAATCTTCTAAACTTTCATAAAGAACTACTTCTCCTGAAGATAGTAATACTCGTAACCAAAACCTCAAAATCAAACCTTATATACAATTCTCGTTGGACCAGCAAAGTCCAGTCCAAAAAGCCTACTTTAAAATAAACTATATCAAAACAAGACATACATAAAAAGAATCTCCGATCTTTATTATGCAGATATTTGATAAGCCATACGTGAACATATCCGTCGCGCGGGTCAGAGTTCAATAAATAAGTTAACTTGCGCACACAAAAGAAACCTACACAAAAAAAACTAGAATTTTAAAAACCATTTAAGGACCGCATAAAGCACCGCGTTTTAAAGATCTAGTTACGTTAAGAACTTAAGTTTTCGACACAAGAAAGTGCGCGCAGAAGGATCAAAGAATTGACGTTTTAATAAACACGTTTGTGAAATCTCTTGAGAGAGGTCTGTGGTGAATACTTTCTTTGGTTGAGGATCACAATTGTGATGATCAAGAAATGTATAAAAAAATATATAAACGAGCTGTAAAGTAGATGCCTTCGTTCAACAAGCGGAGTACATGTCCTCAGGTTGAATGGATTTAAACCAACACACAAATGTGGATTCAAATAGGCCTGAACAATTACATAAACTCGTGTTTTTTTTCCAGAAGGGGTAGGCAGAGGTTCTCCTGGTAACATAACTAGGCACCCACATTTCACCTTGTCTGTTTCGTCCCAGGATGTGCTAGGAGGCGAGCCTATCGCCATATCGGGCACAAATTCCAGACTCCGGGCTGGTAATGAATATAAAAATTCAATATCACTTTGCCCGACCCGGGATTCGAGCCCGAGACCTTAGTTTTGTAATCATACCTTAGTCAACTACGCCACAGACAGTATTTTTTTTCTATTCGTGCTACAACTACTTCAGTCAATGAACATAATTCACAAGTTGTAATTAAGTGCGTTGACAATTTTTCTTTGAAATTTCCCAATTTTTTTACCTTTGGCCCTTCTGCAGCCTCCAAGCGCTGTGATAGCAAAACCACGGCTCTCTTCCCACGGGTGCATTGAACCGTACCAAACCGGGAACGATTCCGCTACGACCGTTCCAATCGGGAACCCGCGGTGGGACTTTTGAAAACACTAACGACCGACGGATGGCGTCGCTTTCCATTGTGCCCGACAGGAGAGTGAAAAGTTTCGTCGTGTCGGACGAAACTATTGCAGTGAATTTTTGGTGTTAAGTTCTGTGTAGTACTCGTATGTTGGCTTAATAAATGTAGTTTGTTACTAGAAGCACCTAATGTTTTACCAGATGTGGGTATACTAGTATTGCGTTAGGTTTTTTTTATTCTTTTGAGTGATAATAATATGTTAAAGACAAGTAGAAACGTTTTTTGTAACATTATCTATGTTGCTATCTCTGTGAATTTATTCAGTGCGCAAAAATAAAAATAAAATATAGGAGCGCGCGCTTGAATTTTTACAATAATGAAATCTAAATTATAAATTAATGCAACATACAATTTCTATAGTATGTAAAATCGGCCATCCCCATCCAGCACTATGCCGCACTATATCGCCAAACCTATCTCAATCGTACTCTCGATTGTAGAGGAGGCCCGTGCCCTGCAGCGGGACGTATATGGACTCATACAGATGCAGACCATACACAGATTTATATTGAATCAAACCATCAACTCTTACGCACCTAACAGTAACAGTAAGACCAGTATTTTGGAATCATCAATCGACACAGACACCATTATCGACTCTAACGTGACGTACAAGTGGAGAAGCGGACAGTCGTGAGCCCACTCACGCGTCGCGCCGAGCAGAGCGTCTTGCCGCTCGCGTAAACTCCATGCGATTTTAATTGACCGTTAGTATACTCGTAATTTGCGTCAGACAATAAAAAACAAAAGAATATATTTTTTAATATGTCTGAAAAATTCTGACATATTGAATAACTGATGACGAGACAAGGATGGCGGTGGCAGGATTATAATCGTTCAGTCCTACTATGAACGGGAGCAACAGATATTTTTTTCTAATAAGTCTGATAAACGAGCAAGCAGGTCACCTGATGGTAAGTGATCACTGCCGCTTGTGAACATTCACAACGCTTGAATCATTGATGCGTTTACGGACCATAAAATTCATGCTGAGTCATGACTGAAGACATTTTGGGTCTGCCACTATTAAAAATATATGACTTATAATTACTAATCACTGCGCTAGTCTCCCCGAGACATTTTCAAATAAGTTGTATGTCTTAAAATAGCATATTGCTAACTGGTCGAATCGTTTGTACAATATTTCTTTGTTGGGACATGGAGTATAAATGCAGACATGTCTTTGATGACTCTATTATAAAGTGGACTAAAATTAAGTTTTGTATTTAAAAAAATATTCTTGCAATAAACCATTTTTTTGTCAAAGCATTCTGTGGCATTTTGCTATCTGGCTTAATTTACAGTGGTAAAATAATTCATTGGCCATTTTTCCAATTACTCTGGTACTTTTATACGCTTGTACTACAAACAACCACGTAATCATAGCTGAAAGTAGGGGGAACAGGAGGGTATGTAAATACATATCCTTTAAGATATATTATACAGGGTGATATTGACATAATATGTTACTTAATTAAACCCGCATGTTTCTCATCGCCCCCGGTGACATTCTACAAAACTTTGAAAATAATTGGAGACGATTTTTTATCAAACATCGTGATTTTATTCGTCACGATTTTTGGCCAACCTCTATAGATTCGGGTATTTTCACGGCTTAACTGAACTTCAGTTCGGTTGGAGAACTTACCTGAGCCGTAAAAAGAATCGCTGCTATACCGGTTGATCAAAGGCCTTGGAAATTATAATCGCGTTTTTTTTGACAAAACTACCGGGCATGTTTTTTAAAAAACTTGGTAAAATGGTACCTGGGTTGGCCACGTATAATATCTGGGTAGGGGAATAGATGGGTAATACTTCATCCTACCCCTTCGAAAATAAGTGTAACCTTATGTAACCTTTCATATGTATGTAAGATACATATGAATTGCACACCATTACAAACTTATAACCACACAGCACTTCCAGACAACACAAAATCCCCCCCCCCTTCCCCCACCGCAAACCGGCACAAACAGAACGCAGCCCGCTCAAGACCAACCACATTCCATTGTCGGAAATCATCGGTGAAAATTGTTTAATTAAAACTTCGCCGCAGCGGACGTGCGAACTTTGACCGTCATTCGTCCGGTTTATAACTCGATACCGGGTTTTCCGGCATTCCGGTGATCCGGTTTTAATTGTCGTCCCGGAGCGAGTCGCTCTCGAACAAACCTTTGCACAATCGAGTTTCTAACAAGCGTGCATAGGTGGGTCCTGGTAAGGCGGCGTTCATACTGTGCTTTGAAGGGTTCATTTTAATGTCATATTTTTTTTTTTTATTAAGGACGGCCTTAGTAAGAAAGAATAAGTTAGTTATATGCTTACATCTATAATAGAAACATCAATGTGATGAATTTATAATTAATATAAGACAAATGAACCCGTACCAAATTATCAACACAATACCTGTACGAAATATGCTGTATTATAATAGAACAATTTATAATTATTTAAAGAGGGCCATGTAGGCCGCTCACAAAACGCTTCTTTTGTATCGTCAATTAAATGGAGCTCTTACAAATTGAGGTATCCAAAATCAGGCGAACTGAAAGTGACAAGGGCTACTTGAAGCCACATAAAATAAAAACATACTTTATACTGACACGAAAAAGTGCCCGCCCTCATATCTGATTAAGTACAAAGCAATCTAATAATAGTACCGAATGTCAAGAATTCATTAAGACTTTCTCTTAAAAATCGACACAAATTTTATACCTTTCATATCAGTCACACAGGCTGCTGCAGCCACATAATACGCCCCATTTAAATGTAATAATGATTGATCCGTAGTGCTTAACAGCTGGCTTTTCTGGCTGTAAAAGTCTTTATGCGACGTTATTTACCTCTTTAGTTCATTGTTTTTATCGCCCGCTTTGTTACGGAGGGAAGTGCACAATAATTTATTTCCAACTCCTCCTATTAATTTAACTTTAGAATTGATTTCGTTGCGGGTTAAAGACAAGTTAGACATTCCCGGAGACTCGCTGAGCTTCAATGCTCGGTGTTATTACAATGCGTGCACTGTTGATCCTGGCTTACAGGAGTTGCTGTGGTGGGTGTGAGGGCGGGACAGTCTCCAATGCCTGCTGCAGCTTCACAACTTTAATACTGCGGTCGTTAGACATATCTGCGGTAATCGCTATTCAACAAAATTTCAAAATTAATAACCAATGTGAAACCGCCCTAACAGGCCGTGGGAGACAAAGTGCAGAATTCTGTCAGATTTGAACAGGATAAGTACACAGCCATTGGAGACGCTGCGCCCTCACACGAGCATTATTTAGCGAGTCGGAACTCGCGCAACTCCACGTACCATTGTTTGCCAATTGTCTGCACGCAAATTGATTATGAAGAGTTCTGGTTTGGGTCTCTGGACTTACAATGTAGCATGGTATAAGCGTGCTATGGACGTAAAAATATTTGTTGCTACTGAACGTTGCGTATAAGTTAGAATTGGCAGGTGACTTTCCATAACAAATTATATAAAATTAGTTTTAACGTAATGCTTTCATAGCACGCTCATAATTTACTGTTACATCCTATATATATACGTCCCACTGCAGGGCACGCGCTTCATCTATAATCGAGAGTACGATTGATACGTGTTAGGCCATTTAATCCACCACGCTGGCCTAGTGCGGGTTGGCGGACTTTTACATACCATATATTTTTTTTTGCAAATCGCTATGGTATGCAGGTTTCCTCACAATGTTTTCCTTCGCCGCTATAAAGCATGGTGATCGGCTATCAACACACATATGACTTCGAAATGTCAGACGTGTGCCCTGGGATTTGAACCCGCGACCACCGTGAACATGTTGGCAGCCGCGTCTGGTCCGTTACGAACAGGACACCACGCACTGTCAACACAATCATAATATCCTATAAACTCGTGAGTAGAGCGGTTTCAATTTTATTTTGGATCGCCTTATCATTTCAGGCAGATAAATATCTATAGCCTACCAACGACTAAACTTAATCAAATTTTCTGGAACTCTTTTTAAGGAGATCTGTTCACATTTATGCCTTTTTTATAAAATTTATCAAACAAAAAATAACATCCAATCAAATTCATGTTTTGGCAACAGCCCATTTTTCCACAACAGTTAATATTTATGGGTCAGGAAGGCACTAGAATTTTATTAAACGGCCACCATAAAAACGATGTGCATGTATCACGTCACTAGCGCTTAATATGTGTCAGCCTTTGAAAAACTGTAACAGAACTAGTCTTTTTAGTACGGTACGTTTTCACGCATCTTTTTTTCTTATTATCTGCATACTTTTGAATCAATATTTATTGTAATGTTTATTCAGCGCTAACACTTTTGACCACATGTTCGAAGAATACGTAGACGTAACCGCGGTTACTGTTATACCATAATGAGAAAAATAAAAATAAATCAATAAAATAAATACACCCAACAGTCACATACATAGTCCTGACCCCACACTAAAATCTATTAAGTCTTGTGTCGTGGGTACCAGAAACTACGTGAAACTTGTCGGTCTCATAAACCGAAACCCGAAAGAAATATTTGTGGGCCGCACAAACATTACTCTCGGTGCGGGGAACGAACCCGAGGCCCTTCGTTTCACAGTCGGCGTCTAACCAAGTGCGCCAGAGAGGCTGTGGGAAAAGAAAAACCATTCCAACATCAATCAACAATATCATACAATCACCGACTATCATGCACTCAATGCAATAACATAACAAAACAATAAAGCACACTCCATTACCCAAACTATTAAGCAAGATGCCCTGAAACAAAGCCATCAAAAACAACTATCCGAAAACTATATAATCGCCATACACATCTGGCCGAAAAAAACTGCCCAACTCATACAATTCTTCGGAAGAGCGCTCACGTGTCCAAGAATTTTCTAACGAGGGCGCGAGAGAAAGTTTCGCCTCGTTACCGGCCGCGAGTGTGATATGGGAGGACTTGGCTCTGTTCACGTATTTTTATACTGTATTTTAAGAGTGCAGTGCTGTCCATATAGAAGTGGTGGGAGGTGATGAAGTTTAAAGTGAGGAATATGTGGATGTAACACAAGACAAGGAGTTAAAAATAGTTCTAACTCGATTCACTTGCGTGGTCGGGTTAATTTAGTTCGTCACATTTTAGCCTATATGATATTCTGATGTATATGTTACAGTAGTTTTTGAGTGAAAAACTAACATACATCTCTCTTTATCTCTCTTCAGCCACAATAAGTCCAGTGCTGAATATAGGCCCACTCCATGGATCGTCTATGATCGTCTAACATACAATCACCGTTACAAATTTCAAATTCCTCATTACAAGATCTAGTATTAGATATATATTGAAATACCTCCATCCCCTTACCACTTTTTAAATTTTCATGTTCACAACCTACCATTACCCAGATTGCAAACTTTATGTCACACAATCAGGTGAGCGTCACAAAAAAGAAACAAAAAACGTACATTAAGCTTAAAAGCGTACGAAATAATTTCTGAAAATATACTTTACGACGCCATTTTATTTTGAACAAAAGAGGTAAATTCCTACTCAAATGTAAACGAAGGTTTAATGTCCCCGTATAAATTATAACGTGTTATAATTCCGGCCCGTCCAAAAGTCATAAGCGTAAACCGCGTTCGGAGCTAAGCGACGTGTATAGTCGTCCTGATTGACAATATTCCGCGTAAAATCCCGGCTCGGAACGTTTTCATTGCCGTGTTTTACCTTTATAGATTTAAATGTAACGTGTGCTGTATATAATGTTTTTATTTAAATTACCCAGACACGCATTCATTCTTTTGTGCCCTTGCATATAGAAAATTATATGTATATTTACGACAAACATTTTAATTACATAGACTTACTCTTCCACTTTGGATTCCAGATTTTTCCCGTCAAAATTCTTTACACCTCACTTAATCTTTGCTGCTTGTATATAGTACAAACTTGTACCGTAAGATGTCGCTGTTTCATTTTGCCAGACTGATTAAAATATCTTTTATTCTAGTGTCAAGAAAAAGGATGTCTGCAAGAAACCGCTTTCAGCGATAAAACCGTCTATTGTCTACACATTTTTGTTATTTTTCCATTGTTTTGTTATTTTCTTCTAAGATCTGAACTTTAAAATAAAAAGTCGTCGAAATGAACCGACATGCTCCAAAAAAACCTTTAAATTTTAATATTTTTAAAATAACAAAAACAATCATGACAGTATGATAACTACAGGCTAAAACCACGTCAGAGTTTCGCCGTCTTTTTCATCCATAAAGGCGTTCGAGTGTTTTTGGGCAGTAGTCATCTCACATGCACCGAACTAGGAAACAAAATATATTTACCCCTCCTTCCTACACTTGTTTTTAAAGAAAACCAAATATTTGGTCATCCCACCTGCATTGTAAATTTAACACCGATTACACCTCCTTTAATAAATAAAAAAATAACGACACAAATAAAAACAAACATCGCGACACATTCAGAGCACAATAAAGTATTGTAAGGGTCGCTACATTTGTCCCCGCGTGTATCGCGCCGCATGTACCGCAGCCTAATTACCTGAGGCCGTGGACTTTTTCTATTTTCTCTTTAATTGCACGAGACTGTTGCTTTTATTTTTTTTTTCCTTTTTCAGAATTATGAACCGACCTCGTTTCTGACCGACTGCGTCAAGATAGGTCGGTTTTTGCGCTTCGCTTTTTCCGGTGCTGGCCCGTGCCGTATGAAGTGTCTGAATGTAATTACTTGTGGTTTTTATAGTGTGAATATTTTGTGATGTTTCGCGGTGAAATATGCGGAAAATAAGCTACGAAATGAGAAATCGTGGAAACTTCGTACCGGCAATATAACTTTAATCAATTATTGGTTATTCGTGGCCGATTTTTCTCATTTTACGAGGATTTTTTATATATTTTTTTGTCTGCCCATATACGTCCCACTGCTGGGCACGGGCCTATTCCACAATCGATGGAATCGATTGAGAGTGGTTAGGCCATACAGTCCACCAGGCTGGCCTAGTGCGGGTTGGCGGACATACATACCGTAGAAATTCTTTAAAATCGCCACGGTATGCAGGTTTCCTCACGATGTTTTCCTTGACCTTTAAAGTGCGTGGTGATTGACTATCAATACACACATAGCTCCGAAAAGTCAGAGGTGTGCCCTGGGATTTGGACCCGCGACCACCGTGAACATGTAGGCAGCCGAGTCTGGTCCGTTACCATCAGGCCACCATGCACTTCTACGCATATTTTTTTAATATCTATTTTTAAATTACAGCAATTTAATACGCTTTTTAAAGTATGGAGTGTCAATAAAAAGTAAAGCGGTATATGTAATACACATATTTAGTACTCAGTTTGAAGATAATTAAAAAAAAAACAAATTAAAACAATATTATTTGAACTGCTTATAACAAGTATAAAATCAAATTCATACATGTAAATATAATCATATAATAAGATAGGTATTATAAATACTATAATAGTAATTAAAAAAATATTATTTTTAGTTGTTTTACATTTGAATGTAAACATCCTTGCATGTTAATGTACTTACTACATTTTATTTTGCATGCATTTTATCATGCATCACATACAAACTACTATAAGTTTAAGTGCTGTTTCATTGTTTTATTATGATAAATTTTTAACACAATAAATAAAAAAAGGTACGATAAAAAATAAAACACAAACATAACCAAATGTAAAAACGTATTTTCATAAATATTTTCTCAAAAAACATATCCAAATTAACAAAATCATTTTTCGCAATTCACAAAAATTTACAAGGGATTAAAAAACACCGGCGAGGGTCACGGGCCGAAACCAAGAAACCATAACATTCATGCTCCGTTTAAAAATATAATCCGACCATTGAGAAAACCGCAGAGGGGACGTACACGGCGTCATACATAGCCCACCGCTTGTCATGTAAATTGGAATTTGAATTAGCAGAGTTGTAATGATTGGTGTTGGGTTCTGTAGTTTTTTGTATGAAATAAGGTAAGAATGTATTGATATTTTGGACATTCAAACTTTCAAAGTAAACAGTTATTATAATGATGTGAAACCCATCAAACTGTGACATGTTCCGGTATTTTTTTAATTGCTGTTATAGACAGACAAGGTAGCGGCCCGCCTGATGGAAAACGGCTATCGCTGCCCATATACCTTCGCAGTGCTAGGGGTCCAGCCTGACAAAATCCCTGCCTACCTTAAGGAAAGTACCTCTCTTTAAGCCTCGTTTGAAGAAGGACATCACCCAGCTAGTTTTATCGGGTTCCAAGCAGACTGGAACAATGAGTTTTCCACCATCGTGTATACAAGGACCTTTATTTGTCCGGATCCAGTCGCATCCGTATGTATATCCGTATATCCTCCACGGCTTGCTTATACAAAATTATAATAATAAAGTCAACTCTTTATTCTAGCATGGTAGACTATGAACTCAACTCTATCAAACTCAATTATCAAGGCATTCTATGTAGCTGTGGTCGATATTATGGGCCCATATATATCGTGATGTGATAACACCACAAAACCTACTTCAGCCTAGACCTCTACACATTACTGTACAATGGGTTTTCCATCGCATTGCGCGTCGACAGGAGCTTCACATCGGCGCGTGCGCAGGTCGCCGCGTGTTGATGTGCTAATGCGCGGTCACGGCCCGTGCCAGATCTTCCATCGCGAATGTAATTTGCATGTGAAACGCTCATTGAATTATGGAGATAGTACAGTGGTGAATGACTTTTGTTGAATGAACTTGTGTATAAATACACAGCAGTCACATATATACACATACATAGTCCGGACCCTGTACTAAAATCGAGTCTTGTGTCGCGGGTATCAGGAACTACGAGAGACTTTTCGGTCTCACAAACCCCCAGACCCGAGACAAATACTTGTGGGCCTCACAAACATTTGTTTCGATGCAGGGATCGAACCCGCGGCCTCTCGTTTCACAGCCGGCGTGGAAACAACTGCGCCACAAAGGCTGTCGACTACACTACTAGTGTAGGAATAGAAGTCGATGAGTGAATGACTTTTACTAATTGACAAGACTGAATTACTGAATGAGGTGATAAAACGAGTTTTAATAATACAGCCTAAGTACTTTATGCTACGGTATAAGTGGGTCAGAGGTCAATGGGTTCAACAGGCCTCGCACCATTGTATCACTTACGGAAAGTAAGCGTGGATGAAGCGTTCCTGTCCCTTGATCCTTGTAAGCATGTTGCGTTTGGGGTCTAGCGTGTATGTGTTCAGATTTCGATTCTGGCGTATCCACTGCGTTAACAACAAAGTCTCTGTAGTCAGTTGGTGGTTCCATCATTAGTTATTCACTACTAATAACCCCAACAATTTTCCAAACCAACCAGCCTTCATTGATTACAGTGAAAGCCGCGACACGCGCTAATTCCCTTGTTATGTAAATGCGCGTAGGCACGCGTACCGCACGGGCCGGGAGTGCGGATGCGTTGCCAATTACCATCGCAATGAATACTATAGATAAAAGACATGCCTTTTAGTCCGTACAAGGATTGCAATAGACTTATGGCTTACCCCGTCTCAATCGTACTCTCGATTCTAAGAGTGTCCCGTGCCCTGCAGTGTGATTTATATGGGCTGATACGAAAAAGGAAAGAAGAATGACCCAAGTTGAAAAGGCCAAGGAGATAAAAGACCAAGGGTAAGACCAAAAGATCGTTGCGCTGACTTACAAAAATATAGAGCAGAGTTTAGCCATAAGTGTATAAAATTGGAGGCCACTGAACAAGATCTATAACAAAACCTAGGTTACAACTGTTAATCAAGAAATTTAAATGAATTGATTATTTTTCTACATTTTTTTAAGTATTGTATTTTAAGTAGTCTAGGCACAATAATATCTATAATAGTTCCTAATTACCCCATCCCCCACACCACACAATTATCCTAACCAACCAAGCAAACTCATTAATTACAACGATTCCCTTGTTATGCAAATGCGCGTGCGCACGCGGCGCACGGGCCGGGCGCAGATGCGTCGTCATTACCATCACAATTAACACGTTAAATTGTACAGATTTACAATTCAAATGCGTGGCCCTTTTGATGTGTCCTTTAGTGTTTTAATTTGTGGTTTGTCTTGTTTGATTATGTTTAGTTAATGGACGACCATCGGTTTTAAATACCAAGGCCCTATAAATGAGAATACGGCTCGCCTGATGAGCGCTGTTACAATATAATTTATGTGTAATATTACTCGTATATTTATGGGTAAAAGTAATATGCGCAATATTAAGAGTAGACTTGTTCTGGGTAAAGAGAGAGAAAGACAAAGAGGGAAAGAAATCCATGTTCATGATTTTAGAATTCACTCATATATTATTTCTGCCGGCTTGTAATAATTTTACATAACTTTCATTTGTTTCATGTAACAAAATATTATCTTAGACGTTTCAATTATACTCATACTCATCAATCATTTAGTCTTTTATAGCTAGTAATGACAAGCAGATGTGAAAATGCACGGCATTACTTGACCAGATTCCATCTACATGTACTACTAACTACCTGTGGGCTATGACCTAACGCCTCTTAATCGTACTCTTGACTGTAGAGGCCGGTGCCCTACAGTGGGACATAAATGGACTAATTCAGTCCACATTTATCACACATATGCCTCAAATTTCACACGATACCGGCCACAAGCGACGTGTATTTGTAACCAACATACCGTGACCCACACAAAGGGTTACGGAACACAACGCACGCGCATGCCACGTGTCGCGCGCTGGTGCTTAGTTCCGGCGGCATATGGACTGTGGCAATAATGAAATGTAGTGGAAAGCGCATTCTTTTATACAAAAATATACCCTGTAATTACACGTAGTCTTGTATTGCAGTATAATTAACGGGAAGCTCGAGGCATTTGTTAAATTGGTTAATTTTTATTGTTTTTCTGTATAGTTCAAAAAAGATAAAAACATACATAAATTCACGCCTTTTGCCAGGAGGGGTAGAGCAGAGGTGCAATCAAGACACCCACGTTTCGACTTGAGTGTTTCGTCCCAAGATGTGATAGGGGGCTAGCCTATCTACATATCAGGCATAAATTCCAGATTCGGGGCTGATAATGAATAGAAAAATCCAATATCACTATGCTCGAACCGGGATTCGATCCCGGGACCTCAGCCTTGTAATCGTACCGTAGTACAACTACGCCTCCGCGGCAGTTGAAAATATAATTTTAATAAATAAATGTTGATAATTATCATCCAATATACACGATGCTTTACTCGCACTTACACATAGATTTTTAAGTATAAAATGTACTCGTATCAATAAAAGAGCAAACCCCACCAACCTTTGATTTCAACCTGTATTTGCCGATATTTTACTATTATACTCTTTTACATTAATTTATTTAACATCGAACACCAACGTACGTGACTCCTCTCTCTCTCCCTGTTCCGTATCTATAGCAACTTGTTCAAGTTCTTTTAAAGTCATCAAGCTACTTTCATTTACGGCATTTTAATCCGCCTCGTCTTTACTTTTTTTATATTGCGATGGATGGCGAGACGAGCATGCCATGCCTGGTAGTAAGCGATATGACTGCTCAAGGTCAGCCGCAAAACCAATCAACACCGTGAATTACAAAACAATGCTTGGCATTCCACTGTGCTCGCCATCATGACACATATGACGTTAAGTCTCATTATGTCCAGTTACTCTGGCTACAACGTCCTTCAAACTGAAACACAGCAGTGCATTTACACTGCTGTTGTGCATAAGAAATAGACATTGCGGTGGTACCTACTCAGACGACTCTCAGATATGAGAGAGCTACCACCAGTAAACTTTATTTTAAAAGTTTAATCTATAGCATATTTTACCAAAAGTGCTCTGACATGCAGCTTCTCAGTCCCACTCAATTCTACTCCAAAACATCGTCAATTTACTTTTCTAAAATTAAAAAATAAACCATCGATCAAAGTGAACAGATAAATAAACCGAGCACGATGAGTGGTCCAGTTAATTTCCCATGGCAAAGTTTCGGCGGGTCTCCGATACTTCGGCCCGTTCGAGTTGGTTCTTCATTTCCTAGAGTAGGAGTGCCCGCGCAAAGAACGCTGTATCAAAGGCAGATATTTCTTTTTGCGCAAACTTTCCCGTGATTCGATGTAGATAACAGTTTTTTAGGTTTTGCTGTGGGGAAAATAGATGGTTTTTGTTGGAACGGAAAACTGGTACGAAGTAAATTTCATCATTCGGGAACATAAAATTGTTTTTTTTTGTTTTTATTTTCACATTTGTAGTATAAGTATTTATATATGTATTTTCATATTTAATTATTTAAATTTTTATTTATGTATATACGTGATATTAGTATGTATATTATGTTTGTATATTTATATGTTTAATTCGTATTAGTTATATTGTATTCTTTATTTTCTACACTGCCCTCTCTTTCTCCTTATCTTATATCCATCTCATGGTTGTCTGTAAGACATTGCCTAGAGCGATAAGTCCGCCACTTGTACTTTTTTAAGTTCTTTCTGTTCTTATATATTGTTTAATTCTTGTGTACAATAACGACTAAAATAAATAAATATTCGTTAAAAAAACATTCACAGCTCATTACATAACATAATACGATCATAAACTCATTGAGCTTTAGGTAAAGGTCAAAAATGCACTCATTATATTACCTCTAATCGTCAGCTCTTTGCGAATTCTTTCAGATTTTGCAATTATAAACCAACTTTTGAAACCTGATAACAAAAAAAAAAACAACCAAAACTGTATCAAATGCACAACTTAAAAAAGTTCAAGTCACGCCAGTAACACATCAAAACAATAATATCAAAATAGATCTCTAATTATGCAAATTAGTGCGTGGTGGCCTGTTGGTAACGGACCAGACGCGGCTGCCTACATGTTCACGGTGGTCGCGGGTGCAAATCCCAGGGCACACCTCTGACTTTTCGGAGTCATGTGTGTATTGATAGTCAATCACCACGCACTATAACGGTGAAGGAAAACATCGTGAGGAAACCTGCATATCATAGCGATTTATATAAATTTCTATGGTATGTAAAAGTCCGCTAACCCGCATTAGGCCAGCGTGGTGGACTATATGGCCTAAACACTCTCAATCGTACTCTCGATTGTAGAGGAGGCCCGTGCCCTGCAGTGGGTCGTATATGGGCTGATACAATACAATACAATTATGCAAAATTCCTAACACTTGCACAATGAGAGCATAATCAGCTAATATTACATACATAAGCATCGCCTTTTACTATGAAGGGGTAGGCAGAGGTGCCAACAGGAAATCCACGTTTCGCCTTATGTGTTCCGTCTCATGATGTGATCATGTGAGTCTATCGCCATATCGGGCACAAATTCCTGACTCTGGGCTGATAGTGAATAGACAAATCCAATATCACATTTGCCCGACCCGGGATTCGAACCCGAGACCTCAGTTTTGTAATCATACCATAGTACAACTACGCCACTGAGACAGTCTAGCTAATGTTAATGCATACTAATTAAGTTTTGTATAATGTTTGGTGTAAAAAAATGGAAGGTATCATTTTAATGCATGAAACGGACCGTGAACAAATCGTTTAGGGCCAACGCACGTGGCTTCCGTATCCGATGACCGATGAAAGGGGCTTCCCGGAATTTTTATGTTCATTGAAAAGGGAAGTGGTTAAGTCTGAACATAGCTAATTAATAATGGCTCCTTATTTAAGTGTCTAACTACCCCAATAGCAAAGTGTCCTCAATTCCTATTATTTTTTATATTGAAAGGTTACGTTAGGCATAATCATAATCAGGAAGAAATTCTAAAATCCGTTTAGTAATAAGCAAGTTACAAAATTATGAAAGTTGGCGGTAGAAGTAATAGAAAAGGATGCATCACGCATGACGTGACGTCATCCTCCGTAAGGTGCATGCGTGCGAAAGAGAAAGCGATTGTCCCCATCGCACTATTTAAAATATTAATATCTTAGTAATTTTACGACCAATTTTGGTGCTGTTTTCGAATTCATGTTTTTTATAAGCGGTATTTTTAGGAACCATTTAATATTGCTCAAAATCAAACCTTGGACACAACCCTATTAATGAATTCAAAATCATACACTAATCTCCTTGCAGTTCTATCTATAATAATATTTTTAAGCCAATTCAAAATCTAAATTATAATTTTGACAGTTTTTTCAAAAGATGTAATCGTAGGAATAGGGACTAATTGGGAATTTCAAAGATCGGACAAAATTGAGAAGATTGACCCGAAAGCCTTACTAACTTTCCGTTCGATATGGCACCAGGAAAAAATTGAGTAGAATGAAACATTCGATCACCAATAACACTCATAATAATTTGAATTTAATCACACTAATATAAAATGCCAATCCATTTATCGTCCTTTTGCACGCGCGGCCCCAAACCGCCAAAATAGACGGCCGAATGAAGCGCCCATGCAAAGCGGCTAAAGCCACGTTATTATTAATTAATTTTCCAACCCGTCACATACTCATTAACCCTAAATTACGGCAAATCCAAAGTCTATAACGTCACCGCGACGCGTAATAGGTTTAACGCTAAAACGCTGGGCGGTTTGTGAATGCCCGTACTGCATAGGTACGAAGGCCTGTGTGGGTACAATTAGCCCCACCAAATACATTAACGATGCTATTGCAACTATGCCGCGTTATCGGACAGGTAGGGTTGGCACGACAAGCGGTACGTGACGCTTTGTTAATTTTGAAGATAAAGAAAATTGGGTCCTTAAAGTAAATACGTAATTAGGCGTGAAGTATTTATGACATCCTTTAACATGCTTTTAGTAAGACCCGTTTAAAACGTTACATGCGTAGATAGGTAAACGGTATATATCGATAAATATCACTATATACGCCTACAATACCAAGACCATTGTAGAAGCGTATGAGAGGAGATAACAAGCCGAAGAAAATGTATTATTAGGTCCCTGCATAATCTATGATCGTCAGAAATGCGACAGTAAAGCTGTTCTACTGGTCTGGCCTATACTTATTGAATCAAAACTAGCAACATCATGACTGGTTTGTACTGATTTAAAATATTAACATTGACTTTTAACTGCACTGTAGTGTTTTTTTTTTTTTTTTTTTTTTTTTTTCATTTTTTTTTTCATTTATTTGGTTCACAAAACTGGTTACAAACAAATGACATTCCTTAAAAACAACGATACAGTAGAGCATACAAAATACTTGCAACCTTCTAGAAGTGAACGCGACATGCATAAATTAGAAGTTTATATTAACAAAAATAATAGATATAGGAAAAATGAAAATCTAGAATGAAAGGACGCGGTACAAATCGTGTCTGGGTTATATTATATATTTAAATATTTTAATCTTAGCTGAGGCAGGCGAACCAAAAAAGATGTCATAATCATTACAAATACTATTATAAGAAGAGCACATTCGATAAAGGGGTGAATGTTGACCGAGATTCGTTTTGTACAGGGGAAGAGCGAAGGTTTTTCGATTTAGTAAGCGGCTGCTAGGACGAAATACGTTAAGTTTAAGACGTTGCAACATATCAGGACAGCTAACGTGAGAATTGACAAGTTTGTATAAGAACATTACGTCGGCAACTGTTCTACGCTTCTGAAGAGTTGTAAGGTTGTAATAGGTTAGACGTGAGTTGTAGGATAGTAGTTGATTACATTTAACATCAATAAAAGTTAAGTGGTAAAGGAATCTCTTTTGAACCCTCTCTAAATACTTTGAAAAGTTTTTTTTATTTTTTTCAATGAATGGTGAGACGAGCATGCCATTCGCCTGATAGTAAGTGATAAGACCGCACATAGACAGTAGTAAACCAAACATATAAATTACAAAGCAATGTTTGGCATTCCACTGCGCTCGCCATCCTGAGACATAAGGGGTCAAGTCTCATTATGTCCAGTAGTTACTCTCGCTACAATGTCCTTCAAACCGGAATAAAACTATGCATTTACACTGGTGTTTGGTGAGAGAAATAGACATTGCGGTGGTAGCTACCCAAGCAGCTTCCACATATGAGTGACCTACCAGCAGCAAAGTAGCATAAAGTATTTTCCTGAATAAAGCGACACGTCGTTCTATTTTTTAAAGCTGGTTTAAAATATTATAATACATTACGAAAAAAGGACTGTATGGCCTAAACACTCTCAATCGATTCTCTCGATTGTAGAGTAGGCCCGTGCCCAGCAGTGGGACGTATATGGGCTGATACATACATACATACATTACAAAGAAAAACATTAGAAATTACGGCGTACTAACAGCAGAGAAATATATCTGCAATAGAAATTATGTTAAAAATCAAGATAGAATTAATTCCATTAAGAGAATTGTACTTAGCATTTAGTATTGCATGGACGTACTTTATTCAATTACTTTAAATGTACGTGTCTACTATTTACATATTTGATGAGATACATGAGTTTATTAAAGACTCACTCTTAACATGCAGATTTTTATGTCAAATACAACATATTTACATAAGTATAATTATCAATAACTGCTCATTATTATTTTTAAAAAATGTTCTCTTTTTAATTTTGTTATTTTTAATTAACAATTCGTTATTTTTAATTAACAATACGAGATCGAATCAGAAATGAGGAGATCCGTAGGAGAACAAAGGTTAGCGACATAGCGCTTAGAGTTAGCAAGTTGAAGTGGCAGTGGGCAGGGCACATAGCTCGTAGAACTGATAGCCGCTGGGGCCGAAAGGTTCTAGAGAAGAGGCCACGTACAAGCAAGCGAAGTGTCCAACGCCCACTCACAAGGCCGACAGACGATCTGGTTAAGGTCACAGGAAGTCGCTGGATGCAGGCCATCCATGGGGGAGGCCTATGATCAGCAGTGGACTTCCTGTGGTTGAAGAGAGAGAGAGTGGGTAACAAGCACTTGCTCCCGTCTCTCTGCACTACTTTGACTGGGAAAAAATGGCCTTAGGCATTAAGTCCGTCTTTACTATTTAATCATAAAAAGTGTTAAATAAATAAATAAATAATTTACATAGGATTGATGTAGTTTAAGAATCTCAATTTTCAAAATTTTCAATCTAAAATTTTCGAAATCTAGTAGTTTAGGTATGGGACCAAACCATAAAGACTTAGGTATAACATATTGACGATGCGAGAATAAAACGTACTTTCTATGTTTTATTATATTATCACAGACTATCGTCAAATATCATACGCAAATAAGCTCCTTGCATTGAGGGTGGTAATAAAGTCACGTATAACCACCCCTTTGGGGGTACAGGCGTGGAATTAACATAATTTCTGTTTAATTAATACTATTGTTTTAACGTATTATTTCAAAATTATACTAATTTTGATATGCAAGAAGTCAACGACTCCATTTTAAAGTAAAAAGTATTCTTCTAAATTACTCTCTCTCATTTTCTTCTTCTACTGTCGTGTCACAACTACACGAGATCCTCGATACATGTTGCTACATGACTTACCAAACATGCAAATTGATTCGACTTAACAAATCTCCAATTAAAAATAAGTTAAAAAGAGAACATCGGCCATTTACAAGATTGTGCGGGTATCAAATCCGCGGCCTCTCGCTTCGCAGCCGGCGTACAACCAACTGCGCCACGGAGGCTGTCTATACTTAGTGAATAAAAACCCTTGAATATCGGTTTTCAAAGCTTGCTATAGAATCCATTGGGGAAGTCCATAATCAGAGGACCTGCTATGACATAAAAAGAAAAAAAAATCTTTTTTGCCGTCCCTACCGGTGCGAGCACTACAATCCGCCGGTCAGTCGGCAGTCACGACCGCGGCTCATATCCAAATTTCGCCGTAATCCCGTCGGCCTGCGGTCTCGTGCGGATTAATGGCGTGTTTTGTGCGGATTATAAAGATTCCGACAATGCTTGCGTATAGGTAACACGTGTAAAGAACTTTGTGAAATATTGAAGAGGAAAATTTGGATGTATTTAGTTGAGTTATTGTTAGTAACAAAAATAATAAAACTGTTACGAATTCTTATAGGGGGTAACTTAATCTTTCTTGTATTTTTCTAAGCATCAACTACTTGCGAGTTTGGAACAAGACTTTACACACAGGCATGTCAATGAGACTACGATGTACTCGTACTCGTATACACTTCATGAAAAGTATTGGAAATTTATACCAATATTATAATGTTTATATTCTGTTCTATTAATTACTATTCTATCTATATCTGTAGTCCCTCTACTTTTTATGTTCATTTTGATAACGAGTAAATTACACAATAATGGAAAATCCGTGATAGTAAGCCAAGTATGTAGCGTTTCGAATTCAGCCTGTGTATATTCCGAATTCAAGTAGCCCAAGCTACTGTGTCGGATTTTCCATTATTGTGTAGTTTACTCGTTATGAAAACGAACATAACAAATTATATCTTCAATAAGTACAAGTACTTTTAAAACGCTCAACTAAAATATATCTTTCGCGTATACCAAAACATAATATCAAAAACACAAAAGAGTTGAAATTAAAATTTCCTCACCGGCAAGCGGTGACGTCACTAGGCGTGAATAATATAAAAAGGGAAATAGACTGAAACAGATAGAGGAGCGCAGTCGAAATACATCAATAACGTTGGATTCAATGAACCGGTGGGAATTGGGAGAAATCGCTGGCACGGCAAAAAACATGTGATCGTACGCAAACCGAGACGTATGGAGCCGGCTGCTTCCGAATCAGCGTACTTGATTTTTTTAAAGGAATTCTATTTAGATACACTCGAACCAGTCGTTGCTGTTTTTTTTATTGCAAGGGTCTGGCAAAGGAGCAAACGAGTCACGCTATAAGTGATTACTGTCGCCCATAAGCATCTACAACAGGTCGTAGGACAAAAGACAGGAAGAAGAATGGGGTATACAAGTATAATGCAGCAAAGGTATCGTTTTACGTCACGTGTTCTGATAGCAGTGCCACGGAGATTGGGGTAGCTTGTTCTTACTGTAGTCTATGGTAATTACAGTGTGGCAGTACCAATTTCAAAATAATAACTATACAGTTCTGAGTGACGTCTCCTTGGAAGTAAATCAAACTAGGGACTATGATTTTACGAAAGGTTTAATATCAACAGGACCAAATAATAACAGAGTTAAATGCTGAAAATAAACATATTGTTTGACTAACACGTCGACAATTCAATTTGCCGCACATGCACTGACACATACAGTATTCACCGGTGGAAAACTAGATTACAATGATTACCAACACAATATCACGTCCGCTCTAAACAGACAAACACAGTGGCGGACTGCAGGAGGCTGCGAGGGGCCCAGCGCGGGGGTCGGGGGTCGCTGGCCGCGCCGTCAGCACCTCACCAACAATATCGCAATTTATCAAACGAGCCGCATTGTTGCGCGCCCCTGACTGCGTCGGCACAGAGTTGTCCCGACACTTTCATCTACATACAAACACGGAAACTGGACCGGATTTAGATAATATCAGCGGTTTAGTGAACTTTGGGTACCTTTGTTTATTTTAAAAGTCATAAATGAAAATCATTCTCTGAATCGAATATTACGGCCATAATTTCTAAGTGCTAGTAATTAATAATCATTGCTATTTGTATTTATTTTTAGTGAGCTTTGGGTTTGAGAAATTTTATGAATTGAATTTGTGCTTGGAACCTACATAAAACAGGCAAACTATGGGCGCTAATACTCGCATATCTGCGTTTCCTCTCAACAAAACAAGTAAACGATCGCCCCCGGCTATAAAATCAACAACTCCTGATTATATTTGGCAGTCCGTCAGTTGCAGCATCCACTGAAGAACCAAAGGGTATAACCTAACCTCTTTATTTGTACTAACACATAGTTTTTTTTTTAATTGCCTGTTACAAAATCACCGAGTTTCATTTAGACACAGACATTTAAACAGACTTATCAATTCAAAGCTTTGACCTAAATTGTTGACCTAAAGTAAATTTTAGATTATAGGGTATTTTATCCACAAAATGCTTTCCAATATCAATTACGAATAACAATACAAAGAGAAAAACATCAAAGCTGAGACTCATCCCGATTAAATCCAACCGAAACACGGTTCAAATATAATTCAATTAGAGAACAAACAAATCATACACGTCTGGGCGACCAATGAAGCCCTCTCACACAAATCCGTAAAAATTTCATACACACAGACATAATTAATGGAATAAAGGAATAAAATAATCCCATACTAATGATGTCGTGCGCTTTTTATTATCGGCAACGAGAAAGGTCCCTAATCAACGTAAAATTAAAATAAAACCAAACGCCCTTGTATCGAGGCGTCTGGCGCTTTGAGGTGGAACGACCGTGTTGACCGCCCGTGGGTCGCGGGGGGTCACGGCGGGTCGCGCGACCCCTTAATACGGCCCCGCGTCCGCTAAATACGTGAAAGCGCAGGTGATGTTTTTATTAAATTTCTCGCCAGAGCCGTCACGAATCGAAATTAATTTTGGCTTGTTTACGCGTGGTCCGTTTTATTTGCGAGATGTATTTTTGTGCAGCCATTTTGTATTTTATTAAAATGGCGGGTGACGGGCGGAGTTCATTCAGTGTAGTTAATTTATAAAAATGGGTATGTGTCTTTCTCCACATGTTCAGTATAATATATTAATATGAAGTGAAAATTTTAATAAGAGCATACATGTGGAAATAAGTGTGCATAAAAATGTATGCCTTCAAAACATTTAGTTTGGGATACCTAGGCTCATAGCATATATCTCTCCAAGCTAACATTGGACCCGTTTAGTATACCAAGTTATCAGGCCACATAATATCAGGCATTCATTTCATTACAGGCGGGGGGCATCGTTCAATGACGTCTAAAGGCAATTTTTTTTTTATTTTGATAACCTCAAAAGAAAACATTTTTGTTTACTTTATTGTATTACCTAGAACAAAAACGTCTAAGGCAACTGCGCTTAGTACTCCGCCCACCTTTTACAAGTCTCTCAATCACTATACAGAAGCGGCTAATGAGAGTGCAATTGTCGTGAAGCCACGTATTTCTTATAAATAAGCTATAGACGCGCGCAGACGTCTCGAGGAGCGGTTCGGCACCTCGGGCCCTCGCGAGCGCGCTCTGTGATGTGCGGGACGAGGTAGGGACTTGTAGCGGGGAAGTATGAAATGTTTTCACTACCACAACTTTGTATAAATTATGAGTTTTTTAAAGGTTGGTGGAAAATCACTACGATATCTATATCTTCTGTATAAATAAATAATAAATACACCCAACATTCACACGCATAGTACTGACACCACATTTAGATCAATTAAGTCTTGTGTCGCGAATATCGGAAACTACGAGAGACTTTTCGGCATCACAAACACCCAGACCCGAGACAAATACTTGTGGGCCTCACAAACATTTGTTTCGGTGCGGGGATCGCACCCGCGGCCTCTCGTTTCACAGCCGGCGTCTAACCAACTGCGCCACGGAGGCTGTCAATATGTACAATAAATTTGTAACCGGTCGATGTCTGTACCACTTTCTCTATATTCACTGATAAGCACCAATATGTAAGCAATATTGTGTTCCAGTTAGAAGGGCACCCACATATCACGGCGATAATTTTCATAACAAGTTATCAAGTTATTACCACTGTTTCCAATTGCAGAGTAAAATCCTCTCTTTCCTCTTTGCACGCCTCTCTTTTTAGGGCTTCATGTATCCGAAAATCTAATTAAACCGCAACATCTCTTAACCCACACCGCACAACAAAACGAGTCCACGTACAAGTTAGCGCGAATTAGCGTGTTTGTAATAAGACAAAGAAAGGGACGTGGGGTGCGGCGGTGCGGGGGAGGTGCGAGGGGGTTGTTCGTGATCGCCGCATGTGCGATTGATTCGGAAACACCCCTTAACCGACACTTGCGAAGCCGATACAAATTGACACATCACGGAGCGAAATGAGAAATATATTGTATGAGATTGTTGTGATCGACGTGGCTCAGGTGTTAAGGTGGATGAGAAATTATAATTTAGGGATTTGATTTTGTAGTGAAATATACAGTGTGAAGTTAGAATATTTCTCTGGGATGTTACTGATAACGGGTTGAGTGATCCGCATAGAATGCCGGAATGATTGTTAAGGCACTAAATATTAAAAGTAGTCGTATTAAAACTACATAATATATGCGACATAGAATAAAAAATCACTGTGTGCGCTCCCTATACAAAACTGTATAGCATATTATAGAAATTACAATTCCTGACTCCGAGCTGATAATGAATAGAAAAATCCAATATCACTTTGCCCGACCCGGGATACGAACCCGAGACTTAAGCTTTGTAACTGTACCTTCGTACAACTACGCCACCGAGGCACGTTATACGAGTATAACAAAGCTCCAAAATGTGTACAACAAAACTGCTATAAGATTTTATTGACCTGTTGAAGTTGAATACCTCCTTGAAATTCCGCTTCGATAACAAGATATTCGCGCAAAATTCACAAATTATTATCATCGCATACCATAAATGACAAACAAACGGCAATTCCTAATAAAAATTTCATCTATTCCATCGCCGTACAATACATAGGAACAAATTTCGCGAATAATTTCAATATTCCCCGTTATTTATTAAAGTTATTATATTTTGTATTTGCCGGAGCGTTTTCCACGCCGCCGATCGGACGGCACGCTAGTTATTCCACGAACGCTCTCATCACCCGGCCCCCCGTCGCACCCCTCGCTCCCCTCACGCAACCCCTGGGGGGAGAGCGGGGAGCGTTTAATAAAAAAACCCCCCGATTTTTCTTGAAAAACATCCGTACATTTCTACCTCCCGTGTTCTTTATTTTGACATGACTTTTTAAAACAGACTTGTCGGCTGAATGAAGCGTATTTGTTTCCTATTTTCGCCTGAGGTTTTGTGTGTGTAGTTTTGTTTTTTTGCGTCCATTTTCAGGACACGGCACATGTTTTTGTATGAGGATAGCCACGAGGCAAATAATTCCGTGTAGCACAACCGTGGTCAATGTTTTGTTATAAAGTATATCTTTTGTATAAAATCTGCCGGCAGCAATGTTCCCCACAACTGTACTATAAATACGTACAAAAGTATTTTTGCCTGATACGATTATGGCACGGTCATGATATGGTACGTTGTAGTGAGTGAAGACCGTAATATTAATTTTTTGTATAAAAGATTTTATAAAAAAGTCTTACTGACTCGATACTTTACCAATTATAATACATCTTCTATAGACTATTGCCATCATATAATATGTAAAATTTGGTAATTCTAGACTGTGATATTTCTATTGGCGTTTATGATTTTCTAATAAGGCGATAAAATACAACGATATCGCACCGTCCTCGGGTAATCACAATAAAGACAGTTATAATAAAAATACAGGCAAAGTGAAAATAAGGACAGGTAGAACGAAAAATAGGTAGAACGAAAAATAGGTAGAAGTTTATAACACAACGCTCCGTTTTGTCATGACCTTATTGTTCAAACTCAGGTCGTTAGCAGACGGGCTATAGTCATAAGCTTGTAATTAAACATAATTACCACTGTTTATTTAACTAACATGGGTTTTACATTATTTGTTATACTAAAACACCGTAATTAAGTATTCGGGTAAAATATTAAGACCGTTGGGAATGTTAAATGGGAATTAAAAGAATGTGTAATGTTATTTTTAAACCTGTATTTTTTTTTATTCTGGCACGGCATAGTGACTGCATTGCACCTAGTGGTAAGTGCTAATGCCAAACAGAGTATCAAATGGCATCAGACGGCAGTCTCATACCATTCGATACAATGATGCCGGCCGGCTGAGACGCCTCTTCACGCTACAGAGGAAGGACCCAGGATTATAGGAAGGAGGGAACACGTGTGATAGCAAACCGTTCCACAGCTTGTTCGTGCGGCAGAAAGAAGAATTGGAAAACCTTTTGGTTCGCGCCGAGATGGATCAAATCGTCAAGTTATGGCTCCGCAAGCCAGCAAGCGTGGTTTTGTTAAGGAAAGAAAAGGGGATCAAATTGAACAATTCCTCAGAGCGTTCGCCATGATACAAACGGTCGAACACGCTTAGAGAGGCAACATCCCATGTATCCGTGAACGTACCTCTACAGGCGTCATAATTACCACTAAAAGCTTGCCGATAGCTGCCTTCATTTCTATTCTAATGGGGTACCACAATATTTCACCATGCCGGACACAAATCTCTTTAAGAGCAAGTCATATGAGATTTTAAGACAATCAACAAATTCTTCGACATCAGGGGTCAGATTTGGCATGATAGCCATTATTTCCATAACTTCCAGATATACACAATAGTTTTATATTTCTGAAACGCTCTCAATACTAAATACCCTTGAATATATTAGTATAAAATTATTGCCAATAGTAGCAACAAAACTAAGTATTCAACTGAAAACACAGTTAGCACGTGAACTACAAATTACCACATATGTAAATACATTGACGGGTTCTAAGGGCTCTCAACCGAACCGTTAATAACCTTAGCAGCGATATTAGACGCATTAGACGATTCGCTCACAATGCTACTAATAGGATTAGCAAGCTTTTGAAGCCAGTGGTAGGGGGCGCGATCTAATAACCAGTGGCGAATCGGCGGTCATAGATTGGGAGGTAAATACAATTTCTTAAATAGTGTGGTTCAGAGTTAATCTACAAATTGTCCGTCTATATTAATTTTCTGAATGATTTAAGGACGATAACTAAACAAAATAAACTCTTTATATAATGAACATTATGGGAGCACCTTTGAAAAGCTTCAAACGTCACTTATTATAATGTTTATGGTGAAAGCAAAATGTGCCAAAATGATGTGTGTTTTATAAGCTTTATTTACATTTACAGCCAATAATCAAAAATACAGTCATTGCAGTATGGGGGGCAATGGTACACGCTTGCAAATTCCTCTTCACCCAATCCGGCCCTGCGCCAAACACTCCAACATTGTAGTGTTGTTATAAATTCAAATTGCCTCTCGTATTAAACGGTTTTAATTAAATTTCGCGTTATTTATTAGGCACGCTAACAAGATCTAGATAAGATTGCGTTAATAAAGTCCGGTCGGATCGGCCTCGGTTCGTATTAAACGGGTGATGCTGTTATGTTTTTAATTGAGAAACTGAATAATATATTCATGTATTCGTTGTATGACAGTTTCGGAGTTATCGAGAGATTAATCAATAATTAGGAATTCGATTTAAATGATCGTGAATTAAGAACTTTCGGAGCTAGATGCTACCATCCCATGGTACCATCGTCTGAAAGAAAATTAACGTCAAGCGACAGCTTTGCTATCGTGTTACGTTCGGTAAACAAGATTGCCGAAGACCCATTACCCCTTTACTTTCATCCTTTTTTTTCTTATCTATGGTTCAAACGTTGCAGATGTCATAAGTGTTATTCACTCATTATCTGCTGAACCCTTTGCCCGTACCTGACCTATTCAATAGGACGCTAAGGTACAAGATCATCTTCACGTTACAGAAATAGCGAGCAATTAAAAAACTGTTTATAAACAAAACCTTGTTAGTCCGCAGTACTGGCTATTCAAATATCTCCCTCTTTTAGAAGGGTTTGACCCTAATGGTGGAAGAAACGTACACCAGGGGAATGAAGGGTTCGAATCTTAATTGATGAATGCATTTTTATGATAATATCAGCGCATTGATCAGTCTGGTTTCAAGTAGCAATTATATTTAATGACAACAAATCGAATCATACACTACATTATTTTTGATTAGATCTCAGCAGCACCTATAAAGTTGCGACATACAAACATAAACTCACGCCTTTTTCCCAGAAGGGGTAGGCAGAAGTGCTATCACGACATTCACGTTTAAGAGTCGCATGGAGCTATAATTCAGCAAACACTCATTTTTGTTGATGTCTATAACTATGATATTCGGCCATCTGGACGCTCCTACACTTACTGATGTTCATTTTTCAAACCACAGATAAATAGAAAGAAGAAGAAAGAAGAAAGAAAGAAAGCATTTATTCTTGATAAGCAATGTTTACAGTTATACTCATATATAAAATAACTATGTATAGTATTGCTTGTCACAAAACGGCTCAAACTTATCATGTGCTGGTAATGAAACCAGCGCTGATCTTCCGCAAGGCCGGTAAGTGACGTCACAGGCGCCAAAATAGTGAAAAAAAAAAGAAAATGTGAAAAAATAAATCCATTCTTTCATTCACTTTGTATTCGTTAGCGTCATTACAAGTGAAAAGGAATGTTCCACACACTCGCTGTATTCATTGACATTCCGAATGTAATAAATTTCCGATCGCTATTTAGGAAATGTACACATTTCCTAGGAATGGAATACAATGACGGACTACATGCATTTCCGTTAACATATACGGGTATATCAAGACTGCTACCGAAAATGAAGCCAGGTGGTAGTTTTAGTGACCACAGACACAAGGCAACTAAAAATTTGTAAAAAAACGCGACGATTTTTTTGTAATGTTTAAATATCATTGCGTTTGGGAGGTAAATCCATGGTTTTTGCTAACATTATAATTTAAAGCCATGCGAACTATAGCAACTTTAAAAATAAAAGGGCGTACATTATTTTCTTAGGAAAATGTATGTATTTACCACCCAAATATGATGACAGGAAAAAAATAAAAAAAAAAATAGTCGCTTTTTTTGCAAAAAAATTACTTGCATTGTGTCTAAAGTCACTAAAACTACCATCTGGCTTCGTTTTTGGTCGCAGTTTTGATATACCCTGTATACACACAACTACAAAAGCCAATCACATCAAACTCCCGTATCTCTAATACAGCCCCACTCGAGCCAAAGATTGCGCGTTACTTAAGCGCGGCGTGTTCAATTGTACGTAATAAGATTGAGACAATACTGTCCGGCGTATCTGTCCAATAAGGGCTGCGTCGAGGGGTCACGGTCGCGTGGGGCGACGTATCACAAAAAGCCCTTTTATTTGTGTAGTGTAGTGAAATACAGTATAGCAAGTTTGAAGGCTTGATTGAGATAATATGATAGGATGGCTTAGGAAGAAGAGGTAAGATTATTTAGATATTTATAATTGGAAACGTAAGGATATTTAATCGGGTCTATGTGGAGATCCTTGGGGAAGGCCTATGTTCAGCAGTGAACTTCCTGTGGCTGAAGAGAGAGAGAGAGAAGGACATTTAAAACGATAAAACGAGGGGCAATAGCAAGAAAAACCTTTGCTAAGGAGTTCGAAACGCAAGAGAAAATGCAAGAACCCACAAAAATAATCGTGATTATATTTAACTTTGCAAATACATAAAGCGCCAAGAGTACTATGAAAAAATGAGGACTTTTGAAGCACTGTCTGCCTATTTAATATACGCTGAATCTTATTGGAGTCAAGGAAGTCATTGATCTATTGTACCTACACAAAAATTTCTAAAAGACGATTCTACCTTGTTTTTTCGCAAATATCATGCATTATCCATTTTATTAATTAATTCTTCCGTGATTGTTTTGCAGATAACCAAAAAAAGTTCAATACCAAACTTGCCCTACCGTACCTCACTTACCAACGCCAAGCCTTATACGACAGAGGGGGCATGCTTGGTCTCGGCGCACAAGTACCTTTTACCAGTAATGGCCCAGTCCACGTAACGTCTCCGGGAGTTTAAGTAAATGATTGGATTTACTGCACCGCACGAATCGTACTAATATTGGCTATTTCGACCATCGCTTTTGCTAAAGTAATGAAAAGAAAGAAAGGTATGTTTTGAGACTGAGTTTCGTTTCTTTTACTAAGGGCCTCAATGATGCAATGGCGGGAAGTATGAGTGAAGAGGAATGAGTACCGTGATGTGCAGGTTTCAATTTTCAGGTCAGGCAATGTAATTTTTTTTTCAATATTTTCACGACAAAGTGAATAAAATACGCTTCATAATACTCGTAAATGTAGTGCAATCCCAATTGAATATCAGTTAACGCAATAGTGAACACAATTATGTCATATAAACAAGCTGAACCTAAAACGAGACAAGCACAAGTCATTATATTTTTTTCACGTGTTTCCGCTAATTGCTTCCAAAAACATCCCTTAAAAATCTTATTTGTCTTTACAACCTGCCGGTGTAAAAATCTTGCCATCTCGTATCTTAACAAAGAAGCGTTTTTATTATCATTCAAAGTTTATGAAAGGGCACGGGGTGAGTCGTTTAAAACCTCGGCCGCCCTCCGCCCCATTAAATCACCTTTATTATTCGCCCTTAGATCTTCCTAAGTCGCGCGCCTGTATAGAATACGTCACTACTTTATAAAATAAATTGTCAAGTGAGCGTTGCTAAGGATTGGTGCAGGGTTCAGTATGTTTTTAATTAAATTAATTTAAAAAATCGACTGTTTGGTGCATCGTCACTGCCTCGGAGGCATAGTTGTATTAAGGTACGATTACAACGACGAAGTCCCGGTTTCGAATCGCGGCTTGGGCAATGTAGTATTGGATTTTTCTATACATCAGCTGCCCGGGGTTAAGACTGTGCCCGATATGGCGATAGGCCGCTCTTATCACATTGTGGAACGGAACAACAAGGCAAAAAGTGGTTGTCCTAGTTGCACCTCTGCCTATCCCTTCTGGCAAAAAGGCGTGAGTTTATCCTGTATACAAACTCAGGTAAGGCTGTATGTATGAAAAATAAATCCTCAGAAATTTTACGTCATGACTGTGATTATTGTAAACCCATTATGTTTGTGACTAATAGGTTCCTTGCAATTTTATGAAGTATAATATTAGGTAGCATTAAATAAACTGAAAATATATTAGATTTTACAATATATAGTTTTGTTATATTTATAATCAAAGCTTTATTCCCACTATTCCTACACATATACTCGTATACATACATATACAGCTTATACATATTCCTAAATCCATATATTGAGCTTTTCCAGCAATTTACCTCAAATTATTCCTTTACTCTAACACAGCGTTGACGTCACGTCCGAACAGGCAAAATATACCGAGGGTTTTAATATCCGACCCACGGATCCCTGAACATATGAACACAAGTCACGTGCGCTCGTTGCGAGTGGCCCGCTCGCTATATTAGATTGAGCAGCTTTTTTTAACTTATTATTGTCCCTTAAACTCATTTACTCGCGGTTGAGTCTTTAATTTTGGACCCGAAACGCTCCCTTTTCTTAATTAAAACATTAACTGTGAAGCTCGATTAGGGAACGGCGGTTGTCGGTTTTTGATGTTTATTTTGAGGAATTGCTGGTCGAATGTTCATATCTGTTTGGAAAGCGACCTCCGGTCTTAGGCAATGACGTCATAGAGCTGGATAACGTCGTGTGTTATGCGAGCGAGTTGGCCATTGTAGCTCACACAATACTATACCGAGCAACACTATGACGATAAAGGGAAACATTTTGGGGAGCTCTGCATACCGTAGCGATTTTAAAAATAATTTCTACGATATGTAAGTCCGCCAACCCGCTACATAAACTAGCCTAGCCTTAGCTATCTCAATCGTACTCTCAATTGTAGAGGAGGCCCATGCACTGCAGTGGGACGTATGTATATGGGCTAATACAGACGGACAATTCGGCATAATTATGTCAACCGATGAGAATCATCTCTCGCCAGTGAAAAATCTGATAATATTACTGCTTATAACATCAGGTGCATTTAAGTCTATCACAAAACATGTATAAAAACGGTCTAGACAGAAATTAAAATTAATGTACAACAATATTTAAAGAAATAACAACTATATTTTGGATTAAACACGTCTATCAAGAATATTGCTTCAAAGCAATAAAATTACAAAAACAAAAACCCAATTTAAAAATATTGGTATCTTAAGACACAAGATTAATCTTAGGTGTAATAATGAAAATTTTTAATAAAGAAAGAATTTAACAGAAAATTCCGTCGCTCGGTAAGCAACTTAATGATCGTTCTTGGTCGCACATACTCCGCTTCCTCACTTTATAATAGCGAATTTCTGGATTTTAGTTCATTATGGAGCACTACAGCGGGTAATGGATAAAAGGAATTTTTATTATGGACCTTGTAGCTGGTACGATGTTCATATAGGATCGCATTGCGACCGCTGTACATGATAAAAAATCAGATATTGTGAACGTATTGTACTGTACTGTATCAACCCATATACGTCCTACTGCAGGGCACGGGCCTCCTCTACAATCGAGTGTGCGATTGAGAGTGGTTAGGCCATATAGTACACCACGCTGGCCTAGTGCGGGTTGGCGGACCTTTACATATCATTGAAATTTATACAAATCGCCATGGTATGCAGGTTTCCTCACGATGTTTTCCTTCACCGTTATAGTGCGTGGTGATTGACTATCAATACACACATGACTCCGAAAAGTCAGAGGTGTGCCCTGGGATTTGAACCCGCGACCACCGTGATCATGTAGGCAGCCGCTGATATTGTGAATAATATTCGATTATTGCTTCAAAATGATAAATGCAATATAGTTATAGAACTACCTACATTTTCAGTCTTTATAGGGGCACGAGAAATTTACTATAATTAGCCTGATGTTAAATGCAATTAAAAAAGAACATCCACTCAATACTATGCCACTCAAAGAGAGACAAGTGGTAGAGTCACGCTGTTGTCAGTCATGACTCAGCATCAATGAACAGCCTCATCCGGGACGGTACCACTGTCTCACACGAAATCGATGTGAAGCGACTGCATCTGTGTCGCGTTTCGTGTGGTGAGTGAGATTACCGGATGCCCAATACCCCTTTCCTATTTCCATCCTTTTTTCTTCCCGCTCCCCTCCCAATTGGGCCGGCAACACATCCATGATCCAGCGTTGTGGATGTTCATGGGCGGCAATGATCACTTACCATCAGATGACCTGTTTGCTCGTTTGTCGAACCTGAGTAATAAAAAAAACTCGTAAATACATATACACAGACTGAACCCAAAACGTAGCACACTTACATGCACCATAATTTACTACGACCGCATTTACATCAACGTGCCACCTTGAACTTTCACAAAATTACGTCGCTATTCATACTCAAGGACGCTAAAAAAATATTCTCACAAGATTTTAATACATGTTTCATACTGTTACTCAAGGACGCGGAAATAAAAATGTGTTCCGAAAAGATTTTTTTCCCCTAAAACGGTTTTAAATATACACAAAGTGCGTAAAGCAATGTTGTTACGCGAACGGAAATTAACACTTCCTTCCAAAAGCGAGACGCACCGAGATATCACTGAGTTATATGATACACGACGCGATGAAAAATAACGCTACATTTTCTACGCGTAATATTTGAGAAAATTGCTAAAGAATATACATAATAAAGGAAAGTGTACCAACCCGCATTAGGAGAGTGTAGTGAATTATATGGCCTAACCTCTCTCTATCGTACTCTCGTTTGAGGAGATTTGTGCCCTGCAGTGGGTCGTATGTGGGCTGATACAAATATATAGACATAATAATTACACATAATGTCCCGCTTCTGAAGGAAGATGTGAGTGTCGTTATGCTAGAAATTACAGGGCACTTGTCCAAGCTTAGTTTAAATCGATGAAATCGTCAGAGTACCCGAATATACATACAGTAGTCAATTTATTGTGAAGATGTTTGTGATTCTGGGAACAGAACAAACCGCCTCTTTTCAGTCAACGTTTTCCCATGACATCCCTTCATGAACATTTGATTCGTCGTCTCGCTGCACAAAACCAAAGGCAATATAAATTTTAAAAAATCCAGTCCAGCCTAACATTTTTTTATAAATCCAATCAAATCATCATAAAATATGCAACATTTACTAGTCCATATACATTATTGCACCCATAAGCCCTCATACATTTAACATTACCCAAATATGACTACAGCGTGGAGCAATAACAACGTTTTCATAGCGCGCATTAAAACATCGGTGAAAGTGAAGAGCCCCGAATAATCAATACCGAGGCGCCCCCGGCCGGCGCAGGTACGCAACCCCTCGTCACCCCCGCCCGCGCCCCCTCCCGCGCGTCATCCCCGCCCCGCTAGTCACGCCCGGGAACGACCCCCGCTCGTGACGGTCAGACGAGCCAGATAGCAGGCAACACGCTTCGACTGATGTACTTGAGTACTGTACCTATGAAAAGTATGATTTTTGATGAGTATATGATGTAATAAGAGGCCAAAACAGTTCTCTAATACTAGAATTGGCTTGTATTCATTAATTAAATCAAGTATGATTATAGAGCAATAATTTAATAATCTGTAAGATCTGAAATACGTACAAGGTCAATGATGGTGACGATTATGAACTATGACTAGTCTGTATATTATTTTACAATCAAAGTAGTTACTGATTAAGTTACTGGTACTACTGATAGTTACCAGGAGAACTTCTGCCTACGCCTTTTGGGAAAAAGGCGTGAGTTTATGTATGCTATGTATGTAAGAGTAGTTATATTTTAAACTTATATTTATATTATTATATTTGTGGTACAGTGTCAAATATAAAATATAAATTGGCCTTCAATCTCTCTAATAGTCTGAAAAAATTTCAGTAACTTTTATATTTTATGTATTATATAGATAGATAAATTATAACTGTTCTGGAAAACACCAAATAAAAAATTATATAAATGACCACGAATAAAGTATAAATGGACTGGCTCTACCAATGCGTTGTCACAGCCTCTCAAAAAAGGGATGTGGTATTAGCATTGTTGTAGCGTTTCATTCAGTACTTGAGTTTGCCAGAGGTCCAATAATCCCCAATGTTCTCACCAACCCTCTTTCATTCTATTCTATTTGATATGGACATTATATAGAACTGGAAATGTCCAGATAAAGAATCGCCATGACTACTCAGAAACTTTTACGCTATAAAAATGTGTACTAACATTAAATAAATATTTTATTTCCAAAATAATAATTAATAAAGTACAGCCAATACAAAGCTGTTAATTATTTCACGAACTCTTTGTCCTTCCAACAAGTCTTTCGGTTGAAAAAGAAAATAATTAATAATTTAATTACCTCCCTGACTTAGTAATTACTTATTATGTATTCGTACTACCAATTTTAATTTTAACGTTTTGATTGAACCCTTTATTATGTATAGTTATGTTTAATAACCGATTTAGTATCGAAACCGACGAGCGTGTATGAAGATATTAATGACAGTTGTTGAGGCGAAAGAGTTATCTATGGACCGCAGCACTTGGCGATCAATAGTCTCTGCCTACCCCAATGGGACATAGGCGTGAGTTTATGTATGTGTGTTTGTTACTTTCGTAGTTTGAAAAAAACCTACACTCTAAATATTAAATATTTTAATCCCACGAAAAATATAATTTTAAACTGATACCTTGCATTTATTTCGAAATATAAAATAGCGTAAAATGATTCTCTCCACCCAAAAAACCATTTTTGTATTCACAAACTCAGTAAAATACTATACATATTTTAAAATATTCAAATCCAAATACAAAAGAACAAAGGCTTGCCACTAAAATATTGGGTTTTATTTGCCGAAAGCCATCTGTAAATACAAATACAAATACACTACAAACAAATAAAAGAGGAATATTCCCGATCGTATTTAATCAAACTCTATCGAACAATTCCAGCAACTTTCATTACATCAAAATCAATACGCGAACATTCAAACGCAAAACCTTTCAAATTTAGTTTTAAATACATCGTGTACTAACAAACAGGCACTTTAAAGTTTTGCTATCTAAAACAGCTTCTATCATCATTAACCGTTAGATATTTATACAATGGAAACTAGACTCTATCACTAACAAATAAGATTGTATATTGAATAACGATAAAACATACCAAGTTACTTTAATTTATCATCCGGCGGCCCGGAAAATCTGCTCTTTGCCGACAACAATATCGTCTAAAAAGTTCGAAACCCGACACAAATTTTGACGGCAGCTGTCCATTGTACGCTTTTCATTGTCTCCGAAGCTATTTAAGCATAAAAACAGTCTTTAATTAATGGAGAAATGTGCACTAAACAATGGACCAGCGTGATTAACGATCGACAAATGAAATTTGATGAAACCACGTGGATGTTGTCATGATTTTAATCTGCCGACAGGATTCAGCCATCGTAATGCAATATGCCAAAAGCTGGAAAAAAATCGCATGTTTAATCCCCATACGTCATCATGTTATCATCAAGTACGAGTATAACATGCTTTTCGTCTGAGTTTTAGGTGATTGAAAAATCTCTTATAGACTCTTAGAGTTTTTATATTTTTAAAATAAAAGATGCAACTTAACATGGAGTTAAAATATGTGTGTGTATGATTAGAGAATCTTCATTTCCTTAAGTTGGTACAGCATAGGTCTTAAGTTAATATTAGCGTAGTTTAACTATTGTAAATTTTTTGACGTGCAAATATTTTTATTTGCGTCTGATAAATAAAATATTCGCCATATATGAGATTGATTTGAGACATTTTGGAAAATGGAAATGGAAATTGAATGTTGGAAATCCTGATAGGATCGAATATTTTCGGTTTGATATTTGGTTTAAGATCTTTATTTCTCATAAAAGAATTACAATTCACTTACATGAGAAACATAATATAATATAAGTATCTAACTATTTTATACCGACGTTAGATCACGAGCAGTACTGATTACATGTTGAGGGTATATCTATAATATATTGCAAACTCAGTTCAACAAAAAAACATATTTTGGTACTGTAAATTAACTAAGCCATATGAAATTTAACTAAGTCATATTTAAACCTTATTAGTATATTTTTTGAACTCGATATTCTTAATTTTTAGACAGATGTTCGCTATGTCTATTTCTGAAAGACAAACTTAATTATTTAAAAAATACACGTACTTAAACATTTTTCGTCATAAATGAAAATATGAGCATTTTAATTTCAATGAATTTTATTACCCAACAGTAAACTAGTGTTATTAACTAAATTCAATTACAAATAAAATATATATTACAATAATGCGATTTCTTTCGAAGCTACATTACTAAAACAAAATGACCTTCAACCGAATCTAAATTTAATCCAAGTCTCATTTTGAAACAAAAGTTTGCAGACAAATGAACTATTCTAGAAATAGATTTACTTTAATACAATATTATATATAGCCTTATTATTTGCAACACAACTTCAGCAAAACTATGTCTTAATATTATTCCGCGCAGCTTGTGGTCGGTCGCATGTCAAAGTGTCCTAAGTTTCGGAATATCTTAACACTACTATTTGTGTGTTACTAACACGCCTACGTCGTATGGGAAACATTTCAACTACGAGTATATGTTATTACTAGCCGCCCGACCCGGCTTCGCCCGGGTGCAGATACTTTTTGAGTCCAGTTCACATCAGACATACATTATTTCGCGTCCTGTTTTATATATTTTGAACTCAACGTGACTGTCACCCTTTATACTGTTTTCTCATCCCGTCCCGTTACGTCCCGTCCTGTCCCTTCTCAACCTGTTCCATAAGTCAAGGCATGTAATCATGTCCTCTTAAATCATATTTCATCCACCCTATATTCTATCCCAACCCATCCCTTTGAGTTTGAAATGGTAGCAAATAAGTTGTGTATCTCAATTCCTGACTCATCGCAAGGGAACACTACATTGTTTCGGATTAAAAACTAAATTAATCAGCTACCTCCATACCAAATTTCATCAAAATAGGTCCAGCCGTTTGAGTGTGAACAAGTAACACACACACACAACAAACACACAATCTTTCGCCTTTATAATATTAGTAGGAAGTAGGATGACCGTTTAGTTATCAGAATTGTTGACAATATGCGCTGTATTCCTAGCAAACATTAGAAAAAATTTTGGATTTCAAATTGGTTACAAATGCATATCCAGACCCAGAGCTATGGACAAAGTATTATCTTCATCAACCTAAGAAAGTCCATTACTACACATAGGCCTCCAGGGTCTACCACAGGATTTTCATAGTTAACTAATTGAAGCGGTCTGCATTCTGCACCATTCCTTGTATATTTCTTGAAAGAAAATGTAAATAACTTATTAAATCCTATTAATTAAACTAATTAAACTTATTATTTACATTCAGTATTTTATTGATATACCACCCGGTTCGTAAAGCGGTTTTTACTAGAGAAGAACGGGCAACTAGAAACTCTAGAGGTGCTCTTTTCAAAACCTTTTACAATATAGTGATTATTACAAAAGTTACAAGTTGGCATAAATCAGAGCAGTTCATTAATATCTATTATAGTTTGAAAGTAACATATATTTTTAATACAGACATGTTTATATTATATTTAATATGGCAGATTAAAGCGAAGTAGTCCAGAACGAAGAATCAGTACCTATACTCTTTAGTATACAGTAGAATCTTCATTAGGTCGTCTATATGGCATGGCATATCAAAGGACGTCAAAGGACGGATATAATATCAAAGCATGTCTATACAAACCTGTTCGAGTTCATAACACTGCGGTGGCGCCTGTTAGCTAAGTATCTGACGAATTTATTGGCTGTTCAAGTTATCGGGAGCGAAGGAATTTGCGGTTTCTTCAATTAATTAAATTAGGCTAATTTTGTGAATTATCGCGGCGTCTCTCTTGTGACGGAGTTCGGTTGGTTTTGATTGGAATTCAAATTGTTTCTCAATATAACTTATCCTTATACATTATGTTACCGGCCAAACCCGATTTTAGGATAAACTTGTTTCGCCTAGGCCGAACTAGTTTTCCCTACACGCGATAGGACAAACCAGTACAGCCTAGGCCAAACTAGTGTTACATATATATTTCCCCAGAAGGGGTAGGCAGAGGTGCCACTATTTTTTACACCTAATAAAATACGTAAAGTGATTTCATTTAGAAATACAACCCAGAATCATACGGTTTACGCTGTATACATGACCTTTTTTGAGGCGAAAATATCTCAATAATTAAAATATGATACTATTATATTTGCCATGAATAAATATGTGCGTATATGCCCTATATGACACTAAATTACCTTTTTAAATCTGCCAGTAAATTTTAAAAACTCGAAAAAAAAACATAACTAACTCAGTCAAGATATTTGAGTTCATATTACATTGTAATCTAAATCTTTGACCTACTAACAACGATCTCATTTCAAATCACAATCATGAACCTTACCCAAAATTTAGTCGAAGAACAAAGAAAGCCAAAGGCCATCGAGCAATAATTTTCAACGTTCCTACATCATACGAGCCTATATGGGACTTAATGGCATGAAACTACAGAGGGGACTTTTGAACCCACCATAAATTAATAAAGGTGAGCCTTATGAGTAGGATTTCCATGCTATGGAATTTTCCATGGATCTTTCGGAAATTTTCAAGGCTTTCTTGGCAAAATTAAAGCTAATAACAGTATGAACTTCTTGATTTTCCACATCAAATTGACTATAATTCGTCTGATGGTACGTGCAATGCTGATCAGAAAGAGTATTAACGTATTGTGCTAGTCGACATTATTATGCTGGTTTACAAAATATAATGTATAATACTGGTTGAGCACTGAAAGCAATTGTGATCCGTGTTTCTTCTTTATAAAAATCAAAATTTTAGTATTACTTAGCAGTACTTTGTTATTCAGTGCATGATGTGACGCCTGCAGGTAGTACATTAAGCATGTTAAATTTTTTTTTGTGTATTAGATATAAGATATAATGTAACTACCACTTCTTCTCTTGTCGTTCCCTCACTGCTGAGGATCGCGACCACGTACGATCTTTCTCCAATGGGCTCGGTCACTACTAACTAACTACTGTAACTACCACTGGATATCCTTAAATAAATAAATAAAATAGAAACGGAATTCATGATTAAATAATCGATGTAATATTGTATGTTTGTATATGTAGACATAGGTATTATTTATTTAATAGATTATTTCTGTTAATGTACTCTTGTTGCACGTCAAGCCCAATTTGTCAATCCAACAATTTCTGTTCATACAACGTTTGCCATTGTAACATTTTAATTTTTATTTGTTATATAAATCCTATCTACCTTGATATATACAATAAAGAGTAAAAATAAATAAATATTCAAATAGTTCGTTAGAAGATGTTTTAAATCATTAATTAAAAATAATACTACTTCGGAAAGTCATGTAACTATAAAGAAGATACGGCATAAGAAAGGCTAGCAGCAACACAAAGCGTCTTTTCTTAATTTTCCTCTAATATTCTTTTTATTAAAATCCCTTTTCAATTACTAAATTACCATCCTGCTGCAACTAATGTTATTATCTTTAGCCTCGTCATAAACCCGCCACTAATAATAATTAATGCACAGTCTAATGAAAAACAACCAGTACCTTTTCACGAATGAACCACTGATCAATTGGTGAAAATTACCAAATTTCCGTAGAGTCCACTGTTTCCTGTCCAGAAGTGTGGCACGCCTACCCACGTGCGTGCTCACATCGGGGCGCATTTAAACACAATAGCTGGAGATAAGGATATAATTCAATAAGCCCCACGCTCCGGACTCTCGCAACTTGAACAATATTTTACTTGTGCGAATGGGAACGGCGTTAGACCACCGTGACTGTGAACTTAGGTCGGGAAATATTTTATTGCAATGTTTGTTCAGCTTTGAAACTGAAATGATTGGAATCAATAATGTAAAGTCCATATAGACCAGAGTGATGGACTGTGTGGCCTAACCCCTCTCAATTGTAGAGGAGGCTCGTGCCCTGCAGTGTGATGTATACAGGCTGTTACAATACAATAGTACAAAACATATATTAACCTTTATTTTTATTGAATCAATGAAGTGACAGCACGGGTACATTGCTGTCACTTTATAGTTAGTATTATCTATTCAAGAGTTCCTGTTTCAAACTGAATATACACGTACTAAACCTGAAATGCGATAACCTTGTTTGGTAATTAAGTCGGGGTTTTTACAAGCAACAGCTTGTACAATCACCCCATCAACTAGACAAGCGTGATGAGTCAAACCTATTTTGTCAAAAACATTTTAGTCAAGCAAAGAATCATAACCAAATGATGCTGGAGAATGCATAAAATTGTGCAATTTTTGACAAAGAAAATCAAATATTTTCACAGTGTTTGAATGATTGAAGGAGTCTAAATATGTCAACACAACGAAGTCTTTAGAAACTGGGGCATTGGGGATCGTTATCTCTAATCAGTTCCAACTAGAGATGAGACACGAAGATACACGTTTCAACTTCGGGCTAACGTGCTTAATCGACATCTGAACACTGTTGGCTTGAGTCGAGTGTCTTGGTTATACTGCGATACAAAGCAATGTGATGACAGAACTTATATTAAATGACTAAGCAAATATAATCAACAGTACCTATGTAAATCATTTAAAAATATACTCAAAAATCGTTTACATAATCCAGACAGTTTATTTAGATTAGTGTCTGTTTCTGCATGTTTTAAATCACAATTCACTAGGGTGTGTTCGATACATGCAAGACTCAGACTGGAAATTCGTCAAAACCATTCATTTTTTTAAAATAGATGTCTTAATTACCTCGTGCTCATCGATTTATTATGTCGACCTATTGAAAACAAGATACACACACGCACACAATTACACCGACCTGCACAAAATTAGACATACACACGCTGACCCGAAATGTGACAGATTTGCATGGGGCACCATGACTAGTTATTTCTCGTTTTCTATTATCCATCTAATGATTGTGTGACTAAGACCAAGTGATTAAGACCGCCACTTGTACTTTGTTCTCTTTCTTACGTGTTTTATATTATTTTTCACTGGTGTACTGCCTCGGTGGCGTAGTTGTACTACGGTATGATTGCAAAGCTGAGGTCTCGGGTTCGAATCCCGGGTCGAGCAGAGTGATATTAGATTTTTTCTATTCATTATCAGCCCGGCGTCAGGAATTTGTGCCTGATATGGCGATAGGCTCGCCCCCTATTACATCGTGGGACGGAGCAAACAAGGCGAAATGTGGGTGTCCTGGTAGCACCTCTGCCTACCCGTTCTGGGAAAAAGGCGTGAGTTTATGTATGTATGTATGTCACTGGTGTACAATAAAGCTAGTAAAATATATATATTTTTTATTGCAATGTATGGCCAGACGACCATCCATTCTTACGTATCCGTTTTGATAACATCGTGAATACCTCAATGTATTCACGATGTTATGAAAACTAAAGAATATTTTTTAACTACGTCATCATACGTCATATTAAGAGAAATTGTATGAATTAATTCAGCTCACGAGCAGCGGTGGTTACAGGTACATTATGAAGTTATGATAGTGAAGTGAAGTTGAGCGGTAGCGCGCTGTTACAAACGCAACTCGTGTAATGTAATATTGTACTGGCACTTTTATACGACACGGCGGAACTTAATGTGGATATTATAGTACATACTAGATGGTGTGTGAGAAGATTTACTGTGTTATTTATTTGAAACAGAACTTAATAATGCATTAACAATGTAAAATATTTTGTATTTGTAACAGTGATCGAGGGGTTTTTAGTCAGTATGCTGGCATACATATTGTTAAGGACCCAGCTCGGCAAAAACATCCGCATTGTGCAAAAAAAGAAAAAAACAATTTTTGAATATGAAACAAAAAATTGACAGGCCACATGATAATTAATCAATTCGTTATGTCTCTCTCTCTCCTCAGTCACAGAAAGTCCACTGCTGAACATAGGCCTCCCTGATGAATCTTCAGATCGACCTGTTGAAAGCGGCCTGCATCCATATTAGTGTGAAATAATTGACGCCGTATGCATGAAAATTTCAGCATTCGAGACCACTAGCCGATTCAAGAAAAGTACAAGGAATATAAGTTAAGTTTAAGTCAATAGCGACTTACTATTTTAGTGTTACTTTTATTTACTTTGTACTATTCTATCACATAATCGTGAAAACCTGTATGTAATTGGCTATCTATTTCATACTCTTTTCGTTACCTATTTTATTGTATGGAAACTGTCGGCTTTCCAATAAAACCCTTACACACGACTCTTTAATAACAATTTTACAAAACTAAAACCTATTATATAGTATTAAGCATTTATCGCAGCGTTCCGAGGGCACGTATTGGGGTAAATTCGAACATGGCAGTATAAATACTGTTGCCCCCCAAAGCCCCCCGCCGAACGCCCCCCAGGGGCACAAAGCCCCCGACTCGCAATTTTCTCTTACCACCAACTATACCCAACTAATCCCAATGCGAGGGTTCCGACGTTTTTATTATATGATGAAACAATTTGACGGGATAGATCCTTCGACTTTCATCCGCGGCCGATTACCGGTCATATGAGAAAATTATTGTTCGATAATATGTCATCTTCGATGTTTATTGACAAGGTGAGGTTCTATGGGAGGATTAATCATTTCTACTCGACGTGATTTTCTATTGATTCATTGGATCAGCTGTAGCGAAGTATATTGTCAGATATTTGGTGGCCTGTTGGTAACGCACCAGACGCATCTACCAACTTCCAAGTGGTCGCAGATTCAAATTCCAGGGTACACCTCTGACTTTTCGGAGCTATGTGCGTATTGATAGACAATCACCATGCACTATAACGTTGAAGGTAAACATCGTGAGGAAATCCGCATACCACAGCGATGTTAAGAAATTTCTACGGTATGTCAAGTCCACGAACAAGCACTAGGTCAGCGTGATGGACTATATGGCCAAACCCCTCTCAATCGTCTCTCGATTGTAGAAGAGGCCTATATCTTGCAGTGGGACGTATAGGGGCTGATACATATACAGATATTATCAGCTATGAAGGTTCGTTTTTTTATTCGGAAAACGTTTTTTCAAATTCTATCTTTGACAGTATAAACCTACTAATTAGTAATTAAGAGTGAATGAAATGAACGAGTTAATGAATGAAATCTCTCAAATAAGCTATCTCTCGCACATACACCTCTTTTTGTAGGCGTCCATGAAGTAGTTGGGTAAGACGTCCGCTGCAATATGGAACAAGACGCCGCGCACCAAGACAAATCTTAGTGTTTTTAATAAAAAAAAAATATACGTAGAATTGGTGTTGCGAGATTGGATATCCTTCTAAAATAGGTTTTCATTTTAAGCGAGATCTCAAGATACTCGTAAAACTTGTATGTGAATTGTGAAACTTTCAAAACGAAAAAAATGAAACGAAATATGACAAAAATGACGGTTACATTGTTCGATATCGAGATTACAAAAAAAAAGAAGTTTTTCTGGTTTATGTGTTAAGAGACCAAGAGTACCACATAGTTTTTGATACCCATAACAAAAGACTCGTATCCTAAATGCAGTCACTATTAGATCCATATATTCAGAAAATTTTAAAATACGCAAAATACTTCTATGAACCCACACACACTCGTATATCTAAGTCCATTCACCCAATACGCGAGTTGGTACATACCCAAAGTACACTAATGGGGTGGAATCATCTTGGCTAGCAAGTTACTTGCCTCAAGCGCCGTCCTAACAGGTCGAACGCGCACAACTCCACAACATGTCTATGTTACCCAAAATGCTCTATAATTTCTAAAGTGAGGCAAATATAACATGCAGTAAGTAAGACTTTTATAATTAACCACAAACGTTATTTGGGTAATTGGATTTTGTGAGACCAAAATATAGCCTCACGTAGTTTCCGATATCCAAACACAAGACTGGTATATTGAAGGCCACGTACTATTAAAATTCATAGATTAACACATAAAAAAGCGTACAAATCCACACACACACATATATAAAAGTTCATTCACCCAAAACGGGAGTTGGTAAAGTGTACTAATGTGGTGGAATCATCTCGGCTCGCAAGTTATTTGCCTCACGCGCCGTCCTAACTACAGGTGGAACGCGCCCAACTCCGCAATATTTTTCCGTCAACTTCACATTTATATGATAATGCGCACATCGGCTAGTGATGGCCCCTGTATCCGGCTTATCGGTATATATTATTTTATGGTCCGGCGGGATCCCTTTTGGGAATAACAATGGTAAGATACTCCTGCCCTTGTAAGAGTGGATAAAATTGTCTACTGTAGGAGTCAAGTGTATTTGAATTATTTTTGTAAAGATATAAGAGATTTATGGATTGCAAGTTTAAGAATTTCTTCATTTACTATAAAAAATTAAACATAGAAAACGTTATCTTATTGCCTATGGTAAAATGTTGGTTATGAACAGCTAAGGTAAATGTAATGAAACAAAGATCAACAAATAGAACTTACTGTCAGATCTGTTGGACCAAAAAAATACTACACCGTGACTACACAATAAAATATATATAAATTTTTTTTTTTTTTTCACAGAACTCGCAGACATCACACCATCCCTCCGTCACCTTGCCATCCCTACAGTCACTACGCAACCGATCCCGAAACTTCTCCGATGAGTTCCGAAAATTGCCGAACTCGTAAATCTAATTTGGGACCCACCTCGACACCGTCATAGACGCCGGAGCTCGCGCCCGCTTTTTGTTTGCGAATCGGCAGTTACAGCGAGTTATGGGAGCGGGCCTAGTTGCCGGATATTTCTTTTTCATCCCCCTGTGTTATGTGCGAGGTGCAATTTCATGGATGTGTTGGGTTTATTTTTGGCATTTGAGGATGTACGCAATATATGTGTGTATGGAGTATATTGGCAATATTAAATGCGGTGTACAACGTAGATAGAGTATTTATTTGCGAGAAACGGTTATAGCTCTTCGTTTGACACGAATATGGTGGTGAATCGCATGCTCTTCTCGCCTTTCATTGCAATAAAAAAGCATACTAAATATACAAAGGCTAAATTGCTCAATCTAATACTCCATAGTTTGTGATACAGATATGTTCTCACTTGACAGTAAAACCCCTAGTGGAAAAATATAGAACCAGCATCAAAGATACTTAGCACATATCTTAGCATAGAGTAAAGAAACTGAAGGTCCTTTTACACAGGCATAGCACACCTAATTCTGTTAACCCTGGCGAACCCTGAAACGTCTAAATAAGGAGAAAGGTAAATAAAGGGAGAGCGGAAATGACCGCGATGGGAAGGCCTTCCCGGAAAAAAAACGGACCAAAAAATTACCGTCTGACGTAGGCAGGAATAGCGGAACTAATGTGTGTGGCACTTGACATAGATTCTATATGACAGAGAAGACACTCGATATCAATTCGCTACCTTATTGTTATTTTATTATAAATACACCCAACAGTCAAATACATAGTCCTGACCCTACACTAAGATCGAGTCTTGTGTCGTGGGTATCAGGAACTACGACTTTTCGGTCTCTCAAACACCCAGACCCGAGACAAATACTTGTGGTTCACACAAACATTTGTCTCTACACTACCAAACACCAGTAACTAATAATTGTACCAGCCTGGTCAAAAACTGATTTATATATCATTTATAATGGCTGCTTTCGAAATAAAACAAAATTTCATAGCACACTAAGGAATTTAACATAATTTTAATGAAAAGCGCTATCAATGCCGAAAAGAATATCGTCAACAGCAAATTTAACTATAACTAACATCAAATATTCCACTGACTAAACAAAAGTAGCAATTTTTATTTAACAAACTAAATTATGCATACCCGAAACGATAATATATAAGTGCTTCATTTAAATGGGCTATTGGAATTACTCTTGCAGTGTAATATTTCCGGATTGTGGCCGCGAGATCGGCTTAAAACGAGACGAGGTTTTGCTGTGCACGCGAAAATAATTATTATATTAATGCGCTGCATAGTTTTATGTTTAATAACGGATTTTATGTTTTTAATTAATTATTTTATGTCAGCATTTCGACGGCCTACGTGGCGCTGTTGGTTGGACGCCGGCAGTGAAACGAGGGGCAACGGGTTCGATCCCCTCACCGAGACAAATATTTGTGTGATTCACAAGTATTTGTTTCGGGTTGGTATTTGTGAGACCGAAAAGTCTCTCGTAGTTTCTGATACCCACGACACAGGAATTGATCTTAGAGTGGGGTCAGGATTATGTATGTGGCTGTTGGGTGTATTCATTCATTTATTTATCGGTTACTTGAAGTTATTAATGGAATCTTCATTTATTTAGTTTTATTATACATCAAGAGTAGTAGGCTAATGAAAAACAAATAACAATAAAAAACTTGAAAAAAAAGCAAATAAAATAAACCTTATCAAGCAATGGTACACAAAGTAAAAATACGTGGCGAAACAATTTCTACCGTCGTTTATTAAAACACAAGTATCCAACACCTTCGTAAACTATCAAGGTTGGTTTGAACCAAACTCCACATACAACCTTCCTTTGAATTTCAAATTATACGCTTTTATACGAAAACCTAAGTTCAAAAACCACACTCAATTTTCCCATAACATTTATCCTTTAGGCAACATCACCGCCACCAGCCGTCCGCTCTGAAACTCGCAGATCCCGAAAAAAACTGTTCAACGTCTCACTCGAAAAGGAAAGGGTTTGTTAATTTAAAAAGCGCCCTTCGCAAATTTCGTGAATTTCCGCGGCTCGACCGCAATAAATTACATTAAATGTCGTATTAATTAAATCGGTGTCAGTACCGAGCCAGCGGGAAACTTTCAGCGGAAAAAAAGAACTCTAATAAAAATTCATAACTTGATTGAAGTGGGAGCTAATTGCGAAACGCCGACGTAATGAGATAATATTGCGTTGTTCCATTATCTCGCGAGTTTTGGTATTGGTGTTTTTGGAGCGAGGTTTTTTAATCCTATATAAATATCTCCTTGACGTTTATTAAGAAGTTTATAGTCAAGATTTTAACAATTGAAAACATCTTGGAATTCTATTTTTGAGCAAGAAAATAGCCCAATCTTTGATGCTATTTTTATTTAATATTATAAGGGGCACTAGGTGGTCAGACGACCTGGTAAAGGTCGCGGGAAGTCGCTGGATGCAGGCTGCCTCCAACGGGTCACTGTGGAAATCATTGGGAGTGACCTATGTTCAGCAGTGGATTTCCTTTGGCTGATGGATTGGATTAGATAGGGGACAAACGAGCATACGGCTCACCTAATGGTAAGTGATCACCGCCGGCCATGAACATCTGCAACACCATAGGGCATGGATATGCAATCATGCTATTTGGCAACTTGAAAGTCAACAATGGCTCACGTCGTCAATGTTAAAGTGATCTGAAATATTCATATAGAATCAGCTACTAGGACAGAAAAAAGACAGTGATAAGTACATGTTATACCTAAATTACGAGTAAGGCTTTTTACATCTATGTAAAGACTAGTTAAAACTTCACTGAGTAAGAGAGCAATTAATACTGCAGGTGAAGTATGGACACAGCCGAGATAAAATGCTAATACACATAAAATTATCTCCGGACGTCTGTTTGACCGCTCCACGTAATAATTTAAATGCACTAAAACCGGCGCAATAATAACTCCACTTCAAACATTTCGCGAAATGAACTTGCAAAAAAATTTGAGTTTGAAGAAGCGCGAGGACGAAATTTCCATTTTCATTTTGAGAAATTAAAAGAGGAACGAACCTCGGCGACCGCACGTGTCGTCGGAAAAATATTTTTTTTTGTCGGCAATTTTTTACGCGACGCCCACTGTGCAGTGTTTGCGGCTGAGGTTTGTCCGCGTGGGACTCCGGACGCAGTGTGATGAATATTGTAATTGGGATTTGGCCGTTTACACACGATTAGAAATTACGTAAGGGTATATAGATTTTTTTGGGTGAGAAATCGTGTGAGAAAAAAATGTAATCCCTTCGTGGATGTCATCGCTGCCGATTTTTACCATTTACAAAATTTAGCAATGATTAAACTGCATCAGAAAACTTAGGGGTTTAACATTCGAAGTAATACAAACATTTAATACCAAACTCGTCAGGAGTACGCTACGATAAGTATACTAATCTGTCCTAAGGCGATTCGCTATTTCAAAATTAGTGGATATGTGACTTTGAGACTGTGACTTCACGTATAGCTCTCCAGTCCTCACCCAACGAATCTATCGCCATAATAAATACCAATTTTAACGTATAGCCTTTTCCATTTTTTTATAAAATTAACTTAACTACACAACAAAGTCTCCTAATTGACAAAAATAATTAAAAAAAACATCAAGGGAGTGGAGTGATTTTCTCTTTGTGAGCATATTGTTAATCTAACAGCAATTATTTGGCAGGTTCGATGCGTTTGACAGCGGCCCTTTGTTCCCGGCGGGACCCCTAGTCGTCGCCCGATAAGGGACTATGAACGACAGAGGCTTGTTCGGCTTTTTATTGTTACAATTGTTTTGATGAAAATACATAAGGGTTGCGTGATATCTGTATACAAAACTGAAGGCTGGTATGTTGGCTTTCTGAAAGCTTGCGTATTTGATAAGCTTGTATGGATGAATAGTGGCCTAGATTTGGTACAATAGACCTGGCTGTATTGATACAAAAGCAGTACGCATGTAGTACATAACCACATACATAACCACACGCCTTTTTCCCAGAAGGGGTAGGCAGAGGTGCTACTAGAACACCCACGTTTCGCCTTGTATATTCCGTCCCACTATGTGATAGGGGGCGAGCCTATCGCCATATCGGGCACAAATTCCTGACTCCATGCTAATAATGAATAGAAAAATCCAATATCACTTTGCCCGACCCGGGATTCGAACCCGAGACCTCAGCTTTGCAATCATACCGTAGTACCACTACGCCACCGAGGCAGTACGCATGTAGTGGAATATCTATAAGTTAATCAATTGCATATTCAAACAAGGTAGGCCTCTTGACTCTTCCAAAGTACGCCACAGAGCTCGGTCTGCTGCTTTATGCATCCAGTCGCTACCCTTGGGAGAGGCCTATGTCCATCAGGGTACTGCAACGGGCTGATGATGATGACAATGACGACGATATTCAAACAAAAAAAAGTACTTATTTATAAACACTAATTTGTATTTGATTACTAATTTCTTTAGTATCCAAGCTCTGATTATCACACTTATTTAAATAATATTTTATTTCGTAAACAATTGCTGGTATTACCCCTATAATGAAAAATTTCTCAAAACTAACGTTTAAATAAACAAGCAATCACTTGAAGCATTTAAAGCAACCATTTTAAATCTTTGCATACACTACATTTCTTCTCTGTGCTTTACCGTTCTCTCGTATTACTTAATATGCAAAGTATCTTAAGAGGGGAAATACTCAGTATTGAAAAATGTGATGGCTAATGGAAAAATATATAAAACCCTTACGGATGTAATCCCTCGTAGCGACATGGCGTAGCGCCGTAGTTCCGTAGCGCTGATGCACGAATCTACGCCGTAGCGCGGCTACGGTAATATCGAATACTTTATTATGTCAGGGATGTATAAAGCTTTTGCTTTAAAATACTATTATAGTTATATACAAGTGTTAGTCCTTATTCTAAAAGTATATCCAAAAATAAATTCTACGCCTTCATCCAACCTGATTTAGATAAATTAAGTGTACTTACAACATACTTACATAGCACGACTTAATCATTCATGAATTAATTTATTTAAGCTTTATAGTAAAAGCTTTTCGCAGTAAAAGGAATATTAAATGACGGATCACTGAACATCGCAAAATTAATATATAAGTTTTTACAATAAGTAAACAAACAAATATACGAACATTAGTTATTACGAAGTATTATTCCATTCCAAATCTCTTTAATCTCTCAAATATTTACATTCAACTAAACCTTTATTAACGATACTGCACTTAAATTAATTACTCCCTACATAGTGGCTCAAATATAGTCTTTGTTTCAACACAAAAAAACCGCTGCACGACCCGGAAAAATGCGCAGTTAACCTAAGAATAAGTCACGCAACCGGGGAAAAGCCAGCGAGATAAAAAAAATCGTAGCACCTCTACGATGTTCGTAGCTCGCGTGCTACACCGCTACGCCGGTTGCTACGGGAACCGGATGCAACAGTGAATAATGCACACTGCGTACGTACAATTTAAAGTTTCGAATGCATGGTCGACTTTTTATCGATCGACAATTTTGTTTGTGGTTAGGAATGTAGACGTATTAGTGTAATTACTGTGCTCAGAGCTTTAATCTCTTTACAGACTGTAAGTTAGAATATATATTTTCCGAGAAAATAAGGGTTTTATATGCGTATGGGATTTTCTACAATTTGTAATGTGAGTATATTAATCCTTGCTTTGACTTATTTCTGCATTCAAGTATTAAGTACATGATAACGGAGATATTTTAAAATGACTAATGTATATTTTTATACATAATATGATAAATCTTCAACATAGCTGTTATTTTTCAACATAACATTATCAATGTGGATACCTCATCGCATAACCAATTATCCACAGCAGCTGCGATTAAAAATCGCCAAAAAAATATGCGACAAAATACCTTAACAATCAGATAAACGTCGATAGTCTGCGGGTGGCTTTACATACATATGTATGTAGCAGATTTATTCCAACATCGCCCGCAACTTGTTTTTAATTAGTCGCGAAACATTTTTTTTTCAAACAATGTCGGAGTGCGCATTTGTTACGCCGCGGTGTTTTTTTTTTTTTCTAAAGTCGTTGTATCTTGTATGGCTCTAGGGGCGGAAGAATAAATTATTTTTGAGGGTTAATGACACGTGCGCTGAGGGGTGCGTGGCCCAATTAATGACATTGTAATTAGATGATACTTGTTGGGTACTTCGGTGGTTCAAAATCTGGGTTGGAATTAAGTAGGCTTTTTAAGCTTAAGATAGGTGAGCAAGTGATGCTTTACTAGTAAGTTTCTCACCTGACGATGACGTATCACCACCATCTAAATAACATCTAAAGAGCTGTGATTTCGGTGCCTATTATTGCAGATGAACTAAAGGAAGGACAATTGAGAGGATAGTTGGCTATCAACAATGTTTAGTCATGTCCTAAATAATTTATCAGTTCAGGCCTTCCAAAAAATCTACGATTAGAAATTTTGTAATTATGACCAAAATATAACATATCCATATATTGTAGATAGTTTTAATTTATATTGTTGAGTTTCCGATGCGTGTATTTTAGAATATTCCATGTATTCTGATAGGCCGATATTAAACTAAAAATTATGACATGAAAGAAGAGTTTATTTTTCATTTCATCATGGAATTAAAAACTCCATTCTGAGATTATACAATAAATCAATAAAAAAAGTGTATCATTCAATAAGTTATAACCAAAACCACAAGAAAATCCCACAATACCATATCAATATTTATGGCCATTTTTACGGTCCCATATCATGAGGCCCACGCTCACCGTGCCATATCGATTCCCATGTAATTACGTCAAACAGTAAAAATGTTATTACTCAGCGGCGACCGAAAATAAGTCACCATGCACTGACCCGTGAAAATGGGCCGTAATAAAATATTAAAGACTTTTTGTATTTTTATGACTCACCTGCCTGCATGTATTGCTAAACTAATCGTGGTATTGTTTTTTTTTTTATTAGTATACTATACTTTACTTATGTGTGTTCCATGTAACATTATTTATCAATGTAGCAGAATGTTAGGTTGTACTATGTTGGTATTTTTTTTTGATAGTATATTTATACTCGTATACATAAACACCACGCCTTTTTCCCAGAAGGGGCAACCAGGACACCCACGTGTCGCTGCGTGTTCCGTCCCATGAAGTGAAAGAGAAATCCAGTATCACTTTGCCCAACCCGGGATTCGAACCCGAAATACCAAATTTGTAATCATACCGATGGCCGATGGGGCCCAAAAGTTCTCGAATGGAAGCCACGAAGCGGAAAGCGCAGCGTGGGACGTCCACCCACTAGGTGGTCAGACGACCTGGTAACGGTCGCCGGACGTCGCTGTATGCAGGCTGCCTCCAACAGGTCACTGTGGATTCATTGGGAGAGGCCTATGTTCAGCAGTGGACTTCCTTTGGCTGATAGATGGATGAATCATACCGTAGTACAACTACGCCACCGAGACAGTCCATTTGACACAGTATTTTTTACCATATAGGTCTTTCTTACTTTTGTTGTACTAGCCAAGAATTTCGCCAGACGTCAACAGATAAGGTAATCAAAATGGTTTATTAATAGTTTAAAGTTATATATCAACACTTGAATAAACATAAATAAAAAATAGAATACAGTGATCAGCAAGATTTATTAATAAAACAATTTTAAATTTTTATTCCTAGCGTGATATATGAATGGTTGTACATAGGTAAAATTGATTCCTAACTGCAATCAATTTATTTCTAACTGCACTCGGAAAATGTCCAATCCAGAGACACCGAACCCGAAATATTCCGGCCTTTCCGTTTTCCGAACGGTTAAAAATGTGAGCCACCGTTCAGCTCAAAGCCATATTAATTTTAACAGTCTAGCCGCCCAGACGGAGCAACAAAAACAAGAACACGTGATGAAAGCATGTCTCCGCTTTGTATTGACTTATTTTCAGTCGCCAGCACATCTGTAAATAATAGCGTTCAGGTACGGAATATTTTGAAGGTGTATTAGATTCTTTATGCCATGAAAATATTTAAAAAATATTTTGGTATATTTTAACGCGGTAATTTTGGATGCATATATCATAAAATAATTGTTTATTCACGGCCTTATTCATAGGCAGATATAAAATGTATTTTAGCTAACGAATGTTATGTCTTCTTCGCTCAAGCTGAATTACAAAGTCTTTCTAAAGGGACAAAATATTCCATAACTAAAATATGTTTTAAGTCTGTCTACGAATAAGGCCGTTATAAAATACTTTCTAACATGATGTTCAGAAAAATAATTGAAATGGCAAAATACAAAAACCATCAGTAACTTAGCATAACTTCAATCCCAATATTCCCCACAACTTATCACCTGCACCGAATCAATTAAACCACAGTCCATTTACCACTCAACCGGACCGTTCACTGTTTAGTGCACCTAAAGCCAAACCACTCTGATATTCGGCTAAATAGATCGGCGATGAAATCCGGGCTAAACCTCCCTTCACCCCCCGGGGGCTGCACAATGCGAAGATAGATAAATCTATTATGGTGTAAAACGGTCTAATATCAGAGCAGCAATATATCGACGCGTTGGTTGAACAAACGAATGCAAGCGCGGTTATCAACGGGCACCGGCCGCGGGCGCCGCGCGCTCCCCTGCTGCGTACACAGTGGATTATGATACAGTAGTGATATGATGCGTAGAGAAGCGAAGGTGGAGCCGGAAAATTGGTGCTCTTATTGCAAATCTTATCATTCTGTCAGAAAAGTAATGGAACTTGAAATAATAATTATGGACGGCAGTTAAATTAATCAACTTACCGGTGATGTTAGTAAAAGTCGCCATATTTTTGATCTGTTACTAGGCCATGTTGTGTTTTACTACCATGAGATAGAAAGGTGATGTTTTGTTAAAACCATCTCAGATCTTTTAGAGCATTTTAAACGATATAATTCCATTAGAAAGAAAAAGTATTTAGGTTTTTAAGGCTTATTAAGGCTCTTTACTTATTACGGTGTTACGACACAGGCACGGTAATCTCTATTTAATAAATAAATTAAATTAAATTTTCAAAATAAGTCCAGTTCTATTAAAGTAAATCTAATTTCTTCTCAACGATTCCATCTTTTTTTGTGCAAACCAATACTTCTGTAACAGCCTCAACTGTGACGCAAATGGTGGACGCAATATCCGCCCACTGACCGCGCTTTGCACTAATTGATTCCGTTTCTATACACCGGAAAACAAATTGAAACTCTGCGAAAAATTTGTGTTTCAAACTTTGATTTTAATGAAAAATGGTTTTATCCGCGGCTTTGGCGCCCTCTATCGGCCGCCACCGGGTTTGATTACAATTTCAGTTCTATTGACTTTGCAAGAGACTAATCGAATACGTTGCGCACCCGCGCCGATAAAAGAATTCACTTTGCAACGCAGTTCGGTTTGGTTATTGAAAATATTTGTCGTGAAATATTAATTGCTTCTGTAAATTGTTTGTTGATGGTATTTTAATATGGAACGATGAAATGGCTAAATTGATTCTTTTGGTAAATGCACTGCTGCATTTAGAATTGAAATTATAATTTAAATAGAATATCTAAATAGATTATTAAACAGCGAGAGATGGTAATTAAACGTTGGGTTTCTGTGAGACAGTGCGGTGCCGCTGGTCAATCCGTTTGTACCGCAACTTTAATAAGCAAGACTCTCTAAAACTTTATCATTTATAAGGATATAAGGATTGTCATAGATAAAATTACCTGTTATACGAGTACATTCTAGAAACATTTCATAAATCGCTGACAAAAATAACACAAATACCAATGTTTAAAACATAAACACCACAATTTCAATAATCATAAAACGAACTTATAACAAAGTACATTAAATTAAATAGCAACAAAATTTACCACTGTACATACTCGCGCCCTACAGCGGCGTTCGCAGTATTAAGTGTAAATAATTACCACCAGTTCTCGTAATAAATTACCTTTGTTCGCCTCGCAACTTCTAAGACATTAAGGTATTCTAACTGATAATATATAGTATGGCTTTTGTGTGTTCTTTGAACGAAATTTCCTGATGATGATGTGAAATATTCCACTTTTGAGGAGTGTTTTTGCTTTGACCTAAATTGTGTCTCGCTTTTACCTTCAGAACTTAATCTTCCGCAAACTTTTGTTAGTTTGGTTCTACTCGTAGTCTATCCATTGCGCCATATCATTGTATCTTAGGTATTTAGCGTTGTTGGCGGATATTCGTCGAGTACACTTGTTTATTTATTTATTTTATTTATTTGTAACATCGTTACACCATCGGTGCGCCACGGATTAAATTACACATAGTACATATATTTTATATCTGAATTGTACTAGCTGACGAGCCTTTACAGGTGTATACAGCATTACATTAATTGTTTAAACGACCGCGATGCAATTAAATACATACATACATACATAAACAGACGTGCTTTTCCCAGAAGGGGTAGGCAGAGGTGTTACCAGAACACCCACGTTTAGCCTTGTCTATTCCGTCCCACGATGTGGTAGAGGGCGAGCCTATCGCCATATCGGGCACAAATTCCTGACTCCGAGCTGATAATGAATAGAAAAATCTAATATCACTTTGCCCGACCCGGGATTCGAGTCCGAGACCTCAGCTTTGCAATCGGACCGTAGTACCACTACGCCACCGAGGCATGCAATTAAATAACATGTTGCAAGGGATAGGGCACTTCCAATGCAGTTTTATGACATTATGATCCGTATTTGAAATAATAGTTTTTGAACGGAACTTAGTGTTTCTTTCTTGTACTTACTACTCGAACGTCCCGACCGCTTTATTGGTTTGACGATGAGATGTCAGCTTTTTTAAACATACCATATTTGTACTTACATTACGGCATTACATTAACATTGACAGTTAAAATATATCCTATTTGTACTAAAATTCATTGAAATAAAACGAATTCTTACGGATTTTATCGCGAATTTAATTTGGTTTTTTACAATTTAACTAGTAGTAACAGTCACTAAGTGGATGACTAATACCTTATTCCGTCCCGTGACCACGAAAACTGTATAGTGATCAAAACGTCGGGAAATTAAAAAATGTAAAAAACTAAATTAAATTCGCGATAAAATCCGTAAGAATTCGTTTTATTTCAATGTGTAACATTTGCGTAAACCCAAGACAACATTAAACTAACATTAACTTGACATTTCATTGACAAACCCCTATACCGGTCGGGAGGTTCGAGAAGGTATTATAAATTATGTATACCTTTGTAATTACCCCACATATTTATTTCTTTCTAATAACCACCAACCTCAACAATTTTATAAATAAACCTCTTTAGGAAAATCCCCACTCCTCAACGCCAATCAGAAGCGAACATGCTCTTTTGTTTTAAACAGCATCGCAAGAGCCTCGTCGGGTCCGCTTTGTGTCATTATTTCAGGATTACCTTGTGCACGTTCCCCCGCAATTTTTTACCCGAACGTGTATTTTTATTTTCGAAGAGAAAGCCACTTGTGTATTTGAGTGTGTTTCGTTGTTGCGTGTTTATTGTTTAGAGCTGTATCTTCCACGTTTACTTATATAGTTATATGTTATTGATCGGCCAATAATATTTATTATTGTTATGCATGTAATTTCACATTCACGTGGTAGTGAATGTGAAATTACAAACGTTGGCCTGCTTTTAAAACCTCCAGCAAAATAATTAAACTAAACAAAACGACTGCCAACTATGAATAATTAAAAGTCTAGAATAAAAATGATTAAGATCACTTATACTAGACGTTATACTCAGTTTTGAGCATTTACTTAGCCTAAAAATATCCTAGTGCCTTACAGTTAATAGAGCTATTTTATCACAATTAATGGTATCAAAGACCACTCAACATCCTCTTTTCAATGCAAAACTCCATAGGCTAATCATAGCCAATTTTAAATCAAATAACCCCACGAAGGCTTCAAATCAACTGACAAGCCTTCGAAAACAACTTTCCATTACCAAAACAGGCCAAATTATGCCAGTGTACTGTCAAAAGACTTTCGATTGTACCGCAAGATGGCGCGGCGGTTGTCGGCCGTGTCGCCGGCGACAAGGCGACATGGCCGACGGATTTTCATATCATTTGCATAATCCTGTTCCAACCTCTGCCAAATTTACAATCCGTAATCATAACATCGAGATGGGTGTTAGGGCGGTGACACACGACGCTTTGTCTTATGCGATGTTGACTTTTTTATTGTTGACGAGTATGACGAGACGAGCATGTTGCGCGTCTAATGTTAAGCGTCATGCCAGCCAGTAAGTAGCACCAAAGTTAGAAGTGAATTGTTAGACTTTTAAAATATAAAAAGAGAAAGTGGTACAGCCAGGCTGTTGTCAGTCATGACTCGGTATGAATGGGAAGGCTTGTCAGGAGTGGTACCACAGTCTCACAGGAGATCGACGTGAAACAACAGCTTTACTGTCGCGTTTCGTTCGGCGAGTGGCATGGCCGGATGTCCAATATATCTTTCCTCTTCCCATCCTTTTTAATTCCGGCTCCCCTCCTAATTTTAAGGGCTGGCATATATGAACCAAGCGATGAGGATGGTCTTGGGCGGCAGTAATAACTTACTATCAGGTGAGTAGTTTGCTCGTTTGCCGCAACCATGTGGTAAAAGAAATGTGACGGCAAAATTAGAATTATCAGACTCATCGTGTTAATTCAGTTGATTGCACATCAGCTTTTTTGCACGCGGTAATTTCGACTGGTAGAGAATGCCTCAGGCATTAACTCCGCCTATACTCAATTTGTATATGTTAAAAATAAATAAACAATTTCTTTACGTCAACAATTCTTAATATTCCACCTATCAGTATAATAAACAATACATCCAACGGAGTAAATCATAACCTTTTCGCTTATTGTTTGGCAAAAACAAATGCGGGTTGGGTTAATTGACTCGTCAAACCGTGACACGCGTATCACTGATTCCGCATATAAAGGAATAACAAACGGCTGATTGCCACGCCGTACAAACGAATGTTGGAATAATATTATCCTGTTTTGATTGTCGACGTTCTGCTGTAAAAGAGCTGACAAATGAACGTCACAATACGGTACATAACTTTTTGTTTCAAAATAAACAAGGGGTTTGTTAAAAATATATGTTTTCGGTGTTACAATGTGTGGCGTTGTCGTTTTAAGCGGTCTTTTTAGTGTTTATGCATATTTTTGTCTATTAAATGCGATATCCATTGTTAAGTGCTCTCTTCGAAGGTCCATTGAAAGTAGCTGTAAGCTTAAAGTAGTAGTTGTAACGATATTAAATAATCAAAACAGCTAGAATTTTAATATATAGACATATATCATTCACAATTATTTCTAAAAAAAAGGGCACTTGAGCCAAAATATTTTGATTATTTCTAATTGAAAATCCCGATCCCCATTTCACAGTCCACTCAAAAACTTCTGCTTCAAACAATCGCCGTAAAATATTAAAAATTGATTATCCACGCTTTCCATGAATACTTAACATTTATTGCCTTAACCATTATCATTTAAATTATGCATCAATCCAAAGAGGCAACCCTAGCAAATTAAAAAAAAAACCCAGCCCTGCACACATCGCGCGTCTGAGTGCGCTACAAACGCATTTAACGAAAGGGTTGCCACGCTAAATTACAATTAGTCTCGGTTTAACAAAATTACAAAGCACGCAAATGGCGCACAGTGAAGCGGGCTTCAAAAATGGCACAGATAACCGACCCTCATCCGAGCCACTTTGGCAAATTAAAAAGTTTGTAATTGCACGTGAAAAAAAAAATGCGTGAGCTAATCCGCCATTGACTCCGGCACTTCAGCGGTGCGACGAGGCGAGCACTCGGGCTTGTTATGTGAATTTTTTTGGACCTGCGGAAATGTGTGTGAAGGGATTTAATTAGCTTGTCTTATTCGGAATTCAGGGAAAGAGAGTGATGTCAATGTTACTGCTACATTGTAAGTCATAAATAGAATCTTCAGACGTAACCACTCGTATCTCTCCTTAATTCTTAAACCGACTAGCTCGAAAACAGATATCCACCATAATCCAAAACTGAAATGCGATACAGTTACGTGGAACATTATGACGTGTTTTCGATTATTATAATCTATGGTCAGTAAGCAGATAGACACGAATAATCTTGCACCAGCAGGATCTCCGAAAGCGCTCAAACAATTTGTCAACTAATATACTAACTTTGGACGACATGCTACAACTACGGTGCGCGAACTTCCAGACATGACTGAAGCTGACAACTCCATCAAAGCTAACAACAAAAAATGTCTCACTAACTTTCCTATTCACATTTTGACAAACGACATAATTAAATTAATAACGCAATATACTAAAGTATACAGTACATTAAAGCAAAGCGCGGCATTATACAGGGGGATGGCGTAAATCCAAATTTATTGCAATAACCGCCGCCAAACAATTAGCGGGGTGTATACGGCCAGACAGAGAAAGCAGTACCTATATTAAATTTAATGACGATTAAATATTACCACCCCCTCCCCCTCGGGAGCAATTTGGTAACACCCTGTGAATCTACGCGAATACTTTTAAAATGGGAATCGTTCGTCTTTTAATGTTCTTATGAGGGTGATTTAATCGAATCGTGAAATATTGGTGCTATTATGTAAAGGCTCCAATTTAGAAATGTGCTGATTTTATGATTTTCTGTCTTGATAACGTTTTATTAGTTGAGAAAAATATTCGACTTAATGAAATGTTAACAATATTTCCATTACCAAAGCAATTATCATCAATTCTGAAGTGAAAAACTTGATTGAATTGAAAACAACATACAAATAACACTTGACATTTGATGAATATTATATTACATAGTTTCCTACAATAAAATAACGCTATATGAATCGTATTTACGATTAAGAAATATCACCGCCACCCACCAACATCTATGACTGTTCAGTTGCAGGTGTGTTGTCCGACCCTCATACAGGGACGGGAATAAAAATAAATAATTACAGCCAACAGTCACATACATAGTCCTGACCCCATACACAAATCGAGTCTTGTGTCGTGGGTGTTAGGAACTACGACAGACTTTTTGATCTCACAAACACCCACACCCGAAACAAATACCTGTGGATCACACTAATAAATATTTGTATCGGTGCTGTAATATTTGTATTGGCTGTCGCGTTTCGTTCAGTGAGAGAGATTGCCGGATGCCCAATACCCCTTTCCTGTTTCCATAATTTTTCCTTCCCGCTCCCCTCCTAACTGTGTCGGCAACACATCTATGATATAAGCAATGTTGGTGTTCATGGACTGCAGTGTTCACTAACCATCAGGTGACCTGTTTGCTCGTTTACCAGATCTATTCAATAAAAAAATCCTATCCATGTGAATCTTTTTTATCTTTTTACATTAATTTCTAACTCACACGCCCGACTTCCCGCAACTAAGTCACCAGTCCACAAACAATCGTCAGTGCTCGAGCCCACTCCTCAACCGACAGACATATTTAAAAAAAAACGCACTAATAAACCCCCATTTGAAACGCGTGTAGTGGTACATTAATTTCCTGCCTATACACTCGTCGCGTCGTTATTACGTGCGAGTTATTCACTGCGCCCGTGGATCTCATTAACACGAGTGTCTGAAAGGCGCGAGTCGCCGTACTGTCGCTTTTGTGCGTCGCGTTCGCGGAGGGTTGTTCTGCGAAATATGTTTTTAATGTTATCAATATTGCGGTGAATGTGTCACGGGTTGACGGTTCGACTTTGCAGAATACGCTTTTTGGAAGTCAAAATGCAAGGGAGATGTGAGTATTGTTTTAATGTTAACGACCCCAGCATCCGCTGGTATAATAATTATTTGTATTTTTATAAAACATTTTAAACTTCTACGACAAAGTGATTACAACTTCATGATTAGTACAGGGTAATCGAAATAGAATATCCAGTCTCTGACCTTTCAACTCAATTACGAGTATGACAGGCAGGTCGAACCCAAATATACCCAGGTTGAACCAAAAACGCATCATATTTTTTGACAAAGTGCCACTGAAACAGTAACTATTATATAATGTGATTCTTTTCTGAAAATACCTAAAATTAAGATATTTTTGTTACTAAACGTAGTCACAAATCCCACGCATCAACGAATATAATTCCAACACAATTTCCTCGAGACACTAAATTATACCAACAAAAGGAAGACGCTCAAGCATCTCTATAACATTAAAACTAATAAAACTTGATCCGCGCAAACATATTACAAGGAAGAGCACAATGAGACGAATGCGAGATTATGAGGTAGAAGCAGACGTGAAGTTTTCAAATTAATGCGGATTGCATTTCCACAGCGAACGAGTATGAGCTTTATTTAATTACAAGTACATTTTTATATTTGTATGCTATTATGCGATTTTAAAGAATTTCTACGGTATGTAAGTCCGCCAACCCGCACTAGGCCAGCGTGGTGGACTATATGGCCTAACCACTCTCAATCGATTCTCTCGATTGTAGAATAGGCCCGTGCCCAGCAGTGGGACGTATACGGGCTGATAAAAAAAATAGGTTTATTATTTGGTAACGGTCGCGGGACGTCGCTGGATGCAGGCTGCCTCCAACAGGTCACTGTGGAAATCTTTAGGAGAGGCCTATGTTCAGCAGTGGACTTCCATTGGCTGATGGATGGATGATGGATGATGAAGGTTTTCTATTGTTGGTGTCATATTTCAAACCTTTTCTTTAAATAAAATAAATAAATACACTCAACAGTCACATACATAGTCCTGACTCCACACTAAGACCGAGTCTTGTATTCTGTCTTGTCTTGATGTTTTGCTTAATATTGGCTATTTCTGTTCATTGTACAACAATACCACACGGCTAAGATTTTTCTAAGTTATATAATTTTGTTTCCAAAAATGCCTATCGTACAGTGAAACTTATTAATGGTATTTTTGGTTCCAGAACACACCGTTCATGAATGAATTTATATGAATAGAACTATGTGACATGCACTAGGCCAGCGTGGTGGACTATATGGCCTAACCAATCTCAATCGTACTCGCGATTGTAGAGGAGGCTCGTGCCCTGCAGTGGGACGTAGGTATATGGGCTGATACAGATACAGAACAACTATGACTACCAATTAAAACGATTTATATGGGTCGATTTTTCAATTTAATTGGAGTTACAGCCATAACAAAAGTAATAATTATTAATAGCTTCCAATGGACGTATTGGCTCCAAAGGTTTCATCCAACAAAGAGCTCGCGCAGGTAACACATCCAATTAAATCGACAGAGTTGTAAATCTTCAGTCCACTCGTTGCAAATGGAACTGTGTCGCAATAAAGTCTCTCGGTCATTACTCATTTCCTTCAGGGAAATACGTTTTGAGTGTCTCGCTACGGAGAGGGAATTATTTAGAGGCGCATTAAGCCGATTTGATCTTTGTGTACAAACAAATGATTTTATGTAAATGACAAACAGACGGGACGAGTGTCGTGTGTATTGATGTGTTTTACGCCCCTGTTAGTCTAACACACATGCATGTACATCTATAGAACCGGGTTAAGTATTTGAGAACCTTTGTTCTATCCTTCAAATACTTTGAGTGGATACTTAACGTTGCTGAGAAAATAGCAGTCTATATAATTAATTAAAGAAATCATTATTTAATCATGTTTAATAGACAAATGCTTTTTACTTAATTAATTTAATGAATGACGAAATAAAAAAATTAGCTGGTATTTTTTTCTAAATTATAAATGATGTTAATTGCCTTAAATAAAATAAGATAGCGTAGAAAAATAAATTATTTCTTTCGATTTAGATACTTTCAAGCAAAAAATAAAACTTTTGAAGTCATATTCACTTAATAAAAAATTGTGCATACACCTGAAATCACACGTCAAAAATTAATTAAAATTCGTGACGCTTCATCAAAAAACCCCGTCTGTATTCGTAGTTTCATCGTAAAAACCAATACAGAGTAATTTTTCAATCTGCAGTTGTCAGTATGACGGACAGCTAAGGGGATGTCGGGGCGATGAGGGCCATTCAGAAAGAGTTATTACAGGTGACTTGTGGCGTATTATTTTATTATAAACAGTACAGAACTCACATGATATGGAACATAAGGTAATTATCTATACGATGATATTTATATAGATTTAGGTATAGAAATAAAATTATGTGTTTAAGATGTTTGCTCACTAGAACTTAGCATAATATCATATGCTGTGAACGTAATATTATTAAGAAAAAATATAATGATTTGTATGAATTAATATGAAAGGCGTGGTGGCCTCGTGGTATCGGACCAGACTCGGCTGCCTACATGTTCACGGTGGTCGCGGGTTCAAATCCCAGGGCACACCTCTGACTTTTCGGAGTTATGTGTGTATTGATAGTCAATCACCACGCACTTTAACGGTGAAGGAAAACATCGTGAGGAAACCTGCATACCGTAGCGATTTTAAAAAAAATCTACGGTGTGTAAGTCCGCCAACCCGCACTAGGCCAGCGTGGTGGACTATATGGCCTAACCACTCTCAATCGTACTCTCGATTGTAGAGGAGGCCCGTGCCCTGCAGTGGGTCGTATATGGGCTGATACAATACAATACAATATGAAATTTCTTTAATTATTTTAATAGGCCGGTAAGTAAAAAGGATATGCATATAGACTGTTTTGGCTCAAATTTTCATTCTACAGTTGTCAGTATGATAGCTGTGGGGGAGATATCGGGGCAATGAGGGTGATTCACAAGTACCACGTGACTTATGAGGGATGATTTTATACTGATCATTATAAAACTATACCTACTTATGTGGAGACATATTATGGAGCTTTTTTTTATTAAATTTCTTGATTTTGTCACTAGCCTAATAGGTAAATAATAGAAATAATTGTCGCAAGAACAAGTACCTATGCAGCCCTTACCCCTTTCAATCGTAGTAGTGAATTGTGCCCAATAAAGGTAATTTTCTACCAGGTTAGTCTAGAAATAAGAGGATGAAATGGAGATAAATTAAAAAATAAGTAATTCACAACCAACACAGAAAGAAATATGACACCTAATACAAAATATTACTAATGGAAGGCCAAGTTAATTGTAACACAATGATCCTCCCCCGGCATCCACTTTATTATGATGTTTTTGTATTTATGCTTTTGCTACACGTGAAAATACGCGCTGACGTCACCCGTACAGATAAATATCGAAAAATAAACCAACAAAGTACTAAAGACATAAATACTTAGATAAAACCGAACAACTGTCGTTACTTTATTGTCTTGTTTGTCTCATAATGTATAGCAAAAGTAGATATATTTGTTACCATTCCCGCGACCCCGTTTCTATGAAGAGTTGAAATACTTTACTTTATTCCTACATTCAGACAAAGAGTTGCATTTGATTCCCGGTGCAATTTTCTAAATTGATGGGTCCATGCGATGTTTAACTGCGACTAATGACCATTTGTTCATTTAACTATAAAGGTATTTTAGTATGTATGTGTATTTATGTTATCTATGTACTATGTAGTATGTTTATTTTGCGTACTTATATAGATATGTAGTATTATTTGAGCTATTGTTATCTTTATTTTAAACTGCCCTTTCTATCTTTCTCTTGTCCATCCTATGGTTGTCTGGTAGAGATTGCGTTAGTGCGATAAGACTGCCATTTATAGAATAAAGAATAAATAAATAAATAATGATCCAACAAACAGCATTAATGTTATTAAAAAGTGTTGTGGACGCACCCCGTAATACTCTTTTGATTTCAGCTGCGCAGGAACTAAATTTAAATATTATATAAGCACTCACTGCTGGGAACCTAATATTATCTACAGTATTACAGCCACCGTAACATTCTGGAAGTAAAGACATCTGTGGAAAACTTTGGTTCAATCTTCGCACCGAGAAATTTATGTAGGCACTGCATATTGGCTCCACAAAAATTCAGATATCTGATTATCAAACTACGAAGCTTCAAATGCACTCAATTAAAAACACCAAAAATTTACACACCCTTTGAAAAATGTCAATTACGCGTTAGAACATATCACCCTCGTCCATTCCTTCGTCCCTGACGCGGAATATGACGGAATTTCAAACGGGGAATTCGGCAAAAATTTCAAAATGGCCCGCGAGCGTGGTGGGCGCGACAAGCCGGATTCCGCACGCGCCTCGCTAATAAACAAGTTAATTAAGCCGGGCGGACCGCTTGCAGATGTGTTAGACAAGTTTAATTACGACTCATCTGGGTCCCGATGTCTGGATGACGATTTGGAATGATACGAGTACGAGTATGACGGAGACTGCGGTGGAGTGATTGTGGGGATAATAATTAATTTTAATACTGCTATGTTTTATCTTCGAGTTCATCAATATCGCATCAATTCAACATTTATAGAAAGCGACAAAGCTACCATGAAATTACGGTTACAGACATCTATATATGAAGAATCTGAGTCTAGCATGATATATACTTTTAATATGCTATTTTCTACTAAAAATAAATTATGCATAGGTTAGATCTTTTCTTGATTGGGTTGTTTTCAGACAGATGACCTAAAAATTCAACCCAAAACATTTTGGGCCACGAATTACTTGACTTTGTGTTGTGTCAATTGAACATTATACAATACCACCGCTGACGGAATCTAATTACCACTTAACACTACAGCACATCTGTCCATTTGGAACAACACGTGCCACAACGGGCTCTGAAGGCCCCAACAACGCGACGCCACCCAAGATTTCGTCAGTTATCGATGGGTTAATTTCCAAGAGTTATTTGCATTGAGTCAAACGCGCTGGCGACTTAATTCCACTGACATCTGCATACAAATGGACGTAATTTCGCACTGTGACAGCCCTGAGGCGTTAGACAAATGTTTACGGATGGGGTTGCCAGGATCCAGATTATTTGGGGGTGGCCAATAATTGGAGGGGATAACATTGTCTTGTTGTTTCAACTGTGATTGCAGTTGTTTTGTGCTAACGACTGCCGACATATTAAGTGCTTGTTTTGAAAAAGCATTTTCTTTGTGATGGTGCAATTAATTCCTTGATGTGCATTATATTTTTCTTAATTTTTGTGATTGATTATTTCCATGAAAATTTGCTGGTTATGGAAGTAAATTTCGCCACCTATTACGTCATTGTGAAGGAATAAAAAAAAGGTAACTAAATTGAGAGAAAATATTTGTCTGTAATTTAGGAAGTTATTTAAAGACCACGGGTATAACTCAATACTGTTGACAATGCGAATCACAATTACTGTGAGGTTTTTTTTCTTAAACTACAAATACATGTTTCAATATCTCTCCCATATATAGGGTATACCAAGACTGCTACCGAAAACGAAGCCAGGTGGTAGTTTTAGTAACATTTGGGTGGTAAATACATACATATTCCCAAAAAAAATGTACACTCTTTTATTTATTTTTAAAGAAGCTAGGTACGTAAGGCTTTAAATTATAATTTTAGCAAAAACTATGGATTTACCACACCCACATAAAAATATTTAAAACGTTCAAAAACAAATCGTCGCGTTACTTTGCAAAATTTTTGTTGCATCATATTTGTAGTTACTAAAACTTGATATACCCTGTATGTAATCCTTATAATTGACGTCATATCAAATCATCCGACACTGCCTTCATAATACAGCATACATTCCACGTCTCGACGACAACGGCGGGGTTCATAAATTAGACATGATTATTCCCACCCCAAACTTTAAAGGATATGAAATATTGTAGTAGTTCGCAACTCTGCTATTACGATAAATCACATTGTATTTTGGATGTGTTTTGCATACTTATGAGGTCTGGTATCGAGCCGGTGCGAAGTACAGAATTAACTATTTGGTAGAGAACTTAGTTCTTGACTGGAGCTTACGTACCGGCCAGTGGATGGATATTTATTTATTTATTTAACTTCACATACAAAAGTATTGTACATAGGCCAGCGTGGTGGACTATATGGCCTAACCACTCTCAATCGTACTCTCGATTAGAGGAGGCCCGTGCCCTGCAGTGGGTCGAATATGGAATGATACAAAAAAAAATAGGCGGACTTAATGCCAGGGGCATTCACTTCCAGTCAACCTTGAGATAGTGCAGAGATGACAGAAGTAGGGGTACATATGTATGCTAATTTGATTAATTATTTACCTATGAATATACATTAATCATATAAATAGAAATAAGTATATATATCGTGCTAATTAAGGTTGCATGATTGTTAGCCGCTTCCAGCAGACTGGACATTCGAAATTATGGTGGTTGAGTGCAGCGTTTCCTGCATTTTCGTACTTAACCACACGATTAAATCGACCACGTTATGAGTAAAGATAGAAGTCGTATACGTTAAGTTGTGAATGATATTAATTAATAATTAAAACCATATCGAATTCGATTAAGTCGTTTAGAAGTGTTCGTTTATACAACAACAATAAGAACTATTTGTTCACATTGTGTGTATTATGTTATATTTATGATAAGTAAATTCGCCTTGGTCTGTTTTTGCTATTTCCAAGTCAAACTGTCAAGCACGTTGTTTTATTAAGAAGCTATACAAGAACATACACGGTTACCCTAGGATACTAAAAATCACATCACCAACAACATCTCAAAAAATCATAACCGCAATACATCGACTCCAGTCACACTTATCTCAGACAGCAGCTTCGTTCTACATTTCGATACAACTGCTCCCATAATCATCTGCCTGGCGTACGGTGTGAATACAGCCAACTTGTTGCTTGACAGATGAACCGTGGCGACGCCATGTGTCATTGTAAGCTGTATGCTGGATTATGAACGAATCCCTTGCCTGACCTCACCTGACGTCACACGTTTCGGTGAGAATGAAGATTCAAATAGTGCTTAACTTTAGGTACTTACGTTATTATGTATTTTTTCTTAGTTTTAATATTGATACCTCAAGTTTGTAGTGTACTGGGATGTCACTTACCTGAAACAAAAGACATGAAATTAAACGATAAAATCATAATCTTTAATACAACGAGATGCATCGTATTTTTATTAGTAGTCGTTAATAATGACAATTATATTTAGCTCAAGTCAACAGCGTCGTTAAAGTCAACCTAGACATAGAGAGAAAAGACTATTGGGCAAAAAATTTCGTATCATTCCTACGAGTGGTAAAGTTTTGTAATGCTATTAGTTGTTTATTTATTTATTTATATAAGACATAAAACAGAATACAATCAGACACAAATACAAGCATTTTATCGTAATTGTTAAAAACTAGATTACATTCCCAAGCTTATGTCCTAATTTAATAATTATAACTTATGCTTAAATAGTTCAGATTATTTTCCTTTGCATAATTGTATACAAAGAAAACTAAGACGACTCGCTTACTCTTAGTAAATATTAAGTACAAAATAAAATAAAATAAATAATATATATAAAAGAAAAATTGAGTAAAAATTACACAGTAGTATCAATAAAAAAAGTGTTTTTCACTACATAAAATATTACAGCTTAGCTATACACGCCATCATTCAGTCAGATCAAAGAGAACCAATTTCCTGTTGGTCTGTATCTATATCCGGCTGCACAGCATCTATCATACACAGGCGTAAAGCCCTGTCGGTGCCGCAAGTTCTCGAATCGTTTCCGGAATCAACGTGTACCTGGTTACGAATAGGCCGGCATAATTTTGTCAACTACTGAGAGATAATCGCAAATGTTCATCGCCTGTCGATAGTTTACTTGGACCAGAGTTAACATCAGGTCTCAATACGCTCACTTTGCCATGATAGAGAAGGTTCGCATTAGGATTCGTTGGTTGTAAGTCTCTCATATATGATAGACCTCCTGGGTAGGTACCACCGCAATGTCTATTTCACCCGTCAAACAGCACTGTAAATGCACTGTTGTGTTCCGCTTTGAAGGACATTGTAGCCAGATTAACTACTGGACATATTGAGACTTAACATCTTATGTCTCAAGATGGCGAGCGCAGTGGAATGCCAAGCACTGTTGTGTAATTAATGGTTTTGTTTGGATTTTCTACTTTCCATGAGCGGTATCGCTTGCATGCTTGAATGGCATGCTCGTCTCGCCATTCATCGCAATTTAAAAAAATCACAGCCATGAACTGAGAGAGGGAAAGAGAGAGAGAGAGACAGGCAGAATTACGATATATATTGTTCCTAGAAACATAAAATACCAATCGAAATAAATTCCAATCAATACAACCAGACACGAAATCATCGAGTTATTGCTACCCACACACCCGCACCAAAACCGGTCACAAATAACATAATTACTCCAATGCGACGGGAGATGAAACGGTTTTCACCCGGACGTCAAAATCCGCCGCGTTTCCGCCGCGGGGGCGAGCGGGGAGAGCGGAGGGGCGGAAGGGGGGCGGAACGGGCGGTATTTGCGCTGTGTGCAAATGACATGATTTTGTTAGCGCACGGCGGTCCGCCGACGGCAACGTCACATGAAAGACGTACAAACGGTCATGCGGACTCTATGTGTGGATTATGATAGTTCAGAGGCGACGGAATATCACATACTGCCTACGTTTTTACTATATTTTTATTTTTATTGCGTTGAATGACGAGACGACCATGCCATTCACCTGATGTTAAGCGATACGACCGCTCATGAGCAGTAGAAAACCAAACATGAATTACAAAGCATTGCTTAGCATTGCACTGCGCTCGCCATCCTGAGACATACGATGTTAAGGCTCATTATGTCCAGTAGTTACTCTGGCTACAATGACCTTCAAACCGAAACAACAGTGCATTTACACTGCTGTTTGGCGGGAGAAATAGACATTGCGGTGGCACCTACCCAGGTGGCCTCTCAAATATGAGAGACCTACTATTAGTAAATGAAAATTGATATACTAAATCATTTTAGAGGGTTTTTCTTCGGTTTCAGGTAAAGAACACTGCAAGGGGCACGTCAGATGTCTACTAATTAAATAAATAACTATCTCGGAAGCTATGACCAGCGGTTGATTTAATGTCACTGAGAATAATAATTATGAAGACCGATAAAATTACCTTTCCACCCTACAATATTTTCTATATTATATCTTCAAAAGCCAACAATACAAATAATGTCTATGATACTAGCAATTACACTCGTAAGTGACATTGAATACTCTCCACAAAATGAGACACTCAAATGATTGCCACGTTAATGTCATTAATAAGATTAATAGACCAGTAGTTTTCAAATCATGATATTTTGGTAGTTAATACTTAATTTATAACGTTAACAGTTAATTTGACAGCCTCCGTGGCGCAGTTGGTTGGCCGCCGGATGGGAAACGAGAGGCTGCGGGTTCGATTCCCGCACCGACACAAGTGTGTGTGTGAACTACAAGTATTTGTTTCGGGTCTGGGTGTTTGTGAGACCGAAAAGTCTCACGTAGTTCCTGATACCCGCGACACAAGACTCGATCTTGGTCACGACTATGTATTGTGAGTGTTGGGTGTATTTATTTTATTTTTATTTTTAAGAGCCTCTGCTCATTACAACGTAGTATACTACGACAATACTAAGAAAGTAAAAGGTTTTTTTTTATAAATTACTACAAAACACTGTCTACTAGATCGATCCGTCATCGGGCACATAGTAATTCAAATATACAAAGCATATTTTCGCCTGACATATCCACAACACAGCAGAAATCTTAACAAAAATGACTTTTAACAACAGCACATCAAAGTATAATCATCAGCTGACAAATCTTCGCTATTTTTATTTTATTACCTTCCCTCAACATGGTATATGAAGACTGCTACCGAAAACGAAGCCAGGTGGTTTTAGTGACTACTGTTACGATGCAACTATAAATAAAAAAAAAATGCGACGATTTTTTTTTTTTAATGTTTTAAATATCATTATGTTCGGTGGTAAATCCATAGTTTTTTTTTGCTAAAATTATATTTTAAAGCCTTGCGTACTATATCGTTTTAAAAAATAAAAGGGTGTACATTATTCTTATAGGAAAATATATGTATTTACCACCCAAATAAGATGGTAGGAAAAAAAAAACTAAAAAACGTTGCTTTTTTTTTTGCAGAAATTTTAGTTGCATTGTGCCTAAAGTCACTCAAACTACCACTTGCCTTCATTTTCAGTAGCAGTCTTGATATACCCTGTATATAGACCAAACATGTGTCCCTTCTACATCTCCGATGCAACATTGGTCTATTTTAATTACGTAGAGCAAATCCCGTCTGCGGTTATGTTTGTACCGTGACTAGTATCCTATTTATTTTGCACGTCCAAGCGGACTGTTTGCCGGTTCAAACGCACTTTGAGAACCGTTTAAAACTATTATTAAAATACTATTTGTACACCGTTCTATTTATACGAATGTAATATTTAGTTGGAGGGAACTTGTTTTAATCTACCGTCAGGTTTGTGTTGTTGAGGCTGCGCTGTGCTGCTGCCGGGTACCAAAGTATTTTAGGAAGTGGGTATAAATTATTTGTATTGGTAGGTTGTATTTCACCAACTTCGCCCAATGGCTTAACAAATTGAAATATCTGAGTATTGGGAGGAGAAATTATGGCTGATAGTGTCGACTGTGGCCACGCTCTGATAATCGCACCGCTGGACGTCCACCTACAAGACAGACAGGTAACCCAATATAGGTTGCAGAAACTCTCTAAACGCAAGCGGCTTCTGAAACGACTATAGTGGGTAAGTATACTGGGTGGTGGATAGGTCTTTGTCTATATCGGCTGCCGAGCAGTAGTGTGGAACTACGGTTGTGTTCCGATTTGAAGGACATGGTAGTCAAGGATTACGGTAAAACCATTTAACACTTATTTTCTTAACGTCTAGAGATGACGAGCACAGCCCAGTGCCATGTAATACTTAGTAATGAGTTATGAATGTTTCTTTTTATACAGAGTATATTAAGACTGCTACCAAAAACGAAGCCAGTAGTCAAGTGTAGTAGGTACACAGGTAGTTTTAGTAATTGCAGACTCGCTAACGTGACGCTTACCAAAAGACAAACTCCTTGTCTCGGTATTTTTCAACAATAAAATAATAATAAAAGAAACGTCAGTTTTGATTAAAATGCTATTAAAAAGACCAAGTACTCTAAGTAAATCTTACACAACGTTAGTAATATTAGAAGTAATCTTAGATACATCGTTTTAGAAAAATCTCGTTTCCTTCTTCCTATGAAAGCTTAGATCTGTTAAAATAACGAAACGGATTTTAATCCAGCAATTGATTGGGTGATACAAAAGGAAGCTATTTATGTGTAGCTGCGTTTTTTTTGCATAGGTTTCGGATGTGGAAACGAGAACAACAATATCTGCAACCGGACGAAGCAGGGCCGGGCCGCTAGCAAACAGACAAAGACAAAATTACATTCGCCAAAACAGACGATGCAGGTAAACATCGCTGGCGGACTAATAAAACCCCCTGGGGGGTTCACCCCCGACGCGTGACTTCGGAATGCGTTCATTAACTGGCATTGTTCACGCATGGGCAGAGCGCGAGTGCGCGTGTATCAGATGCGCAATTTTACATTCAGCTCTATTCTGCCATATTGGCTGTTGATGGGGAATTTATTAGAAGTTTAAACTGGCTTATGACCCCCAATGTTTCATGGGAAAGGTGTATGAAAAATTTGGGTTTTTAATGTTATAGGGACCAAACGAGCATATAGTTCACCTGACGATCACCGCCGCCCATGATCATCTGCAACACCATAGGGCATGGAGATGCGTTGGCCTTTAAGGTGGGAATACGCTGGTTTTTTGAAGTTAGCTAGGTCGTATTTGTCCGGAAATGCTGCCGCTGTCAATTGGTTCCACAGATTTGTAGTACGTGGAAGAAAGTGTCTGGAAAAACGTACTGTGGTGGGTCTCACGATATAAAATGTTATTCTAGCAAATAGTTAATTTCATGTTTGCTTTTTAAAGGAACCAGAACAATTCCTTTTATTATAGCAGATTGAAGGTAGATTGAAAATTCAATAGTTAAAGACAAGTTGTTCATTTTTTTACAATCCAGTAACGGGACAGACTACACTGCACGTTATGGTGAGTGCAATACTGTATGTAATAATCTTGATACAATTATACCGAATGAAATCGAATATACGAGTATTCTAACATAACCCAAAATACTTATAAATGTAATGACACATTTTATTTTGACATGATATTCCTACAACCAACATTAGGTAAAGTAGGTCCATACATGCCTGCGGTAATGACAATAAAACCTCTGCCACAGTACACAACTACCCAGTAATACAACCCACAAACCTCAGGCACAAACGCAATCCCAAACGGAGTCCTTGGCAGCGGCATGGAAAATTAAATTTAGAAAAATTCACAATGGAGCGTGGTCTAAAACTAAGTGTTGCATAAACCGCGCCGCAGCGAGTGCTGTTTTATGCATTTTTAACTGAGCTAAAAATGTTGACAAAAGCCTCTCGCAGGCCCTCGCTTTCTGCGAGGATTTCAGCGCGGCGCGAATCGTTTTTAAAAAAGATTTTCTTTTTATTTTTTATATTTTTTTGCTGTGTCGTAGTTTATTATCACACGGTCTTTTGTGATGGGCTACTATTGTAGCTGTGTGCGGCAACCTATATATTTTGTTTAAATATTTTTATGGTGAAATTATGAGACGCGGAATTTACTGATGTCTTAAATAGTGGATGAATTCACGAAAGTATAAAACGAGTTGTGTGTATCAACGGTAACATAATGGCAGTTTGGATGCCCTTATAATGTGAATTCGCCACACCCAGCTAGGTATATCAACAAAATGTAGGAGATGATTCAACAGTTTCTACGCTTCGATAATGAGCTTATCAATCTTCATATCGTAAGTTACCCTACCCCATTCAAATAAAAATTTCGAGAGAACCAAAACACAGTTCAACCTGACCGGTGCACGAACTAGAAATCAAACTATCGTTGCAGTATGTACATCGGCCATTCGACGTCACGGCCCATTGTCGGCGCATTTCAAACGCGATGTGATCGAGCGACAAATCCCCCGACCGCGTGCGATTTTTTTTTACTGCACCCGTCCCGGGGGAGACCAAACGCAATTTTCCTTTGCATCCCCGTTGAATTCGCATTGTGGCCAATTTTTTCCGTCTGTCAGTCGCCCAGCGCTGGGGTGTGGGGTGAGGGGTGTGGGCACACGTGTCCGCTAGACGTAATTGGATAATCTGAGTGACGTATTGGCCGATGTGTGGGCACGAAGGCGTGCATAATGCCCTCTTAATACTTGTTTAAAATCAAGCCTTGGGTGGGGTGAGGATTATTGACAAGCAGAGGGCGCGAGAAGTGTGTTTCTATATTGAATGTCGCAAAATGGTATGCTTGTCCGTCTCGCATTATCTGATAATGAAAAACCATGCCAGTAAGTGAGCAAGTCTTGAGTTTTTTTTTTAGAATTTAGTTAGACATGAACTAGTAAGATACACCTATATTAACCATTTGCATACTATACATATTGAAACACACAACGATCTAGTGTTGATATTATTCCCGATTCTTAATTCGAACTGAAGAGGCTATAAAATAATATAGTCATAAATCTTAACTCTGATATAAAATGTTATATGAGAATCGAACTCAACACTTCACAGTTCATAAGCTAATGATTTCACAACCAGAAACACTAATAAAATACATTGAGTAAATTCAACAAAAACCAACACCAATGAACTAAAAAAATTAAAAGCCACTAAACACTAATCTCAAAAGAGCTGTATAATTACCACCTACTCTATGTAGAGACGAGAGCGCTACAATAAGCGGGTATTAAGGAATAAACACAGGTAGAGTCGACGATGTTAGCGTTAGAAAGTGTTGCGGCGCCACCTTATACGGCTCTACAATGAAGCGGATAATGTTGCGCAACTCATTGTCTGTGTGCCACAGAGCAAAGGAAACAGTGATACAGGTTTCAGATAATTTTATTAAAGATTCATAGAGTCCTGTTGTTGTAGTTGTGATACGTGACTTGTTGAGTTTTGAAATTTAGGCATCAGTTTTAAAACCTTGTATACATATATATTTATATGGAGGTGATGTTTTTTCTGAACTTATTGGTCATTTTCACCATCAAAGCTCATAATTTTATCCCCGAACAATTTATTATTTTAAACATGTAAAATCATATAAAACGAATTGACCTTAATTAATAAAGTTTACAGCCCACATTCCCCGCAATACATATTACATCACTTAACAAAATAACGAGCAAAAAAAATTTAAATTATCTCCGCAAATTTATTCAAAAACAAATTTACATCCGGCAAGTGCGATCACGCTCGAAAACACGCGCAACCGCCATAAAATGAAATTTAACATCCTCCTGACCCAGTTAAAATACTGAATTTACCCACTGCTTGTATATCAACTTGGCCCGAGTTGCATCAATGATAATCGCCCACTATACGCCCACGCATGAACTAGATCGTATGATGTGGTATCAGATTGCTAGTTCACTGCTGTTACATTAACTGTGGATTTCAATGAACACATAGAAAGGTCTCTTAGGTCGCCTAGATCAAATTCCTATAGCCCGACGATCCGGTTAGAGCAAATATAGTGTCGGAATTGTCTCGTGTTTGCAAATATAGACGCTGGGAACTACCTACTGTCTTCTAATTTGTGTACACGGAATGAGACTTAGATACTCCAGCTACACGCATCTCTGGTCGCGTAGAATTACAATTTTGAATATTAGAATGACAAAGGCATACAGGGACTTCGTAGAATTGTAATGGGAATTGCATTGCAATTCAAATCTACAAGCCAGTGATGATTATATCACGCACCTTGTCGTAATTACATCAGCCTGGTCAGACCCGGGGTCTTTTACATGAATATATCCACGTTTCCATGTCTTCGTTAATCTCACATATAGAAGGAAACTTAACAGCAAGGGTTTTATTTCAATTCAGTTTATTAAGACACAGTTGGAACACCGAAATCGAGCCGACGCGTTTGTATTCTTGATTTAACGAATGATTTATTGTATGTGGTAGAGCCACGCTATTGTAAAGCATGGCTCAGCATGAATGGGCAGGCTCATCCGGGGCGGTACCACTGTCTCACAGGAATCGTCGTGAAGCGACAGCTTCGCTGTGTTCGCTGTCTTCGTCGTGTTTCGTTCGGTGAGTGAGATTGCCGGATGCCCAATACCTCTTTCCTTCCCGCTCCCGTCCCAATTGAGCCGGCAACACATCCATGATCCAGCGTTGTGGATATTCATGGACGGCAGTGATCACTTACCATCATTTGACCTGTTTGCTCGTATGCCGGACTGTTATGCAATGGATGATGGACTATTAGATCTACTGCACACAAGCGTGGATTTTTACGCAATTAAGGCTATGTCAAAGAAGGATTAACTTAGAAGCCCACTTGTTTATGTATTATTAGTATAATTTATCGGAATATGATTATTATAACAGAGGTAATATGATTTAAAAGTAAGTCAAAGTGATAAAACGCCAGCCCAAATCTTATCTAAAAATCTAGGGTTACTTGAAGTATGGTAACGCACATAAACTGTAAATTGTAGTTTCGAATCTGACTCCTTTGTCAAGAAATACACCTTGGTTGTTTATGCTTTTATTGTTACTATAAAAATTTACTCATGTCTACCCTCTAATCATTTCTAGCTTCGAGTCCAAATCACATTTAATCCCATCAATTCTCATTTTAATACGCACACGCATCTTGATACGATATAACTATTCCAATAAATAAAAATATGTGATTCGTTGGTGTTAAATTACAACATCTTCAAGCCTGTATCAATAAGCTTTAGACAACTTAAACGTAAAAGAAACAGCTCGAACACCGACAAACAAAACAAACCAACAAAAACAAATAAAAATATTTATCACTCGCAAAGTACTAGAACCTTCGCGAAACTCGGAATCAATTATACAAAGACAAAACCACTTCAATCTCCAAGTGGCTGCGAGTATTTTCTTCTATTAAAAAAGCTAAGCTCGAGAGCGAACATAAAACTGCAGTATTTTCCAAAGCATAATTGACGGGGCTGACTGTACAACTTCTAAGTACCGGGTGCCGCCCCGCGCGCCCCGCTCCTGCCCCCTCCCGGGCCCTACAGCGGGGTTCCCGGGAGTCAGAGGGGAAAGGAAAGTAGGGAGGGGTGAAAGGAAACGGGGTTCATATCGACATACGTTTACTGGCAATATCCGAGCCGCTTTCTTCAAGACGCCCTCTCCTTGTGGAAGTTGGCAAAGATTATACGTTACAGAATTGCCATTGCAATCGCGTAGAGCGGATGGGTCGGAAATGTGGTCGGGATTTTAATGAATATGTTCTAATGAGTGAGATTGTAATGTCCTATAAACCCTAAAGTACAATGCAGAATTTTCTGTTTTTAAGTATTTGTAGTTCGCTATTATGGCCTTGTTGAGTTAAAAACTTTAGTTATATTTTAATATGGGTATTGGATACTCTTTTGTAGGTCACTGACAGTAATTCCACTGTTATGTGGGATTCAATCTAATAGTATAAGTGTTTTCTACCTATTTTCTTCCGTCCGATTACGAATTGTGGTTCTCATTAACCAGATTCACCGGTTAGCTGGTTCCTGACCTTACCATATGAAAAATATCCTCTCAGAGACACGACCCACGTAGGCACGGTCTGCTGCCACCTTCCCGGCTAATCTGCGATTGCTCTAAGCCTTTATAGTGGGGAAACACGCAGGCACAGCTCACGGCAACTAGTTAAATCAGGGCACGGTGCACCCACGATAACGGACAATGGTCGGTGCGGTCTATTGAGTCACCCGTCCGTTGTATATACGATTCTTTGGCCTTTTTGAGTTCACAATTCTGTTGAGTTTTATATTTTAATATGAGCTTGCGGAAATTTGCAAGCGAGGCAAATATGATCTTATGTGTTCCTTTGTATTAAACGTAGAGTAAGCAGGATGTGAGCTTTTGATAAATGAAGCGGAAAAATGTTTGATATTTCAACAGGGAATTAAATCAATATTTTTGTGTTCATACATCTTTAATTATTATATTTATATCAAAAATTTATAACAAAATCTAACCAAGATGCAAAAAGATGACATATAATTTACATATATTCCCAACACGTTACCAAGGTAAAAGTCTTAAGTCCTGGGTATCAGAAATTACATCAGTCTTTTCGGTTTTACAAGACCATAACCGGTACTAATGCATGACACAGACATTGGTTGCAGAGCGCCTCGAAGACCGCTCATTTATAAATACGATTTAAACTAAAACTTATAGCGAATGCACACGGTGGCGTAATTGTACTACGGTACGATTACAAAGCTGAGGTCTCGGGTTCGAATCCCGGGTCGGGCAAAGTGATATTGGATTTTTCTATTCATTATCAGCCTGGAGTCAGGAATTTGTGTCCGATATGGCGATAGGCTCGCCCCATATCACATCCTGGGACGGAACAGACAAGGCGAAACGTGGGCGCCCTGGTTACCAGGAGAACCTCTGCTCACCCCTTCTGGGAAAAAGGCGTGAGTTTATATATTATAGCGAATGCAGCTTAGATATGCTAAATAATCTAGATTCTAGGACAAGAACGCCCTCGAGAACGTTTTAAAACGCTCTTCACCTATATCCGTCGGCCGGCACTTAAGCGATCTACTTTACGACGAGGAGGAACGAGTAACTGGCTCATCTTCAGAGACATTACACAGTTTATAGAAATATTATACTTTGGAAATTGAGGATTTACTATGTTTCATATTAGTAGTTTTAAATTATAACAGTGCGTGGTAGCCTGTTGGTAACGGATCAGACACGACTGCCAGCGTGTCCACGGTGGTCGCGTGTTCAAATCCCAGGGCACACCTCTGACTTTTCAGAGTTGGGTGTATTAATAATGATATTGTATTAATAATTTGAATGTATCAGCTCATATGCGTCCTACTGTAGGACACGGGCCTCCTCTACAATCGAGAGTACGATTGAGAGGGATTAGGCCATATAGTGCGTCACGCTGGCCTAGTGCGGGTTGGCGAAGATTAGAGTGGATCAGTATATTTATATCAATTACCATAGCACAAACGAGCAACAATATTTCTTCGATAGTAAAATCATTGAAATGTATTTTCGCTTTTACTGAAGTATTGTGATTGGCATGATGTAAATCAATCGTAAGTCAACAAAATGCTAATTCATTAGTTGTGTTCATGCAACCATCAATTAGAGCCCTAATTGCATTATGAATTAAAAAATCATGCAATTTTGATATTGCTTATTTAATTTTAGTGACACAGACTACATTGGCCATAAAAAGGTCATTACAGATCGGCGGAAACCGCTGAAATAAAACACTTTTACATGTAAAAGCCGACAGAGACGCTAATTTCAGCATTTTAAAAGACTAAAGTCACTCAGCGACAGAGCAATGGAAATTTAAAACCAGCCAATCGTCAAAAACGCGCAAGCCGGAGCGGCGCACTTGGCGCGCACTTTGTGCAAGTGCAGCCGGTCGGGTCGCCGTCGCCCGGGAGACGAGCTCGTCCCGGGACCCCGCGTGTAAACGACCCCACCCCAACACCCCCATTAAAACGAAATCCAACCTTAAAACATCACCATTAGAGTCAAATTTCAAATGCCCCACCCAATCGAATCGCCACGGACAATTTGTATGCTATGCAACAAGGAATAGGGTCTGCTTTTCGAACGTTAATTCTGTTATTGGAATGCATTGGGTTATTCAAAAACGCATCTTGTCGCGCCGTGTTAGGGTGTCAATTTGGGTGGCTGTTTTCCGTGGGTGGTGTATGGGGAGAATGTCCCCTCATTCATAATCACGGGGATGTCGAACGCTCAGGTGCTTCGGTTGCCAGATTTATGGTGAGGTGAAAGTCTTCCGTATAATCTGCAGTGTTTGTGATGTGGGTGTATTGTTTTATTACGGTCATTAATAATGGGAATTTGAGTCGAAGGTCGCGAACTGTCGTTTTTCCCCGGGAGCGCCGGGTAGTTGATACCGACCATCAATTTCACCCCGTAACGTAATAAATATCGGATGTTTATTAACGGTGAGTTAGTAACACAGAATTGCATTTATACCACGCGGAATGGGTTAAAATAGGGTGAAATAAAATGGCAACGCGCTGGCCATTGATAAACAGAATTCAAGTCATTGGCTTACCATTTTGATTGTAACTTGAGCACGTGAACTTATAAGTACCCACTGAACTATGCACATTGGATTACTTACTTTAATAATTAGACATTTTTAATTACATTACTTTTTAATAAATTATACGTATATACAGCGTATATGGTTGGGCAGCGTTCGGGAAACTACGCGACGTCTTCTCGTCCAAAATACCTCAGTGCCTCAAATCGAAAGTCTTCGATAGTTGTGTGTTACCAGTGATGACATACGGCACCGAGACGTGGCCTCTTACTATGGGCCTTATCAGGAGGCTCAAAGTCACTCAACGAGCTATGGAGAGGGCTATGCTCGGGGTTTCCCTACGAGATCGAATCAGAAATGAGGAGATCCGTAGGAGAACTAAAGTAACCGACATAGCCCAGCGGATTAGCAAGTTGAAGTGGCAATGGGCGGGGCACATAGCACGGAGAACTGATGGCCGATGGGGCCAAAAAGTTCTCGAATGGAGGCCACGAAGCGGAAAGCGCAGCGTGGGACGTCCACCCACTAGGTGGTCAGACGACCTGGTAAAGGTCGCGGGACGTCGCTGGATGCAGGCTGCCTCCAACAGGTCACTGTGGAAATCATTGGGAGAGGCCTATGTTCAGCAGTGGACTTCCTTTGGCTGATGGATGGATGACAGCGTATATCCAGACTGCGACCGATTTTTTTTTGTTGTAAATTTTTACGTATCGTCGTATTTAAGTAGCACATACATCGTTTTCCTAAAACAATAATGCAAACCTTTTTTTTCAAGTCACGTACGAAAGAGTTTAAATTACAATTATAGCAAAAACTAGGGATTTATTTTAAAAAATGCAAAAAAGCCTGTCACTATTTTTTGAGAAATTTTTAGTTGCATTGTGTCTATAATTACTAAAACTCCCACCTGGCTTCGTTTTCGGTCACAGTCTTAATATACTCTGTATAATAAACCTTAAATAATAAATTAATAATAACATTGTATACTCTACATGCAGAGATCACAATGCACCAAGTTAATACCAAACATTATGAGGAATACAAAAAGGCCTTTGCCTTTCCAGACGAGATAGAATTGTTTCTGCTTAATAGAAAAATTCTACTGCACGTCTTGCTTTTTAAATTACTCCGACAGTCTTTGCATTAACTAAACGCATGCATAGAGGAATGCATAATGCTCGCAACTGGGCAAATACAATCCCGGTCGTCGGAGCTCGCGGAGTAAAACATTCGCTTCTTTAATAACTTCCAACGTTTTATTATGCCCTAGTAGCGTATTAAAAAACTTCAGGAATGCGTTTATTGGTATTTGCGAGAGTTTCAGTTTTAATTCGCTAACGTTGTTTGTAATGGGAATTCTTCGCCGAGTCAGATTTAATATTTGAAAATGTGCAAAAAAATAATTTATTAGTTTTATTTTTATGTTACTGGGTGCTTTTTGCAAGCTTTGTGAGGTTTTTCGAAGACGAGAATCAGTTTATTAAAATTTATGTAGGACATAATTTTTATTTGCGTAGTTGGTTCACCAACACAAGGTGATCTAAGATCACTCAAAGAGGTGTGAGATACACCGGGTATAAAATAAATCCAGGTGGAAGTTTTAGTGGCTTTAGACACAATGCAACTAAAATATTCGCAAAAAAAGCGACTGCTTAACGAATTTCAATCGAATTTGGTATGGAGGTAGCTGACCCCTAGATTAACACTTAGGCTACTTTTCATTCCGAAAAATGTAGTGTTCCTGTGGGATGAGAGAGGAATTCCGATATATATGTTACTTTTATGTACTCAAATGGATGGGATGGGACTGGATTACATATGTTGAGTGAGAATGAGACTGGACAAAGGCGGGATATTACGGGACGGGACGGAATGGGAGTTTTTTTATAAAGATAACCACGCAAATGTAGACGCAGGCAGAAGCTAGTATATTACTGTGGGGCTAGCGTGTGTCACTGTTAGCTATGCTTTTATTACGCCCCATCCCAAACTACAAAGGCCAAACTAAGTGAAACATGTCAACACGACGACGTCAAGTAAAACGAAACCAAATTACCTTTGAAAAGGCTCCATATTTTCATCACACGACACTCGAGACAATTTTAAACGCAATATATCCCAAGTACTTACGCAAAGCAATCTCGTTTGAGAAGGACCACTTACCTGAAACAAAATGGTGGGGGGTTAATAAAGCCTTTTGTAATGTGACGGGCGTCCAAGGTCGCCCTTTAGTATTCAAATTGGGCCTAGTTCGGACACGGGCGGCCGGGGTTCGCTATCGCAGCGGTTTCGGATAAGAGCCACGTTCGTGAGTTAATGAACTAATCAACATATTGTCCGCATTTTATTTAGGAGTTCATTTGAATACGCTCGGGGTATTTGTATGGTGATTAGGTACAGTAATTTTGTAATCCTTCTCAATAAAATGCTCAACTGTATATAGCGGGTTGACACGATAATTTGCATACTTTTTTAAACAGCATAGGTCCGGCAAACGAGCAAGCAGGTCACCTGATGATAAATGATCACTGCTGCCCATTAAGTCAACAACACTTGGATCATGAATGTGTGCCAGCCCATCAGATCGGGAGGAGAGCGGGAAGGAAAAAGGATGAGAAGAGGTAAGGGGTATTGGGAATCTGGCAGTCCCACTCACCCAACGAACCGCAACGCAAAACTGTCGTTTGACGTCGATCTCAGAGACAGCGGCACCACCCCAGACGAGCCCACGCATTCATGCTGTATCATGGCTAATAACAGCGTGGCTGTACCACTTTTAAAATATTTCACTTTTTAACCTAGAAAAACCATGGTTCTTATACGATAGATTTCCTCTGCTATCACTGATAATGGAACTGCGCCTGGCCCCATATACATATGTAAATATGGCGTTAAATGAATGTCACTCCTGAATTTAAACTCACATAATTTAATGCTATCATAAACATGCATCACCCAAAAGCATTACAAATTATTTTACACTAAAATTACCATACAAATCGTCCATTTCACATCCCTAATCCGTCAAGCGTACACAATTAAACATAACTACAAACATTTTAAAACAACATCGCACCCATCATAACATAGTCCCATTTGCGTATTACGCGTCACCAGTCCCATTTGCGTATTACGCACCCATTATTTCTATTGCATGTCCCAGTTTAGCCGCGGCGGGCTGAGCCAGCCTCCCTGTCCCGTCATTTCGTACCTCGTAAAAAGTTAATGGCATTCCGGTAATACGGCGCCGGCAACAAGTAGTATAAAACCGAGTAATTACTTTGGGTATGACGATTCTCCACCCGGATGGAAATTAAAAAACTTGGATGATTATCGAGTTTGCGAAGAATTGTAGATTAGGACGCTCCGAGTGTTTGATGTGGTTGTCCGTCGAAGTGTTATGGTGATTGCGGCGACGCGCGGACGCGAAAAATATAATTAAGATTCGGTAATTATGCTATCGCATTACTATCTAGAGCGTCAAAGTTTCGGCGATGTTGAGAATATTAAGTACTAAGACGGACTCATCATCGGGATATCGCTCGGAAGAAAGAAAATATACGTAATAAATTAATTATGTAAAAAAACACAGTTACTATTGCGGGCCACACCTAGATAAAATTTGCACGGAGCTGTGAAAAGTTGAGCGACCTACGTTCAGCAGTGGATGTACACTTGCTGTGCATAATAGGCTCAAATGTATGTGATACTACTATTCAACACAAAAATACTCTTAAACGAAAACTGTGTCAAAGTCCTCCTCGAAAATAATTTCATCCGAACCAGACCACTAAAACACGCTCCAAAAATCTTTATCCCCAACCGCTATCTTAGGTAATACACAATTTTTCCAAACTGCCATTACACCGGAGGGTCATTGAGATAAAAATCCAATTTAATTCAACGACCACGTATCCCGAAAAGTCCAGTACTTAAATAATGATTTCGTGGAAATCTAATAGCGCAGTCTTAGACGCCGCCCGCGGCCCCTCCACGCCATTATACATCAATTTGAACGCAATCCCGGGCTTCGCAATCCCGCGTCCCGAGATCCCGGGATCGAGGCCGGGCTGGCGACAGGCTGACCAATTACTCTCATTTGTTACAACGTCCCAACTGTATCGCCGCTACGCAGTACACTCGAATAACTCTCAACTATTTCTGAGGAATTAAGATTGGCGGGGTTGTGCGTTTGTTGATATGAAAAATCTTGATCGGTAGGTATTTGACAGCCTCGTGTCGCAGCTGGTTAGACGCCCGCTAAGAAACGAGAGGCCGCGGGTTCGATTCCTGCACCAAGACAAATGTTTGTGTGAACCACAGGTATTTGTTTCGGGTCTGGGTGATTGTGAGACCTAAAAGTCTCTCGTAGTTTCTGATACCTACGACACAAGACTCGATCTTAGTGTCGGGTCAGGACTATGTATGTGACTGTTGGGTGTATTTATTATAATTATTATTTATTTAATGGTTAGGACGTGTCAACTCTTATAATCCAATATTAACACCAAACCTTTTAGCCTCTTTGAATGGTTCACTTGTCTTTAGCCCAGACTCTGATAATCTAAATAGTAAAATTAATAAGAGATGCAAATAAATTACTATGCGATTCCCTTTAGCAGTATACAAATTCATGAAGCAGCCAGTTAATATAAGTACTTACATACATACATACATAACCACACGCCTTTTTCCCAGAAGGGGTAGGCAGAGGTGCTACTAGAACACCCACGTTTCGCCTTGTATATTCCGTCCCACGATGTGATAGGGGGCGAGCCTATCGCCATATCGGGCACAAATTCCTGACTCCGGGCTAATAATGAATAGAAAAATCCAATATCACTTTGCCCGACCCGGGATTCGAACCCGAGACCTCAGCTTTGCAATCATACCGTAGTACCACTACGCCACCGAGGCAGTCAGTAATATAAGTACTTACAATAACCTAAAATAAAAAGACTTACAACTACAGAGGCAAGCGGCAAAGCACCAAGGATTAAATTAAATGGAACCTATTATGCGAGCTCTGATACTAAGCCGCCTGGTACGGTTGTGGCTGCTAAGATATTGTTTATAATTTAAATGATCAATGTGCATTTGTATCGGGTCTGCGTATTCCGACACCTAGGAGGTCTATTAAGGAAGATGTTTTTGTTAATAGTCTAGCATTTTGCCTCAAGGCTGAGCATATTACAAATGGATGTTACTCTATTATGACCCATTCTAATATGGAAATTCGTAACACACCCACACTATTTCTAGTGTGGCCTTATTTTTAAACCAAATGACAAATATTAGCAACCAGGATCTCCCAATTATATTAAGGACTAAGTTATTCCGAGGTACAATTTTGCTCGTTGTAAACCTTAATCCAGCGGATTAGCAAGTTGAAGTGGCAATGGGCGGGGCGCATATGTAGCACGGAGAACTGATGGCCGATGGGGCCAAAAAGTTCTCGAATGGAGGCCACGAAGCGGAAAGCGCAGAGTGGGACGTCCACCCACTAGGTGGTCAGACGACCTGGTAAAGGTCACGGGACGTCGCTGGATGCAGGCTGCCTCCAACAGGTCACTATGGAAATCATTTTGAGAGGCCTATGTTCAGCAGTGGACTTCCTTTGGCTGATGGATGGATGGATAGAAATCTTAATCCAACATATGCCTGATCTGCTTACACACGACAATTTTACCAAGTTCATTTTACTTGGAACAACATCCATGAATTAAAATATGCTAATGTCAAAGGAAGCGTTGAACAAGGCCTGAGAGCTCTAGTGAATTTCCAAGACAATTAGCATACATACAAGGCGACATCTAGTAGGCTGAGCGGCGGTCAGCAACGCATACAACTTGCATGGACATCTTCGACTTAATAAGCTGTGTGAAATTCCGTAGTGGCGTAGCACTTTAACAGTTCATTTTTGTGTTTAGTATTTTTCGTTTATGGATTTGTGTGTCACACATTCGATTAAATCGTAACTTTATGGAATTTTAACTTTTTTGGAGATTCAAAAAAATAATAAATGAACTTATTAAATATACGGAAAATTATGTCTTTAAACAGTTAACATCACAATGCATTATACAATTTTAACGCACTCAAAACATCATAGTCCGTAGCTCAAAGAATCAGAATCACGTACATTTTATCTAAAATGCATCTTTTTATCAGCCCATATACGTCCCACTGCTGGGCACGGGCCTACTCTACAATCGAGAGAATCGATTGAGAGTGGTTAGGCCATATAGTCCTCCACGCTGGCTTAGTGCGGGTTGGCGGACTTACATACCGTAGAAATTCTTTAAAATCGCTACGGTATTCAGGTTTCCTAACGATGTTTTCCTTCACCGTTAAAGTGCATGGTGATTGACTATCAATACACAGATAAGTCCGAAAAGTCTGAGGTGTGCCCTGGGATAAAACGAATTGGTTTAAAAAAAAACAACAAAAAATACTAAACAAGAACACCCGCGCTCGCCACCTAGTCGCCATTGCGTCTCAAGCACTAATTCCTCAACTCACGATAAGAAAAAAGTATACGCCAGCGAACATTGAGAAAAGAACTGGCATTACCTAACTCTATACATCGCAAACACTTCGACAGCCCTCGCGACGCGCAGAAATACAAAACGGTTCCTTATGAAAGGATTTAATTGGAAAAGGTAACTAAGGGGTCCAATTTGAAATGTTAAAGAGTAGGAAACTGCCGCGTTTTGCGTGGAAATAACATCTTTTGTCGTGCAAGTAGTCGGGTCTTTGTGGAGTGGGGCTTGTGTGGTGCATTTCAATAAAACTAGGGAGTGACTCGGGAGCTAGCTTATTTTATGGCTTGATTGTCGATTTTGTAGTTAGATATGGGTATACGACATATGGTGAGATTTTTTTTTGTGGCACAATTTTTATTCAATACAAAGAAATTCAATAAATAAATACACGAGACAAAACATTTTACGATATCTCAGAAATTCTTCTAAAGATCTCTGTGCTATACAATTTTCCTCACGATATATTTTCCTTTTTTCCGTTATAAAGTGCTAATTAACCAACAGTACACAGACAACTCCAAAACATCAAGGTTTATAAACACCCACCCAACATCCGCTCCTAACCATGCCATATCGGCCGTATTCTAATCCTGCGTCACAGCGGCCCATTCGCCAGGTACGAGCTGGCCTAATGGCCTAGTTGTCAGGCACCTCACGCGCCCTCTATACGGCCCGCGTGGTATTACTGTATGAACCGCCGCATCAGTTTTTAAGACGTCGTTATGAGGGACATTGAGGCAATGTGCCCCAGGAATAATAAGATGGATTTTCGGTATTGAATTTTTGTAGCGGTGTTGGCTTCTAATAGAGTGTAATATTGTATATGTACAGAAGATTCCTGAATTCCGGGCGACTTATGCGATAAGGTCCAAAAATAAAAACTCCAACTTTAAAGAAATTTGAAAGAAAAACATGGTTTTATTTTTTACATTTTATTATTAAGATATAAGTTCTAAGTCCAGCGGTTCAATTAGATGATTGTCTTAAAAAGCTAAATTGTATTGTATCAGCCCATATACGTCCCACTGCAGGGCATGAGCCTGCTCTACAATCGAGACTACGGCTGAGAGGGAATAGCTAATAAAAAAGCCAAATTGTCAATGAAAAAGTCTAAAATCAGGAAAATGCTGTTGTTTTTGTTTGCTTTAAGACACTAGATTTGAACCATTATACATTCCTTCAGACCTTACTTCCATCCTATCGCGTTGAAATATCAACAATAGATAATACATCAAATAACAAACAACGCACGCACACAAACAAAACCTTATCCAAACGACAAGCAAATCGACCTAATCCGCGACCGTCGGACTCGCGAAAACATTTATAATTAAAAACAACACGTCTGCAAACATCCTCAATGGGAAATACACGTGTTGAAGAATTACTCGTAATGCCGAGTGAAAGAAAATAATTTACTTTTCGGGTGGGGTGACGGAAAAAAAACGTCGGAAAAAAACACAAAAGTGACGCTCGCCGTGTTTTGTCACGCCATAATCAAACGTCACGTGACAGGCGAGGGCGGGGGTGGGGTGAGGTTCCTCGGGGGTGCGGGGGCGGCGGCGGTCGGGGGTGGCACCTAATCCACCCCTGTACGCAAACATTCGCTTTATCCACCTACCCGTTGGATTAAGAATGGATTGTTACGCATCCACTGATATACATTTTAACGACACTCGAATTAAGTAGCAGTGTAGAGCAAACATTAATTCATTTTGATAAATTAGTTTTTGTATTTAAATGTTTCAATTTGGTGTTGCACTTCAAGGTTATATGGACAAAGTTTAATACACTCATAAAGTTAGTAACCATTTTATTTACCAGCGGTGTATAATCTTTTAATAGACAATCTACCTAATTGATGTTAAGGATTCATTAATAAAAGAATCTCACGCAAAATTTACATACATACATAAACTCACTCCTTTTTTCCCAGTAGGGCTAGGCAGAGATTCTCCTGGTTACTACCAGGATCACCCACGTTTCCCCTTGCCTGTTTTGTGCCATAATGTGATAGGGGGCGGGCATATCGTCATATCGAGCACAAATTCCTGACTCCGGGCCAATAATAATCCAATATCACGCAAAATTTAATTACAGAATAAACAAAATTTTTAGCATAAAATTCACTAAATACTATTCTTTATTCTATTAGCTACCTTCATCCTCAATCACTTTACCAAAGGTAGTCTGTCTTCTAATATTTACGAATTCTACAAGCAAACCTAAATTCCAATACAGCAATACTTTAAAACTCCGTATGCCCGCTTCCTCTAAATGGATGGCGGCTTACCCGACACAGTCGGTAACCCCAACCATCCCGAGTCTTCGACTAGGTGTTTGTATTGCATTAAACATTCTTTGTCGGAAATAATGAATGAGGAACGCAAAACTTTATCCGCTGAGCGAATATTAACCAATGTTGGTCTTTGCTCTCGCTTTTTAGAGTTCTTTAGGGTTCATTCGATGAAATCAGGACGTTCGAACCGAAGGGCAAACACGACGCTGTTTAGTTAACGAAATTTCTATTGATTTGGAGAATTGGGTTCTTAGTTTGTGTTTGGAATTCATTAATCTGTAAATGTTAGGGACCCGTATGAGTTTTAGATCCTAATAGTACAATACTGGTGGTAGGTCTCTCATATATGAGGCCGCCAACTATTTGTCAATTTCTTCCGCCAAACAGCAGTGTAAACGTGTTGTTGTGTTCCGCTTTGAAGGACATGTAACCAGAGTAGCTACTGGACATAACGAGACTTAACATTTTATCACATACCATCAGGCGAATAACATGCTCGGCTCGCCATTCAACGCTATAAAAAATACTAGTATCTTTGTTGCCATTTTTACGTAAAAAATTGTTGATATATAATCTAAGACCATGGCAGTCTTACTATAGCCAGTCTTGCTTATGCTATTAATCGTCCTGCTCTACTGGACAGTGCATCTACCATACGGAAAATCTTGAGTGAGCCTTTCTTCCTTCTTTATTTAAGAGATATTGCTTTTTTTATTGCATAGGTCCGGCAAACGAGTAAACAGGTCACCTGATGGTAAGTGATCACTGCTGCCCGTGAGCATCCATAACGCTAGATCATGGATGTGTTGCTGGCCCAATTGAGAGGAGAGCGGAAAGGAAAAAGGATGAGAAGAGGAAAGGGGTATTGGGCATCCGGCAATCTCACTCACCGAACGAAACGCGACAGCTGTCGCTTCACGTCGATTTCCTGTGAGACAGTGGTACCGCCCCGGATGAGCCAGGCCATTCATGCTGAGTCACGACTGACAACAGCATGGCTCTACCACTTCTTACTTACACTTATTGCTCAAACCAAACCTTAATACCATTGTACTCTTTAAAGTCCCTTTCCTTTCCTTTCCAGGGGAAACATGTAAAATTTCTGATATGTTACAATATTCAAAATGTATTCCCAGAAATCTGCATAGGTTGTTCCGTAAGATAACACAAGGCATAAAATGAAATTCTTAGTAGTTTACTTCGAATTATTATAAAAATAAAACCAAAGGATAAAGTTCTCCCAAAAACGTACGGAATCCTCAAACAATAAAATATAATAATTTATATGGAATTATACAGCGGGGCGTTTTCTTTTTGCGATGGCATCATACACTTTCATTTTTACAGCTCTCGCATTACGGTATTACCGGGTTTGCATTGAAAGGAAAGTTGCCAGTTTTCGAGGAACGTTTCGCATTTCACGAGTTTACTGCAGAAGCACTGTTTTTAAAATTGTGCTCACTGTAATTCCAGATATATTTTATATTAAGACTCTTTTAGTATTTTGATCCTTCGGAGCGTGAAAATGGGGAACGAGGTGAATTCCGTGCGGAGGTGTTTTCAGTGGGACTGTGAGAATTTTTACAAACTTGCCTCTTAAGAGATTGTGGAGGAACGCCGGTGTGTTTTTTGGATATTGTTTCATTAGTAGAGTAGACATTTTAAAATAATATCTTGGTAAGACCAGCATTATCAAGAAAGGTTCTGAGGGAAGCAGTCTTTAAGATTAAAAACTCTATTTTCAGAGCTATGAATAATTACGTAGAATTTTTACACAAAAGAGAATTTTTAAACATTCTCCAAAACGACGACGATACTGGGACAATTTAAAATAAGTATAGTGAATGTTTGTCAATGTCGACGCCTCAACGCAAAGATTTACAAGTGTTCAATATTGATAGTGGCAGTTTCGGTGCAAAATTGAGGGCATCTTAACCCCCATGCCCTAAGGGTTAAAATTTGATAAAAAGACATGCAGATTATCATGAACCTAAGAAATATTCTTTCCACCTCCCTTTTTTATCTCCAACTTCCTTTATTCATTTGCATAAGTCAACAATGCAGCGACATCTCTCAACTACCGAAGTGTATGTATGACCCTATGTAATCACTTACAATCCGATGTACTCCCTATACTTCCTACGTCATAAACAAACACAGGCCAACAACAAAACAAAGACCAATAGCCAATCCAAACAAAATCCAACATTCTGAAGCAAACAAACGTACAGGGCAACGCAGACAGCGCCGCGGGCACAACCACCGCCTTGGTCGGATTTTAATTAAAAATTATTTACACCCGCGTACGATTTACACTGGTCGCGAGAGCAAACGGAATGTTCCCTTAATGAAATTCAACTTGCGTTAATTCTGTAGGATCGCATTAAGCAGCTCCGCGTAGTCTTTTGGAGATTGGGTCGATTTCGATTGGTGTATTTTTCGCTGTTGGTTTTAGCCTCTGTAAAATGTTCAAAGAACATTAATTTTACGTCCAATGCAGTGCCACCACTGATTTTTTTTCATATACCGGATAGGATCTTTACATCGGCCTGTTGGAAGCGGCCTGCATCCAGCGACTTCCTGCAACCTTAACCAGGTCGTTCGTCCACCTTGTAGGCGGGCGTCTGACACTGCGCTTGCCTGTACGTGATCTCCACTCCAGAACCTTTCGGCACCAACGGCCATCAGTTCTTCGCGCTATGTGGAGATTCTTAGGGGAGACCTATGTTCAGCAGTGGACTTCCTGTGGATAAAAAGATAGAGAGAGAGAGAGAGTAAGGATAGCAGTATGAAGTCAGATGGGTTATGTAGTGACCAAAGTAGTGACATTCACGTCTTTGCAAGGAATATCTTACTATCAGACAATGGTGCCCTAGTATTTCGAGCGTTATACAAGGAACTGCATATGGAAGAGGCTGACTTTGAAGAATTAGTACAGCATACGTTTGGAGTAGTACCTAATACAAACATCAATGAAAATCATTGCTTTTTGATTTCACTTCACAAACAATTTTTTCATAAAGCGTCAAATCTTTTTCATAATAAAAAAATCTATCATCTTCATTCCCCTGCTATTGATTGTTAAATAACTTACTTAACAACAATATAATTATAAAAAGAACTTCTTAGAAAGGTAATGCTCTTTTTGCACATCATAAGGAACCTACGTGACTGGCCGTATTTATTATCAGCGACAAACACCTAACATCCATTGCCTTCCCGATACACAACAATAGAATTAATGACCACATAAATAACGTAATGGGCGCGCGGATCCCGCCGCTCCCGCGGGACGCCACACACGACCCCCGTCTCGGCCGGCATTAACCATTCATACTCCGGCAATTTCGTTATTTCGCGAAATGCTCTCGCCATTTCTATTATTCTATATTGCTTCCCTTTTTCTTTGGGAGAAAGTGTTGATGTTTTTATTTTGATAGGTGTCCCGATATCGATGAAAACTGCCGTCTCAGATGGGGTTTGAACACTCTTAAAGATCTGATGATTTGATAGCAATATTCGATAGAAATACCTATATCACTCTTTATGCTATGTTTCATTGTTAAGCATTAGGAAGCAATTACACAGGTCGATACTATTGTATCGAGCACCAAAATATTGTTATTTATCGCAGGTCAGCCCTCCATTTAAAAGGCACCTTACTTACTTAAAATTAGCCGTAGACTGCAAGTGCAATTATTTTCCGAGCCAGAATAAAAATAAAAAATCATATGAGAATGATTTAAGCTTTACTCCACCATGCTCGTATAATGCGGATTAATGGAAAATATATATATATTTAAAAAAAACCGTTTTAAGTCCGAGTATTATAACTAGCCGTCCTTATAAGTAATTCGAAATATCGGATCCGTAAAGGGATGTATCAACTGTCATTACCCAATGTCAACAACAGACTATAACATAACGTGCTCTTTCAAGATCCAGGGGATTTGGGATATTTGCCATATAAATTGATGACGCTGCATCCTTCTACGAACATACATTATTCCAACGCGACACATAAACGTATATTAGGAAGATATGGTATACAACCTGAGCTACATATTTTATTAAAAAGAGCCCAACATTTTAGAACTATTAATTACACCAACATTTAGAGACAAGAAGAGAATATATCAAGACTGTTACCAAAAACAAAGCCAGGTGGTAATTTTGGTGAATTTATACACAATGCAACAACATTTTTTACAAAAAAAACGACGATTTTTTTTGTAATTTTTCCCTATTTTTTTTATATTGGGTGGTAAATACATACATTTTCCTGAAAAAATAATGTACAATATTTTATTTTTAAAGACGCTATAGTACGCGCGGCTTTAACTTGTAATTTTAGCAAAAACTATGGATCTACCACCCAAACACAATGATATTAAAAACACTAAAAAAATCGTCTCGTTTTTTTGCAAAATTTTTCGTTTCATCGTGTCTGTAGTTACTAAAACCACCACCCGGCTTCGTTTTCTATAGCAGTCTTGATATACCCTGTATAAAGAAATAGCCACTGAAGGTACTTGAATGTAACCGCACCATTCCACCTCCATTGAATGATTCTGTCTTCCCTCCTCATGAATATCTAAGAAGCCATCTATTACGTATTACTTAGCCTCCGTCGGAGCGCGGCTAGAAGTAATATCGTGATAATGGGCAGCCTCAGCTCCGATAATAAAATGCACAAATATATCTTAATGACTCCAATAAAAGCTTTATTGCCTTAGGATATGAAAATTTTATGAACTAATTTGGATACGAATATTTTTAAGGGTGACTTTACCCTGGAACTATTTTTTTTCATAGCTGTTGTTTTAGGGTGGCTTGCTGAAGAAACGTTTATTTTGGTTGGAAAATAAAACGTGACATGTCGTCATAACGTGAGGTAACAGAGACAAATTGAAAACTTTAAAGGTACTAAAAATAATATTAAACAGAGACAAAATACTGTAAATAAAGCCACGTATATAGTTATTGAAGCAGATAGTTTGACATTCAAAGATGCTTAAGTTGGGATTAAAATAAAACAAGAAATAGTAGAAACAGACACAAAAGTATGCAGCAGCTAGACTGGTGTTTAGAAAGGAAAAAAAGCAGGCGAGCAAAGGGAAAACAATTGAACTACTTTTAATTTAATTCCTTAGTAAAAAGAACACAGCACTGTTTCTAATTAAATACCGCCTCGTTAGCCCAATGGCGCGGAGTACGCGGCTGCAGATAAGAATTAAGGTTCGATTCCAAAGCCGTACGATTCAATTTGTGTAAGTTTTTCAATTTGAAAAGCATTAACAGGATGGAATTGAATACTTATTCTGAATAGTTGATGAGTCCCAGTGACTAGCCGTAAAACTGTAAGCCAAATTATTTTGCAATATTTATAAATTCATGTTGAGCTACGCTTACACGTGTTTGATTTGAGGGGACGTAAAAGTAAAAACGTTAAAAAAAGAATTTCGGTGTTATTTGTAGTAACTAGCCGCCAAAAAATAGACAAAGAAGAAGAAAATACAACTAATATTGAGAAAAACTCAAACCTCCACCTCCGCAGTCATTACCGCTCCCAAATAGGCTATCGATCAAAGGCGGCTGTAGGTAATAATAAGGGTTTTACCTTAAAAATACAAGTTAAAATCACTCCCAAAGCGCATTTCACTTACATAGGCCCGTAATAACGTCAAATTTTTTATACACCTCACAACAAAGACCAATCTTTCATTCGGGCACCCCTGTCAAAGATAAATTTCAGCTGCGCCAAAAGAAACCCACCTTTATTAGTAGAGCATAAGAACTAGTATAGTGTAAGGAAGTGATCGATTGATTTTGCCCTATTGGATATATTTGAAGGGGAAATACATCAAGATAGAAGAGCGATGTGGCATTACCTACTTACCTTTTCAAGCCCCTTGATGTTAACGAAATTTAAATTAGAAAAAGCGAAGGTATACCTGCTGGGGATACAATGTGTTTTGGATTATTTCGAGCGGTTGCTTCTTCTATGACGTCTTGTTATGGTGATACCATCGTATTAAAGGGTTTTCGTTCTACTTCCAAGGATTGTTCTTTGATCAGTAGAAGCGCGAAAGTGGGTGTTACTCCACCAAGCTTATATAATAGAGGTTGATTGATATTTGGATGTTGTTATATGTTTGTAGTTAGGTATTGCATTTCTTGAGTTTCTTATATGAGTTCTACAGGACCCTATTACTGCTGTTAATAATCGACCTGAACTATATCTTTGAGTATGTAAGACGTCCAATAATTCTCACTATTAGTTTTATCCTTCATTCTGTAAAAGTACCTATGGATGTACAATTTGTCAAGTGTCTCCGTAGTGATGAAAAGCGGGCGTGTCTTTCTATTGCGTGAGCTACCTTGCCGCTTTTTTCTATAAAACTAACCCAATCCCAATCTTCTGGTCGAAATATATAAAATTCCTTTAAAATAAAAATCCATCACGAAAAAAATAAATTTCCCAAAAGTCAACATCATTAAGCGGAGCCGACCACCGTTTCGCAGCGAGGATAAAAAATCCCAACGTTCCCGATTTAAATCCACCAATCGGGTTTTTGTACGGAAAAAAGGTAGATATTTCGCAATTTCTAATCATGCCGAATTACATTGATCGCAGTTTCGGCACAGACGTATAATGGGAGGGAATCCGCGGCGCTCCGGCCCTCTCGGACCTTTTTAAATCGCCGATAAGAGGTAATGAGCTTGAAAATCTTAAATTTATATTAACGAAATGAATTCTACGGACAAAAAGAAAAGGATGCGCGCGGCGGCTTCAATGCGGGCGTAGATATCTTTTTACTTAAGATTTCTCAAGGCGCGTGTTAATAAGAGCTTTAAATATTTTGAGCTGTTATACAGAAACACCTCGTTGGTTTGTATAGGTTGTAATGTTTTGGATTTTATACCACGATAGAGTAATTATAGTTGTATGAATGTTTTTTACTGGCGTATTATTTGATGAGAAGTTCAGTGCCACCCAGATAGAGGACCGATCGGCGATTGATGTTGGTCTCCTGCCATTCGAAATAATTATGTAGGTCTGTTCACACCCAACATTACATTTCCAGGATGATGACTATACAAAATGTACATGTAAACATCGATCTATCAAACATTTCAATAAAAAAGACAACAAACAATTTAACACCAATCTTCTAAACATGAAAAGAAATAATTCCAATAATAAGGCGACGGTGTGATAGCACAACAGTACGTTTTAACATTTATAATATGATACTGAGGGGTTGCTACCCCGGAGACAAAGGGGGCAAGTAGACTAATTGATTGATGTTGTGAAGGGGATGTTATTGGGAATCGCGTTTTCAATTCTATTTTTGTAAAAGAAACCCATACTTTAAAGGTGTCTTTAATTATTGTAATAGTGCTTTTACGTGTTGTCTTTAGTATTAAAGTGAAGATGACTTGTAATTTCAAATACGAGTACGTGTTTTACGGATATTTTTGAAGGTTATAATAGAAATGTTTACTTTAAGGGGTTTGGTAAATGTGTCACCTGCTTTTGGATATTATTTGAGTGCAGGGGATTCTTGCTAAACATTGAAATAGATTAAAAAAAAAAAATTACAAACATCAACTGCTACATAATTATTGCAGAATTATCAGTATGTTAAAGTGAGTAGGTCACCTCTTACTAGTCTATACAATGATGCCAATCCATTCAGAACGGAATACACACAGGCCAAGCCAAAACGCGAGTCATTTCAACCAATTTTATAATGGTTTCATAGATTCACGCGAATGTTACACATTGAAATAAAACGAATTCTTACGGATTTATCGCGAATCTAATTTAATTTTGACTAACCGTCCGCCTCGTGACCACGAAAACTGTAAAGCGATCGAAACGTCGGGAAATAAAAAAATGTAAAAATTAAATCATACTCGCGATAAAATCCGTAAAAATTCGTTTTATTTCAATAGACCGATTTTCCTTTGTTTAAGGTGGTCGCTATACACCATACTACGATCAAAACATGAATTCAAATACTCGTATTACGTTCATAAAACAGTAGTAAAGTACGACACACCATCACAAAATTCCCCGGTAACAGAGATCAATGCAAAGCCGAGGCCGATACACATCGGCGCCTCATTTGCTGATGGATAGGGCAGTGTTTAAACTACGCCCGTGCCTATTCACCCGTCGTTCTGCACTTTTGAGTTGCGATTGCATCACGCGAATTGTCCCCATTCAAATGTTTCGCTATGTGCGAGCATTCCAGTTCTCTCGTGATTTTATATTTTATGGTGAAGTAGATTATTGCATTCTTTGTTTTGACTTCACTAAAGATTGTAAATATGATGACCTGGTCCTCAGCAACCAATGGATAGGAATAAATAGGGATGATGAAATGGGTGTGGCGATTGGGAGTTCGGCTCAGGGGTTTAGAGAGATTTTTGGCCAGTAGAAAGACATTGTAGGTTAAAGATTTTTTTCTTTATGGAATGAGGAATCACACAAAGCGACTAGCCGGAAATACGCAATAATTAAGATATATAAATACGTGTGTTTCTTTATAAAGATCAGAGAGTGAAATAAGCTACTGGTTACCGAGTATACACATACATACATAAATATCACGCCTTTATTCCCAAAGGGGTTGGCAGATGTGCAACCAGGACACCCACGTTTCGCCTTGCTTGTTCCGTCCCACGATGTGATAGGGGGCGAGCCGGGCTAATAATGAATAGAAGAATCCAATATCACTTTGCCCGACCCGAGATTCGAACCCGAGACCTCACCTCTATAAGCATACCGTAGTACAACCACGCCACCGAGGCAGTCATACCCAGTATATATTTCTATAAACATATCTGCAACTACAAACTGCCAAGCAAAACCCAGCAAATGCAGTTCTTTAATTAACCAACGCCAGTTCAAACATTTACCTAAACAAGCTTTTTCATATTTCATACCGCTGCGTCTACAACGCTGGTAAAATCGCGAAGCGGAATAACCAAACGAACATTCAGACGTCCCCAGTTTTATAAGTATAACAGAAATAAAATATTTGGTTCATTTTTAACGCGACATCGGACAGAGAGATTTTTGTATGGTAAATAACGGTCCGGGCGCTTCGCGGAAATATATTTTTCTTTTGAGAACGTTATGCGGGTAAAGTTGGGGCGCGTCTGTTAGAGAATAATTCCTTTCATGCCTTAATGCTGAAATACATGGGGACATTTTTATTGGTGTTTTGAATAAGCGCGCGGATCCTTGCGCTGTGGTTGGATATTCATGTCTTGGTTGTTGAGTAAAACTTTAAAATACGATCCTTGTTCGTTTTTGTCTATTAAATTAAACTATGTTTATGTCTATATATTAAAATAAAACTATTTTTTACGGACTTGATTGTTTTTTTAGAGGTTTTACTAGTCATCCGCTGAGTCACTGTAAAGCTCCATTTACACGGGAAGAGTTTCTCGCCTCGACGATACGATTATCGAAAGGATATAAAAAATTTGCATCGTGTAAGCATTGTTAGAACGTGATAATCTTATGGCGGTTATTTCATGCGATGAACGCATTCGATTCTCGCCGCGAGAAACTCTCCCCGTGTAAATGGCTCTTTACAATATTACTAAAGTCAGTGAACGGAAGACTACATTACTTTTATTTAAGTATGTAGCATTTGCGTAAATCTAAGAAAACCCTTATGTCTATTACGCTCTGCATTGCGCTCAGCACACCGAGACATTAGAATTTTAGACACTATAATGCCCAGGAATGGCTGGCTACAATGTCCTTCAAACCAGAATACAACAGCACTTAAACAATGTTGCTGAGCGGCAGGAATAGACAATTCCATGTACCTACGCAGACGGCCCCTTGAATACAAGTCCTTCCATCTAGTAAACTTATAACATTTACAAAAATAACTCACGAAAATAATTTCATAAAATCATAACCACGAAGAAGATAATTGTTAAATCTCGTTAGAAATCTTAAACCACAATAAATAAATATTCTTAACAGTTAAACGTAAACCTTATATAAAACGACGTGTCTTATATTCCTTAGATTATACCTGGGACTTTTCAACACACTATTTAGACCTGGCACAAACATTTGCGCATCAAACATTTGCCATCTAATTGGGCCAAACTTGCATCAACGCACGTCCCAATCAAATCGTCAGGTAGATCCTCAAAGGCATTTGCAAGTCAGTGAAGCCGTAAAGATAGGCATTAACCGTTCGATAATAATGGAATCTCAATCAGTTAGCGATCGGGCTGGATTACCGACGATAGAGGATAACGCGGCTTTGTCTGATCCCCCAATTCGAGAGTTCAGTATTGGCAATTAGTAAATTAATTTCGATGTTGTGTGCGACGCGATGTACACGGTTATGTACTCTGGCGTTTGTATCGTATTATGTGTTCTGGTTTATACATAATTGGATATTTTAGGCTTTGTAGATGTTGGATATTTGAGCTTTTGTGTATCAAACAGGCGATTGCTAACAATTGTTGATTTATATCGCAGACCACAACATATTAGTGTTTTTAATGGGTATTAAAATTACATGCCACTCAAAACAGCCTCCGTGGCGCAGTTGGTTAGACGCCGGCTGCGAAACGAGAGGCCGCGATAACACGAGAATCAGCCTCAACTGTATCTGTATCAGCCTCTATACGTCCCACTGCAGGGCACGAGCCTCCTCTACAATCGAGAGAACGACTGAGAAGCCTTAACATGGAATACAAAATTGAAGGCTACTAAAACTATAATAGTTTATACAAAGTGAAGGAATCGATCGCACCTCCATCTGCGAACGCGAGGGTTTCATTGAAACTTTTTTCACATTTCATCTGACGCAAACATTTCAGCGCCCGCGGAACTTTCTTATTAAAGTATTAGAGGGCGAACTCAGATAATAATCTTTGTAGGACTTTTCGCTTATTGATTTTTTTAATGGAGTTACTGGAGTGCGCCACGTCTGAAATTTTAATTTAATCTGCTAATGCTGTCGTTGGTGTAATGGAAGTCGTTAAACTGCGTTAAAAACTGACTTGACGAGCCACTAGTCATAAACTTTGTCCATATACTAATTACTACGAGGCTATATGATGGAATATATCAACAGAACCACAAATTTGGATAAGTGCCGTGCCTGGCTGTAATAAAATCTTACTAAGCAATAGTTTAGATAATTCGAAAGGGCTCTAGCATCACTAACCCATTTCCAATTAGGATAATATATCAGTTTTACCACCTTATACAATTACTTTAAATTCAAATCCAACATTGACAATTGACATGCCAAAAAATATCCCTTAAACCAAATCTTCAAAGACCTTACAAACATCTAATAATTCAACACTACATTTTTGAAGAGACCTCTACGGTCGTCCCACCCCACACCTCCCTGAAAATGTGTTCAGTCTTTCTAATTTCACATATAATTATCAAACAAGAATAAAGGGTTCAAAGACAATGTGTTTGTCGCACTAGGTTACAATCGACGAATTGGTACAAGAAATGTAATTAATTTCAGTCGCGCTGAACCCTTTAAAACCTTATCATTTCCATATCGAAACTTGTAATTACCCTTTTAATTTTATTTAGTCAGTTAATACATATTCTTAAAAAAATAAAATAAATAACAGCGCCCCAACTAAACTATTATTAGACATTCAACACTATTTTCAAGTGAACCGTCTGTCCGTCCATCTCGCGCCTCCCCGCAGTTGTCTCCAGCCTTTCTAATTTCACAGATGGCGGCCCTTGAATATTCCATTCGAGATTGCGACACATCGAATAAATTATCCGACGTCTGTTACGGAGTGCGATTAAATGTAAGACGTTTGTAAGTGAGGTGTTAGCTGCAGACGTAAGGTTATCAACGGTGTTTTGTACAATCGGTAAGCCTAGGTTTGTTGCCCGATAAATTATAGAGAGTGATACTGAAATACGGTATTTAATGTAAACCACATGCTCCTAACGACCCTATGTAACATTGTACCAAGTTTAAAAAAAACTGGCTGGTTGTACCAAGTTTAAAAAATGTTGTGTCAAAAATCGCGATTTTAGTTTTGATCAACCCGTACATGCCACCAGTCGTTTTACGACTCAGGTAAGTTTCCGAACCGAACTGAAGTACAGCTAAGCTGTAAAAATACTCGTATCTTATACGGAATGGCCAAAAACCGTGAAAAAAGTACTTGACTCCATGTAATTTGAAAATTTAACTACCTTAAGTGCCATCCACTCCTGCAATCTTGTAACATGGGTAAATTAAAATACTAAAGCAAAACAACAGTCTTTTATCCTCAGAATCTTCTTACTATAAAATATCCGAACTCTCTATGATATTAACCTTACATATAGTAAAAATGAGTTACATTGCTCGCCACTTATGAATTTACAAAATTGTTACAGCTAACAATCAGTAATGTTTAGTAAAGTACTGTCTGTACACGGGTCGTTACACCGTCCAGATCAACTGTGTCCGCGCGGCGAGTTGGCGACCTGCCGCGACCTGAGTCGACCTGCTCAGGGCTCCCTCAGACATCAATACTCAGGGATATTCTTAAAAATTTAGACAACATTAAAGGCGGAAATAATCCTTCTCATTGCTATCATCGTTTATTTGTTTATTTATTTTAATGAATACAGTTAACCCCATTTACATAAATTAATATTAAGATACTCAGTCAAGCATCTCTCTCACAGAATCTCAAGCACTGTGTTAATAAGTTCACCCATTCATCCACAAACAAATCACACTCAGGATTGATGTCTAAAAAAGCATTAAGCCAGGTTAGCATTAGTATTGGTGACAAGGCACGGGACACCGTACATCTGAGGTCGCAGATTATTTTTATGCACGTTGTATGGTTTGAGGAATTATCTCCCATTTCACATACCTCATATGGTACCACTAGACCTCTTATCGATAGGTCGAATAGAAATTGTGGGTGTATAATCAGACACGGTTGAAGAGGACTCTTTTCATAATACAGTGAAAAGTTCGTAATGATTGTTTTTTTTATTGCCGTTTTAGGCAGACGAACTAGCTGCCGCCTGATGGAAAGCGGCCACCGCTGCCCATAGACCTTCGCAGTGCCAGGAGTCCAGCACAACAAAGTCGCTTCCTACTTTAAAGAGAGATTGATTTCTAATCTCATTTCTAAGCCCATTTCCTTTCTTGGTTAATAATTTAATTGCGAGTCGCAGACTTCAGTGTCTCTAGACAATAGGCGCTTCTTCAGGACTTCTTCAGACTTTGGCTTACGGAAATCACAGACACTGGAACCTGCAGTTTGACCTGGTCTTGGAGTGGTATAAAACGCTAGTGTGGTAATCAATAATTTAGCTGAATGGAGCCTTGGTTAGATGTCATCGAAATGCTTTTAGCATTTACATACATACCTTGTCAGAAACTAAGCCTTGATACAAAAAAGCACAAAAATAAAATGAAAATGCGATGCATGCAAGAACTTCTGATTCCAAATGAATGTACATAACTTGAGGAAGTTTTCACTACTGTTTTATTTAATAGTATCGACGGATACACTTTAATTCGCCAGTGAAAAGTCTGAATTTTCAATTTCCGAAAAAGGCATCGGAGCCAACCTAACCAACACCATTATTACATTGCAACAAACGATATTCAACCCAGATTCAAGCTCAAAAAGCGCCGTATCAGTAAACCTCGTCTCCCAAATGAGATCCGTAAAACAACCACCCGAAATACCCCAATTAAAATTCCAACTGATTAAAATCCCTCGTACGGAAACCCATTAAAAGGTAACCGCAATAGGTCCTCCCATCAAGTATGCACCGGGGATTGAATCACTGTTGAATGTCATTTAAGGGCGAGACCAAGGCACTGACACGCTATTACGGCACATGTTAGACAAAATGTCACACGCACAATGGCGCCGGTGACATTCAAATTTTCTGTGACATTCGGCGAGGGTCGACGAGGGGGACAGGTAAGTATTATGAGTTTTAGTTAATGGTTGTGTCAAGCGGAAGGCATGAGTTTGATTGAGAAATAATTGTAGGTTGAATTGAAAAGGTACTGTAGGCTTATTTGTTAGGTATAATTACTGACTCTTTGACTAAGATGTGACAATTCAATTGGGAAGTAAATTTTATCATGGGAAGTAATTTAGATTGTTTAGTACGTATCATAATTATTGATGTTAAGTGAAACATTGCTACACTTTTTGCTATAAATGTAATAAAATAACATTATGTTGTCTGCGCTTTCCGCAACTTAACATTGTTCGAGTAGTCACATCTGTGATAGAGGGAGATAAAACATTGTTATTTGATTTTTTTTGCGGAATAATATTTGATACAATTAAGCTTAGATACAGTTAATTTATTGAAGATATATACTCAATCACCACGTGTAGCACGAGAAAATTCGGTCATAAAAAATCATCAAGAAATCATTGGACAGCCAGGGATAATAGCACGAACCGTGACAGATAATAATTGTCTCTTACCAGTCGACACTTTATCTACACTACGCTGTACTTACCATCATGTAGTACTCGGTGCAGCAGTAAAAAATAAAGGCAAAATGTCGAAAGGGTTCAAGAATTCCCCACACACTAATAAATTCACAAGGCACGCTGTACGCTGAGAAAGTACGTTTCTATTTTCAAAGCACACGTTTTATCGACATATATTATTCAGCGTACACATCTGTTACTCCCTTAACATGTGACGCGGTGCAAGTAATAGGTTTTTGACAAAAAGTCTAGGTAGGTTGTTAAGTGCTAGATCGTTGATGTACTCGTATATTTATACAGACCGATCTATGTAAATCCTACTATTACCCTCAATAGACCAGGAGCCCGTGACCGCCAGACTTTCATCATCATATAAATACTGAAAGTTTGTCTGAACATTCGAGGTTCGTTTCGGATCATAGAATAACCCCCCTGTGTCCGTCACATTGACCGATACTATCAGAAATGATCTTCATGCCAGGTCTATGATGGTAAGTGGAATTCAATACAAATACATCATTATTTGTTATGCTGAGCAGCTTAAAACCAGTCATACAAGAGTTAAACCCGAAATGCGACAAACTTACATGGGTCATGACCGATTTTCTACTATTTATGTATGTTATCTTTACGTACGTCGTACATATATCCTACCGCCAGAAAATAACAATCCTTCAGCACAAAATCCTTAAGCAGCCAACATCAGCGTCCGAATGGGAAAAACAAAGCGTTTCATTTAATAACCCATAGTAAAATAGAAGCAATGGGATCTAGCCTGGCGCGACGCCAGCGGTAGTACGCGGCTCGTGAAATTTTCAGCGGCCCGAAAGAACTACTGAAACTTTTATCGTGACCTACAGTAAGTTCGGAGCCTGCTTTTTATGTTAACTTACGCTCGATGTTTGTATTATATTGTGGCGCAAAGATACGAGTGTTCATATCGATCGTGGCAATGTACCTCGTTTATGCCTATTTTTCTATTTTTCTTTATCTAGGATTTGTATTTTTTTCTTCTAGTACGAAATAATTGTTGTACTGCCCCTAATGGTGAGCACAGTAAGATCCAGATATTCATTTACATCTCGCTACTCAACATAATTATGCCGCCCTGTTCAATCAAAGGCTCAGGATTATAAGAATTAGAAAACACGTAGAAGGGCAAATGCAGTATGGTAACACGGCACAGATAGAAACTAGAGAAGCTCTTTGTCTAGACCTGGTCAATAATTATACTGAAATAGTCGATCTTATCATCCATCAGCCTCTAATCATCACTTACGAACATAGGCCTATTCAAAATTGGGTCATTCTTAACACCGATGTGCCTACCTCATCCAGCTGCTCCAATTAATTTAACCAGATATTGGGCATTAGATCGACTCACACTATACTTGACTATACAGAGTCACCATCCTAAAACTTTTCGACTACCACAGAAGTTATGTTAGTGACAAATACAGCAAAAATTGTCCGGCAACCAACCCAGGCAAATAATATTTTTGGAATACAAAAAGTGACACAACATACATTGTTCGGTCGAATTTCCGAATGTGTGAGTGACGGACTGTCAACGACTACAATATCCGGACTCCGGAGTAAGTGAAAACATAGATATATGTCAGAGAATGAGTGATAAATTGTCATAGTCAATGCGAGAATGAGAATGCGTCAGAGTGAATTAATGTGCAATTGAATTAGATGAAATTAAGAACAATTTGTATACATTGTCTATGATCTTTTGGCGTCTGAATGCGTCGTTGTCATGCTGTTGTCAAATTCTTAAGAACAGGTTTTCTCTATTCACATTATTATTATTAATAGACATATTAATACTATTAGATTACGAGTATAAATGTTTGTCGTTTATATTATGAAAACATATCTCAAACGTCGCGTTAAATACACATTTTTTTAAATTTCGATTGTAGTTCCAAACCCAACACGCCAACAGAATTAGATTAATTAGAGAAGTGATTGGCTTAAACAATAAAGCACCGTGGGAGTAAATTAGACTGAAAGAAATTAATGGGTACATAAATAGGGACTAAGTTAGTAAATGAGATTGTACTACTCTAAGTTTATTTCTTATATTTAATTATTATGTATCTAAAAATAAATAAATAAATAAATAAACGAGAGACCGAATGAATAAACAATTAATAATATATATGTTAGTGAGACAGTATTCGAGTTTTTCACAAATTCCAATATCCCAATTCAAGCCACAAACCAAAATACAATCAATGTTCGGGACCTAAAAAAACTCCTTGAATATTCTTATTGGGTAGTCAATAGAAGCAGTTGAGCCGGCATCGAATTGACAAGGTCCCGAACTCCGCACCGGCGTTGGAGCCGAGCCAACGCGGCATAAACAGTTTTAAATAACCGTGTAGATATCGACTCGATTTGGTTGTTTTCTTTTATTGTTCACACCTTGTTGCGAAGAGTTGGGATCTTAATGTTGGTTGTTTTATTATCGCGACTGCCTGCATAGCGTAGTTGTATTACGGTACTAATTCAAAGATGAGGTCTCGGGTTTGAATCCCTCGTCGGACAAAGTGGTAATTAATGCTTAAATTATCAGCCCGGAGTCAGGAATTTGTGCTCGAAACGCCAAAAGGCTCGCCCCCTGTCACATCATGGGACGGAACATACAAGGCCAAATGTAAGTGTCATGGTGGCGCATCAGCCTACCCAATCTGGGAAAAAGTCGTGATGTTTATGTATGTATGTCACATACATAGTCCTAGCCCCACACTAAGATCGAGTCATGTGTCATGAGTATCAGGAACTACGAGACCTTTCGATCTCACATACGAGTACATTGGATCACACAAATATTTGTTTCAGTGCGGGGATCGAATCCGCATACGCTACCTCACATTTCCCGTTGAACCTAGCCTAACCAACTGCGCCACGGCCGTCGTGGCTATCCCACATGGTAGATACTGTATCTGTACTGCAGATCAGATGAAGTGCGTGGTGGCCTGTTGGTAAACGGACCAGACGCGGCTGCCTACATGCTCACGGTGGTCGCGGGTTCAAATCCCAGGGCACACCTCTGACTTTTCGGAGTCATGTGTGTATTGATAGTCAATCACCACGCACTATAACGGTGAAGGAAAACATCGTGAGGAAACCTGCATACCATAGCGATTTGTATAAATTTCTATGGTATGTAAAAGTCCGCCAACCCGCATTAGGCCAGCGTGGTGGACTAAATGGCCTAACCACTCTCAATCGTACTCTCGATTGTAAAGGAGGCCCGTGCCCTGCAGTGGGTCGTATATGGGCTGATACAATACAATACAATACTGCAGATCATACTGACACTCATCATCAGGTAGTATCGTCGTCATTTTGTCGTGCCAGTATAAATAAAAATAACGACACGATCGTCTTTCTATCAGAATTGAGTTATATCTCCTCAATTCACCTATCTTCTCAAGATCTACCTACCAACCGCATTGTCTACAACACAACAGCTCCACAACAATGTTACTACAATAACAAGCCTAATTCAATTGAACCTAACAATTAATTCGCGTATCGGAGCGCATAATCCGCGCGCCGTGTCAAACGTAATGCCTGCATAAATCAAACATCACAATGGAGAGACAATGGGGCGTGGATGACCCGGCCGGGATCGAACCTTGTACCCCTGGCGCGGGGCCAGGAGGTTAATCATCTGTCAGACGTCGCCCCGTGAGATATTGCCTTTGAGCTCTGAATAAGATTCTGATACGGTCACTTGAATGTAATTTTGCCGGCTTTGCTGGGCGAAAATAGTGTAGTCGTGTTGTTGGTTTTCTGGTAGCCTATACGAGCAATGAATAGCGAATTTCGGCGTTTGAATCCCAGATCGGGCATGTTGCTTGGTGTATTTCAATTTATTTTTATTTTTATATGATGCAATTTATGTGCAACATGCATATGCTTGTCCCCTGTTGGGCCTTAAGTAAGCTCAATAAAATGTACCAATCTTAGAGTAGGCCCTTGTCGTCGATGGAACATGAGTGGGCTGATACATTACGTAACAGCGTACATATAATAACTCATCACAAAACATAACAATAAAAACGCCAGAAGCACTTAAACATTCGAAATTAATTTGAAAACCGAATGGCCCACTTCAACAAACTATTTGAGAGCACCAGTTTTAAGTGGCAAGTAGCAGGCTACGGAGTCGAATTAATTTCAAGAAATTACACTGGCCACCCTTCTTCTTAAGTTGAAAATCCCATCTTTAATTACACGGAAATCAGGTGGCGGCGGAATTAACGCCCCTCCCCCCTCCACGGCCTCCCGACGCCCCCTTCAGCCTTTATACCTGCCCGGCCGCGATAACGCTCCGATATTTTAAATACACCTGGATATGGCTGTGACTGGAACTGTTTCATATAAAATAAATATTAAAATATTGGTCTTGTAATGATGAGGTGTTTTAGATTTACTTAAAATTTCTCAATATGTGATTCTAATTTAAATGGGATTTTCTTGCGTGTGAGAGGGTTTTGTAAGGACTTCTATTCGATATACAGATGGCGCGACAAGCTTTACATTTAGGTAAGGAGGGAAATAAACTCAGTGAACTATGGATGCCACTAGTTAACCTATTCAGAAAAGATCTATTTTAGCAGTCGACTTTTCACCACTAACCTAAAAATTTCCAATATCAGGGAGACTTGTCGAAGAACGAAACCGATCCGATCAATATTGCACAAAAGCTGTTACTTATACAAAACCATCGTGGTCACCGCATTCACATTGTGTTCAAAACTGAACACAAGTTTAATTAATAAAATATTTAAAGAAATCTCGTCACATCCAGCCGACCAGCAATCCGCACGTAATTCTAATACCAACGAAATCGGAATCGCTAAGAATTGTTAATTTTAAATTTCGCCAACAGACACTGGAGCCGAGTCGGATGCTGCGAGAAACTCAATTACCGTGACGCCGGCGTAAATAAACACCGGGATATTTATGCTTTCATACTAGCTAACCGTTTCCAATTAGCACACAGTGGATTTGCTAACAAAATTACAATATTGTTTGTGTGGATACATTTTTCTTCTGTTATTAGCTAGCCATTTGTAGATTTATCTGGCTGTAGCGTTTCTGATTTAAGCATACATGTGCTCGTAATCTTCTGTGATCGTGATTTTATTAATCTGTTGGTTTTGAGTATTGCCAGTAGGCTTGTATATGTGGAAATGGAATGGAATGGAGGCCAAGAAGCGGAAAGCGCAGCGTGGGACGTCCGCTCACTAGGTGGTCTGACGACCTGGTAAAGGTCGCAGGTCGTCGCTGGATGCAGGCTGCCTCCAACAGGTCACTGTGGAAATCATTAGGAGAACCATATGTTCAGCAGTGGACTTCCTTTGGCTGATGGATTGGATTGATTGGATTGTATACATGTGCCTTCTCCATCAATACATTAGCAATTTTATCCGCCAGGCAGGGCTATCAGGCAATATTTTCAAGTAAATCCGTGCATATATGGGTTTTGATACATAAGCTCCCTCTAAGGAGTCCCAAACCAAATCTTTTATGCAATTATAGACAGTGAAACCTAAACCTATCAATATAAACTCAAAATCTCCAATAAGAGCAATCGTTACCACCAACAATACTAATTCAATCTACGCTGTGGCCCCGCAAATACCTACTGTAATAGAATTTGAGCATTTGAGCCGATTGTAGGGAGCAATAACACCGGCCGGGCCCGATAAAGACTTCCTTTGTAATTGTACCGGTAATGGCATGTTTAATGTCCACCCCGCTTGAAAGAAAAGTGGCCTTCTTAAACAACAGACAATTACTGGAGTTTTGTTACATGCTCATTTATTTCGAAGGTGTTTGAAGTTAATTTAGCGAAGTATTGGTAAATGAAAAATATAAAAACGATCAAAATCGTAGAGGGCTGCTAGATGCGGATTGGGTTCTAAGCAGAACGATGAATTCTTTGGAAAAAGTAAGAACCTACCTAGCATTTACAAAGATAAACGAAGAAATAGAAGATAAAATGATGAAGATTGAGATAGGTTACTGAATAAAATTGGGTGCTAGGAAATGGATGAAATCTTATGGAAAATTTAAGTGTACCTCAGGATAGCAGTTTCTAGTGGCTAATGATCATAGACGTGAATGATAAATAAGTTGACCACTTAATATTAAGCAATACACAGCTGACTATAATAATAATCACAGAATCAGTGGAAAATCCTATCCATTCGTTATGATGTCTGAATCCAATGCAATCATCAACTAATACTTATATGTGATGGATTTCTCACTTTTATGTAGAATGGCTTCTAAAATAACATACCTGGCGGAATAAGGAATAGTCAACAAAATCAATATTGGTGTGTTAATTAACTAAAGCATTTGAAAATCAGAGACGACTTTACATCAAAGCTAATGAAGTAACAGGAAGTCGCGGAACAAACAGAAATGTGCTAAATACTCAAAACTATGTCGGATACTAAATATCACAAATGAAATTAGAATACATAAACCGTAAATATCTTGACAAACGTGTGTTGGAATTAAAATAATGTCAGCTAATAAATTATCTTTGTTCCTATAAATTTGTTCATAGTAGCAATAGAACGAAGGCTCAGTGTCACTGAACGCGCTATGGCTCTCCATATGGCTATGCTCGGTATTTCCCTACGAGATCGAATCAGGAACTAGGAGATCCGTAGGAGAACAAAGATTACCGACATAGCCTAAAGGATTAGCAAGTTGAAGTAGCAGTGGACTTCCTGTGGCTGAAGAGAGAGAGAGAGAGAGAGAACAATAGAACTAAACTAGCAAAATCATAAATGCTCACTAATGTCCGCTTCTTACACAAATTTTTGACGCCATCCAAAAGGTGGCAAGACACAGTATTTTTTTTGGTAAATCACACGATTTATTGAATTTTCTACAGGGCAAGAATGTCCTGATTGGACCGACCTCCTTTGCGATTAAGAAAAGTTTAGGCTTTAGCCCACCATACTGGTCCAACGGACGTAACATATCTTTGAACCTCTTTTCGCGATTTCTTCGCTTAAATAGATTTTCTCACGTTGCTTTACATTATAGTACCGAATACAAATAAAACACACGTTTACTTGGTAACCTTGTAGATCCCAAATAAACCGCCATCTATATACCCAAGCCCACCGGCAGAATTTTTAAGACACCATCAAATACGGCAGCATTACTTGGAGCTCATTCGGCCCTAATACCGGTGGCTCATTAAATAAACTATACACGCGCACCCCGCTCCGGTATAACTATTCAAGTTTATTAGTCGTGTCTATAAAAGGGGCAGGGGTCGTAAACTCGCCTCGTACGGCCATACACACTACATTGTTTTTAATCTTTCTCGGACGGTCTGAGGTGGAGGAGGAAGCGGATTGGCAAAGACGGTGTTGATAGTGGTTGAATGTACGAGTTTCTATCACCATCTGCATTTGTAGAAAGTATAGTAGCTTTTGCGAGGATAAACTGTCATAATTACCGGTTCATACTTGCATCACGATGCATATTTATAATATTTTATTTCTGTACGTTTGTCTTAGTACCTATCTTTGTTCCAATTGATTACCCTAATTCAAGAAATAAATGAAAGCCCTATGAATCACATACTAATTACTCCCTTGGCTCCTGCAATATGTTAAGGCAACGCATCCACAAAAAACAAAGTATTCTACAACCTCCCATCTGATCCGCATCCTTGATTAACACCATCCAAACTAATATCACATAAAATTCGCTGCCCTCCCATCCTTTACTCCACACTCAGCAGCAGAGCTGCAAACGTCCACTACACTCGGCACAATTAAATGTAAACTCTGTTGCGCCGCAGTAAAACCCTGCTGGTAACATTGTCCGGCGTACGTGTCATATCCGGGAGGCAGCCGCGCCGTCGCTTTATTGAGCATTGATTTTCCATGCTTGTGGTTGATGGTTTGCTACACCTGCGATTTTGGGATGATTAAAAAGGCATTTCGATTCACGTACAATTTGAGCTACGTGTTAAATAATAAAAATATCAGGCTGGGTAGAGTAATGCTAAATATATTAAACATTGATATTTGAAGTCCCAGATTAGCACAGCATCAAACAGAGACGTTTTAAGCCCTGTCTCTGATATACTTACTTACGTTTGTGTTTAAAGTTTGCAACATCTGCAATTTGGGGAGAATTAAAAATGAATTCGATGGCTTGATTTGATCTACGCCTTCGAAAATGCATTAACCCGACAGGTTTAGTTATTGAGATTGTGGTAATAAACTGGCTAGTACGAAATCTATTAAGTCAAGCACGTAAATCGCTATTTTAATAGAGCTTTAAGGTGTCTGCCTAGTACCATGCAGCATACCAAGATTATGTTACTACTAAGGAACTTCACCGGCTGGTAGCGACGGAATGTTCTAGTGAGGAGAGTTGATTAAGGTGCGTTGCTAGCCTTTGGGAATAGAATATGGCGTTTACATCTGGGGGGTTACTCTGTTCTCCGAGGCGAAGTTCGAATGTTTTCGACGTTCGTCGTCCACGTATAAGCTAAAAAAATCCACTTTAAAAAATCAATACTATTCTTTATAAAACTTATAATTCACCCAGAACTTTGCCCATGGTTACAACGTACGATAGAGGATTCGAACATTTTAAAGAGTATTTAGGCACATGCGTACAGTTTTACGTACGACGTTCGAACATTCGTCATCGTGTCGGAGAATAGAGTAAGCCCAATGTAAACATTAGGGCGTGTTTACACACATTATTGGATAGTGCGTGGTGGCCTGTTGGTAACGGACCAGACGCAGCAGTCAACATATTCATGATGGGCGCTGTTTCAAATCCCAGGGCACGCATCTGACTTTTCGAAGTCGTGTGTGTTATGATAATCAATCACCACGTACTATAGCGACGAAGGAAAACATCTTAAGGAAACCTGCATACCATAACGATTTGTGTAAAAATATATGATATGTAATATCAGCCAAACGCACTAGACCAATGTGATGGGCTATATGGCCTAACCCCTCTCAATCGTCCCCTCGATTGTAGAGGAGGCTCGTGCCCATCAGTGGGACGTTTAGGAGCTGATAAAGATTGGATATTCGGATACCAGTTGTTGAACTGAATGTGACAACATCACCCCGATGGAGCAGACCTATTCACTTCAATTTGTACTATTCTACATTCTACCTGCATCCCTTGCAACAACATACCTATCGACCACAACACAATAACCACCCTCAAAACACAGCCTATATACCAATACCCCGCAGTCACATAACTAAGAGGATTACCGACAGGGGGGTGAAACAAAACGCGAAGATTTTAAAACTGCCATGAATTATTGAGCATTACGTGTAATACTGCACAAAACAATGCAAATGTATGTGCATATAAACACGGGGGAACATCGAGGGTCACGACACTTTGATATCTCCACGTTTAATTCATTTGATCTCGGAAAATAAGCCCTCTTGAAGGTTTTTTCTGCTTAAAATGAGTGCTGGGGGACTTTTTTGTCTTTAATAAATTGGAAGCGTGTAAATCTTCTTCGTGTGCTTTATTATTTTTTTATCTAAAATTGAATTCTCTTTCTCGGAAAGTTACGGGTGGTATACTCGTAGTGCAATCAAAAGGAAATATCCACTACCCAAAGATAGTTCATTTTCGCTAAAAGGGCTGAGCCCAAAACGTGATACACTTACCTGAATCTATATTCATAATCGTATAGGTTATAATCTTTAAATTGAAAACCCACGACTTACGAGTTACGACTAATTAAAATGTAGCGAGTGTCAAATACTTATTTTATTTATTACCCGCAATAATAACCAGGAATGCTTAATGAATCATTTTATTAAAAACAAAAGTAATGTAATTTATGAAGTAGAGGAATTAACATCACTTACACATAGGTTAACCACAAATCGGCGTAATTTCGGACAAGTTAAAAAATATATACTGTACTTGTGAAGTTTTAAAAATAGTTTTTGTTAAGACTTAATATAAGAGCACCTAATTTATTTTATGCCAAACTTTTATAAATCATTCGTAAAGAAATATGTTTATGATGCTACATTGAACTTTGAATTGATTTTCTTACCCCAAATGCATTAGAGTGACTTACTTCTCTTTATCGTGGCATATCGTCAAATTTACAAAATTAAATCTTCTATCAAAATCAATGGTTTTTCATTACTATTGCAATAAATACTTGTCTAGAAACAATACGAAAAACCTTACCTTATACCATAAATTACATTCAGAACAAAAATCGTAAGAATTATGAAAATAACTCTCTCATTGCGTTCTCAAAGCTAATTACGTGTACATGGTTACTCTAGTTGCACATAACAAGCATTAAAACGCGCTATCAGACAGATGTGCAAACGAGACAACAAAGACACTCCCGAGACAATGAGTGATGAGCGCGGATTATTGTGTTTACATCTCACGACTCCGTTACGATATGTCGGAATGAAATTATCAGATAAATACCTTTTTAAAATTAAATTTAATATGAAATACTCCAACAGGTCACTGTGGAAATCATGAGGAGAGGCCTATGTTCAGCAGTGGACTTCCTTTGGCTGATGGATGGATGAATGGATATGAAATACGAACGCTTCGATAATTATTATCTAGAGAGGCGAATACAATATCATGTAGTGTTAATAACAGACAAATTGTGAATGTTTCTCCCGTGTAATATAAGTGAGGTTTACAATCAGTCTAGCGACGTGTTCGCTTCTTAATACTAGGTAACAAAAAAAAAATATACTTCAAAATTATTTCTAGTATCGATATTTTATACTTAAACTATGAAAAACAGAGTCCTGGCTGACCTTATGCGTTGTTAACAACGAAACCTGTTCAATCATATGTGTGATGACGACTTTCAAGGGTGGAGAAAAAAATATTAAAATAGCGGATATGCTTACAGACGTCCACCCACTAGGTGGTGAGACGACCTGGTAAAGGTCGCGGGACGTCGGTGTATGCAGGCTGCCTCCAACAGGTCACTGTGGAAATCACTGGCGGAGGACTATGTTCAGCAGTGGACTTCCTTTGGCTGATGGGTGATGATGTTGATGATATGCTTACGGCATTTCCCGTCAATATTACCCGAGACAGTGCTACCACACGTAATCAGCTGCCTCATTCAAGACTATAAATAAACACAAAACATAACACATTTCATAAAGATAATAACACTAAAAAACTACCTCGTGCGATAAGGCCGCCACTTATGCTGATATTTTTTGTGTAATTTCGTCAATGTATCTACACATTCGTATACAACTACAGCTGCTTAACTCTCTCTCACATTTCAGCCAGAGGAAGTCCACTGCTGAACACAGCCCTCCCCCACGGATCGCCAAATAGACCTGTTGGAAGCGGCCTGCATCCAGCGATTTCCTGCTAATTTGCTTCTTAACTAGTAACATATAACTAACTAGAGGCCCGTCGCAGCTTCGCCTGGGTGCAGATGTTTTCTAATTATATTCTAAACCAGGTACATTGTACAAACTGGGACATCCTGTATATGTATTATACATATAAACCTTGTATTGTGCAATAAAGTATTAAATAAATAAATAAAAATACCCAAAAGTTACAGCACGGACCGAGGCGACGTCCACAACTACCACGTTCAACATCCACGCTCACTTAGCACAAAACATAATAAAAAGAAGCAAACTCGCCAACAAACTAAAGAACGCGTTAACATGTAGTTACAAGCTTGCCAGCTGATAAAACTTTACTCAGTACAACGTTGTATTTCATTATATAAACTTGTAATACGAGCGAGAACTTACGTAGAAGCCGGGAGGCTTCGGCCGAAGATTATATAAAATGTGCTGTAAAACTAACTTATTTCTTTATTCATTTCGTGTGACTAGTGGCCGACTTAGCACGAAATTTTTTAAGTCGCTTGTAACTTTACTGGATAATGTTAACTGCGGCTGTTTAGTTTGGACTCAGGCCAGAAGCGTAATGAGACCACGGAGACGTCAACTTTGGGTTTTTTAACAACACGAGTTCAGATAATGTTACTATAATCGTTATATCATTCTTATACATGAACTGTTATATCACTTAATACAAAATGTTTTTTAGGATTGATAAGGATTAGCTTTTAATCGACCTGATTGTTTGCGGGTATATGTATGTACTTCTGAAATATAAGAATATTAAAGTATATTTGTATAAATTTCTATGGTATGTAAAAGTCCGCCAACCCGCATTAGGCCAGCGTGGTGGACTATATGGCCTAAGCACTCTCAATCGTACTCTCGTTTGTAGAGGAGGCCCGTGCCCTGCAGTGGGTCGTATATTGGCTGATACAATACAAAAAAAAAGTATATTAAATTCAGTAAGTTCATGAATATTCTTGTAGTAAATTCTTTTGTATGTAAACTTTTCGACGCTACAATACTTCAGTATTAACACGAGCGATAGTTTAACACGTACGTAATATCATAGTTGGAAATATGTCAAGGCATCTAAATACCACAATATATATATTTTTTTAAATAAATCAGATCAGACGTCTTTGGAGAAGGCCTATGTACAACAGTGGGCTTCCTGCGGCTGAAGAAAGAGAGAGAAAAAATACACAGAGAACTTACTATACCCAACTTAAAATGCTCTAATTAACCATTTCATAATGTCGTGTCGTACTCGTGACGTGTCATATGAAAGCTACGTACAAGTAAACTTGGCTTCAGTGAATCACGCCACTGAAACGGACATTTGTGGGCAAATTAACTGAAACACAAGTAAATATATGTGAGTGAGTAACAAGCCGCATTTAACTGCACCAAATTCCCGAAGGTCCACGCGATTATTAGCCTAATTATTGTATTGTATCAGCCCATACACAACCCACTGCAGGGCACGGGCCTCCTCTACAATCGAGAGTACGATTGAGAGTGGTTAGGCCATATAGTCCACCACGCTGGCCTAGTGCGGGTTGGCGGACTTTTACAAACCATAGAAATTTATACAAAACGCTATGGTATGCAGGTTTCCTCACGATGTTTTCCTTCACCGTTATAGTGCGTGGTGATTGATTATAAATACACACATGACTCCGAAAAGTCAGAAGTGTGCCCTGGGATTTGAACCCGCGACCACCGTGAACATGTAGGCAGCCGCGTCTGTCCGTTACCAACAGGCCACCACGCACTTCATTAGCCTGATTATACACTGTTTAAACTAGAATTGGACCATATCAGGTGCTTGTCCTACATTTACACAAATTGATTAAAGCTTTTCCAGTCCTTAACATACAGGGTGATATTGGCATAAATACCGTATGTCACTATCATACTGTATACTTAAATAATCTTACACCTGTATCTCGGAAGATGTAGACAGCAGTACTACTACCACCACCCACAGTTTTCCCAGTTTTCCTTGGTTGCCAGTTAATCTATCTATTTTCCTTGATAACTTCTGTGGCGCAGTTGGTTAGACGTCGGCTGTGAAATGTGAGGCCACGGGTTCGATCCGATACATATTTGTGTAATCCACAGGTATTTGTCTCGGGTCTGGGTGTTTGTGAGACCGAAAAGTCTCTCGTAGTTTCTGATAGCCACGACACAAGACTCGATCTTAGTGTGGTCACGACTATGTATGTGACTGTTGGGTGTCATGAAATAAATTTTAAAATACAATAAAACCACCTAATTTCGTCTACTACTCGTAGTAAAAATAAAATCGCCCGGATAAAAATGATTTACGTGGCGAAATTAATTGTTTTGACAGCGCCGGAGTCGCGTACAACGCGTTTAAATTGTACACTCGATGTGTTTTACGATCTATGCCGCCGAGATGAATAAATATCTGACGCGGAACTACAATGTGCTTTTACGGTTCTGTTATTTAATTTCGCAAGTGAATTCATTAACATATTAATTGTAGTGGATACGAAATAAGCGGAAGTATAGCGGGGAGATGTTTCAAATACTGAAATACATGTCTGGTATAACCACTGACTATTCGAGATATTTGTGTACTTATAGTTATAATGAACACTTTCTCATTTTAATGATTTATATCAAAATAAACACACACACACGCACGCACGCACGCACACACATACTTTCTTGTCTGTTTTAATTTAGATTTTGTTACATTATTTTATCACGTTAATTTAACTGTCATATTACGAGTATAATAAAGCCTATAAAATCGAATGTTACTAGGAGGGACTAAAAACTGCGACACGGTTATAACTAACGCAGTTATTATAGCAACATTTTTATTGTTTCGTTATTTGTTGTTTCATAAATAAATTTTTATTTAATATATTTTTTATTTTCGGCAGATATACATTATCAGAAACCCTACAATCTTAGAAGTTCTTTACTTTAATTTCAAAGAAAGTCTTGTAAGATCATTAGCTATCTTACAGTAAGATAGCTAATGATAATAGTCTTCTAAATTAGTAGAAGCAGCGACCTAATTTTCTCGTATTTGACTATATTATCCTACTTGACAAAATCCTTAAAGATCATTACACCACTAACAATCTGAGAGTACAGTGTCCGAATCACATATTTTTGAAAATTAATATAAAATATTTTCCGAAATTAATTACTTCGACTGCTCTACAATCTTAACAGAAAAACCAATGAATCATCGGCGAAAAAGGAAAGGTTTCGCTAAATCTCTCGCGTATCTCCGAAGGTGCGACGAGGCTGATTTATGACGCGTCGCGTAATTTATCGGCGAGGTGTGATTAAACCTTTATAGCTGTTTGACGTCGCGAATATGGGCCAGCCTGGTGACCCGTCCCGAATACTAATTTATGTCTGTATCCCTCTATAGCCTATAGTTGGGTAGGGACCTCGTGTGTTATATGAAGTGGGTTAGGTCTTATATCCCCTTATCACTATATAGTATAAAACAAAGTCGCTGCCAGTTGTTTGTCTGTCCCTATGTATGTTTAGATCTTTAAAACTACGCAACGGATTTTGATGCGGTTTTTAATAGATAAAGTGAGTCGATGGAGTGATTCAAGAGAAAAGTTTATATGTACGAGTATAATACTGTGGTGTGGAGTGGAATCAAAAAACATCTGCACCCAGGCGAAGCTGGGATGGGCCTCTAGTATTATATAAAATGGGTCTAAGGTCACCACTGGCCCAATATTTCATGGGTATTGCATAAGAATTTAGTCTAATGTAAACAAATATGGCCTATTCCATTAAAAGTCACGACAAGTTGAATTCTTATGCCACCAATTTCATCCCCTGATTTTTATCAACGTGGAGCTATAGGCAGACGAAGTTTCAATAATGCAATTAATACTTCTACACATCAGTATATTAGATGATAAATTGTTATGGAAGCGTAGAAGATTGCGCATTAGTTTACTGTTTGATGTACGAGTAATTAGTAATTACACACAATACACGAATGTGTATTTTTCCCAATATTTTTTACGACCTAAGAAAGAAAGAAAGAAAAACTGTTTATTTGTCACTAGCGAACAAAACGACGTACATATGCAGATTAAAAAAAAGACATAAAAATAAATTAAACATTTTAAAAAAAGATAGGAACATTTTGCACGTCGTGGCTGTGACTAGTAGATGATCACTCAGCAAAATGTTGCCTACTTTTTCTTATCTTCACAGTATGCGGAAAATAAAACAAAAATAAAACTCACCGCCTGTATAAAGAAGTCTTCGTGGAGCACGCTGACTATTCCGAAGTTGGTGAACTTGAACACCCTGTCCATGATCCACATCAGGTTGGGCAGCACCCCTGGGCGCGGGTTCCACGCGGACATCAGCATGGGCACGTCGGCGGTGCTCTGGTGGTTGGCGAGGACCAGGGTCCGACGACCGCTGCACGCTGCGGGCTCGTCCCCGGTCTCCATTACTGGAATAATAGAAAGTTTTAGGAAAATTGCTTCAGGTTATGTTGGTATAGCTTAGGGAATTATAGTGGGATGTGCTCTCAAGAATTAAATTGATGTATCTAGTCAATGTTTTTTTTTGGATCAGATCATATTTTGGATGCAGTAAATTCGCTTGCTTATCTGCAATGTAATAAACTTGAAGGCTAGTATCGTTAAAGGCACATATCTTGTTACTATGTACGCAAATGCGTTGTTATTCAGTTTCAGTCTATTTCGTAGGGACTGCCATAATATTGCCAACTTTAAATTATCAAATTCCATTTCTCGCCAATTGACATTCTATTTGGATAATACTGTAAGCAATTGAACATTTGGAAACATTGTAGCCACTTTGACGCGCCAATATAGAATACGCGAAGACGTCAAATACAAAAACACCAAGAAATTTCATCAATACCTCCCATTTACTATTCAACCCACCAATACTTCACCTAGCCAATCATCTCGCAAATTGCAATTCCCACTCCAGCACAACTCCATCCGAATGGAGACAAAATAAAAAACAGCGTCGCAACAAAATTGATTCCGTCGGGTCCATAATGTTTATGATTTCCATCCGTCACGGGGCTGGCGTGTTTCTTCCCAGTTTTACGAGCGATCTTGTCGAACATTCCCTCCAACGTTTTATTTACTTTATGCCCATGTGAAACCTATTGGGGGGAGCGCGCGAGATGGGACAGGCTGCGTAATGTATGAGATGGTAGGCATCGCTTTGGGGGATGGTTTAAGAGCCGCGAATGAATTTGTATTTGCTAGTATGTTGAATTTTATATCGCAAATGTTAGGAATAACTATCAATGTAATATAGGAATAACATACATGCATAACCTTCAAGCGTGTTCTTATAAATGCAGACAGGTTATCTCCAATTTTCTCAATCCTGACACACCACTTTCGCATCATCTACTTTAGTCTATCTGATGTATCAATAATCAAGTCAAAACTATATATTACAGTCTAATTATTTTGATTGTATTTCAGGTTAGATGAGACATCGGTCTTTACAGTGTAGCTGGCGGAGGGTGTAAGAGAAAAACCCAGAGTATATTTGTAAAGTTCTTTATCAAGAAATGGACTGTTATATCCTGAAAATGATGTCGAATAAAAATTCGGAGCAGTTTATGGCTCGATAAGTAAATTAATAGTTGTCAGTGTTGTCTATAATTCTATATACATGATATTCCGTGAAGATTTATTTATAGGTGCATAACAATAATTATATTGCACTACAATTACGATCTTGTAGATAATGCTTCACTGTCACGAAATAACATACAGCGGAAACAACGATGCCATTTTTTTCTTCATGTTGTTTCACTATAGAAATTTGAATCAATTGGTACACTTACTCTATTATTACCATTAAACATGACAATAAGTTCTATTTAATTTTCTACATTTACAAAAATATGTACAGCTATAAAATATACATTAAATTGTTTCATTTAAATCCATAAATTACCAACTATCCCAAAACCTCAACAGTCAATAGTCTATCTAGACAGCAATGACCTTAATCAGGAGTGAAGCAACTCTTAAGCTTTATCAATATCATCAACCTCAGAATCAAGAAGTCCACTGCTGAACATAGATCTCCTCTAAGACTATCTATATCGACATGTGGGACACAGCACCTTCCTACAATTTTTATCTACTCGAACGTCCCAACCGCTATAGTAGTTTATCAAACTGACGTAAGTTTTTTTAAAATATACCCTACTTAAACTGACATTAAGTTGACATTACACTGACAAACCTCTATAGAGGTCGGGACGTTCGGTAGTTATTACGTCGGCTGTCTCTCCTTAAAATCAACAGACTTTTATTCCTTTCAAAACCTTTTTGCCAATCAATTAATCTATCTAGACACCACAATTCATATCCCTTCACACTTCTAAAAAATATACCAAAAATAAACACTCATTTATACAGTATATTTCATCGCATTGACCAACCCGTCGCTGCGCGCGACACAGCTACCACCGCCCGCGGTCGCTCGGACCCACACAAAACGTTTACGTGCCCGCGCCGCGTTTAGTTCGCCCCTTCTGTTTGCCGTACGTGACACGAGACGGAGGCGGGACGGTTTCTGTAGCGTGTGCTTATGAAATCTTTCTCCAATGGAAATGTACATATTTCATGTGACGCTTATTGTTTTGCTGTTTACTAGCCAGAGCTGGATATAAAACGGTTGGTATTTTTATAGGGCCATCTTTCGAGATGTCAGTTGAAAATAATTTAAGCTACTCTATTATTACAGCTTTAATAATTGAAAATGAAGCAACATGTAGATCAGCTTATAAATTACATTAGAAGGAGCTGAAAACTAAAACATCCTAAACTTAGCAATGCAAGCATTTTAACGAAAACAAGATGTAATCCATGTATTGACCCTGATATTCGTGCATCTAATTATTGTTTATTTTTACCGTGTTGCTCTAAAATCCTATAATGATCTAACAATTACGTCAGCTACCAATCATTACACCAATCCAATCTAGCACATCTCGTAGTTACCAGACGTTAGTTACTGGTCAATTTAGCTGCAAAATTTACGTCACCCAGGGGATTGTGACGTAATGACTTCTGCCAGTCGACACTAACCGCAGTCGACAGCTTAATGCGCTGCCCGAGACATGGAGGCAGGGATTTTTGGCACTGCACTCCTCTACTGGTAAATAAATATTTTAAACTAATAAATCAGCATATTTTCACATTTTCCATGATGGATAAACAGTACAAAATACGTAACTTACAAGGTATATGATGAGGATAGAGAGGTTTTACACGATTGTCATTGTAATGTAGCCGTAAAATTTCATGTTTAAATTGCAACAATAACTAGTATATTTAGTTCACATTTAATGAGTAAAAAAATAACAAATAGAAGACATCGAGACATCAGAAGACATCGACAAATAACAAATATAGTTCGAGGCGTAGTTTTATGCAATAGAATGAACAAATCCGTATTATTTTACACAAAAACAGAGAAAACACGTCACAACAAATCTAAACCCTCAAACGCAATGCCCAGCGAACCCGAAAGCCATTTAAAGACCGATACGAAGAAGTAACATTAACAAGCACGCAACAGCATTACGTGTGTCGTTAAGGCCGGGGAATAAAAACCCTCTTTGAGGCAGCTCGCCACGTCAGCAATAAAAGGCTAGGTGTACCCTCCGTGGTACGTCTTTGGTAATTACTCGACGCGACCGCCTGAGGGTTGTCTCGATGTAAAGATGCACGGCTTTTGGATACGGTATTTGGATAGTAAAATATGAAATTTTTATTTACTATAAATATTGCTTGTTGCATTAAGTCCAAGAGTATACAGAATTCTATAAAGGGTAAATAAATTGATATTGTTAGCCTGATTGTCCATCTAGGATTTACCATCACATACATCACATAATATACTGCACCCAACGCGACGGTAAGAGCAATATCGTTCAGAAAGGGAGTTTATTAACAACAAAAAGTTATATCTTGCCCTTCAACATAACTATAGTAGCACGGACAAATACAAAACTGTTCCTGATACAGACACAGCATCGATATCTGGGAGAGGATAATTCATATTATCTTTCTCCATTGACCAAGATTGTAGGAATTCTTGTTTTATCTTAATCTTAATTAATGCACATCTTAATTTTATAAGTGGTAGAGCCACGCGGTTGCCAGTCATGACTCAGCATGAATGGGCAGGCTCATCCGGAGTGGTACCACTGTCTCACAGGAAATCGACGTGTGTTTCGTTCGGTGAGTGAATTTGCCGGATGCCCAATACCCCCGTTTCCTCCTCCCAACCTTATTCCTTCCCACTCCCCTCCCAATTGGGCCGGCAACACATCCATGATCCAGCGTTGTGGAGGTTCATGGACGGCAGTGATCACTTAGATGGTAAGTGATAAGGTGACCCGTTCGCTCGTTTACCGGATCAATGCAATAAAAAAAACTTAAGTACCAAAACATGAATTTTAAATACCACATCCCAAAACCCGTTTCCCATTTCCCGGTCCCTCTGCGGGGCCAGCGAATATCACAAGTTAATAAAGGCGTCTAATGAAGAGTTTTCTTTGAGCGACTAACGGTTTGCATTCGAGTTGCTCACAGACTTGCCCCTGGATTAATGTTGGCAGACTCTGGCGCTCAAAGGGCCTTTTAATAGTCCACCGAGATTACTATCCACGGGGACTGAAAAAAATTAAAATATATTAACGGGAATGACATCGGAGTGCGTGCAAGTCGAGTTTTGTATTCATCGCGAGGGTTTTGTAAAAATGTCTCATAATATTTACAGAGCTAATTATATGAAATGGAAAATATTTTAATGCACTGCGCCTGATTAAATGCTAGTTGATGTAATTACTAGACTACTTAAAATGGAAGTGCATTGGATTATTCCGGAATATGACACACTTGCGTTAGTCATTATGGGTGGTTTTATATCCTTTATATGGTGATCGCTATTAAAATGTACTAAAATCGTACCACCAGTAGACACTGGATAATTAGAAGAATATAAAATCTTCTGCCTTAATACTTATTATCTGTATAAGCAATGTACAGCATTCGACCTCGGAATACTATGTTTGTTGCAAGATTCGATAAAAAAAGATTAGAAAATAAAATCGGGAAAGCAAAAATATTTATGCTTCTATAATCTATGGTAAGTCTTCTATCATGAAATTATGAATAGAAAAAACATTAAAATAAACCCACTCGCGTGAAATCAAAATATTAGCCGAAACACCCACAATTTCGTAAAGGACGTAATCACCACCAAAACAACACAAATCTGTCGTTCCAAAACCGGCAGGTGCGAACAAAACATCCATAAATAGAAATCCCTTACAAGTGTAAGCCGCCGCAGATATATTATTCACGCAAACAAAATATAGGTGAGCATAGAAACGCCGGGCGACACCCCGCAAGCAAACATTGTTACGAATTCATGAAAATGTTAATAATTTTTACTCAGACATCTACTCTCATGAAATTGATAGAACCGAGGGTTATTTATTTAGGGGTGGTACGGGGGTGGCCCGAGTGGATATTCAGTAATTTGAATCTTAATACCGAGCCATTTATTTGAGACGAAAAATGTAATGCAAAAGTTTCTTTTGTGATGCTAATTTTGAGGCTGTGATTGAGGTTGCGATGTGATTTACTGGCTCTTTGACTTTGTCTTACGTGTGTAACCTTAAACAAGGTATATTTTAAAAGTATAAGATATTACGTGCACATTATGATATTGTTTGAACGTTTTATTTAACTCAAGTCTCAGTTTCTCTCTTCAATCTATGACATTAATCACCAGCACTGGATTTTAAGGCTGATGACGATCTCTCTCTCTCTAATCGTTCCCTCAATGCTGAGGATCGTGACCTCTATCAGTAGGTCAAGTCTTGGACAGCTGATCCCCAGGCTTGACGGTCCTCCGCCAGATGCAGTGCCTCTGGGATAGTCATCGCTAGCTAGCGTCTTGCTGATGACCATAATCAATATGAAATAAATGAGATATCTCCCATTATTATTCTTATTTATTATATATTAATTACTGTTCACTTAAAAATTAAATTACAGTGCAGAGAATATGCTACGTATGCGAACATCGTCGGATCCAACGATTGACTTTTCAATTTATAGAAACTAATAATTAACTGAAGTAGCGTAGAAAGAATTTCAAATTATTTTCCTACAGTCTGCTTGTTAACCTTCATAAAATAATAACTTACACTTGCACTTGTAGTACTTATAGTATATAGCACACAAACTTTAGGTTGTATCTAAACAAATCGAGTAATATAATTACTTACACCATTATTCATTACTATAACGGTGAAGGAAAACATCGTGAGGAAACCTGCATACCATAGCTATTTGTATAAATTTCTATGGCTTGTAAAAATCCGCCAACCCGCATTAGGCCGACGTGGTGGACTATATGACCTAACCCCTCTCAATCGTACAGTGGGACGTATAAGGGCTGATACCGATACAGATACCATTATTCAATAAACACAATAATATATCTTGGGTTTTACCTAAACCATCCTTTATCTGAGACTCTCATATTCTAGAAAAAGTCCTTCAAAGCAGTCCTATTACCGGATCTTAAGCAAAGGATAAATATCAAAGGAATTGTAAGCAACCCTTTAAGAGGAGCTAAAGGCAGGTCGCAATATTAATGTACAACGACACCGGTAATTAAGTCGCCCGAGGAGATGCTCTCCTTGAATAATTGAAGGTAAGTAATGCTTGATTTAAGAAAGCGGCAGTGGAGGGCTCTCCTTCAATTAGCATATCTTAATTTAGTTAGTGAATTAACCGTAAACACCTTGAATGCGTGATGAATTGTTGATTGGGTGGCTCGTGTTTTTAGTTCCCTATTAGAGGTCATTGTTTAACAAATTGTATTTTATAGAAATTCAAATATCTAAAACACACAGTGTGTGAGGTCTCTGATTTACTTCTTGATCTACCTGTGTTATTAGATAAATATGAATAATTTTCCACTTTATTTATGTCTTGCTATTTCATTAAACATTTTTTGCATAGCTTTGTTTACATGGTTCAGTATAATAAGTGGTACACAAATCTTTCTCGGCAATTATGAACTAACCACCCAAAATATTTGCGTTCATCATTACCTCACTAAAACATTTCATTCTAAGCCAAAGCAAAAAACGAACTCCAAGAATCCTCAATAAAGGAAACCATCCAACCGAGAACATCAGACCACTCATAAAACGCCATAGACAGTTTTCCTCAAAGCACTCGTCGTTTACAAATCAATCTGTGCACGCACGGCCGATTCAAAGGCCTTTATCTTCATAACGCTGGACTCCCCGCCGAGACTCTGTTAGAGCTCTGCGGGGCGCTTGATCAGGTCAATCTTACACTTGAGGTTGTGGCGCTTGGTGATGACATTATTTGACGATATTGCCTAACTGAGCAGATGAATGAGCCGATTGAATATTAGATTTTTCTAACCAAAATGCATGAGGTTGGTCTATTTTTTTATTAAATATAACGATAGTAAGAAAACCTTAGCTCGTTGAGGTGGGAATTAGTGAAACAGGAACCGAGGTCAATAGTTTGACAGGGTAGGAAACACAACAGGAAAATTTCTCAGGATCATGTTAAGGTTGCAAGAAGAAAGAGCATGAAAAACCGCGGCGATCGGTTTCAGCTAATTAAAATTTCATAAATCCCCTATTAGTAAAGTTGTACGTATTTTTTTTAACCTTTCAATCACAGAGTGCAGCTCATTCTGTTAGGTAGCACGACATCAAGGCCATCCATGCAGCTATTTATGTAGCATCACTCATCGCACCTAAATTCAAAGCACAAAACTCCCCATTAAAACCCCAGTATGACAAAGTTCAACCAGTAACAGAATATTGTAATATTGCAAGTCTCGTAAATAATTCAACGCAGCGGCTGCCGGCGCAATTTGCCGCGTACGGTGCATCTACAAGGTCGTCGGAAGGTCGCATGCCAATTGGAACTAACCGGGGTAGACACATGTGTTTATGGTAAACGTACATGAAATTGTATTATCGATGCGGGTACAGTGGGAGCACGACGCGCCAGGTAACTGGATTGTGTTTACATTTACATTTACTATTATAGTGATAAAGGAATCTAAATCATAATTCTGATATTATTTTGTTGTTTAACGTTGGTATCTTAAACTGCCAAGGATATCGATCCTGCGAATATTTCCAACTTCTACAATGGCATCTGTGTTTTAATTGGGGACGTATAAACTGCCAAGGATTGCGTGAATAGACATACATTCTAACCAGGAATAATGGTGAGGTTTGGATAAGAAAGCGTACCCTAAACATCGGACATGATAACAGTAGAAAGAAGAGAGACCCGTCGGAAGAAGACAAATTAGAAGAAAATAATCACTCACAGGCTTTGGCAATGAAAAAGGTAAAGTTAAACCTACGTGGATAATTTGAAAAGACATACAAAAAAACGGTATGTCTATGGGCACATACTGTATCAGCCCATACACGACCCACTGCAGGGCACGAGCCTCCTCTACAATCGAGAGTACGATTGAGAGTGGTTAGGCCATATAGTCCACCACGCTGGCCCAGTGCGGGTTGGCGGACTTTTACATACTATAGAAATTTATACAAATCGCTATGGTATGCAGGTTTCCTCACGATGTTTTCCTTCACCGTTATAGTGCGTGGTGATTGACTATCAATACACACATTACTCCGAAAAGTCAGAGGTGTGCCCTGGGATTTGAACCCGCAACCACCGTGAACATCTAGGCAGCCGCGTCTGGTCCGTTACCAACAGGCCACCACGCACTTATGGGCACATAATTATAGAGTTATTCAGATTTAACGAACTAGGCAATGCAACCATATTACGTTTGAATTCCTGGATATCCATAGACCGAAATGGTCGCCTACTTCAATGCGGGTTTCTTGCTTCTTCATCGGGCCTTTGTTTTAAAAGACGAGGAAATAACCACATCACCATATTTGATTTGGTTTTGGCACACATTTAGTTTTCCCGTTGACTCACACATCTGCATTCATCGTGTGAGGTGCACCAGTCCAATGCACTTGGCAATACCCATAAACACGGACAAGCTCGTATAGAACCAAATGCAAGTGCTGATTAGTATTAGCAGTAATTGTCATTATCGATACAAAGTAATCAACGGTACCCCCAGATAAAAGTGGAAAAATCGCAAGTGGATTGCCACTTTTAAAGACGGCATGGCCTTAAGTACTTGATTTGCTACCGTTCTCTGTCGTGAAATCGATATTGCGTTTCACAAATAGATCTACGAGTTTCTTTCATAAATATATTTATTTCGAATTGAAATTGATTTGTATAATAATTTCTTAATTGCTTTTTTACAAAAAAATCATCGTGTAGCACTAACTGTCACTATTAATAAGAAAAGATTCTCAAGAAGATTTTCAAATCTCTTATAAACCTTACTTTTATCGTTTTAATCATCCACAATATAGACAGCGCACTAACAATTCTTGAAATCTAACATGCTTTTCAAGCTGTTGCAACTTTTCACCAAGTGACCCATTTACTGCTTTGTGTTTCCATGCTATAAAATTAGTAGTTGGCACTTGCGCCGTGCCACAGCGTCGTCACAGTGTGCCCGACCTTGCAGCTAAACCGCAAGGTGATATTAAATAGCCGTTTCGCGTGTCTTATGAATCAGTACGGATTTTATCTTCATGCAAAACGAACACTACTTAAGCATTGCTTCCTGCTGGTTCCGAATACAATAAAATGTTGCCGATAGATAGTACCATTTGAATAGAAGGAAATGTTTCAGATGTTCGTAGATTTTATATTGAGGACCAGATAAGCTCTTGTAGTCGACTTGCTTGTGTAAGGAAACCTTTGACAGTTACAGAAGAAACTAATTCGTGAAGAGAGTGTAGTATTTGGCGTTCTGTGGTATCTGCCATTAGTACTACAATCAAGGATGCATTGTGAACATCATAAAAATCATCTTTGCAGCCCCCGAAATACTTTGGCATTAGTTTCCCTCTAGAAACTCGATATCCTTCGACTTTCACTTCCTCCAATCTATATTTTTTCTTAACAGTACATCGTGTAGGTATAATCAAAATTTAGGCCTGAATGATCAAATATGGGCTTTGAAGCCTATCTCCTACTCAATCTCATTCATATCAATAATTATTTATTAGACTGCCGATATTTAGTCATACACCTGCAACAATTATGTACGTAGTTATTAAAAATTCCCCGTATAAAACATGACAACCGATGACCTAACGCGCAACTAATTAACTGAACAATTTTAAATAATTCAATTTGAATACAATTATGACGTGAATAAATAAACGATTGTCATGTAAATGGAGCAAATGTAACAATGTGAGCGAAAATTTTAATCTATACCGACGCATCGGTGAGAAAGACGTGTGGCACAACCTGCCTGATGTGGTGTGAGTAAGAAGCGACAGCGTTTAGACATGAGATAAATAAGTATTTTATTGAATGGCATGACAACGGCAATTATGGAAAAAAATAAATAAATAAAAACGTGGTAGACTTAGCACATTGACATACAAAATTTTTAAAAATAAGTTATTCGTAATGGCATATTAAATAAAGGCCACCTTACGCAAGGTGTTAATGAAGTTTTTGTTATGGCATTCGCCAGAGCACATGTAGTTTCGAGAACGTTGGTATAACTGCAACGATATACTTTATTTTGACAGCACTACTCTTACTTGCAGTCACTTCGTCATTACCAGTAAAAGAAAAAAAAATAAAGTGCTATTCCCAACAACGTTGCCTACAGCAATTCCAGGCTGCTTGTACAACTTAGCAAGAAGTATCACCTTTTACAACTGAAAAAACTATCTTTTTGACATAAATAATCGCTCCCGCTTCCGCTTCCTCTATCTCCCATCCCGCACACCAGCACAGGTGAGTCATACCGAGAGTGAATGAGACATTAGCAAGTCGATGCGACGTAGTTATTCATGCGAACGCCGAGCGACACCGCCGTGACGCAAGCACCAAGTTAGCTGTTGCTTTCACGAGATAATCTACTCGCATAATCGATTGATACTGTCGCTGTATGTCGGCGCTGTTTGGAAACTGCTTTATTGTTAGGTGTCGTATTGACAATTTGTACTGTACTATATCACCCCATGTAAGTCCCACTGCAGGGCACGAGCCTCCTCTACAATCGACTGTACGATTGAGAGGGGTTAGGGCAAATAGTCCACCAGGCGGGTTGGCCGACTTTCCATTCCACAGAAATTTATATAAATCGCTATGGTATGCAGGTTTCCTCGTGATGTTTTCTTTCACTGTTATAATGCGTGGTGACTTACTATCAATACATACATGACTCCGAAAAGTCAGAGGTTTGCCCTGGGATTTGAACCCGCGACCACCGTTAACACTGACAAATTGTTGACCTAATTTAAAAACCAGCGTTTTCATCATTATCCAGTTTACACTGAGTCCGTCACCCTGCGTATAGCAGGGACATGATCTTCATTCCATTTAATTAAATTTGGCCAATCGTTTATTCATATTTGTCGGGGTGAATACAAAATATACTACCACCGACTTTGCGATTTCCAGCAATCACAATAAAAATAAATAACTGCTCCACGACATAATTTACGTTATATTTGCTTGGATGTAAAGGGTTATTGAATCTTATTACTTATTTACACTTGAAGTTATTACTTATTTACACTTAATCATTCAATAACTCTTAAATATAAATTTATAAAATAAGATATCTTAAAGATAAATTTCCACGAGCTTCTCATAAATAATTCACAGATTAATAAGGCTAATACGAAACTCCTGATGTTTAACCAACAAAATGAATAAAATCAAAGTAATCCTGCGATCCCCTATGATCTTTTCAAACTGTCTCGATACTTTTTGGACCCTCCTCTCAAGCTACGATAATATCAGCACCACAATAGCAACACAAAAATCATCTCTCTCTCTCTTCAGCCACAGGAAGTTCACTGCTGAACATAGGCCTCCTCATAGATCGCCACATAGACCTGTTGATAGGACTAGCATGTTGCAGTGGCAGTGAACATGAACTGAACAAAGGCCTCCCCCAAATCAACTATACATAAAAATTGTTTTCTTCAAGTCTAAACTATTTCTTTCAAATCGAAGGCCAAAGAAAATATTATTAATGCAGACAGTCCGCCTCCGAGTGACGCAAGCTCGTCTCGATGATGTCATCCGCATTGCGCGCAGTCCACCGGGTGAACCTTCGATGTCTACGATGCATACTCAATAGTAAAACAGATGTTGTGGGTCACACGTCCTTGCCGATCAACAAATCGAATGAACGTCTTTCGTTTGAACGTCGTTTGTAGTATAATTCTAACATTTTCTGCATTCAACGGAGTAAATTCTGTACTAAATTACTATAAAATCCATTCTATGACCGCTTTTATAGTCCCAAATATATATTAATGATAGAATATAGAATAAAGATGTATAGTGTACATATCAGAAACATCTCGGGGACGCAATATAAAGAAATAAATCTCATGTTTATTATGGAAGTAATTTGTATAAATGAGGTGATCCAATCCGCAGTCTTTTGTTTTGCATTATTTCCACTTTTGTAGTTCAACAATACAAAAAAATAAGCTTCTCTCCCTTGCATTTTCGATACCGAATTTGTATATTAAAGAATTAGACATGCTCTGACCTTATTCTTACGAATGTTAGCTCAAAATTCATCCAAAATGATACCCATGTTTTAAGAACAATGTAACCTTTAATTCCTTAACTTGCCACACCCTTTCAAGCTTTTAGCAGCAAAGTTTGAAAGCAAGATTTGCAATTACCAAAACCACCTCACGACACAGCGGCACACGAGGATTGTTTCACAAAAATCCAAAGCGAAATTTCACATCTGGGACCTTCCAGTGGTGGACGTTTGCGGTTGACACCACTAGACGCCGGGTTGGGAGCAACGGCAATATCGGTACATAAAGAAAATTAACTAAGTTTATACGAAGCTCTGGAGGGAAATTCAAAGCGACTGTCGGACCGTTTCATTTGTGTAAATTAGCTGGATGTGTTGCAGCGACATTTGGGTGAGGAAACGACTGGCTATTTCTGCTTCTGCTAAAACTTTACAAGTAATGAAATTAATGTTAATATTGTCGATTTTTAGTTCATTATATTTTAAACATAAGGTAAGGTTTTAAGGTTGCAGGAAACCGCTGGATGCAGGCCGCTTCCAACAGGTCAATGTGGAGATCCTTAGAGGAGGCCTATGTTCAGCAGTGGACTTCCTGTGGCTGAAGAGAGAGAGAGCAATACTTTAAAAACAGTTCAAGTACAAGAGGTAGACTGAAAACCATGGGGACACATGTGCTACAACGAAACACGATAAAGAAGGTTGAACTCACCACAACCTGTAGAGGGGAAACAGATACTTTATAAATAGTAGAGCCACCGAATTAATGAAATAACCGGTTCTATAGTTACTACTAATAAATAAATAAATACATCCAATAGTCACATACATAATCCTGCGCCACTTTAAGATCAATCTAGTCTTGTGTCGTGGGTATCAGACACTACGAGAGACTTTTCGGTATCACAAACACCCAGACCCGAGACAATACTTGTGGGCCAAACAAATGCCTCACAAAGGCCTCACATTTGTCTTGGTGTGGGGATCGATCCCACGGCCTCTCGTTTCACAGTCGGCTAACCAACTGCGCCACGGAGGCTGTCTTCAGGCTTCATAGTACTAGTTTGGCATCGTGGTCTCGGATAAGATTAATGTGAAATCAGCGGAGCCAACATAATTTGTTCAGGCAGATGAAATTGCCGAAGGCCTCACAATACCGTCCCTTTCAGGGTAAGGTTAAAGGTTAACAACGAATCTTCAAATTCCTATCTATCGTGGGTTCCCTACAATCTGAATATTACATAATGTCACGTTCGTTCTTATTACGTAAGATTTGATATCTTAAATCATACGCATGCCAAATTGATATTCCGTATCTAAATGTCGGATGGAACACAATCTTCAATGTTGACTATATCAAAGGTACATTGCATATTTCGACTCCCGCACTAAATAAAGTTATAAAAATAAATACACAAAGTATCCAACAAAGCTGTTTACCCATTACCGAGAAGGGTACATCAAGCCGACCAGAGGATTACAGCGTCGCAACTCCAGTCTAGTCTCTTTATAGTTTTGTAACGGTATGTGTAAGACTGCAAACATTTGCTCGCACTGTCCCGAGGGAGTGGTGTCTTAGTCGTATACTTTTATTAAAACCGAGAGCTGGGTCCAATGTTTGACGTGCGAATTACTGGAGCCAATGTTGGCTGTATTTGTATAATGTTGTGTCATAGAACGAAAGGTAAATTTCGCTTTATATACAAGTTAAAAGATATTAGAAACTGCTGTCTATGACAAACATGCAGCGAAGTCGATTGTTTAATTATCACAACGATTATCATCATTATCTTCGACGACAAGGAGTCTGCTGCTAAACATAAGCTTCAACCAACGATGTCCAAGGCGATATTTTAAAGCGGCCTGCATTCAGCGACTGCAACTTTTATTAAGTCGTCTGCCCACATGGTGTCTTTAAGTACAATATAAACATATTTTAGCATTGTGTGTAAATTGTAGTTCATAAGAAAACGGGAATTATAAGGCAAAACTGTCAATGAATGTAATACAAAACAATGTAGAACAAAACCGGTCCACTTAGTTATCAATTCTAGATACAATACAAGTTCGTTATAATGTATTGCTATTAGGTTCCTTGACCTTTTCACCTCAAAGCTTATTTTATTTATGATATTCTCAATTTAGTATTATTCAATCATACCAAATAAAACACCTACTCACGGAATCGAATAAACAACGCGACAAATCGCCAGTGACTCCCAAAACAAACAGAAACTAATCGACTTATAATGACACATATCCGGCATTTGTACAGGGGAGTTAAGGAAAGAAAAATGACCGCTAATAATAGAGCAGCCCGATTGATTTTTAATCAAACCGTGCATGAAAATTTAAAACCTTAATGTCGGTTTCTAGGATTTCGTCATTAGGCATTTTGATGATGTTGAAAGTAAAATAGCTTTAATGTTTTGTATACTGAATGTACTTTTCGTGTTGTTGTTGAAATAAGAGATTAAAAAATAATGTTACGGGTAAAATTCTCGGAACAAGGTAAATATTTACCTTTCTTACCGATATTAACATATGAAATTGAATTGAATAACTAAATGAATTAATAATTAATTTTAATTGAATTGGTACTCGATATGGCGATACGCTCGCCCCCTATAACATCGTCGGATAGAATATATAAGGCGAAAGTGGGTGTCCTGGTAGCACCTCTGCCTAACCCTTGTGGGCGAAAGGCGTGAGTTTATGTATGGTACTAATATATATATGTTTGTGTTATCTTATACATTCTCACGTGAGTAACATAAAAACAAAACAGCTTTAAAAACTCAAATTAATTTAAAATAGCTTTGAATATTGAACGAAAAGCCATCTCATTATTTCAGTGGCTTCATGTTTTGTTTGAAATAGTGAGTACTTGGGTTGAATTTCCAATTCAGGCAACTAAGTTATTGGAAGTTTTTCAACCCATATGCATTGCTTGTGAACGGAATGTATGTCCTACATAACTTTAGATTCATACTTATCTTAAGAGATAATGTGTTTGTCAAATTCGGAATCTCTGCTTACCCTTTCTGAAATACATGAACGTTTACACCAAATGAAGACCCAACCAATAAAGCTTAGAAATTTCCATTCAAAACTAATCTCCGAACATAGTAATCCCAAAATAGACGAACCAACACATTAGCTACTACATTTTAATCGTACTAGCAACAGGCATTAACAACACCGCTAATCCAAACCCATTACCACACGTACGCAAACCAAAAACGCCGACATCCAACGGGCTGACAAAAACACCGCGCGCTGCCTCATCCGAAGCGCGGACCGAATCGATAATGTCTCGGCGTGTGCAAACTAAATCAGTATATCCGCCCCTCTCGGCTCCCGCGTCCCTCCCTTTTGCCCCTCCCTCAGTTTCTCCCCCTCGCACCCCCTCATCCCGAATACCCGCGCTAGACTTAGCTACACTGACATTTTAAGGTCACCAAATTCTTCGTTCATTACCTCGGTGCCCGTTGGCTTTGATGTGCGCCGGGAGTAGAAAACGAGACGTTTCTGTCACTTGATTTGGTAATTTCAATTGGCTTGATGGAATTAGAAATGTTTCGTTGATCTTGCAATTATAAGTTTATTTATGGAGATTAAATATTTTAGATGGAATATTGAGTTATTTGTTTTCTTGAAAGACTGCCTATATTTTATGACTTGGCTATTCTTGATATTATCTTATCTACTATATAAGGTTATACAGGCCTCCACACAATTCCATATAAACTTTCATTCTCAATTTAACTTTTGAGGATTTAATTTAAAAAACCCTGTATTAGGTATTTTGTATTGTATTGAATCAGCCCATATACGTCCCACTGCGTTCACGGGCCTCATCTACAATCGAGAGTACGAATGAGAGTGGTTAGGCCATATAGTCCACCACGCTGGCCTAGTGCGGATTGGCGGACTTTTACGTACCATATAAATTTATACAAATTGCTACGGTATGCAGGTTTCCTCACGATGTTTTCCTTCACCGTTATAGTGCGTGGTGATTGACTATCAATACACACATGACTCCGAAAAGTCAGAGGTATGCCCTGGGATTTGAACCCGCGGCTACCGTGAACATATAGGCAGCCACGTTTGGTCCGTTACCAACAGGCCACCACGCACTTTTCACGTATTAAGTTTTACCATAGTATATTACCTTTACACATTACAGATTACACGCATTAGTTTAAACTGTGCATTGTCATTCATTTATTCATCATATTTACTAACTAAATTGTCCAAAACACACCGCACAAAACCAGCTACTCGTAATATTGCAGCAGTTTTATTACAGTGCAAGTTAAAACGCATACTTCCGACGTACACCGAGTTGAGTTATTAAATGAAACGTGTCACTCGCTACGTGCACAAAGAGTACGGACGGCGGACACTCACCGAGTCAGCAAAATAAATAGCGACTGAGTATTACTATATTCAGTGACGCTTTAATGGAACTCTGGAGTTAATTAAGTGTTCTGTAATATGCAGTTTTAGTAATTACTTTCATTAGAATAATTTTTATATACGGTGAAGTGAGTGCAGTGGGAATGATTGCAGCTTGCAACAAACGTAGGTCTTTTGGTAATGCTGGACTATGGTAAAAAGTCACTGTTGGCTTCAAGACGTGCAAATTATTTTAGAGTAGATCAGTTATTACTTTGAATTTGTAAACAAGACACACGTGGTAAGTTTGTCGAAAGAATACGAAAAATATTAGCATATAATTTTTCTCAAGATTAATAATATCAAAGTTTAAAGATGTTGTATTCTAAAGGAGACTCTTATTAGACTAAAGATTTAATTAATGAATATGAAAGACGCATTCTTGCTATTGAAGACCAAAGACAATATACATTTTTAAAAAACCTGATCGTATTTGAGATCACACACAATCGTTTTCATCAAACACATCAAGAAGATAACAACGATGACATAATTTCCTACCACACTAACGTATTTAAAAATACATTTACTATTCATTGTGAATTATCTTCGATCAACAACCTCAATTGCCTATACTAGAGCAGTAATGCAACACAAACTAAGCCATTAACTCTGATTGTCCGCTCCACTTCAGCGAATAAAGACTGAACGCAAGTAAACAGCTTCCTACGTACATGAGAGTCGTCAGCGTGTTCACATCCTTATAAACGTATCACGTGGGTGGTCGCGGGCCACGTATCGACAATAACCGTATCCTGCCCCGGCAATTGGCTAATTGTCCAGTGTTTGAAGGAGAATGACCTATTTGTAAGAAAGGAGAGAACGCGGTAAACGGTTGCGTGATCAATGTACGTGAAGGATTTACATTTAGTCTTGGAGTGGATGTCTCAATATTGTATGTTGGTTATTATTGAAATATATACTATTTCCAAGATTAAGTATGACAGTTTTAATTTTGTATAATATCCGGCTTGAAGGACCATATTCAATCAAAGATTTCCTGTGATGTTATTGTAGAACGTACTAGTACATTGTAGTATTGTATGAGAGTTTTCTTATAGTAGGGGAGACGTGGAAGATCGACCTTCATCATTTGATAACCGGTTGGGACATATTTTTGTCAAATATTATTGATTAACAAACATGCCCATGATAACTTGCCTATCGAAAAGTGTTCATGGCTACTTTTTTTTTTTAATACATCTTTCATGACCTTTAATCTTTTGACAACCGAATGATTTTTCTCGCTAGTTTTCCTTCAAAGCTAAAATGACATATGAAAAAAGTAGAGAAGGCCTGTGTTCTATTATTTATTTATTTATACTCTTTATTGTACTCTCAAGTTACATAATAATTAAATAAAGAAATAAACTTATAGGATTATAGGACAGACATGGTCTGATCATTTATGTTACTGGATTGAGGAGATCAATGAAATTCCTAGAATTGTATTTCTAGGTCAAAGCTTGTATTTGAAATCACACGAAGCAATAGAAGTATAGGAAAACGATTCAAGCGAGGTTCATGAGCCAGTGGATACCAGATTTTGTTTCGTTTGACCGAAGTTTTTCTTTGTACTTTCAACGTATATCCGTAGATTTAATTTTATTAGTTCTAGGCATTAACTTTTCCTACATTCAATTGATTTCATACAGTGCGTGGTGGCCTGTTAATAAACGGACCAGACGCGGCTGCCTACATGTTCACGGTGGTCGCGGGTTCAAATCCCAGGGCACACCTCTGACTTTTCGGAATCATGTGAGTATTGATAGTCAATCACCACGCACTATAACGGTGAAGGAAAACTACGTGAGGAAACCTGCATACCATAGCGATTTGTATAAATTTCTATGGTATGTAAAAGTCCGCCAATCCGCATTAGGCCAGCGTGGTGGACTAGGACTAGCGCATTAGGCCATAGCCTAACCACTCTCAATCGTACTCTCGGTTGTAGAGGAGGCCCGTGCCCTGCAGTGGGTCGTATATGGGCTGATACAATACAATACAATACATTCAATTGAAATTATACGTATTATATGTTTATTATTTATCTTGCATATTACCTATATCGGCTCCAAATGTTATTGAAATTGATAGACTTCACACATCGCCGCAAATCTCTCAAGTATATTTCGCATTTAAAAGGAATACTTCTAAAATAGCATATCATTTAAAAAATACATATGACGTGGTCATGAACGAATCTCCGTATCTCAAATAATTAGAGTTCATTATACATTGAACAAAATGACGTATAGAATAAAATTTCATCTATATCGTATACATATCATGACAATATCCTGCATTCTCTCACAACCAACCCAACAGAATTCTCAAACGCATCCACGTCAGTGCGGTCAGTCAACACATCGACTGTTGCAGGAGGTCACGACCGCGCCCGTATGCTCTAATCAGATTAGCCCCCCTTGTGGACACTGCACACAGCGACAGCGCTCTGATTAAGCCCCTGTCTATTCTGACGTACACTTTCGATCCGGCGTAAGATGCGTCTTACAGAAGAGACACATGTATCTTGTTTAAAATGTATAAATTGTGACACCATACGTTTTTATAACTTGTGACGTAATTTGTCAGTAACAATAACGATAAAGATGTTCGAAATTTGAATTTAGTGTATGAACGAGATCATGGCCTACCGCTCGACATTTTAAGTTCTCACGTTCCATTTCTTAACTTTTATTTCCAAAAAGATGTTGAATAAACCGATATGCTAATTAATCAACATCCGGTTCTTAATAACGCCATGAAATTCATCATCATTAGCTTTTTATTGTCCACTGCTTGACATAGATCAGGAGGCCTAAAGGCGCAATTTATAGGAACAAATTAAGTCTTTTCACCCTGTCTTCGGCTTATCGCATCCAGCATCTGCATCATCACCATCTAAAATTGTTTATCCCTAATTGTATGCTTAATTAATAGATAATAGTATAAAAGCCCATACCCATAATACATAAAATATGACCTAATAGAATAAAATTACTAGAACGCACAAACTGTCCACATCTAAGTAATTACTGCCAAACAAACCATGATCCGGAAGTGGCACAGTTACGTTGTGTGACGCCATGCAGCAATTCCGACAATTGAGCTCAACGTACTACGAGTATTAATTTATGAGAAACTAGCGACAAATATAAAGTTATAAACGATATATTTTGGAGTGTATTACAATACATTCGCTTTGAATTAAAGAAAAGAATTGGATCAAATTGCCTTGGAGATATTAAAGAAAATTTGCTGAACAAAAAAATGTTGCTCAGGGGCATGAGACTCCTCTACAATCGAGAGTTATGATGCAAAAAAACGTTATAGTTTACCATGCTGGCCTAGTGTGGTTTATTTTAATTGTGGGTCATTAATATAGGTATGCATGTCGCTGGATGCAGGCTGCCTCCAACAGGTCACTGTGGAAATCATTAGGAGAGGCCTATGTTCAGCGGTGAACTTCCTTTGGCTGATGGATGGATGGATGATGAATATAGGCAGCGGTGATCTCTTACTGTCGACACAGTAATACTTTGGTGATAGTCCTTCGTATATGTCGGCGAGCAGTGAATATAGCTTAGGGATTTTATAACCAACATCTTTAGCCTAAAATATATTACTAACCCACCCTTAGCAAACTAACAAAACCCAAATCCCACGTTAAATATCTCATCCCACACATCGAATAAACCAATCAACCCACGTGTTTATCAACTCACAACAACAAAAACAAGGTAATTTCCCTTTCCATACGGATACTAATCCAAAACAGCCTGACCTTGGAAAAAAATGTACACGAAAACATGGCATTAAAGGAAACACGAGATATGGAGGTTTTTCGACACAGCTCGGATGTTTACCGTCTTCCCTCAGTGTATAAATTTGTCAGATGTACACAGCTACAATATATGTCCAGCGCAGGGTTTGTGGAATTCCAGAACGAGTAATAAATAATGGAGACTGTTCCGCCCTCACACCCGCCACTGCAACTCCTGTAAGCCAGGATCAACAGTGGCACGCATTTTAATGACAACTAGCATTGAAGCTAAGCGCGTCTCCGGGAATGTCTAACCTGTCTTTAACCCGCAACAAAATCAATCATTAGGTCCACTTCCCTCCGTAGTAGAGCGGGTGACAAAAACAATGAACTAAAGAGGTAAATAACTTCGCATAAAGACTTTTACAGCCAGAGAAGCCAGCTGTAAAGCACCACGGATCAAATCATTGTTACATTTAAATGGGACCTATTATGTGAACTGTTATAATGGATTCCAAAAATAGGTATGAACGAATAATAAACAAAAATAAATACACCCAACAGTCACTTACATAGTCCTGACCTCGAAGATCAATTAAGTCTTGTTATCAGAAACCACGAGAGACTTTTCGGTGTCACAAACACCCAGATCCGAGACAAATATTTGTGGGCGTCACAAACATTTGTCTCGGTGCGAGGATCGAACCCACGGCCTCTCGCTTTGCTGCCGGCGTTAACCAACTGCGCCACGGAGGATGTCATATACAGCTATAACTTATATCCAGTGCATGCTTTTGTGGAATTCCAAAACATATATATCCATAATATTTACATAGTAAGAGTGGTATTGATTTGTCGTGACCGGTGTCAGGGTTGATTTTTGTAATGTAAATTGTGACTGCCTACAGTTTCCGCTTGGTAAGATGATACATATCTCTTATATTTATGATGATATCGGGTTGGACCCCATGGAGATAGGTGTAATGCGTAGATGCGCCATGAACTGTGACTTACTGAATCTAAGAATGGAGTTTGAAGGATTTGTTATATTAAGTAGCTTTACTTTTTTGAACTCAAATTTCAAGTGAAGTAAAGCCACTTTACTTGAATTTAATTTTGAATTTGAATTTAAGCCAGCTCGACGAAAATGTCGATTAGTTATCATAATATTCTTTAGTATTAAACAAAGGCCCCCAAAAATATGAATATAATACAGATTTAAAAAAACACCAATTATTTTCGTGGAACTATATCATTTTCATCATGACTATAACGTTAGGGAAAAAATCGTGAGGAAACCTGCGTTCCGTAGCGATTTTTTAAAAAATCTGTGGTATGTAAGTCCGCCAACCCGTACTAGGCCAGCTTGGTGGACTATATGGCCTAACCACTCTCAATCGTGATGTCGATTGTAGAGGAAACTCGTGCCCTACAGTGGGATGTATATGGGCATATGTAGATACTGATACAAATATTATTGTAGATTTTTAAACCCACTCAATTATGAATGAAATCAAATATACGAGTAGTAATCTCCGTCAGTTATTCCGACTATCTCCAACAAATTGACAGCTGACAAATTCATTCCGGAATTATTTTATTAAACTTCGCAATTTCGGTGCTGCTCGTGATAACTACTTGTGAAAACTTTGACAGTAAGTTGAAGGGTTAAACGGTGCTTGTCGGCCGCGTAAATTCCGACAAGGGTTCTGTAACTTAATGCAAATTATGTTGAGTTTTGGACCTTCAAGTTCATAATTCGCACTTTGCTCCATCATGATATGTCAAGTATGGAAATTTAACTTGCGATGAAAACACTTGCGTGGCGTTTAGGCACAGGAAGTGGAATACTAAATAGCCACTCCTTCCTCTTTCTTATGAGCTTGGCCTATAATATTAGCCTATTAAAATATCGCTTGATATTTTATAGTCTGATATTGAAATTTCATGATCGTATCTAGAGTGGGACGTTTTATGCTAGGGTAAAATTATTTAAGGCTTAATAAGGAGCTATAATTTAGGATCAATTTTGAATCCTGCGGCGTTTCAAAACTATTTCCGTAGTAGCCGATCGAATAGAAGAGCAACTAGATATAGATACAGTTAAAACTTGCATCCATTTATCATTAGAAATTTGTCATGAAATGCAAAACAATGTATGTCGATCTCACAAGTAAACTCTACTTACCCATAACCGATTAACCTCACGCTAACTACATCTCTATTACCAGTACATAAACACTAAATTTCTGTGAATCTACATCAGTCATGGCACAATGAGAATTAATTAGACACACGAAACGCTGTAACATCTTTAACTATCGCGACGTGCGAACTACATATGGGTGCGAAGTTAACTTGAGACAATATTTGAACAACGGTTCTGTTGGGCCTGATTCACTTATAGTGCTCATTTTGACACATTTTTGGTGTAACTGTTCCGGCCTTATTTATAGACAGTATTAAAACCTATTTTACTTATCGAATGTTTTGTCTTCTTCGCTCAAACTGAATTCAGCCGTTCGAAAGGGAAAAAATATTCGTTAACTAAAATGGGTTTTAAAATTGTCTAATAAGGCCGTTTGTGTTAGTGACGAAGTTTGCGGTAAGCTATGTGTGGGAGATCCTTGGTACTTTCTAGACTATGATGATAATTCTAAAATATCGCAATCTGAAAATTCTCATATTTTCGTTTCTTGCCTGGAATAGGATGTGAATTTGAGATCCTTAGTTTGATTCAAGTGCCTAAGTTTTGTATTTAGAAAAAAATAATTTATCTGCAATATTTACTAAAGGGCCGACGGTAGCGTAGCATTATTTCGCCATTTCACTATCTCTTCATTTTAGACCTAACCTAAGCTATATCCCATGTATATAAAGTGTACTAAATAATTCAATACTGCACGTAACATTTACAGCTGATAATAAAACTAGTGAATAGACGGCGGGCGTAAGGGCGGGTGCACACGCGCGCTAGCCCGAACAGAATAGGCCGAGTTATCGAGTTTTCGGCTTTGCGGCGGTGAACGGTAAATTCGATTGCGCGCCCACCCGCCGCCGTGTTTTGTGCTGTTTGGGATAGCCATGTTGTTGGCTAAAGTGGGATATGGGTGTATGGACTATCGAGAAAGTCCTGTGTAATCCAGAGTAAACCTTGAGTGTCTTGTCAGACTGCAGTGGCAATAAACACATAGAAACGTAACGTTTCTTGTATTTATTTTTTGTTGATCAAATCCGAGATTTAACCACCCACGATATCGGACATTCATGACCCTGAGTTAATTATCTGTATTATTTAAAATATAGGAACAAACTTTTACTTTTTTTTTTTACTTTTTTTTTTACCATCCACAAGCTAAGCACGCTGCCCCGAGATCAATGCGGCAACTACTAAAATATACAAATATTTGTTACAAGAACCATAAATCTTCATCTAGAGGACTATCCTATGAAAGTCCTCAAGCGTATCCCCCATAATATTCGTCCTATACCGTCATGTATTTGCGCTGTGCCCGGCCGCGCGCAAATGCATTCTCAGTGTCGCTGTTTGCTTTACCCTTTGAGCGAAAAAGGATTGCCTTTCGGTTTTATTCGCGCACGGTGCGTAATGTACATTTAGATTAAAAATACCGTCTCTTTACGACGGTACGGTGCCTCCGAATGGCTTGAGACGTCTTCCGTGAATGCTTTAGAGCTCAACTTTAGGACGTTTCGGTTTTATTGCAGATAGAACTTTGTAAATTCTAATACTTCTAATACTTCACTTAGATAATATTATGTAGAATCGAGGAGATAATTTTTATATTAGAATATAAAGTAAAAAATATTTTTTATATCCTCTTTGGTTTTCTAATCGCCTTTGCTTGTTGCCGTAGGAGGCTTCTGAGCATATTTTCCTTCAACCTCGTATTTTTTAAATTGTTTGAATCTGACCTTTTAGCGAGAGAAAAACTAAAGGTACCAAACTCATCTACGATAACCCTGATAAATTGAGTATCCATCGGCGACCGATGATTAATCTCCCATCCGTGGACTCAATTACGCCAGCCTGGAAAGTAAATGTACACAAGCAACGTGAAACCGAAAGATACTCTTACGTGGGTCGAAATAACGGACATTTTCATTTCATTTCCATATACGCTATCGAGGCCTATTGTCTAGCAGTCCACACCTCATCATCAGATGATGACGATGATGATACGCTATCCGATGGTGGTTATCGAGCGTTTAAGCCACCACTCGCATTTACCATCAAAATATGTAGGCTTAGCTGAAAAATCTGAATCCAAACAGCTAAATTAATCAATTATGACCTCTCAAGTCCTACAGCGAATTTGGAAACCGAAGCCATATCCAAAACACAAGTAATCCAGCACTTTAACTAGATTATGTATTGGGTCGCGGGGTCGGGCGAACTTAGTTGGACCCAGCCGCGATTGACCCGGCGTGGGCGCCCAGATTAATGGACATTGTACATATATTGGGCGACGTGGCGGCTGCGGTTAGAAAAAAATTGGAATAATTTAACATCACAAGAAACAGAATATCACAAAATATGAAAATCAGATAATAGATGAAAAAAAAAGCAAGGTATATAAACTTATATCTACAATATTTTGTTTTATTTAGTTACCTGAGACTTCGCTAATTGTATGATTATAAAGAGTATGGCACGCAAACGAAAGACAACAAACACCGGTTAGTCTTATAAGGAAAGTAGCTTGTCTTGATTCCGCAACAAATTTAATCAAAAACGGGAAACATAATACTTTTAATTACTTCCATAATAGTGAAATTCAATATTATAAAGCACAGATTTCTCTAATTAATACGCCAATTCTGACGTCACGATCCCGCTCGCGCCACGCAGCCGAACCGTTCTAACAGTGTACTATCCACTTTACATCGGCCAACTGTTTACAAGGCAGCACTTTGAAATGGTAATACATAATCATAAAAACTGTTTGGGGGTCAACGCGAATTGAAAATGAGCTTCTGTTATATTTAGGAAAGTTATATAGCGGGTGGAGTGTAAATAAATATGTAGAAATATAAATACGCCCAACAGTCACATACATAATCCTGACCCCACACTAAGATCGAGTCTTGTGTCATGGGTATCAAGAACTACGAGACTTTTCGGTCTCACAAACATCCAGACACGAAACACATACATGTGGTTCACATATTTGTTCAAATATTTGTTTCGGTGCGGGGATCGAACCCGCGGCCTCTCGTTTAACAGCCGGCGTCTAACCAACTCCGCCATGAAGGGTCAAGTATTGAAATATTTTGATGAAAAACGTAATGTGGAGTCTAGTTATGTGTTCGTTTCAGACAACTTTACTATGTTTTCGTCGATAATATACACTCCCTTTAATATATTAGTCTTCCTGTTTTTGAGATTCCCGGAATTACAAATCTGTCACCAACCTTTCGGTCCCCTATTTTCAAAAATCAGATACTCAATCCCCTGTCTTCAAAGGTCAGTCACTTAAGATTTTCGAGAGTTCTATATGTATGGCAGTCATCAGGTGAGTGGTATGCAAGTGTTTAACTCCTCATCATTTCGTTTTATCTAATGCATCCCAGTTGATGTCACGGTCCGCATTCCTACTCTACTTTGAACATTTGACCGATCTTTAGCGTCATATTCTCCCACTTTAGATCACGAGGCTCCTCTATAAATAAGGGGAATTACGCATATTCCGTCATATTCATTGTCTAGCAAGCTGGCACAGAGGTTGGCGCTTGTAACGTCGTTTAAATTAGTAATTTCTAAAGCTCAATTATTATCTGATATACTCATCAACTAATGAGCCAGAGTGTCCGTACTCCTTGGTATGTACTTGACTCACGGAATCTCACTAATACATAACAATGTAGGTACATGGTTTAATTTGAAGCGAGATATGCAAATGGATTGCCGGCGGCCGCCGCTGCGAATTTCAATCGTTCGCGACCGCAAGACGCGCGAGCCATCATTAACAGGACATAGCTGGCGTTGCTCTAATTACTGACAATTGTTGTGGACCGCAGGCTGTTGATTCGAAGTGTGGGTAGTTATGGACATATTTGGAACGCCCACTTGGTCTAGTCCAGGAGCGATGACGGGCCATTTTTTACTGAAATTTCTAGGTTTCTATAAAAAAGCACTTTTAGAACGCTCACTTAGCGTAGTAGAGAGAGCTATAAAATTTGTAGCATTTTATATTTAAAAAAATCAACTGAAACTATAGAATCTATGTGAACTATAAAACTTATTAATCTAAATCGAAATAAATTAGCATTGGCCTAGAATAATTGTGACGAATGACAAAATATTAATAACTCATGCCAAAGGATACTCTGTGTGTATGGGATTGCACTTACTACAATGCATAGTGCGTGGTGGCTTGTTGGTAAACGCACCAGGCGCGGCTGCTAACATGTTCACGGCGGTCGCGGGTTCAAATCCCAGGGCACACCTCTGACTTTTCGGAGTCATGTGTGTATTGATAGTCAATCACCATGCACTATAACGGTGAGGGAAAACATCGTGAGGAAACCTGCATAATGCAGCGATTTAAAAAATAAATGGTATATAAATCCGCCAATCCGCACTATGCCAGCGTGGTGGACTACATGGCCTAACCACTCTCAATCGCGCTCTCGATTGTAGTGGAGGCTCGTGCCCTGCAGTGGGACACATATACGCTGATACAGTACAGTATAGTGCAAAACAAATTAACTAATTTAGGCCAGCATATTCCAAAACCGAACACTCCATTAAGCCCTAATCATACAAAACAAACGAATAAATCACAAGAATCAAATATTAAGAGTATCAAAAACATTATTAAGCAGGAAAATGAGGTATGAATCAACACAGAACTCTATTATAGAGGCGCACGCCGGCGGCATACTAATTGTGGCCGAGTGTTATGAATAATTTACGCCGACCTGGAGCGGGGCTCCCGTGACGTCACTGGAGGCTGTTTGATTAGGAAAAAATATAGCCTGAAAAGTCCTCTCACGTGAATAATTAAATTGACCGGGGGCTTAGTATCCAGGCTGAGGGAATTGTTTGAGCACCTAGGTATTGTGGGTAGTGACCATCGTAGTCGTGGAAGTGCATTAGTTTTTCATCAACTTCCTGATTAATGGTGTCTTGAGTTTACGCGAATGTTACACATTGAAATAAAAGGATAGGGAGATAGAGATAGAGTCCGCCCCGTGACCATGAAAACTGTAAGGTGATCGAAACGTCAGGAAATAAAAAAAATTAAAAATTAAATCAAATTCGCGAAAAAATCCGTAAGAATTCGTTTTATTTGAATTACTTCCTGATTGGTATGTTTGTGGATAAAACTGAATTTTTACTTATTTTTTATTAATTGTAGTGACACCGAAAATAAGTTCAACCCAGGAGGGTTTGATTCTAAGGTCGGTCGGATTAATTAAACCGGCCTTTAAAATACTATATCTTAAATCTTAATGAATAGATGAAATCATTCCGTATTTTTCAACGCTTGCCCGGTAAACATTTTCACCAGCGTTTCATAAGTATAACTCTCAGAATATTGGCATAGTTTTGAAATATCCCTTTAAATGTCACATTTCAAACATACGAACATAACTAATTATATTTTGTACAAAGTTCCGTATCGAGTAGTTTATGACAAATGGCGTACAAAGTTTAATAGATATGAATATTAAACAACTCCAATGGCAATCGTAGGGATCGATCGGTCCGCTTGGTATTCGGGTCAGATTTTACGAGTGCCGCTGAATCTTTCATCTACGTTTCTATATAAGTGTATGTGTCATTGTCTATCTGTACTGGACGGGTCTGTTTGTCGACTGAACATTCTGTTGAAATATGTAGGTTTAGACTTTTGTTAATTTTCTAATCGGAATGATGTGTGGTTCTGTTGGGTGTCATATTCGTATCTACCCAGATGCTAACGCTACCTCAAGTGCTTAATCCATTGTAGTGACTATTGACCCATGTAAGTGTCAAGTGCCATTTCCCGTAATAATTTAAACTGTGGATAGCTCATAGTACATACATACATAAACACACGCCTTTTTTCCCAGAAGGGGTAGGCAGAGGTGCTACCAGAACACCCACGTTTCGCCTTGTATATTACGTCCCACGATGTGATAGGGGGCGAGCCTATCGCCATATTGGGCACAAATTCCTGACTCCGGGCTGATAATGAATAGAAAAATCCAATATCACTTTGCCCGACCTGGGATTCGAACCCGAGACCTCAGCTTTGCAATCATACCGTAGTACCACTACGCCACCGAGGCAGTCGATAGATAGATAGCTCATAGTCTTATTCTTATTTAAATTAACAAACCAATGACAATTTTCATATTGTGTATTTCTTATATTTTCTTCGCTATTCACCAGCTGTATTGTTGAGAAGATAAGAATCAAACTTAACGCTGTGGACATACCTCACACGAAATAAGAATAGCAACAAAATAAAAAAAAGCATAAAAAATAAATCTCAAAGCGCCTGTTTCAAGGGCACGTTCGGAAACGAGATACGGCTTGATTTATTTTATCTCGAATCCAAAAGGTATCCGGACAAATCCGGTTCTAACTCGCTAGTTTCAGATAAAGCTAGTTCAGCGCGAACGAAACGTTGACTCCGATCTAACTTTACAGGTAGATTTATGTGCCAGTTTGAATAAGTTAGTTGAAATGGTAAAATGTACTAAGCAAGCTCTATTTGAACAAATATTTGACGGCAATGCCAAACGTTGCTGTAATTGGTAGGTCTATTCGTAAGCCTAGTTATCGATAATTATATCTGCTTAAGCATTTCTATTTCTAATGTTTAATTAAAATATAATTATTTAAAAAAAACCTAATAAGGAGAACTTTATCATATTATTTATGCTCTTATAAGATCCCAAAATATTTAACTTATTAGAATATACAAAGACTATTGGAATCATCAATGCACAAACATAACATACTATGTAGTATATACATATTTAATATGTAAATATAATATGTAGACTTGAATTTTCAATTTTGCATTTTCCGGAGCCTCCTAAGGCTGGTGAGTATTTTACTTTAAGAATAGAGCCATATTTTTTTCTGCCAAACGTTATCCGCCGTCTTCCTGAATCTCCTCCATTTCGCCTTATCTTAGGTATCCTCAATTGTGAAGTCTTTGCCCCTATATCTTCCTTGACGACATCGAGTTATATCTATAGCAGACTTCAGTCATTGCCTGATATGTTCTTATTTTTTCATAATTTTATACTGGGACGACAAAATAACTCTCATTGATATAAAACGAATTCTTACGGATTTTATCGCGAATTTGATTTAATTTTTACATTTTATAATGTCCCGACGTTTCGACCGCCGTCCACCCCAGGACCACGAAAACTGTAAAGTGGTCGCAATGTGGTCAAATGTGTAAAATTCGCGTAAATCCAAGAAACCATTGTGCAAAATGACTCTCTCTCTTTCTTCTGCCATTGGAACTCCACTGCTGAACACAGGCTCCTCCCTATGTAGGATATAGGATAAAACTACAACAATAACTACATTAACGGTAATGTATTGCAGGACTGATACAGTATCCAGCAGCGAGAGATGTTTATCTCTTAACTGTCATAATTATGCTGCTCGAAATTCAAGCTGAACACGAAACGCGACACATTTGCGCGAGTCACTACGAACTATGACTACGACTTGTACTGGCGCTCGCTATCTGGCCAGATACGAGTTTCGTACCACAAACAAAATATATACATACACACATTAACTCACACCTTTTTCCCAGAAGGGATAGGCAGACGTTCTCCTGGTACCAGAACACTCACATTTCGCCTAATGCGCAAATCGCCAGATAATGCGCGAGCCTATCGCCATATCGTGCACGAATTTCTAACTCCGAACTGATAATGAATAGCAAAATCCAATATCACTTTGCCCAACCGGGATTCGAACCCCAGACCTCAGCGTTATAATCGTAGTACAGTACAACGGAGGCAGCAAAATATATAGGTCTTAATATTAATGTAAATTACACAAAGCACCACTACCGAGTCCCAACTAGGCGGTAGCTCATTAATTATCGAGGGCTCCGTCGACGAATTGACGTGGTAAGCAACCGCTTTATGTTTTTAATTGAGTCGCCGTACACGAATCGTTTTGATGCTGTCTGCAGTACCAAAACGCCAATTAACGGATGACCTACTTCGTGTCGGGCCTTTGTGGCGGCGGGAGTGGAGGGCTGAGTCGTGTTTAAAGACACCCAATACTAATTGAAGCAATGCTGCTGCTTTTATGTTTGTGGTTTGGTTGTACCTTGATAGTTCTGTTTTTGTATAGGCAAAAAAAATACACCCAACAGTCACAAACATAGCCCTAAGATCGAGTCTTGAGTCAAGGATATCAGGAACTACACGAGACTTTTCGGTCTTACAAACACCCAGACCCGACACAAATATTTGTGGGCCACACAAAGATTTCTCGGTGCGGGGATCGAACCCGCGGCCCACGTGGCACAGCCGGCGTCTAACCAACTACGCCATGGAGGCTGTGTTCACATTTCATCAACTATCATTCTGGACTGTATCTGATGGTATGTATGCAGTAGTATTTATATAGCGTATTGATCAGTATTTCTGTGCCTCGCTATCAACTGCAGTTGCACAGCCGTATGCACTCGGCCGCAGCTTTGCTACTGGTTTGCGTGTGTTACTTTGAAATGACTGCTGAGACTCGCAGCAGTAGGTGTAATCAGTGGTTGCTTCGGTGTGTTCCTCGTGAGATCCCGAAGTCCCCTATTTGTGCCGAGGGTGATCATGGGGTTTTTAGGTTTTTAGCCGGTAAAAATCCGGCATGATCTGTTTATCAACCCCAAGGTAAATAGGGGTCCAAGACGATTTTCCCCATGTTAAAAAAAAAAGTGTAATCAGTGGTACTCAGCGAAACAGTCGCTGCATTAGCAAACAAAACTCGATAGCGTGGTAAAAAAATAGCACAGTTACAGAGCGATGGTCGAAACAAAGTATTGGCTAATTAGAGAGTTCAAAACACGTTTTTTGGGTTATTTGTTAGAACCTATTTGCTTGTAATGGAGGGCCCGGTTAAGAACGCAAGAAGTTCCAATAAGACTCAATGGGTATCTTAAGAGGCATTCGATCAGCTGATTATTGCATGTTACCTACGTCAATAATGATAATGCCCAGTGACCTAATATCCTAATATTCTCCGCCAAAATACCTACTTAATAACCTCATAAATTATTGGAATAAAATCCATAAATAATTGATACCGTTCCTTCATAATACATCGAACATACGGAACAATACAGGTAACATTAACATATGGCAAATGTAATCCTCATGAATGTTTAATGACATGAATTATTGAGCGACAAGCTGACTACCCTCACAGCTCGGAGTAATCAATGAGTTTCAGGATCAATGAATACGGGATTTTTTTGTAACGGCAAAGTGACTACACTGGAGTCAGTGGTGAATGCAATGGCTTAATTAATTGCTTATCGAGTCACTGCTTAAAAGATCACAAATTTCACAAAATCTTTATATGACCAGAAGGCGTAGCACTAACTCCATGTCGCTTGGGTATAAAAGCAGACAAAAGTTCACGTAATTAATGACATTAGCAAAACGAAAGGACAAAAATATAAACTGAAGAATTTATAAGAATTATCCGTGGCTTTAACGATGAAGAATTATTCTTCACAAGCAAATTTTTATCTTCAAGTTCCCCATAAGTACTATGAATATCTATATATGAAATGACAGTTATGACGTTACCAAATTAACCTTATTTAAATTTCTTTAATAATGCTTAAAAACTGTACTTCACTTGTAAGCGTTGTTATTCGTCACGTTAAATAACAATATTGTTCTAACCACACATGTAACTGTAGATTAAACACACCTAAAAATCATATCCACATAGCAAGCAAACTACATATTAACACGTATGAGTTCCAACCGCGCTCCGAATGGCCGCACACAGTGGCAAATGAACTCGTTCAGTTCACAAACTGTGCACAAGCAGCGAGCTAAATTCTAATGGCTTTTTACGTAATTGCTCTCGCCATTTTCGAATAATATCTGGTCAGGTTTATTACACGGTTTGCGGCTCCAATATGAATAAATTGGACGTCATTCATCGGGACAATGTGTGAAGAGGAAATCATTAGCGCGCGCATTAATCATGCTCGAGTCTTTTGGACCTGACGCGAGATGGAATGACGGCGACTAAATATTGTCTTGTACATATAATTACAAACTAACTAACTACCTTTGCTCTAATAAGTACAGAATCTTGGCCGTCTATTTATACCATCAATGCTCTATCAGGTAATGATACCATTGCACAGGCCAAACATTTCTTAGTAAAATTTTAAGTGACATTGAGACCTTGGTTACGATCCTTGTTCCACATGTGTGTTTCATAAGTATCTGTCTTTTGATCCGACTTTTGTAAGACCAAAAACACCTCGCAGGGTTTTATAAACCTAAACAAGACAAGCTTTGTACCCTAATCTCTTGTACGATGTAAAAAAATGTAGTAGAAATTCTAGAGTATTTTCGAACTTCATGTCTAAAAGGTACCCAACTCCAAGTACACACAATTTATCGATAAAACCAATTAATTACTTAGACAGCGGGTCAAGGCGGCAGTTATTTATGTGAATCTCTTTATCAACCCGCCGTAACTATTTATGGGCAATCAATGGTACATTGAAACATTTCCGAACTGACCTCTGGCACGCATTAGCGAAATGATTTGTCATCGGACAATGGGCTTAGTTTGTGTAATCACTAGCCCTGGGGGAGACAATGCGAGACTATTGAATGCTGTATTATTGTTATAATTTGTCTGTTTCCCATGCGTTAATTTCGATTGTTTGGTATGGAGGCAAAATTGACTTATACGTTGATGGTTAGCATTTGATCGCATCAGAAATCAATTGCAATTTGGAATGAAATTACTTACATAAATGCAAACAGCAGCGTATATGCTTTGTTGTGTTCCGGTTTAAAGGACATTGTAGCCAGAGTAACTACTGGACTTAATGAGACTTAACAGCTTTGTCTCAGGATGGCGAGCGCAGTGGAATGCCAAGCATTGTTTTGTAATGGTGTTTGGTATTGCTACTGCCCATGAGTGGTTGTATCGTTTACCCTCAGGCGAATGGCATGCTCGTCTAGCCATTCATTGCAATAAAAAATAAACAAGAGAGTCTCTACGCCTTTCCTAGCAAAATTAATACATCACCCGCGCAAAAAACTCCAAGTTTTTAACGTATTCTTAGAAAGTCGGTATGGCAGGTAGGTTTGTGTGGGCGTTTGGTATGGGACGCACATTACCAGTCTGTTTGTCCTCTCACTTCAAATGGATTGTCCGTGTGTGTGCTCTGCTATAAAGAATATTAGTGTACATTCAATTTCGGCAATTTCACGTAAAAAGTATCGTCTCTTTGCTTAGTAAACTTGTGTACATCTGACAGAAAGATCGATATTCTACTCGTAGTAGATGTTTGTGGTGTAACTTAAAGAAATTAACAATGCTATGTAAATGTTGATGTTAATTTATTTGGTCCTACTGTCATTAAGATAAACTATATTAAAAGATTTACAGTATTACTTCTCTTCTAGACTTCTCGTCACATTTAAACTGACTTTTAAAAAAAGGAGGAAGTTCCAATTCGTGTGATTATTTTTTTATGTCAGTTCACAGATTGCTGGTAGACGTCTGAGCTGATTTGCAATATTATTTCGTTTCAAAGCGTATTCCGTGATAATCTTCCTGAAATTCATTATAACCTAAAAACGTGACACGCTTAATGAGTCACTATTACGGGTTTTCCACTTCGTACGGTAATCGCTTTTCTTTTTATTATAGAGTTAAGTAATTTTATTAATGACGTCATTACAATTGGCCCAAATATACCTTGACAGTAATGATAACCACCACACCAAGGTATAGCCATAAAAAGAAATAGACATAACAATTAGAAAAAAAAAATAGTGCTTAAAAAACCAGTAGCTATCCACAATTTACTCTAGCAAAACATTAACCCTACAAACACACTTAATCACCAACATAACTAACCCTAAACTGCCATACACGGGTAAAAAATACCCATAACACGTCCTAACCCACATCTACACACAATGGCGCGAACATAAGTGAGACCATTAGCGCATTCCGTCCTCGGTTTAATCTAATATTCGACACAGAAGTACATTTCACTCCATTATGCCGTGAGGAGAGCGGGGACATTACGGCTTATCGACACGTCGACACATTAGAGCAAATCTTGTAACGCTGCCCAAAGGTATAAAGCTAAAATTTACTCAATATGAATAGGAAAGATTCTTTAATGTACATCATATAAAGAGTTGTGTATTTTTAAATAAATTACCAAATAGAATAATTAGCGCATTCCGTCCTTGGTTGAATCTAATATTCGACACAGAAGTTCATTTCAATTCATTATGCTGTGAGGAGAGAGGGGAGATTACGGCTTATCGATACAAGACATAAGAGAAGTTCTTGTAACGCTGTCCAGCTCTTCGAAATATGCTAAATGTGTATGGCAAGTTTTGATATATTTTTAAAGAAGTAACCCAATGAAATAGAGCATAAATGAGGCAAGACGTGATCTCTGACCGGTTGACGTGATTGTATTATCGGTTTGCTCGAACCCAGATGTACACAGTCTAAACACAAAACGCAACACGCTTGCATGTTTTTAATCGAATTCGAAAAAAGGAGGAGGTTCACCATTCGTCGGAATATTTTTTTTTAATTTATTTTCACCGATTACTCCAAGACGCCTGAACCGATTTGGAAAATTCTTGTTTTGTTTCAATGCTTATACTATTACTGGTTTTAAACCATCATTTGAGATGCAAATATCTTGCACTAGGAAACATACAGAGTGTATTTTATTACGAGTATTACTGGGATTTCGCGTTACACACCGATACCTTAACATCCCATCAAGAACAGACAACCCAATCTTAACTATTAAGAACTGACAAAGTCTGACACTTCACTCCCCGGCGGTGAGGCAGCCAGGCAACAACCTGCACCGAGTAGCCCCGCGAATAACTCAGCACCAACACCTCTGATCCGCTGAATAACTGCCGTCGTGTGTGAAATATTCACTACGAGACGGTTGGAGACGTGCGTTGTGCCACGGGCGAGGCAATGTAATTCGGTAATTTAGTGTTTGTATCCTAAGATTTCTTCTATATGCACCTATCTTTCTCTCTATATGTATATTAATACATAACAGGTTCGGGAACATTATCCTGTATCGTGGATAAAGAAAAAAAATCCGACGATATTCATACCCTATGAATATAAATACATAAATACACACAACAGTCACGTACATAGTCCTGACCCCACACTAAGACAAGTCTTGTGTCGTACGTATCAGGAACTACGCGAGACTTTTCGGTCTCACAAACAACCGAACTCGAGACATATATGTACTTCTGTTTCACACAAACATTTGTCTTTGTGCGGGGATCGAACCCGCGGTCTGTCTTTTCACAACCGGCGTCTAACCAACTACGCCATGGAGGTGTCAAAATGCACCTATCTCTCTCTATCAGCCACAGGATGTGCACTGCTAAATATAGACTCCTCTCAAGAATTTGCGCAGCATGTACTATTCCTGACCGTATTCAGGCCCTATGAATATAATTATAAAGTACACCCGATTTCACTATTGGCTTCTCACTTACTGCATCATAGAAGCTGTCAAAATCATTACATCACAATTATGTATTTGTTTTAATGGTGGATACTGATTTACTATTTAAATGATACTGAGTACTGACGTGATCATTTCCGTGATTTCACTGTTCATTTAATTTAAAACATGTCAAAAACTTAACAAAAGCTCATCTAAGAATGGATATCCTTTGTCTTTACGGAAATAATAATTACCTACGATTAATAAACAATTCCCAAACAATACAATGCTAAGTGTAGATTAGATTTATCCTTCCCTTGCTTCAGGAAATGATAATCACCTACTATTTTTATTATATTAATAACATTACTTCTATAACTATAAGTTATTTTTAGGTTAGGTCACTAACCACTGCCCATATACGTCAAAATAACAACGGCAAGGCGCCAGTATGTCGCACACCGAGTCGTTGTCATGCACGGGGCGCGCAGTCGACACGTACGACGGGCATCCTTCAGGACCGTATACATTATCACACACGCAATGTTACGTCATTTTAGAATAGGCCGAAATCTTTAAGAGTATTTCAGGGATACTTGTTATTAGATTGATAAGAATTATCGAACTTCATTGATGATTCGAAGCTATGAAAGATCTTTAAGAGAATTTCGAAACCTCATCACTTAAAAATAATGTTTAAGGTAAGTTAGATCTGTTGCATGAATTGAGTCTTCATGCTATCATCCCACAATTAAGTGGTTCATTTTCATGCCCCACAAAAGATTATACTTACGATTTGAAAGTCCTTATCTTTATAACCAAACGAAATTTCGGTTTAAAAATTTGAGAAATCTTGCATTTGCAGGGGAACGATTGGTGTGCTAGCTGACTGGTCATCTAATGAGATGCTACATATGTACATCTTACTATTATCAGCAGCTTATTCTTCAACCCCACTAATGATCTATCATAAAAACTGAAATACTTCTATAGCTTAGGGAACGTAAAGAAATTTGTCTGCAAAAACGAAACATGGTATTAGTCGGTATTATATCAATTGTAAAGAAAGAACCGTTTTAACAACTCTCTGTTTCATTACGAAACCTTCATTGTCAAATTCCACACACATAGTTCATAGTTCTACGACCAACGGGACTCCGAAATCCTCCCAATATAGTTATACCGGATGATCGCAACAGAACAGTGACCTCACCGAGTGAAAACACAAAGAGGTAATATAAAAAGTTTCCGCGTGACAATTGCCTTCACTTCCTCCGGCTTGACGTCACTTAACCGAAATAGTTAACGCAACGCACTTAACTACAAATTGATTACTTAACGTAGGTTGTCGTCATTAAATTTTATACGCGTGTTTTTAGATAAATGAGATATTAAGCTGGATAATATTTAAACCGGTAATATTGACACATGACTAAACTACACGAGCAATCGCTTACATCAACTTAATCTTCATCACAGGAAGTCCATTGCTAATCACTCAGCTATTCTTAGAGATTTCCACCATGATCTGTTCGAAGCTGTCTACATTCAGACACTTTATTTAACCTTTATTAGTTCCATCCACCTTGTGGATGAACGCCCGATGCTGCATGTCTCGACACGAGATCTCCAATCGACAACTTTTCAACCAGTACCCATGTGCCCTGCCCAATGCCACATTTAAATCCCTTTGAGTTCACAATCCATATGCCTCCCAGAGAATGATGCTCCTAAAAAATTTAAAGCCTTGAATTCATCATCATCTTCGTTATCATCAGTCGGTTGCAGTCCTCGGTCTCCCAAGGTACACCACAGAGCACGGTCTTACTGCTTTATGCACCCAGTCGCAGTTATATCAAAATGAATATCCAGAATACCTTAAGCAAGTGTCAGGTTAAAAGTACCCTTAACCGACGAGAATGCATCAACAGATTGATGAAAGTAGATGAAGAGAAAGTGTATGTCAGGATAGAGCAAAGCAGAGATCCATAGTCTCTGTCGACCTCTATGGGATACATGCGTGACGTTCATGTATGTATGTATATGTAATATCCAAAACTAGGATAGTAAAATTATACATATTATTAAAGAGCCGCGACAGTATTATCCGGAAATTACACAATTATTTACCACATATAGCATGCGAGCGATTGGCACAAGCGGATACACACACATTAGTATTGCAATCGTTTTCGTTTTTGCGGTACGGTTGTTTAAATTACGTTCAAGTCGTCAGAGAAGCGCTGTGTCACGGGATAATTATTTAATTATAACAGTGACTTGAGAAACTGTTGGGTCACTTTCGGGCATCTTAATGCCAGTGTTATGTGAGATAGTAATCAAGTTATTGGATGCTACTGTGTTATTACTGCATAAGATCGTCATACTAGCTAGCGACTAAAAATGATATTAAAATATCACTGAGACTGCCTCGGTAGCGTAATTGTACTACGGTTTGATTTTTAAGCTGAGGTCTCGGGTTCGATTCCCGGATCGGACAAAGTGATATAGGATTTTTCTATTATTAGTCCGGAGATAGGAATTGGTGCCCGATATGGCGATCGCTTCACCCCCTATCACATCATGGGACGAAAAACATAATACGAACTGAGGGTGTTCTATTGCACCTATGCCCACCCCTTCTGGGAAAAAGGCGTGATGTATCTGAATTCCGACAACCAATATCCTTCACGATACTAATACAGTTCACATAGCGCTTGTTTTAAAGGTTATAAGTTGAGCGATCAAATAAATCAACTACAAGATTCATAAGCCTAGCGAATCATAAAGATTTATAGTGGAATACACCTGTAAGTCACTGTTCATAAGCATCTACTACCTTTGGAGAACAGTATGTCCAGTCTTCGGACTTAGAAATATGTCTTGCCCTCAAGCCAGAATCCCAAGCGTATTGAGGGATTTGGCAGGGATTATTGAGCCTCTGGGATACGTAAAACAATTTGCGTCTCAATAACGGACTGATAGATGGACTACGAACGGCACAGAGCTCTTGATATTTAAACAGCAGTATTAGCTTTAGAGAACCATGAGGGAGGCTGGTATTCATCAATAAAGATCTTGTGGCTAGGTATTGTATTAGTTTGTTCGTTCTACCTGCAGCTGGCTTTACACCGGGTGGTACCACGGTCCGCCTTTCTACATAACCACCGCCATTTCTGAGAATCGTGATCAAAAGTAAAAAAAAATGAACATCGCAAAAATACGGTCTAAAATTATCTCCATAAACCTAATTCTTGATTCCGTATACGTCTCGCGCGGCGGTACCATCTTCGCTTAACTTGGGTAACTGCCCTATAAGTCCTGGGACCGCTCGTGCATTATAAATTCTGGCGCAACGAGTGCAGTCAGCAACTGAAAGTTCGGGTCGCTGGCACGTGAGTTCGGAGTAGTCACACATACCGCTCTGGGGAATCGAAAACTTGCACTTGATAGCAGAGTTACAGTTGTTGGATCGAAAGTTTAACGCCAATGTTGTTAGAGAAAGATGTATTACGTTATTTTTATGGAGGAGGAGAAAAATAAATGTTTAGTTTACTCGCAGAGGTTTCGAGGAAGCGTAAAATATCACGCTTTATTGCGTAATACTTCATCTTTTTTTAAATCATATTTCTGTTACACTTTAAACTCATTTATGCATTTGGGGCTCAGAGAGAAGTATCAACCACACAAACACATTCATTTACCATCGGAATAAACTTTAAAATCCCCAAAAAACTGCAACTCTTTTCCCTATACTATTCCTTCAAACCAACATTACCAATTACTCTTAACCAACCTCAAAAAAAGACGTTGCCAGTTCGACTGCCTTTTTAATACACATGAGTACAATTACCCAACCGAAAGTAAAACCAAGGGTGTCCAATGTCCATCCAAAAGTCCCTATCAAGCGTGTAATCAGAGCGTGGAGATATGCGACTACGCTCACGGAATTTACAGCAGGCTCGACCCATGCTAATGAGAACCAGTACGATAAACGTTCGTTGACCACGGTTTATTAGAAAAATGTTGATGAGCTGAAGGGGGAATTCTCGTGTATTCTTGAAGGGGGTGGGGTAGGGGAGTTTGAGAAAGGAAGATTATGTATCACAGCTATCGTCTAAACGAATTAAGATTAAAGTAATAGGCTGGATACTTTGTCATAAGAAAAACTTACAGAATAGTGAAGCAGTATTCAAAACAGGAATAAATTTGTCTTTGGTTACTTATTTATGCAGTAAACTTAAGTAGATAAGCTGATTAGTAAATTTCGTAACACTATAGGATATAACGAAGAATAAGATATTCTGAAATTATGGTCCTCGTAATTGTAAAGCCATATTGTTAAATTGAGATTCATACACTCATACCGCTACACATGCAAGACTAAAAAGATAGGCGACAATGCAACGATACGCACTGCATACAAATTACAAGCGTATGTTAAGGCTAAAATGTTTTAAGTCTATTACCACACCGGGAACAGTCAAACCTGACAATATTACGATTCTCTAACAAACCAATGCAGACACACAAAAAGTCCAGTGATCCATAAGATCATTGAACAAATAGATACACTTTAAAAATGCTTAAATTTTGCGCACAATAACCCAATTTACACACCATTAGCAATTTCACTCCCAAACTACCGAAATAACAATACTTCGAACTACAACCAACAACGTATCTAATTACTTAAGGACACAAAGACGCCGCAAAGAACCGAACACCGGCCTATCCGTTACGAAATCAAGTCGAAACTTGCACGGAGACAAGTTGGGACAGGCTTTGAAGAAAAAAAAACTATTGTGTAGAAATAGCCGACCAAAGGGCCGAGTGCGGACAAAGAGACCTTTGTGTTGAGGGCAAAAAATGGACCCGATTCTGACAAGATTGGGTGAGAATTAGTTACATTTGTAAATGGTTTGTTAATTTATGTCTAGATTGGTAGGTGGTAATGGTTATTGATTTGCGATTTTATCTTTTGTAATTTATTGTACTTCGCTTCACTAATTTTAGGAATAGATAGAAAGTCACTGGTCCTTTTTAAATTAATTTGGTAAATTTACATTTATCCCAACGAATCACATATACTCACAACGTAAACCCATTGTGAGTATATGTTCTACCTCTGCCTGTCAACGTAGAAAAATGTAGGTGTTTCTAGCTTTATTTCTAACTTACTAATTCTTACTTTCTGTGATAAATTTGACAATTTAATAACATATTATAATCAACTGCATACATTTTCACACACTTTTCCCCTTCTGCTTATTTGCAAAAATGTGTTAACTGGTAGTCTGTCAGCAGATGTATTGACAATTTGACATTCATCGCAATCATCATCAGCAACGATTTGGTGCTAACAAACAAAACAATATTTCAATCTAAACCGAACTGAATTTCAAATAAATCCATTACCGAACCGCAGAGAGACTGTGAATGAATTTATAGACGTTATCCAAAGCACAATTAGTTGAAACAGAGTTATATTGGAGTTTAATATGCACTAGTATGTTGCAAGTTGCATTGGAATAGTTCCCGGGAGGCGACTGCATTTGTACCGTTAATTTATTTATCAAAACTTCCTAATATTGGCTGCTATTGTTTCAACTGGCGTTTTGATAAACTAAAAGGTTTTTGCTAACAAATATACCCGTAATACTATATTGTATCAGCCCTTAGACGCCCCACTGCAGGGCATGGGCCTCCTCTTCAAACGAAAGCAAAGTTGAGGGGTTAAGTCATATAGTCCACCACGCTGGCCTAGTGCGGGTTGGCGGAATTTACATACCATAGAAATTACAAATCGCTATGGTATGCAGGTTTCTTCGCTATGTTGTCCTTCACCGTTATAGTGTGTGGTAATTGACTATCAATACACACATGACTCCAAAAACTCTGAGGTGTGCCCTGGGATTTGAACCCGCAACCACCGTGAACATGTTAGCCGTTGCGTCTGGTTCGTTACCAACAGGCCATCACGCTCGTCAACAAATATAGATTTATATAGAAAAATAAATACACAACTATATGAATGTCTGGTGCCTTAAATAATTTAGTACATTTGACTTCTCTTGTTTTGCATTTTTAAATACGATAATAGATCCCAGCTGAATATTTGGTCTCAGACTTAACTATGGCAATAAAAACTCAATCGTATGTTTCCAAATCCTATTTTTTTATATTCTTAAAAAGCTTGCCTAATTTTAATGCTCGATGTAAATTAATACGTGCTCTTGATTCTGACCGACAGGAGTAGATGGGATAGTCTTCAACTTCTATTATTTTGTTAGTAAATATAGGACTGCCTCGGTGGCGCAGTTGTCCTAAAAAATGATTGCAAAGCTGAAGCCCCGAGTTCGAATGCCGGGTCGGGCAAATTTACATTGGATGTTTCTATTCATTATCAGCCCGGCGTTAGGAATTCGTGCCCGGTATGGCAATAGGCTCGCCCACTATCACATCGTGGATCGGAACACACAAGGCGAAACGTGAGTTCTGGTTGCTACCAAGGGAACCTCAACCTATCCCTTCTGGAAAAAGGCGTGACTTTATGTATATAACCGTCCGCCAACCCGCACTTGTTCACCGTATCGGACTATATGGCCTGACCACTCTCAATCGTACTCTCGATTGTAGAGGAGACCCGTGCTTTTCAGTGGGATGTATATGGGCTGATACAGTACAGTTATGTATATAATACAAGTATGTATGTAAATATGAGATAAAATAATCTAGTATTTCAATCCCTTACACACGTATTTCTTAGCTAATCACTGTATACAATAATACATACATTACGTAACTAAAGATGCAATATTGTGTGGGCGAGAGTGTCACTAAACTTTGTAAATAACTTGCATAGTGACTAACACGGAATTGTTAGTTTTATAATCGTGCAAATTCACACGCGAATTATACTCGTTTGTATACGTCACAAGTATTACTTTACGCAATGAGTAATATAACGTATACAAAACTACCGTGAGAGAATTGTATGCCGTTTGTTTAATTTCACTTTCGACAATGTGATTTAGCGAAGAAAGTATCGTAATAAATGATAATTAAATTTACATTTTGTGGGTTTTTTTTCTGTAGAAATGAAATACAAACATTACTTGCCTAATAGGTTGAGATCTAGATAATAAACGAAAGCTGCAGTAATGTATGTAACTAAATAATAAAAATAAATAATAAATAGGTACACCTATCAGTCACATACATAGTCCTGACCCCACACTAAGATCGAGTCTTGTGTCGTGGACATCAGGAACTACAAGAGACTTTTCGGTCTCACAAACACCGAGACCCGAAACGAATACTTGTGGTTCACACAAATATTAATCTCGGTGCGGGAATCGAACCCGCGGCCTCACGTTTCACAGCGGCGTTCAACCAACTGCAATCCACCAACCCACACTAGTTAAGGCTTGTTTTACTAAGATCATGTATTTCAGAGGTATTCCCAGTGTGGCGTACCTATCCTGAGCTTGTAAGTAAGTGCACATCAGCCGTACCGTTTACAAGTTCAGTTCAAAGTTGCGGAGCGCGGAGACGCAAGTTCGACGGTATCGACCGCAAATTGCATAATTTCGCCTCTCCGCCTCCGTCATAATAACAATACGACACAATAACACGATGCGTGGTACAAGGCGGAGGAGACTGCGATTTTGACTTAATAAATTTGATTTATTATATTTAAAAAAACATGTTTTAATAATTGCATGGTCATTTTACTATGTCATTGTGCATAGTAAAATGAAAATATTTTAATAGCAGGTAAAAATATCTACATGAAACATAAAAAAATGGACGCACATATAAGTAATGCGATATCGGATGAGTGATGATAGTATTATTCACTACTCAACAATTATGGCGATCTTTATCAAACTCTATACCACCCCTTGTATTGAAGAAGTCAAGTAATTACTCTATCGTCAGTCGTTGCATATTTTTTTTACCAAAGTTATTTGTATCAATTAACTACACAATTATACAAGAATTGAAGGTTTAAAAAAAACAAACACTCGTATCTTACGCTGAACATCTCACAAGTAATCCGCTATGGTACATAGTTCATTCTATATTTTTCAATTTGTATTCTATCAAAACAATTCTTTTTAGTGAAAGGATTAAAAAACACCCAATACTCGTGCCTTACACCTCACACCGCCCAAGTACGCGCCAACCGATACAATCTCCGATACTGGCGCAACAAAAAGAATCGCCGTTATTTCCCACGGGGTGAAAAATTCTTGAGCCTTTTCGGACGCCGCTCGTTTGCCCTCCATCCGAGCCGGCTGAGCGGTTTATTACAAGCTGTTGAGCTGCGTTCATATTCGCAGATATCGTGGCATACATGTGAGTTAAATATAACAACAGTCGCACATGACTGTTGTCTTTATATTTAAGTACTGAATCCATGGTAGAAAGAAGTCTTGTGTCGCGAGTATCAGAGAATACGACAAACATTACGGTCTCATAAATCCCAAACCTAAGAAAACTACAAGTTTAAAATTTTAGAATCAAACAATTTTAAAAAGTAGTAGAGCCACGCTGTTGTCAGTTAAGACTCAGTGTGAAAAGGCATGCTCGTCCGGGGTACCACTGTCTCACAGGAGTCCGACGTGACGCGAGAGCTTTCCAGTCGCGTTTCGTTCAGTGAGTGAAATTGCCGGATACCCAATACCCATAGTATTTGAAGAGCATAGCCTCTTCCCATCCTTTTTCCTTCCCGCTCCCCTCCCGATTTGATGGGCCGGTACCACATCTATGACCCTAGCTAGGGTTGTGGATATTCATGGCAGTGATCATTGACCATCAGGTGACCTGTTTGCCGGACCTATTGAATTGATTAAAAAAGACACATCATTGAGAGAATGGTAACTACAAATAGCGTTCACGAATGACAGTCACCTGGTGAACCATTTCATAGTTTACTACTCGTATACGTCCTATACAAAACAAAAATAAAAAATAAATTTATATAAAAAGGTATAGGAAGCGTCACGTGGTTCACGGTAGGTGTGTATGGATCTTTACAAGCTCTTATAGTGACGTATAGCGGTACGTAATGACAGCGTCGATACTCTCCCTTACTTGTGTTATTAGTTTTGCGTGATTAAGACAACTTTCTTACGTATATTTCTGTGAGAATTCTTACATAGGATGTCAGAGACTGATAAATAATAATTTAGATATCTGCTTATACGTAAGTAAGTGATTGAATACTTGTCCTGTTGAAAGATAATGGAATACCTATTTTTAAATTGATCAATGTATGAACAATGAACATACATACATACATACATAATCGTCACACCACCAAAATGTATGAGATTGATCTATTTTTTTATTAAATATAACATACATACATACATAACCGTCACGCCTGTATCCCATAGGGGTAGGTAGAGACTGTGGATCGCCACTTTGCTCGATCCTGACATACTACTTTCGCTTCATCCTCTTTCATCAATCTCATCATGCATGCTCGTCGGTTCAGGGTACTTTTGACCTGACCCTTGTTGAGGGTATTACCGATGGATGGTCATATCAATGGTCAATAATATAATTATTGCAAAAGAGGTTTGTCTGTCTGTAAATAAGAATTCCGAGTAAATGGGACAAATCTACGAAAACCTCTTCAACTATTCTCGCACGAAAGAAACCCCGTTGGAACTTTGTTATATTAACATCGAGACGTAAGAAGTTATTTTCGTCGATCAATACAATTATATTGTAACACATTACATAATAATGCCACACAGTAATTTATTTATGATGTGAAGGAAAGCGCCGTGGGTATTATACAATAAATAACTGATATTAACTTGTCTACAATTACCATAGTTCATGGATCTAACTCATGATTACGAACTTAGCATTTGCAACAGAACATTCAATTAATGTTGAGATGTAATTTAAAATTATATTATCTCAATCGATGTTAATTTAAATCGATAAAATTTATCGAGGACAGCTCTTTTAGATTTAATTTTAGAACAAACATCCTTAATTAATGGATGTATACAAAGTAGAAAAAAATTGATTGAAATCTTTCATCGAATGTTTAAGTGTCATTAAAATATAACAATAATTTTTTATATTAACTATGCCATAAAATCGTGCTAATTAAATTAGAATATAAAAGAAGCCAAGTATCATTTATCAAAAGAATAATGTCCTAAAAGTCAAAAACTATCCTTGGAACCAACAAGATGCTTGAAGTTTAAAAAATATATATTTTATAATGCCGATTGACTGCCTCGGTGGCGTAGTTGTACTACGGTATGATTACAAAACTGAGGTCTCGGATTCGAATCCCGAGTCGGGCAAAGTGATATTGGATTTTTCTATTCATTACTAGCCCGAAGTCAGGAATTTGTGCCTGGTATGGCAATAGGCTCGCCCCTTTTCACATCCTGGGTCGAAACAGACAGAAACGTGGGTGCCTGGTTACTACCAGGAGAACCTCTGCCCACCCTTCCGTGGTTAAGCCGTGAGTTTATGTTATGATTGAGGAATTGGTACGCGACTATCGAAGCCCTCAGCACTTTCAGTACCAGACTTATTATAGGTAAGATACTGCCTTTTAAAATTCAGGTGGATATTGAACTCAAAAATTCGGTAAACACAACCATAGAGATTTACAACTATCAAGAACGTTAGTTTTTTGTGTAACATATGTACCATACGGACTTGCTGGCATAAACATATTGTGCTGACTACAGCACAATCGTAATAACTATATTAAGATTCACTCAATTCACGTATACTCTTGCAATGTTTACTGGTCGTAGGTCTCTCATATGTGATGCCGCCTGGGTAGCTACCACCGCAATGTCTATTTCTCCCGTCAAACAGCAGTGTAAATGCACTGCTGTGCTCCGGTTTGAAGGACATTGTAGCCAGAGTACCTACTAGACATAATGAGACTGAACATGTTATGTTTCAGAATGACGAGCGCAGTGAAACGCCAAGCATTGGTTTGTAATTCATGGTGCTGTTTGGTTTTGCTACTGTCCAATGTCCATGAGCGGTCGCTCGCTATCGCCATCAGGCAAATGGCATGTACGTACTCTGAATACTCTAATATCTACAAATACCTAAAGAATAGCAACACTTTCCCACATATCTGTACCGTACACAGTTGAATATAAAGTGCAAGCAAGGCAGCACGAGCGTTAGTATATCACGGCGAATGTAAAATTGGCCTTACATTGTAACTGAGATTGAACGCGATCGGTGGCGATGCGTTGCTACAACGTATCCAATGTGCTCGCGCCGCCAGGAGACAAGCGGATGGACTAGCGGGCAGCGGGATAGATATAGTAGAAAAATAGTTGTCTTATAAATGAAAATGCTGTTTAGTAATAGCTTTAATGAGCAGATATTGACACTAGCCGTGTAACAAAAAACGCACATGAAGTCAAAGCCTCTTTTCATTGGTTAAATAAAAATGATTCTTACATTCTTTTTCGCAACCGATAAATTACTCACCTGATAATGCTTAGCTCCAGTAAACACTTTTTTTTCATATATAGAACATGACTTACCTGAAACAAGCAAAATAGATCATAAATAAACAAAGTAAGCAATAATCATTAATCATATAATCCTCCTTAGAAAGCTTGGTTCAAATAAAGTAACGTTTTGTATATGATATAACATTATGTTACATATTGGAACAATGTACTTAAGAGATACCTCCTGATCGCATATTTGCTCAGAAGATCATGCGAAACGTAACAACACAACTTATGCTAAACATCAATATTGTATAGAACCGTGATGTTTTTAAACCCATATATCCATGTTAAAAGAAATCCTAATTCCTAACACTTTCTGAACTCATTACTAACAATCACATTCTGGGTAATATCGTTAAAAGTAATGGAGATATGACATTAAAATATATCACGATCGCTACGAGTAAAAAAAAACAAAATAACCTCCAAACTCCAACTAAATTGGAAGCAAAATAATCCTACCACCATATACTCGTAGCAGGTAAAATAAATCCTGATAAAAGTTAACTTCGCGGCCGCGCCCACCTATTCAGCGAGATCGACATCGAATACAGACAAACGGAAGCACCGCGGCGAGTTTATACTGTGAGTACTGAGTATTGAGTACTGCGATCACAGACATTCAACTGTATAGATGACGCAAGCTGCTTGAAATTTATGAAAAATTAAGCGTTGTTAACATAGTTTGACGATAAAATTCTTTGTGTGAAACCGATTTACGGAATGCATTTTGAAGAACCATAATTATAATCACATGGTAATTAAATATAATTGCCTACGTGACCAATAAACGAATTTCATTTCATTTCATAATCAAGTTTAGTATTGTCTGCGTTAAAGTACGTAAACAGAGCTTACATTTGACACGTGAATCGTATTTACTTGTACTGTAATCGTCAGTAGAGAGTACTGCGGAGACAGGGCATCCTCATTCGCTGCGATTCCAAGATGGACGACAGAGCGCGTGGCTTCACATCCGAAAACCATAACTGCATAATTAGATTTTTATAAAGTCAATTTTCCTACTGAGAAACCGAACTCGATGAACGATAATGGCCATCCAAACCAACTCGAAAATATCATACTGTATAAGTATACAGTGTGATACTAGCGTACCTATACACTTGCGGCATCTATTTGGCTTGACGTCTGCGATGTTCCACGGCGGCGGAACCGCTGCAACGTTTATCTACGCTATACAACCTGCATTCGCTGACGCGGGGCTGTTCCAATTGATTCTATGTGAGTGGATATTTTTATGTTTTGTTTGCAATTTACTCTGTATTTACTAGCATATGGCACTCAACCTGTACGTGCGATGTTGTCCGATTGGAGTACGCGAGACATGACGAACTTTCGACAGTCGAGATAATTTTTCCTATGTTCGAAACCGAGTATAGACAAGCTGAACACGAAAGAGACCAGGTAAGAGTATCAAATGATGACAAATGATCGTGTGGTTGCTTAAATCTATTACTATGACTACTGCCTATACTCGTGTTTGAACGTGAATCGTGGGCTGCGACATACGAATTTAGCTTTTTCAAGCCACTGAGATCAAAACCTGTCTGATAGCGCTTAAGGTATCCATGGTATGTAAAGTCTTCTAACCCATATTAGACCAGCCTTGACAAAACCACAATTTAACTCCTGAAAGACATCAATCAGAAATAAACACTCGTGTGTAGAAAGACACAGATCACCAGCAAAAATACCAACCCAATAAAATCTTTGCGGGAACAGAAACAAATAAAAAAGGGCATCTTTATCAACCAATTACAAACCTTATATGAGTTAGGGCACATATAAAATCTCCTTCGCGCTCCGTAAAGTTATCGTCCACATCTGCGGCGGTCGTTATGCGATTAGCTTTTTATTGGCATCGTAAAACAGAGGCTAGGGCTCGTAAAGACGGGCTAGGAACGTTTGTTCCTCTCTAATTGGAATGGACCATAATGTCGCGCGTTTATGGTAATCTCGTGGATCTGTCATTAGATTCGCTAATTTGATTGATACATATGCTTCTGATAGAGAGATTCAATTAGTAATCATGGTTAAATTAACCCATTTATATCTTAATCTCGGGCTTGGGATTCTTCTCAATCTAAGTGATGTTTTGTGGGCTTAGATCACAAAGCTATTCCAATGCAAAAGGATAAAAGTAAAATATAAAAGTAATAAACATTTAATGTTAAAACAACAGGTCACTGTGGAAGTCATTGGGAGAGGCCTATGTTCATGATTGGACTTCCTTTGGCTGATGAATTGGATTGGATTGGAATGTTAAAATATTCTAGGCATATTTTGGGTTTCTTTTCAAGATAAACGACTTCAACTATTGATAGATGACATCAAATAGGGAATGTTCACTCAGATAAGAATGAATGCGAGATTCTTGCTACCAAATATGAGGAGGAGCAAGTAACTCCATATTCAAGATTAAATGAATACTGCCATCTGAATGAAGTTGTGTAAATTGTTTCGAAACCTTGTAAGTTGTAACAATTCGAATTGGGGTTTCAATCTTCGATGGACCTTATGGGTGGTGGGGCCTTCAACGTGCTCAGATATTGTGTAACCAAGGGCAGTAACAACTTCCTAGCAGGTGAATCATTTCCTCTTGCCCTTACTAAAACACAATACCAACACACAATGGCCGTCGATCAAATCCCATAAAAACCTGTTGCCTGTGAAAATACTCGTCAAATATCATGTGACAACGGTGTTGCAACATCAATATTTGTCCGGGACGTACCGGGACAAACCGGGATGTTCTGGGACACGCCGGGACAATTCGGAACACGACGCCACATGTCAGACACATCCGCGCCGATATCCGAAGGGGTTTTATAAAGGAGCGCCCAATAGCTCGGGATATTGTTGAGACGCGACGGAGTTCGCCGTGTTACATGCAATTTATACTCGTATAGTTTTGTCAATAAATGTAAGGTATCACAAGCTTTTTCTGGAAGGTAAGAGTAGAAACGATTTTTAGTTTGTTTATTAACTAAGACTTCCACAAATGTTTTCTTTTTTTTTATAGCCGTTATAGGCAGACGAGCTAGCGGCCCGCCTGATGGAAAGCGGCTACCGCTGCCCATAGACCTCCGCAGTGCCAGGGGTCCAGCACAACAAAGTCGCTGCCTACCTTAAGGAAAGTACTCTCTTTAAGCCTCGTTTGAAGAAGGACAGGTCATAGCGCTCAGGAAACACCGATGCAGGGAGTTCATTCCAGAGCTTACACGTGGGTGGTAAGAAAAATGTTACATAACCATCTTCAATTGCCGATGACAACATATGCATACGAAAATTTATCCTCGAACATTGCTACAATGATACAACTTTCTGCCATGATTTGCCTTTTTAACTGAAGTTATTCACACTATTAACCTGCCTTCTTGGCATTTCCTGCAGTATCTCCTCATATGCAATAAGGTACAGTTCATCGTAATCGTTCGATATAATTTACCAATTTCCTAGAAATTCTATCCAAAGTTCCTCGGACTTCGTTAAATAAACTCAAAGTTATACATTTGTCGATGTAGAGCGGCGGCGTGCCGGCGACGTGGCGACAACGCGACATGTTGCCGACCAACACTTGTTCAGATTTATTTCTCGCACGACGCGAGCCGTGATTGCAGCGCTGCCGGCCCTCGTACTCAACTTTGTATATAAATCATAAACTGGACATGAGTTTATTGATGTTTTGAGTGAGGGGAAAAAACTATCAATTATTTGGACGACCATTTGTTACGGAAAACGTCTAGGAAGTTCGGTTGCTTTGAAATACAAAAGAAAAGTTTCCCTCCGAATCAATTTTTGTGTTTAAATTTGTAATTTATTTATTTCGAGTAAAATGCGTGTTTACGGTATTAAAACCAAAACACTTACATTTTACAAGTTCCACTACACTAATATTTGGTTACAATTCAATTTCTTCGTGGTCTTGTACAGTGAAGATTTAGAAATCGTTCATTGACTTAAGCTTTTTTATGAAGTCGGATACATTAATCATGACATAATCTCCCTTATCATTATCCAAAAGATATCAATTGGTAAAAAATAAACCAACCCTATTTACATCCACGTCATTATATTAAGAACAGCTTGCATATGTTTGAAGATATTTTCGAAATATCCAAAAGGAGAACAACAAAAGCATTACTCCATATTACGATCCGAGTACAAATACAAAATATTTACCACCAGTATAGAGCACAATAAAACCTCTCGCATAATGTATTCAGCTGTTCTACTGGGGCGAGAATCTATCTGTATCACTTTATCGTATCTAAAACAGATATAAATAATATTACTACGTCACATTATGCTATTTTTACGATGCATTTTGCAGTTTGTATTCATTTTTGTTGCAGGGTCGGAGCGAGCGGTGTGCAGAGGGGTGCCTGCCCACATTGGATTACTCGTAATTTTGTTTGGTAGAATTGAATACGGTGTCTGCGAATAATTTAATAAAAGTTTAATTTAAGCAATTTCTTTTTCTATTAGCTAGCTTCTACTAGCAGCATTTATTGGCTTCCTCGTCGCCTCAACGTATTTTACGCTTATAAAACTATTTTGAATAATCGAAAATAAAAATCTAATAAATGAAAATTTTGAACATTATCTTTTATAGACTTAATCGATGTGTTCATTGAATTCTCAAGAGTTTTGTGCCATTTTTAATTATAGAACTAAAATGTATTTTTTCTTTCAAATTGCATATAAAAAGGCGTTTATATTGCCAATAAATCGTTCTCTTATCGTCATTTTAGCCCCCCACTACCTCAATATGCTGGTAGATGCGGCCCTGGACACACGGCGCCGCGACGACTGGCGCCGGCCACCTAACCACTGCGTTCAGCACAGAAGTGCCTCCTACTGTCACCGTAATGGAACCATATATGTATGCACCCTATATGAAAACACACATGGGAACCTTTTTATCCATGTGCGAAGTAATGTTTCCACGTCTATCAGTGATTTGAATTTTATCTATGTCAGATGGAGCTTAGTAGTATGAAAATATGGTACTTGTAAAGTAAGGAATATAGGTTGATGCATATAAAACTGTCTGTAAAAATTAATTTGTTAATTCTTGAAAACAACAGAAGAAAATATATCAGAACACTTCCATGACATGACAGCATCCGTGGCGCAGTTGATTAGACGCCGGCTATGAAACGAGAGGCCGCGGATTCGATCCCCACACGATACAAATGTTTGTGTGATCCACGGGTATTTGTTTCGCATCTAGGTGGGACCAAAAAGTGTCTCGTAATTTCGGATACCCACGACACAAGACTCGATCTAAGTGTGGGGTTAGGACTATGTATGTGGCTGTTAGGTGTATTTATTATTTATTCATTTATTTATTTATTTATTTATTCAGGAGTTAAATCTCCGAAAATGAAAACATCGATGAAAGTGAATAAAGCAAAAGGTCTGTACTTTGTTGGATCGAAGCATGTGATTATACTTGATCTAATATGATTAATGCTACACGACAAGTTACATTTTACCTTTAAAAATATTGGTGTTGATATTTATAAAAGTTACAAATATGACGTCATAAAACTGCCCTACCATTCAACAAATTCATAAGTAAACTGATGTATAAAATCCTTGAATCTAGGTACTATAGTGCTCAAAACACGCCCTAAACCTAGACCTTGACAATGGACGTGCGTGACCACATCGGATTAAACTCTACAGATTGCGTTCAACATTTCTTAAACATTTTCGTAGTCACGATGTTTGCCTTTGGTACAATATTAATGTATTTCAAAAGGTCAGCTGTCTTTGTTATTTTTAGTGGCCCAGTACATTGCATGTGATGGTGCAATGCTGTTTAGTCAAAATGCCATCTGACGAGAGAATTTGTCCATATTTTAGTTTTGGTTACTCTAACGATATAGGTGGAACATCTTAGGTAAAACAGTTGTTACTGGTCAGCCATATTATAAAAAATACATAAATGGCTACGTACCGCATGGTCCTCGATTCAATGCTTAACAAAGCTTGGTAATAATTTAGCTACATGGTGTTAGTTTACAAAAACATACTCCACATATTTTGCGACCAAGTCTTTCCTAGGACCTGATACTGTAGACACAAAAATATTTTAGTAAATTATCTCTATGTATGACTAATGGACTGCCTCGGTGGCGTAGTGGTACTACACTACGATTACAAAGCTGAAGTCTCGGGTTCGAAATCCCGGGTCGGGCAGTGATATTGGATTTTTCTATTCATTATCAGCCCGGAGTCAGGAATTTGTGCCCGATATGGCGATAGGCTCGCCCCCTATCACATCGTGGGACGGAATATACAAGGCGAAACGTGGGTGTTCTGGTAGCACCTCTGCCTACCCCTTCTGGGAAAAAGGCGTGTGTTTATGTATGTATGTGTGACTAATGAGAGCATTTTATTTTATTAATACACTCATTAAGCGGCATTCACCTGACACATTATATACACTTTTCACCAAAACGATAGTCATTCAACGATTATATTACCAAACCCCCCGCTGCGAGTCGTGACCGACAGCTTGACACATCGAGGATGAAAGATAATGGTAATTGTGATGATACAGCGAGGCGAGTGTTGCGTCCAGTCGTGAGAATTTTGACAATTATTTTTAGACAATACTTTTTATGATAAAAGTGACTTAGTACAATGCTACTGATGGTAAGCGTTATGTAATATGCATTACAGATGTAACTATAGGTAAGAGATGATCATAAAGCGCACTACACACTAAAGCCAACGGCCCGGCGACATAGCCCGCCGACACAACCCAGCGGCTTACAAGAAAAGAATCATGTCGGCAACAAGCGTCCACACATGCCGACATGTTGGTTACGCGAACGGTCTACTCAATCGCCTGGAGATACTCAACAACGTCAAAAAAATGTTCATTATGTCATGTCGAGCCGCTGTCATGCCGTCGACAATGTTTTCCGACTTGCAATGATAGTCCGCCAATTAGCCTAACAAATTGCCGACATAGGCCGGCGGGTCGGTGGCTTTGGTGTGCAGTGCGCTTTACTTGTCAGTTAACACAATTTTGCGGGCTCGGTGCTGTAAATACTATCAATTTGTAATTTTAACTTTAAACTACTGTCATATACACATTCCTCCCACAGTTACCAAAAACATCGTTTACAATTACAATACGAAAAAAGGGCAGTATTTACCCATACGTATTTCGAACCTTCCCAAATCTACATACCCGAACGAAACTCGTCAGGCAAAACTGCTTTTTCACGTAGATTTCGGAATGAAACAACCGCAGTCGGTCCATTCATGTCGTAGCCAAAAACTGGCTAATGCTCAGCCTACTTTAAAGTTTGTGACCTACAAAACACATTTGCAGCCTATATTGAAACCGCTGCATTGAAAACTGCAGAGAAAATTGTGTTTGCTTTAATAAACGTATCTTGATTAGATGGAAAATAACACAGATCCTATAATGCCTATATAACTTATTAAGCTCAAGACTGCATCATCTAGAGGTCAATCAGAGGTGACATTAGTGGTACTAACATAAGCTCAAGACTGCAACATCTCAGTTCTAGTGGTCAATCATACGTGGTATTAGTGGTACTAACAGTTCGCCGAGCCTATTTCCTTCCCAAAAGTAGTACGGACCACGAAATCCTAGTGGAGTCAGATTGAAAATAATGACGTTTTCGGTTATCGAATACACTTGGAGAACATCATTATTTTCAATCTGAAAATTTCAAACAAAGTAGACTACAATGGGGCTATTTTTCTCTCCCATTCCTCTTAAATCTTCTATTATAAAAAGCTGGTATGTAAATAATATTACTCACGTGTTTCTTGATTACAGATCATAAGAAAAAGCAGAAATGAAGCAAAAACGCCACAGCATAACTATTTTTCGCTGGCAAATTCGTAATGCGGTTTTTTTTTATTTAGTGGAGCACGGAGCCATCTACGGTGGAAATTGTACTGACAAATTTTTTGCTACTTATCTCATGAGAGTTCGAAACATTTTGCAAAAAATATTGAGCAAATGTTTTTAAATCATAAAGTGTGTCGAGTCGCGGATTATTATGATAATTTCATTTTTCTTTTATTCTACGGAATTTTAAAAATATTCATACTCAAAGTACAGATTATGAGTAATAACTTACGAGTACAATTTGAAGCTATCTTACTAGGACGTTTTAAACTTTACCGACCTTATTAATAGACAGTTTTAAAACCTATTTTAGTTATCAAATGTATTGTCTACTTCACTCAAACTGAAGAAAAGGCGTTCGAAAGGAACAAAACATTCGATAACACAGATTTTACAACTGTCTATGAGTAAGGCCGTTAGTTACACTTAGTAACACATTTTCTGTAGAATTGTAATTCGTGTATAAATAAACATTTTAAGCAGAGTTCTTGGCTATCTAAAAACATGATGATAAAAAGCATATCATACCTTCGAATTAGGATTTAGAACCTCAAATTGCAAAAGCAGTAACAGTCTGATCGTTGACACAGAATACTTCGAAAGTTGCTGTATCAACCTCATCCACAAAAATATTGCTTATGCATCCAAACCGCGCCGTCCAGTCACAGTCCTCAGTCAACATAATAACCTGAATGCCGGCACGAGGGCCCGGCCGACAAAAGGTCACGTCTGTATATTTGTCGAGCCGAGCCAATGTGTCAGAGTAACGTATGACCGACGTGGCGCAAATGAGTTCCTTCGCAAACATCGGCCCGTTGGCTTCGACGCGATTTGTCACCGCTCCCGTGGCCAGATTGATGATATAGTTTCCCTTGGATTATTGGTGTTAGTGTGGGAAATGTTGGGACAAATGTTGGTAACCGTCCTTGCCATAATGGTCTCCTAAGCACAGAACTTCCTTGTGAATGAAAGTTCGATTGGGTCTTTGGTCATAATCTCCCCGTAGGCTCATTTCCGGTTAGTTGATATTACAAACCATATATTTTTATGTTAAGATCTCAAAGGTATTTAAGTGTCTTTATGTATTTCCCTTCACCATTTAAAGGGGTAGTAATTGTCTATCAAATATCAATACATAAATTCTACGCAAATGTCTGAGATGTGGCCTGATATTTTACTTCGACACAGCGTCTCAATACATCCTATCTGGTTCACTAATATAGGTCACAGTTTCAGTTAATCTTCTATTGACTAAGACTCTTTTACAGAATTCAAAATTATTTATTTAGCAGGAAGTTATTACGCTTAAAACATCAGGATATAAAAGGGATTTTGTTGACCGAGTACACCAAAACGGTGAAACCATAATAGCATTAATGTCTTTGGCATTCACTTTACGTAATTAAAAGGAGGCGATTAAGGAAACATTAAGCAATTAATGTGTAGGACGCCCTCAGACTAGTTAGAGCAACAATCTTCACAGAACGGCACGCTAGGAATGGAAAAAGGATGGGAAAGGTGGAGGTTCGTATTCAGCAGACTGCAAATTAAGAAGTCTATAGATGTTGTCATCTCTTGATTTAGAGCCGCTTCTTAACTAACAAAAGCTGTCAAATGAAGTGTCAGGGAAAATTGGAATTTCGATTGGCTCCCCTATCACATCATAGGACGGAACACATAAGGCGAAACGTGGGTGTCCTAGTTGCACCTCTGCCTACCCCTTCTGGGCAAAAGGCGCGTTTATGTATGTATATGAAATTTTCTGAATTCCGTCAACCAATATCCTTCACGATACTAATACAGTTCACATAGCGCTTGTTTTAAAGGTTACAAGTTGAGCGATCAAATTAATCAATTACAAGATTCATAAGCCTAGCGAATCATAAAGATTTATAGTGGAATACACCCGTAAGCTATGGGTGTGACTTACAACCACAACTGATGATTTTATAATACGTATTCAATTTACAAGTACTCCCATATTATTATTAGATTAAACAACTCATTTAGAAATATCGTTGCGTGCTCAGAACCCACACGTATTACGCGCTCAATGGATTTCGATAACTGGTTTTAACAGATGGGAAAATTTGTTCAAAGATTAATGGGAGTTAAAAAAAGATCGAACGCCTTTAAAGACACCTATACTTGCAATGATAGAGACTATGGTAGAATACATAGAACGATACCAATTATATTACAAAGGGAATATAAAGAGAAGATTTGATTGTATGCACAAATAAGTAAGTAATTTTAAGAAGTATGGGACTTGATCTACCGTGTTGATCTAATGATTAAAGGCCAAGGCCCTGGAATTCATTTTATACATAAGAAATTATAATTTTCAACCAAGATGCTAGCATTGTTAAATGACAGCAATCTAGTCGAGCGGCTTGCTTGAAGCACGGTGGGTCTCGAAATGTTTGCCACCAAAGGAGAGCGCTCTTCATTCTAAATTTAAAGTCATTTCACGCCAGTATAGTAGAATTCGCAGTATAATATTTTCATGAATTTATTCTCCAAGGTTTAAAACAGTTTTGCTTTATCTACGCACGGTACGAAAAGCACCAAAGCTCGTAAATAAACCAGCAGTTATACCGGAGTTCTCAATACTACATCGCCGCAAGCATAAAAACACAATATGCAACGAATGCCACTAAATCCATTCGCCTAAATCATAAAGGAACGGTACAAGACTCGAATCCTTGCTGCGTTTCACAACGCCATACGTCCACAGACACTCGGCCCCAGGCGCGCCCATTACTAGCACACACTTGACAATCACAAACCAACTTTATAACCACCGAAATACAGTTCAAAATACAACAACATGTGAAGCCACACGATATCATCCATCTCCTTTCAACAGAACACAAATCCTAAACAGTGAAATATCAGGGTGTATAGTACCGTCAATGTATAGGAAATACGATCGCCGCAGACGTAAATAAATGGTAGAATCTCTTGACTGTCAGTGCAAGGGATAGTGAGTTTTATAACGCGAGAAATAGAGTTATAAATTGATCTCGATTTCAAACTATGCGCATGAGCGTGGAAAGCTGTTGTGTGCGCTTAACAGTTAATATGCTTTGAGTAAGTCAAGTTTTTTTTTATTTTGTAACTTACATTTTGTACACAACTGAAATAGTTGTCAATTATAACATAGGTAAAATACATCGAAGTATCAGTTGTAGTCTTTAACAAGAATATAAAAAAAAGTAAACTATTTTATTTTTATGCGTTTTTATGGTTGGTTAAAATTGTAAAGCATTATTATGTATTGTTAATACACATTAAATATGACTAAAAAACTAAATAACACTAAAGCTAATATTTCTCGTATTAACACACAAAACTGTATTAAACCTGGTTAAGCCAGTATAATCCCGTTATCCGGTAATCTGCGATACTTGATATCTTTATAAGGCTTGTCTCAAGGTTGAGTTAAGTTCACTTCGTATGGTTTTTTTACAAGCACATATTCGTATTTATTTTACAAATGATCTCACCAATATAAGTTTATTAAATCCTACGTCCCACGTTTTAAATGTTACTAGTAAACACTCATATTACTTTATTTGTAAATTATTGAAATCAATATATAAAATACCTATAGCTTAATACAGAAATCCACTTACGACATACAAGAGTAGAATCCTGCTAACTCTTATTAATATTTCATCGTATAGACACAACTATTGCCTTGTATAAAAGCAAGTCAGTAAATTTTTGCACTGCATTTCTGTATCTTTATCAGCCCATGTACGTCCCACGGCAGGGCACGGGCCTCCTCTACAATTGAGTGTATGGTTGAGAGGGGGAGATTGCACTGCATTTACTTATCAACTAAAATGTAGTAACTTTTTTTAGAAATTTTAAATATACTGCAGGCTGTATCAGTCTATCATCGCCTAATTCTAAGCATTGAACTACAATCAATAATCTGCCACGTTGTACTATTACGCGTTTACGAAACACATAATTTAAACCCTAGACGCGATTATTGATTTACAATATAATTGGACTATATGGCCTTAATACTCTCAATCATACTCTCGATTGTAGAGGAGGCCTATGCCCTGCAGTGGGACGTATATGGGCTGATACAATATAATTGTGATACTGTCTCCCGAGTACTGTGGCGTTATCTCACACAAAAGGAAAGGGAGGGCTATAGTATTTCACGGGGCAGCCGGCATACTGCGCCGATGTTTCAAGTAAAGACCATCGGATGCAGTGACCAGAAGCGGGCCGGTCGTGACGAGGAAAAGGGACGGCGATACATTTTTTCACCGTTACCACCGATAAAAAATCCGTAACTAAACGCTGTCGAAAGAGGTTTTAATACACGATCATTATATGGTACAGTGATACCGCTTCTCATATTTGTGTCAAAATCATATTTTAGTATTTTTAAACTAGTAGGAATATAATGTGTTTTTTTAATATAGAAGGACAAGTGAGGAACTGCCTAAAAGCACGAAAAATGTTGGCAGACGATGAACATATTTTTTTTTATTTAAAAAATAACGAATCTGTCTGATGAACCAATAGGTAGAGTAAGGGAAGGAATTGGAGCAAATGACAAAATACTATATGACAATTTCCGTATAGCTATTAAACTAAAACACGACGAGGCTATTCTGGTATTAATTTATTACAAAACTTACGAAGTACTTGACAAATACAAATAGCATTGATTCTAGATTATGAGAAATGATATTTGTAATTTATAACAATTCGATACATTCATCAAGCCTTATTGAGACAGCTTGGTTAAGAGCTAAACCTCGTCGCATAATATGGAGACCTGAGCCCAGCGGTAAAAAAATACATTAAAAAAACTGTTGTACAATTGCAGTCTTAAAAAGACGTTATTACAAATGGCATTGTTATTAATCGTTTGACTATAAAAGCCAAAAACTTACTAAGAAGAGACTAGACGAGACACTAATCCTAGCACCATAATATCAAGTACTATGACGTCACGACAACCATGTTGAATTGATTCACAGTAATCACAGATCAGTACATCTTCAAAGTTTAAAAAACGTTATCACAAATGGCATAGTATTTAATCGTCTTATTGCAAAAGACTTATTTAGGAATAGACTAAACAAGACACTTATTCATGCACTATAATATCAGGTATTGTGACGTCACGGCAGCCGTGTTGAGTTGAGCCACAGTATTCCCAGATACATCGCGGCACTGTAAAGATGTGTCGGGTGATTAATAGTTGTGTGACGCCACACTGATACTAATAATAAGGTGTAATCAGTCAATTTTTTTGTATGTCACGTAGGTATTGGCTTTCGTACGCTTTGTACTAATGAATGAAAGGATCGATGTCATTAAATATTCATGTTTTGTGGTTTATTACATCATAGAACGTGAGTAGATGTGACCTATATGGGTGAAATATTCTGTTTAATACTTTGCCCGCCTTTTGGAGGTAAATTTCTGAGCATATTCAATTGTGCCTCAGATTTTCTCGCTTGCTTGGTTATAAGTACTAATTTGATAACAGCTTTGAAAAGAACCTCGGTAATCATGAATAATCAATCACTTATGCATGCAATGTTTTGATTATATCACTTCAATTCAATTTGTAAATTACCAATATTCATAAATATCAGATATTGCATTAACGTTAATACTTCTGTTACTACGCTACAGAAGGAAGTAGACGTTTGTATATTTTATGACGTACCATAAATACAATACAATACTCATAACATTTTTTTTTATTGTACGACTATTTTCTTGATAAATTCATATTTAAATCCCTTGATTTATTCATTATTCAGTCTACAATTAAAAATCAGTCTACCTGGTGTTTCGAAAACCTGCATAGGTTCCTTTTATTCCCAACACGTGCTATCAATTCTTTAAGAATATGTATATAATCGTTATTCACAAAAAATCAATATATTTTCACCCAACACACCAATTAACGCATACATGCATACATTAATACCCGACCCCCACATGTTACATATAATACGATGAAAGCAATCGCGATTACAACTATTGAAACGTATAAATACATTAGGTGACAAAGGGGGCATTATCCCTTTTGTATGAAACAATGGTAAAGGGGGCTGGGGTAAAAAACACGCAGTTATTAATGTTTTGTAACATTTGTCCAAAATATAGGGGACTTTGTTAAAGTTTAGAGTTCAAATGGACAAAGTCCGTGAGAACTTTATTCAGGTGAGAGTTTTATTCACAGTAATATGTATGTGTACATAGTAACAGAAAGCGCAGCATAGGACGTCCACCTACAAAGGTGGTCAGACGACCTGGTAAAGGTCAACAACAGGTCTACAACAGGTCACTGTGGAAATCATTGGGAGAGGTCTATGTTCAGCAGTGGACTTCCTTTGGCTGATGGATATGCCATGTTTTGGCATATACCAGCAAAAATAAAACATAGGTTATAATTGAACATCAATGTCACATTTAGTAAACCCTAGGTTCTCAGTCATGTAGAATTGGCTTCGTATACTAATATTGAACCTGTGTTAAAGTAGTGTTAAATATTATCAATCCCACATATTGCATATATGGCAGGTTTTAGATTTTAGACCACAAAAAAATCCTTATCCTGTTTAGAGACGGTCTATGTCAAACTACAGGCTAATGTAGTGTTAAAATAGTAGTGCCATTATGTGAAAACATTACCAAACATCAATAACTTCAACTAACCACCTCACGTTTCCTCTAATGTCTGCTTAACTCGCATTTAATACATAAAAAAATACATTAACAGCCTTATTCATAGACAAATTTAAAACCTATATTATTTATCGAATGTTGTCTTTTTCGTTCAAACTGGATTCTAAAGTCGTTTGAGAGAGACAAAACATTCGATAATTAAAATAGGTTTTAAAACTGTCTATGGATAAGGCCGCTAGAGTCATAAGATAGATGTTTAGTACAGCGGTGTAACTATATCAAATAAGGCCGTTAATCTTCATAACCATACATAAATTAAAACAGCGATTATCGAAAATGTTTTAAGTCAAAGCCGTTGAAAGCGGAAGGCTTTTGCGGTCGAGTTGAGGCCACGTATCGCTATCGAGTGAGGTTAAGCATCATTTGCACTCAACTTGCGATGGAGCTTTGATCGCTTCGTCCTTGAAATTTTTAGAATTTCAAATGCGTTTTACGGTACATTGAGTATGCTGATGGCATTTTACGTTAAATAAATAATTTAATCATGTTATGTAATTCCGTAGATTGTACACTTCAGTTATTTTCTGATTTTTCTAATCGAAAACCTCATAGACAATATTGATTAATTCAGGAATCGAACATTGAAACCACAAACTAGAAGACGTGATTTAAATCTCAGATATCCTGCCTGAAGTAACTCAAACTCTCATAATGGAAATGTGTATTTCTCCATAGTATATTGTGAAAATTCATATTCGCTAAAAGAGTCGATTTTTTTATAATAAGAAGTAGCATTTTAAAATATAACGGAACATGTATGCGATCACTGCTACATAATAAATATCATGTAAATTACATAATTAATGTAAATTTATCGACTCATCCAATGTTATAAAAAATATGAAACAAGTTTGAACTCATCATAATTTATAATGACGTAATGATAGAATACAAATAATGAAGGCATATTATTGATTATTAATTCTTATTTCATACCAATTTTAAAGATATCTTAATGCCGTAAATATTAAACAATTTAAATAAAAACCCCATACATTCCCACACTTTGTAAAAAAAAAACTATTCCCTAAGTTCTTAATAACACGTCAAACAAAGTGGAGGAGATACCGAAAAGCCTTTTTTTTTTCTAAAATTACATATTAAAAAACCTACCCTTCTATTAATTCAACATGACCGCCGGGTAAGGCTGCGGTTATGACGCACGCGAGTTGATATGCTGCGCACAAATTAAGTATTTTGCGCCACTGTCAATTGATTCGGTCAGTCGAAATTTATATGTAAATATAATAATTTTTTAATGTTAAAATGAGAAGATTTAAAATTAATTTATTTAAGTCAAACAAAAATGTATTTTATTTTATTTTCCAAAAATACAAAATTATTTGAGGTCATTTCCAATTTAAATACTCCTACTTAAATCATATAAATAATCCTTTAAAAGGTTTATTAATTATTAAATCAAACTTACTAGCTATTTTTTCACAAGTCTTTGTATTTTTAAACACCCTTAATAAATGTATTTCCCATTTTCAATTTACTTAAATCTTTTACCAAAATAATTCCTCCTTATTACAAAACCATCACCGTCCACACATATTTTTACCATCTCCGCTCGCACTGCCACCACATCCAAAGATCGCGTGTTACCGTGAGAACTGAACTCCGATTACAGTATTGAAGCGTTGTAAAGGCGCCGCGTGGGGGGCTTAATCGCCACTATTTGTACTGCACCCTGCACCCCTAGTCGCAACCCCTGTAGGTGCAGCCCTCATGTAATAATACGTTTAGGTCTTAATTTTGTAATATACGTTTAAAACCAGGCCTGTGTCGTAAAATTATTAACCTTATTTTTCTGGAGAACATTGTAGACAGGGGCAAAGTACATCATAATAGAAATATTAATAATACAATAGTGCGTGGTATGGTGTAATGGACTAGACGCCGCTGCCAACATGTTCACGGTGGTCGCGGGTTCAAATTCCAGGGCACACCTCTGACTTTTCAGTCATGTGTGTATTGATAGTCAATCACCACACACTATAACGGTGAAGGAAAACATCTTGAGTAAACATGCATAGCGATTTGTAATTTTTTTTATGGTGTGCAAAGTCCGACAACACGCAATAGGCCAGCATGGTAGAATATATGGCCTAACCCCTCTCAACCGTACTCTCCATTGTAGACGAGGACAGTGCCCTACAGTGGGACGTATATGGGCTGATACAATTAAAATATTTTTTCTGTTTGTATATCGAAACGTGATATAGCCGGTGATCTCAGGAAGTGTTTTTTTTCTTGAACTTAGAATTGTCTGTATATCAAGAACGATGAGAGCAAATTCTCGAAATATGTTGTTTTATAACAAGGAACGAAAATATGTATGTATAAGATTTTTTAAAAGAACATAATCATTAAACATCAGGAACGATTCATCTGGACTAGTGGGTATTTATGTCCATTACCTACTGACCGGATTGCTCATCTGCTTCAACTATAAAAAATACCAGTTTACCTACTACAAGATAATACCGACTGTAACACGAGTAAGTACTTATTAGGGCGTGATATTGCACTGGAGCTTAGAAAAAAAAACGGACAAGTGCGACTCGGCCTGGCGGACCAAGGATTCCGTAGTATAACAGAGGAGAAGTGTGTCTCACACTAAGATATTTTTAATCACCCATGGCTTAAAACAACATGTTACGGATATTACGATGACGCAAAAAATAAGACCATAAAAATAATATACGTTTTTTCCGTTTAATTTTCTTTTATTATTTGCCTTGATTTCCTGTTCTCGAGTGAAGACCGCGTCTTGGCAAACGTAGTGTGAGCGCCGTCCAACTAGGCGGCGGGACGATTTGCAAAAGGTCGCTGGCAGATGGTGGATGCGACAAGCCGAAGACAGGGTGAAATTGCACAATTTGGAGGAGTCCTATATCCAGCAGTGGACAACTGTATAGGCTGATGATGTTGATTTCCACCATAACCATGCAAAATGTGAATGCATACTCTAATAACCCGCTGTCTGTTCCCTCTAAAAGTAGAAAAGATTCACATAGATTAAGCTTAATAATACGGTTCTGTTGACACCCCTGGGATACAGAACCCTAAATAATCAATACCTCAGTGCAGGAGGGTGTGAAAATGAATACTCCGTTGATTGTCACCCTCGATGTGCTAGTAAAATATAAATGCTGCCAAGCACAGAGCCAGGGCTGCTCTTAGAATGGGTGATCATATGGAAACTCGTATATTGACTTGTTACTTGGTAGGTTTGATGCATTTTTTTATTTTATAAGTCTAAACTAAAACCTCACTTGGTGGCATGTAATTGCTACTGATTATCAACATATAACACTTGCATTGCAGACGCGTTGACATCCTGTTAAGAAAATAATTGAGTGAGATTTCCAGATTCCCAACACCCCTTTCCTCTTCCCATCCTTATCCTTCCCACTCCCTTCCAAATTGGGCCGGCAACACATTCATGATCCAGCGTTGCGGATGTACATGGGCGGCAGTGATAACTGACTATCAGGTGACCTGTATGCTCGTTTGCCGGACTGTTGCAAAAAAAAAATTTAGCTTTAAAGCTCAAACAAAAATAACGATTCGTGGAGCACGTTAACCAACTTTTTAGTGGCAAAAATCTTGACCTATTAATTGAATATAATGATAAAAAATACTCTATTGATGTGTGTAGCAACTCCTACTATCCTGTCATCAATACCTATACCTACGCACAACCCTCGTACATAACCCAAACACTAATTAACTAATCCAAACACAGCGCAATCGCGGCATAAGCGCATTCCGTCCGAACGTGCACAAAGCGAGCGGACTTCCACAATGCTCGGCTGAGGGTTTAATCCCTCTAATTATACAGACTGCAGCGGTGAAGTCAAATAGTGAAACAAGCGGCCCAAGTCGGCGCCAAGTTTTAGCTGCCGGCTTAAACTGAAAGACAACTGTTGAGGCACTGCCTGGATGGGTGGATGTCACACCGACGTGTAATGTAGGAATTATTCGTGTAATAAATGTAGAAGACCAGAGAGTTAATAACTTTACTATCCCTTTCCCTTTCTTGACTATTTGTAAAACTGGAAACTTACTTACGGTTTTCAAATGTTATAAGTATAGGGCTAGCAATTTTTAGTGACAATTTAGTAAGCTGAATACATGTTTGCCGGAATTTTGCGCAAAAAAGTAGTGTACAATAAGTGATAAACTTAGGTTTTAAAATAACCTACGATACATGTAACGTACTTGTTTCATTGTGTAAGTTAAATAAACACATCCAAACAAAGCATACAAAATAACAAATAAAATTTTAAAATATGTTTGGACACAGCAGTATTCAATTAATCAAGCTGCAAGTATAGTTTCACACCTTAGCAACTCAATTGATATTACCTACTTTAGTTTATTTTAGATTGCAACATCTACTATGACATGAAATTAAACTACGACTCGTATACTACATTTCTAAAAAAACCCACGACTTCTACCCACACCACGTGTAACCCCACATTACACCACGGTGTGACAAACTCCCGCCCTAGTCTACCGTAAGCTTTGTATTTCCACTCGCAGCGTGACACGTTATGTACTGCATGTACAATCCGTATCCGTCGACAGTGTGCATTCTGCTTAACTATGTGCCGTGCGCACGTCTGGACGCGCCCTAACAGATGACGACAGACATTTATATTATTAAAAGACTGAGAGGTAGGATCTGAATTGTTGCTTTTGCGAAGGTAAAAGAGCAAAGTATTTACGCAATGGTGAGTACCGCCTATGAACAACGACACTCGTATTACATGCCATACTGGCCTTTATAATGAGAAGGAAAAGAAAAGAAGGAAGGGAAAATATATAAACAAAATTCTCCCTCAACGAAAGAAAAACCATAACTTTACTTCGGTATTCTGATAGACGTTTGTACCAATATGGTGAAGCCGACCTTGTGTGTCTCTACCAATTTGTGATTGAGGTAGGTTGAACCGACTTATTTGGTCGCGTACGAAATAAATCGGTAAGTAATTTTACAAGGAAATTACGCTTTTATTTCTTAATTGCCCAGGCTCATCTTTACCTGGATGTAAATATTGTCACATTTTATAAACTCTGGAGACGAAGATAAAGCGACGAACTCGATTTATATCTTCCGAACGAGCGGCAATTATCCATCTGATCGCAACAAATGAAAAGAAAGGAGGGAGGCCTGTGGGAATTAAATGGCCTATAAAAATAATAATTTAAACTTAAGTTTTTATGAAATCAAATTTTAGAAATATGTGTTTTCTAACTTAATCATCCCATGAATGGTTCGTATGCTCTAAGTATATTTGATAAACTTGAAAAGTAAATATAATAATATCAACATATTGTGTATTCAGAAAAAAACAACATAATAACCTAATTAATACATCATAATTATCAGAATGAAATCAATGAGTTTTAGAAACACTCTCAAATTAAAATAACAACTTCCTAAAAATTTAAAATTCTATCCACCACGTGGCTAATAAATACGAAATAAAACTATTAAAAATCATAACACGACATCCGCCGACCCCACCACACCGAGACCGACCGCTACAAAAACGGACACGACAGCAAAAGCTTACTATCTCCCGATACTTTTTTTACCCACTAAATCACTCGCGTTGACGACGTGGGGGTCCAAAACACGTGGGACAATGGAACCCCTTGAATCACCCTTGGAAACTAGCGACCAGTTTATCAAGACCCCCCCTGCCTCCCGATTGCTTTTAAATGCTCTGAACAGCGAGGAAAGTGAATAAGGGTGCAGAGGTCTTTTTATATTGGCCGCGTGTGTGTAACATCTGTTAGTGAACAGCAAGTCTTTTGAAGTAGTTATCTATTAAGTTTGGTGATCAACTTGTAAGTGTACTGTCACTGTTTACAACAGTGTTTCATTAACAGTGGTAAATAATTTAATGACACATCGGGGTAGTAATGCTACTGTTAATCAAGTTAATCAATAATCAAGTTTATTAAGCATTGATTTTTTCACAGAATGCACTGAAAACTTTGCTTGTATAAAATAATAAGACATTGGCACCAATTTATAAATCGGACATGTGGTTTAAATATTACGATTATATTATACAACAGGTCACTGGAAATCATTGGGAGAGGCCTGTGTTCAGCAGTGGACTTCCTTTGGCTGATGGATGGATGGATTGGATTGATTACGATTATGAAAGATTTATTTAGGATTTTCAACTACTGTCAACTAATGCCTGCATAAAAGCTTGTTTTTTGCAAGTGCTCTTTAAGATTTAGGTCACTATAAACACAATAAAATTGTCTACAAGCTTTCCGCCTCGATATGTTCATTCAATGACCCACAACCCCGTCTTGGCTTGACCACATTTCCCAAATTTATTTTTGACTCTGCATCTACATTTAACTTGATGAAAATTGCAGTGACATTCAGATAGTACACAAACTGGCAACAGACGGTTATCTCGTGCCATTGACGCAATTATACTAGATTAGGGGACATCTGTTCATTTATGATTTCAAATTTTATTCACTAACGTCTGCCTGAGTGACGCAGTTGTACTACGGTACAATTACAATACCGTGGTCTCGGCTTCGAATCACGGGCCAGGCAAAGTGATATTGAAATTTTATATTAATTGTCAGTCGGGAGTCAGGAATTTGTGCTTTATATAGCGATAAGTTCGCCCCCTATCCCATCGTGGGACAGAGCACATTAGGCAAAACGTGGGTGTCCTGATAGCCCCTCTGTCTACCCCTTATGGATAAAGGGGTAAGTCTATGTATGTATTCACTAACAAAACAATAGGCTATATTATGATATACACAGGTTATATTTAAATATAAATATATATAAAAAAGAGTTGACATAAAGGATTTGATGAAAGTATTTACGAAAGGGCAAATCTTTGAATCAGGCAGGTGGCACGACTGAATGATCGTATCACTTTTCAATGGATCCGTTTGCTTATTGTCGTATTTATGCCATTCGATACTCTGTCTGGACGGCATTGCGCTTACCATCAGGTGCCGTGCAGTCACTATGCCGTGCCAGAATAAAGAAAATAACTTACGTAAATAGTGACTTATATGTTCGACTATAAACATTCCATTGTTTTCCGTTGTAATTGTGGTTATAGTAAATATAATATTGATTTGTTATTCCAAGAATGTAATGTGTCCATCGTAAAGATAACAATTAAACGTTGAATTTAACAACCTACTTCAAACGCACGAATAATTATACCAACCTAGTAACAAACATGAAAGGAAGCTTTACGAGCCCAAATTGATCCAGGTCACATAACTACGCAAGTATTAAAGGTTAAAAAATATGACAGCATAATAAACATATCAAACAAAACGGATCCTGTGTTGTCCGCACCAACAATGCACAGAACCGCATACATCACATTCAACAAACAAGTCCGCATTAAATATCGCTCCATTAAAATATACCGTCAACACTTCGTGTTTTAAATTCCTGCACACCCCGCAAGACTACTCGATTCAGCATTACGGCCATTCAGTGTCCCTGCGACCAAAAAACAGGACCCTTTAACCCCTTCGCAGTCTTACCGATGAGGGTAGCAACGGGTTTGTTGTGAACGCTCCGAAGGGTCTTTGTAAACTGGTCACGTAACAATAGACGTGTGAAAGGGGTTTAAGTAAACACTCTTTTGTGAGACGGTCTCATGGTATTGTACGGGCCGGTTGTGCAAATACGAGTATATAACAGAGTTTTGCTCTGGTTCGGCTGACGATTGTCATTTGAGCGCTTCGCGACAATGCAGACGTCTTACGCGGCTTTCTATATGGAAATTGTATGAGAAGCGGTTAAAATATTTGGTAATGTTAGCCGGTTTTGATATTTATCAGTGGATTGTGGCGGTTCTGCTGAATTGACGAATATTTTTCTGCTGGTTATTGATGGAATAAGTCCTATCTAGGACTACCGACCTTTTCATTTTAAGTGGCTTCATCCTAAGTGGTAGCAAGGTCTTTTTGTCATTTTTTATGTTTTTTTCATATCGCATCGTGAGTTCTTTTGTCTCCATATTTTTCAGAATATTAACATTAGCCACTTACAACAACACAACAACATTACTGGTGGTAGGTCTCTCATGAGTGAGTGGCCGCCTAGGTAGAGTACCACCGCAATGTCGATTTCCTCATGGTGTTGTTTGGTTTTGCTACTGTCCATTAGCGCTCGTATCGCTTACCATCAGCCGAATGACATGCTCGTATCATTCATTGCAATAAAGAAATCCATACCAGCCTTTGACTTGATATGTTGGGACCTGGATTAGTGTCTCTATCCCAAACGAATGAACGAGATGTGCCAGTCAATGGATATTGACTACAATGCTCTAAATATAGAGTTCCTTAAGCCACTGAAATCTCTTGACTTACAAGATTCACAGTCCGATGATATGTCCCAAGATATTTATTTCATAGACCACAGTCCATGTAAGCTTGTACATGATAAAGTATAATTTGTAACAACATGTCGGGTTGTTAATTGGAATAATATAGACTGCAAAAGCACTGCATAATTGTCGCAATGGAATTTGTGTCATTGAAAAAGCCGCAATACTTTTGCCCCGTTTGATGAAACATTGTAATATTCGTACATTTTATTTACACTAATACGACAATTAGACAAATATATTTCATACAAATCTGACTGTTTTTATTCGTCGCCCCCTATCCCTTGTCGGGTAAGAATATCCTGGCAGAGAGAACATTTTTATACTATTACTAAAAAGCGGAAATAAACGTGGTAGGTCTCTCATATGTGAGAGGCCGCCTGGGTAGGTACCACCGGAATGTCTATTTCGAAAATGAAAATGAAAATAATTTATTGAATCCATTAAAATGTTCAACATTATTTAAATTCAGTCATATTTTTTTTCTACCACCCGGTTCGGAAAGCGGTTTTCACTAGAGAAGAACGGGCAAGAAACTCTAGTGTTGCTCTTTTCAAAACCAGTTTACAATATCGTGATTATTACGAAAGTTACAAGTTGGTTTAAATCAGAGCAGTTCATTAATAATAATTTGTTATAATTTGCAAGTGACATATATTTTTAATACTATATGTTTACATTCTGTTTAATATGGCCGAGTGAAGCGAAGTAGCCCAGAACGAAGAATCAGTATATCCTGTTTCACCAACGCGCCAAAGTTTCAGGCGCCAAACAGCAGTGTAAACGCATTATTGTGTTTCTGTTTAAAGGACATTGTAGCCAGCACAACTACTGGATATAATGAGACATAACACCTTACTTCCCAGGATGGCGAACGCAGTGGAATGCCAAGCATTGCTTTGTAATTCATGGTACTGTTTGTTGTTGCTACTCTCCATGAGCAGTCGTATCGCTTACCATCAGGCAAATGGTATGCACGTCTCGCTGTTCACGGCAATAAAAAAAATCAAGCTATAATATTCTTATATGCATATTTAACAATACAAATAGCGTAACATAATTAATGTACCTATTTGACATACTCGTTCTATACAATCGTGTGCAGGGTACACAAATGTGATAACCCTAACACCAAATGAAAAAAATATAATCTGACATCCCCTTGATACAAGAATAAGGCTGGCGCGAACAATTCTTAGCGAGAACAATATTTCAAATTGTGCAATCAAAAATGCAAAATATCCAGGGATGGCACACACAACAAAAGCGCTGAAATCTCTTGATAATTGCGGCAACCCTTGCGTGTGCTGCAATATTACCTTGTCTTTGAGAATTTATTATTATTACGGTGCATTGCGAAACTAGAGGGTCGGCATGATGCATCCGCTTGCAGCTGCCTCAAGAAGAACAAAGTATTCATCCGCTATTGCATTTTGATCTTTGAAACCTTTCCACAGAGTTCCTTTTAGGGTAAACGATATCGGAGTCCCAAAAGCCCATGTGTGCAGTCCACCCTCGAAATTAGATTTGGATAGAAAAAAACTACTTAATGGGGTGTTTTCTGTGAATGACGATTTTGTAACGCATGGCGCGGGATTTTATACATCTTTAGAACGATGTTAAATCGCTAGTGAAATATGTGCAATTTCGAAGAATTATAAAATGATTTATTATTGGGGAAAAAATAATGGAATACAAATTGGATTTGCGCAAATGTTCCCCTCCTAGGTAGCCATTTTCGCCTTTGCAACCTTAGAGAATAAGATAATCATATTTTAAATATAGGACATACCTAGATAATCAAAATGAGCATGGCACATCTAAAACAAAACCAATATCTTATCAATAGTAACTTCAACAAAGTGTAACAAATCTTGTTGATAAATCGAAATCCACTAATAACCAAATAGATTACAATATTATGTTTCTTAAAAACTGTATCTGCATTACTAAAGGAGGAAAGGTCATGCAGAATTATCCGTCTTTTGATTATACGTAAATTTATTTATAGACCTTGCCCTTTCAAACTGTAACGTGATATATTTGGAACAAACATTAACAAACTTCAAGCGACCTGAAGTGCTTCTTACATAACTAAAAATATATTTCATTTTGAACCAGGCAGAAACGTTGTCTACTTATAATTTGTTTAATTTGCTTTGTACAAAATATATGACGTTAACTTTTAAATTTGATTCTCTAATTGAACAATTCTGTCTTTCAAGTCATTTAATAATATTTCTGATTTACAGAAGATTAAAGCTATTATTACATTGTTGGACTTCTGTCCACACTGAATATTCGAATACAATATAAATATTTCCATATTCGTGGTAATGGGCAATGAAATTTTAGGTAAGGCGTGATAATAAGTGTTTTATTAACACCAACAAAGATATACCTATTTCTTTTCAGCTTAGTTTAATAACTATGCGCAAAAATTACAGTATGCTAGTTTGTGGTATTAAAGAAACGAAATCTCCCTTATTATTTTTATACCCATGATAGACGTCAAATTTTGTTGCGTGGGGTCACGACATGTGGGACTGTCAATTTTATTTAATTTTTTATTCTTTTATTCCGTTGTGTATTGTCCCTTATATCAAAATCGATCCCAGGCAATTCGAAATTTGAAACTCTAACCCTCATTTACACGGACAATAAAATCAATACTGCAGAGCGGTCTGACAAATCCGTACAACCCATCGATAACCCTACAACGATTATACTGCAGTACTTTCACACGCAGCCGAACCTCTCGATACAAACGAGGTATTTACAAAACAGTCGCCAATGTTGGCGAGAGGTTAACAATGGGGTATGTTGGACCCCACTCCATACCTTGCGATGCCCGTTGGAGGGTTACGTACTTAGATAATTCCCCGGGAGCTGTGTTGAACTACTCGAGTGTGTAAACTTGGCATTATCAAGTTATTTCGGAGTTGCTAAACTTTGTGCGTTGATGACTATATTGTTTCGAGATGTGTTTAGTTTAACACTTCTGGAGGCGTTCATATGTTTTTGTTATATAATTGTGCAATGAATATATAGCAAGGATTAATTAAGGAATCCTGTTAAACAAGAAGATTAATCATAGCTGATAAAATGAACGTATCTGATAGACTCCACCCTAATAGAACCGATGTAGGCGTGAGAATACTTATTTAAATCTATTTAAAACCAGCACCAAATGATTCAAATCGAAAAGCAATTAAACATTAAACAACACCAACCAAGTGATACCCACAACCGAAATTTAATTGTTCCAACAATTTATGTGAGTTTGAATGCGGTATGTTCAGTTTATTTATGATATCGTGATGCCCACTCCTGCGATATTCAGAACATCCATTCTAATAATAAATTGCCCTCTCGGCACGCCGGTCAAGGCGGTTCGGTTCTCAGGCCCTTATGTGGCGTTAGGGGATAGTCGCATAGCTATCGAGTTTGGCTTTCATTACTTGCTTTAGATACAGATACAACAGTAGACTTGGTTGCAGACCAGACTATTATGGGGTTTAGTAATTTAAGTCCAAAGCATGCAATTATGACTTTTCAAAGTAACTTGTGTACTGATAGTTAACTGTATACTGTATAGGTGAAGGAAAACATCCTCAGGTAACCGTCATACCTTCAAGTCCTCTTAGAAAATTTCAAGTAGCAAGCATATCAAACTTCCTTATACTAGGAGTCTTTCAAAGCAACGAAACGAATATGGACCATAGTACCTACATGCTTTTATATTATAGTCAAAAACCAATTTTTCATCACATATAACGCGTAATCAGATTCAAGAATGTTAAAGGAGTGGCAGACCAGGAATTTATGCAAGAAGCAGATTGAATTACTACTGAAACACAAGAAGCTACCTATTTTGAAGTAAGATACATCAAAACATTACCAATCAAAATAAACACAATAACACGAGCTATACCGTAAGGAGAGCCCAGTCCTATATCCAATCGTGAGCCTGATTTCGCAAGCTAGCTAGCTCGTGTCAACAGCACATTGATTTGACTTGTCAACACCTAAATCAATAGTAGCGAGATGGATTCGGTTTGCAGCAGCGCTGCACTGGACATAACAGATAAGACATTTACGTTTGAGCGGGTTCCACGCCACGTCGGAACACATTGTAATGTTGTTAGGTTCGTACATTCCTGTTAGCGAATGATGTTATTTTGAATGTAGCTTTTGGTGTATTTACTTTCAAAGCATTGCATGAGAAGATTTAACTCTTTTAGGTATCTGAAGTTGAGAGTTTTCTGATCGCATGTTGAATAAGTACGGTTTGAGCATCAATTGGCGAATGAGGTACAATGTGAGACATAATCACATAAAAATTTAATGATAGCTTTGTGTGTACTATTTTTACATAGTATATAATGAAGTCGCTTCCGCTGTCAGTGTGGTTAGATCTCTTAAACTATTCAACGGATTTTAATGCAGTTTTCAGAAATAGACACGTAGAGTGATTCAAGAGGAAGGTTTATATGTACAATACATACAAATTATAGTACTGAAAAGCCTAAAATTTCAAATTAAAAAATATATATCTGCACCCAGGCAAAACTGGAACGGGCAGCTAATGTATAACAATTTCTTTCTCTTGTCATAGAAACATGCATCGGAGATTTTAGGGGTAAGCTTCAGAAATATTCTATGTGTGAATAATTAGCCGATGTAAAAGCTAATCCAAACGTTAGTAGTTTTAAAACTATTTCTCCTCCTTGAAATTTCATATGTAATATCACAAACCACTGAACAGTTCCTCCTAGTAATAAAATTCAAACTACAGCTTCAAAATTTTATACGAGTATATCTTATAGTATCGGTTACGACCGCTCACCATCGCTTCTCTCACCGCAATCAATAATAATCGACAAATATCACCGACGGGATCGCATGAATTTGCGTCTTGCTAAATTTACGACTAATTGTGAGCATTTACACGCAATCTAGCCATAATCGAATGGGTTGGGCGGATGAAATGTGCCCATTGCGCTCGGGAGACCCGCTTGACTGTTCACGATATTGCGTCAATGGTTTTATGAAATAAATATGTATACAGATGTTTTTATACCAGAGTAACACGTGATCCTCACCTCAGAGTAAATTATAGAAGAAGAAGAGAAAACTACACCAATGATCTGAGAGATTATCTGACTATTCCGCCCTGATAGCCCGAAGTTTCAGAGCACCTGTCGACCGCAGACCTACTCCTACTATTGGATAGTATAAACTATAAACCTACATTGTAGCCAGAGTAACTGGACATAATGAGACTTAACGTCTTATGTCTCAGGATGGCGAACGCAGTGGAATGCCAAGCGTTGCTTTGATATTCATGGTGTTGTTTGGTTTTGCTACTGTCTATGAGCAGTCGTATTGCTTACCATCAGGCGAATGACCCTTTCATTATAATGTGCAGATAGGCTTACTATCTGTTATCGGCCTGTGTCAACCCACTCCGGGGCATAGACCTCCTCTTGATCACACCATTTTACTAGTCCTACGCGAGGCTCATCCACTCCTCGCTGCCATACCACTCAACGTTCTCTGACCATGTAGATAGTATAACAAAAAAATAAACATATATATCATGACATCATAACCATACGGATGTTAAGCATAAAATTAACACAATAAAACATATAAATATATAATTTTTACTTCACATTAGGATCGCTATCAAAGTTTTCTACGAATTTATTCCAGCTATCAATTGCCATCCGGAACTGGTATGCGATAACCGAATAGCGATTTAATATTTTTAACATGTGGTTAATAGATAGAATGTGTGATGTTGTCATGGCGAAAACCGGGTCTTTGACCTTATATACTAGCGTATACGAGTATATTAGTGGTAATTAGTATTGCTAAGAGAGTTTTCTATAACGTTACTTCTTTACAGCTACAAAACGTACCAATGCAATGGTAGACTTATGGCATGAGCACACCGGGAGGGGATGGCAAGGGATTTTGTTTTTTTACAAAGGATATTCAAACTTATCTAGCACAAATACGACATAAATTCCAATGTTTTAAATTGATGCTGTGGCATCGAAAGGGATTTCTTGACACGGCATCGGAGAGCCCGCCAAGGGATCCCCCAGCGGGATGCCGCGGTGCACTGCGGTATGCCACGGCACGCCGAAGGACGGCGTGACACGCCGCGGGACGAGACAGTCTAAGCAGTGGTACAGGTGCTTCTGATGCATACTTCGGCGTGCTTTTTAAGCGGCTGGCCGTGACAAAACTCTTTGCCAATCCTTCTCGGTGTACGTAGGCCATTAATAGACGATTTAAAACATAATGTAAGATATTTAAACAAAGAAAAATAATATTTTAGTTTTAGCTCTTCAACCATAATACTAACTGAAGCATGATGGAAAGGTTTTACTTCAATGTCTTTTATGAGACAGCGATACCCTGTTCAACACAGCGCATTCTTGCAATAAAACAAACGCCTGCTAATAAGCTGCTACCGTTTCTAGACCCCCATATCGCTTTAGGCAGTGACTATTCCAGTTTTATTATACTTAAACAGGCCCAGTAGCCTAATAACAGTACACGACACTCATTGTCTGTCAACGCGACTATAAAAATGGTACCTACTACAGGACATGTTATTAGTACCTCTTAATTCTCGAAGTATGGTGTCTATGAGTTTTTTGCGAGGTGTAATAATTACAGCATTTAAATACACACACGTTTGTACCTGTATCGCCGGAGGGGTCGGCAGAGATGCTTTTAATACCACCCGCAGTTGGAATATGTGCAAGATGTAGCAGGTGTTAAGCCTGTCGCCATAATGAGTTCTATATTTAATGAGATATTTTAAGTCGAAAACTCACACCCAGTGGAATGCCGAAACTGCAAATTAACTCTAGTTAATTAACTTGAGTTGATCAATGAGGCTACTGTGGTATTTGGTAATAAATTACATCTTATTTAAGTAGAGAGGCTCGTAGCACTGTTGCTGAGAAACAATTTGTCATACTTGTATGGAATTTGATAACACTATACTGAGATTTTCAAGTTACTTTACATTGACACCTTCACACACAAGGTAATCATAAACATGAAATATCAATATTTCGAGTTATCTGCAAAGAATTTATAAGTAAAAAAGACAACACAATTTAAATCACAAAATCCTAGCGAACTATCGCACAAAACCCACAAACTATCTCCTTATATAAACAAAACAAAACACAAACTGAAACACCGAAGCTGTTGTATAGAACATCGCATTTCGCAGCCTTCAAGGTCCGTAAAAATATCTCAAGCACATATTAATGCATGGGCAACATTGTCGAGGCGCGGAGCCCACTCCGCGGCGTTAAATATTCATGGCGGGCCGCATACATATACATCAAACGTGGATATAAGTGTTTTATGATTGGACATCAACAGCTTACATCGTGTACTGAAGAATATCTTAGCTTAGAAACATGTCTAGACGGAGGATCGGTGGTTTTTGCTTAAAACTTACGAACAAGCGAGTCATGAAAACTGGAATCATCGTCTTGAATCTATTAGTTCTGTATTTTATATGCGTTTTTCCTGACATATTGCAGCTATAAAGTGGCCATCCAAATCAATACATCAGCCAAAGAAAGTCCACTGCTGAACTTAGGCCTCTCCCAATGATTTCCACAGTGACCTGTTGGAGGCAGCCTGCATCCACCGACGTCCCGCAAGCTTTACCAAATCGTCTGAACATGTGAAATTGACCATGCATGATACAATCCTGTTGGTATTCGCAATGTAATCCAAACGGAGTGTCCACTGTCCAAAGATAACCATATTCCGACATATACTAACTTTTGCACGCCACATGGCAAAATGTACTGGTAATACATGTATGATATTTAAGACCTTATGATTGTACCTACATTTTGTACAAATAAATGATTTCTGATTCTGACAGTGGACTAAATTATGCCAGCCTGCTTGAAATTGCATACACATAGGCTCAAACCGACACGTGATTGCGTGGGTTCCTATGACAGGATGTCTACCAAGTACCAGCGCTTATCGGAGTGGATTCAAATATTCCACGACCAGCAAATCGTTGCCAGCCCTAGAGGATAGAAGGTATTAAAATCTAGAAATGCATAGTTTAGTGAGTTGATCAAAATGAGTTTAAAAACGAAACCGTTGAAAAACTAAAAAAAACTGATAAACTGTTACACATCAATATTGTACAGTAGATACTGGCTTTACCACTTAAAATACGTATAAAAACTATGTACGACATATCTAAATCACATCAGCATATCGCAGATCACATAACATCAATTTCATACCTAATAATTAACAGCTACTATCAGCACATCTTAACCAAACAGTTCTACTTAACGGGCATATAAAAACCCGCGAGCGTATCGTCGTAGATTCATCGGATAATACTTAGCAACGTTATTATCATAACTTTGTATACAGGCGTTGCTAAATCTATTCAGTCTGTTTTATATTACAATAATAATATAATAAACCGAGAATTTGAATTGATAATACCGCTTATAGGCCTTTTCTAAGATTAGAAATGGTGTGAAACGGCTAAAAGTATTGAAACTCAAAATATGGTAATAACTCCTGAAAAAGCTGATTAACAACAATAACAAATTAGCATTTTTACTCTGATCATCATATTACAAATCTAATTGCAACTTAAACTATCCTTCCGTAATATCGATATCACAGAAATACATTTTCTTTCTAATTGTCTTCAAAAAAACGGAGGACGTTGTCAATTCCTCGGCATCTTTGCATTTACTACCAAAATTGGTTTTAGCATTGTATATAGTTTACAACTTAGATTCCATTATCATTATACTCGTAATCCTAGAACATTGCCGCATTACCATTCGTACAGCCATGCTCAAACAGTTCAATTCCATCACGTCTCACATTACAACGCTATTTTGTATCACCATATACGCATACGTTATGGTGAACATTAAACATCCAACTAGCTATTACATTATCTCGCACATAAATAAGTTGGATGTGTTCTGTGGAAGAGCCTTCGGGGCGAATTTATAGACTCATTTCTAATTCTTAAGTATCATCCAATTTATCAGACGGTTATTGCGTAGATTTATTAGACGGGCTGTGTCAATGTCGGGGCGCGGTTCGCGATATGATAACATAGCGTCACGCTGAGATTTGGAGTGGTGAGCAGAGACATATTTCGATAAATGTGCTTTCATTCCGTCGAATCTTACAATAGGGTACTGATATGGTAGAGATTCTGTATCTGTATCAGCCGATATACGTCCCACTGCAGGGCACGGACCTCCTCTACAAACGAGGGTACGATTGAGAGGGGTTAGGCCATATAGTCCATATGGTAAAGATTATTTAACATTTAATGCCTCGTCACGTTTGGGAGGCAGTTTAGTGATTGCATGACATAGTTTCTCACGCTACTGACGCTGTTACTTGTTATCAATCTGTTATTTGACTTCGCTATCCATAGGTTATACTGTCATCGGTCGAAACACGACTCCCAGACCTTCATCGATTGGTTAAAGAAGTACCGCACACAGTTAATTCGACTTGGGCCCTGAAGGCGTTAGATCTTCATACAACCCTATTATAGTATTTATCCATAGTATTTGTCCATTATAATCACAAATCCTGTCTCTTATCTCTACACACCACAAATCTCCACGATGCGTCATAGTTTTTACATATAAAAAATATTATGAATGAATTTACACTTTATCATAGATTCCTACAGCGAACAGATTTATCGTTCACGGTGTTAGAGAGCATTAAACCCTATGTTTATTTGCATTACTAAGGTGCTGGTAACTGAACCAGCCCGCGAGCCGGAACTAGTGCAAATAAACTTTTCAACTACACTATGTTTTGCACGCTGGAACGTCTGCGCGATTTCGCATATTGAAAGTGTGGTAATCGATTTTAATTAGTGGGAAGTGGTACTCATGATTGGCCTTATCAGAAGGCAATCTAGATGGAATAGTGAACGTTCATTGAATAAACTAGTCTCTATACACGAGTATTAGGAGTAATTAATAAGATCCAGGGCTTTTAAAATAACTCCCTAGATTAAAATCTGAACTGCCTGTCAATATTTGACTCAACTCAATTTATATTTGCCGCACCTAAAGACAGGAAGTATTAACAAAGAGATAGTTGATATAAAAGGTTATGAGGTTCTACTAATAATAGAATTTAGAATTGAACAATAATAAAAAGAAATCTAAATATGCCACACTATGACTCTTATCAAATTGTTACCGAGATCTATAAAAGTATATCGCTGGATCCAGAATAAGCCCCACAACCTCATTTCACCTTGATATCATAAATAAGAATTTGTTCTTTGCCCATCACTTTGGTACAAATCAGAAAAATAGACTAAAAACCTTCCCATAATAAAAACACAAGCAATACGAACACAAAAAGTATCTGAAAACAATTGCAATCCCAAAGAGGCAAATAAAAATAAAAGACAAGCACACAATCCATCACATATCGAAAGCCGCGGAGTGACGACCGCGTTAGTCACGTTGGATTGGCAAGGTCGCGCCCAGATACCTTGCACACACACAAACCCATACACTGTCATACACACACAAACACACACGCACTAGTCTCAGCCAATCAGAGCGCTCCAACGCGTGTGTGAGTGCACGGCGCCTGCGTAAACGCAAGTTGCTGCAAGTTTTTTTTTCGTTCTAACAAAAATAAACAGCGCGTTGCCGGTAAAAAATATAATATTCTATCCTCGGACTATTTCTATGGGTTTTTTCTTGTTCAAATATTGTTATATGAAGGCCATTTGGAACTCGTTCGGTGGTCAATTTAATGTTTGCCGCTGTATCGGTTTGTCATAATTTGAATTTGTTGGTGCTAAATTACTAGATACAAATTGCAAATTGAAGAACGGTTTTCGTATGCCAGTTAATGTGATTCATTAGATAATGCTATATCATTATTTTTTAGTGTCACATTGATCTAGTGGCAGCATGTTTCGACTGTGAACTCGTGACTTCTTGGATTCTAATCCCAGATCGACCAAATTCATTTGTGAGTTTTTCGGTTTCTAAACTCTCATCAACCCAGGGCTTTTTAAGTATTTTCTGACTTCAGGCGTATTTATTCATTTTACGAATGCAGTTCCCTTGCTACTGGCACACTATCACAACAAAAAAACCCTTGCACGTCTATGGCCGACTGGCAAGTTATCAGTCACAAGCAGCGTGAGGGTTTAATTAATGTCGGGGCACAAAAGGCGTCCTGTACCCGCTATCCCGGCAACTGAATGGCGCGGCACAACAGGACTCTTGTTTACTCGGGACCGACGGGAGTGCGCCAGGAATGCAAGCTTTATTAACGTATTCATTAATAGTAATTGGTGTTCTTTAAGTTAGTCTTAGATCCCTTTGGTTGTATGATTGTGTTTAAGAGAAGTGGTGCTTGCGAAATAGCTAAATTCTACTTCAAATGGGGTGGGAGTGTAAGGAGAGTAATAAATGTAATATTGTTAACCTTAACAGAAATTAACATATGAATTACCTAGTTAAATCCATTTCAGATGTAGTTGTTTAATCGCAAATTCTATACACAGAATGGTACTTTTTTAAGAATAATCTAAATTATAAACTGATTCCTTTTAGAATACAGAAGGCTGTAGGTACAAGTTTATTTTCCATTGTCCACAACTGACAAAACATCAACAAAAAAGCAAGTTAGGCGTTTAAACCACTACATTGCTATCAAACCGTGCAAACAACACCCTTTCACGGCATTCCCGAAAAGCGTTCCATACAAACACGCCCATTTAAACGGTCACAAACGGAGATGAAAAAATCCATCACAAAGCGGGCTTTTAAACCGCAACCGTGCGCCGGGCGCGGTACGTGGACCATCATGGCCGACTATGAATGGTATAAATCAATATAGTGTGAAAACCAGGTATTTCCCTGGTGCAATAAACTGCGAAGCCGCTGAGCGCGGTATGAGCTAATATTTCGTGATGTGCCACCGCACGACGCTGCGTTTTATTGTCCCGTGGAATCCACGATAGCTCCGCAATAACCTAATCGCGGATATTAATAAAAATATCTCGGATATTTCCGCATTTTATCCCGCGCGCGATTTTAATTTTGATTTGAAATGCGAACGCTCAAAGAGACCTGTAGGGCCTACTCGACGTCCAATTAATTGGGGAATTGATTGCGTTCTATAAATATACGTGTTTTACGTCTGAACGTTGAGCACTGGGCGTAATGATTGCTTATATAATTCTCTTGTATTCAAATGAAAATTGCATTAAAATTTTAATTAATTAATACTTACTTATGAAGCATGTCAATATAATTTATATGCTTCCCTGGTAGATATTAAGCTTTGTAACTAATATGAATCTCGGTGTAGCGAGTTTTGCATTTGGTATGAACCGATTTTGGTGTCACGCGAGTCCGTTAGCAACACATGCCTGGATTTCAACATTGGTGAGTCCATCTATGTCTCCGACATTCCAACAATCCTCATTTCCCCTACCTTCTTCGCATTATTTTCCAAAACCCCGCAACACACAACAATCCCCAAGTTATCTCTAACATTTAAAGATATGAATAACGACAATACTCAAAACGTTTTAGTCTCGACCTTGCGCATGTGACTCACCGGTCGAAACCCAAAATTATTTAATGCTCGTTTAGTTGTCAACATACATCGCATCGCACAGGTCGTCGGCAGAGACAATGAACGTTCGGCCTTCGGTGCCGAAGATGACATAATTCCCTACGTCACGACCACGCTTGACGATGCATGAATGGACTCTCGATTGCGTGTTGATGCTAAGTAGCTGCTAAATGTCTGAGGCTCACGTGTAAAGATTACAATATAAGTAGCTAGTGATTTCTGTAGTGTAACTGAAATAGTTTTAAGTGAAGCTGGATATGATGTGATATAAATTATTTCGTCATTTTCAGCGACAGGAAGTTACCAGTAATTGCGATTAGATTAATTCTTTATATTAATCTTTTAAAATAAGCGATTATAGGTATAGTTATATTTTTAGATTTCTGAGGTCATCATGCACTACCGCACAGACAGACAGACAAGAAATCAAAAATAATTGTTTTGAGTTCTATTATAATACGTTAACATAGTCCATCCATATCTGTTTTTCTCATTCATCTTCCATGTGCAGACATCGATCGGTTACAAATATATTATTTATATATATATATACAAGTATATATATAGGTATACCTAAGACATAAATCAAACGGTCGGGTAATTAGACATTTAAAGTTACACGACTCTAAAATAGTGAACAATAACTATAAAAACACTTCGTATCAACTGTATTGCAACACTCATTCATTACGACGATGTAAACTTAATAATTATTTACATAGTCACAAAAAACATGTTTACATCAAATTACAGACGTAACATTTACCTTTACAAATATCCAATATTTTTTCATCTCCACATTATTTACATACATAAACACACGCCTTTTTCCCAGAAGGGGTAGGCAGAGGTGCTACCAGAACACCCACGTTTCGCCTTGTATATTCCATCCCACGATGTGATAGGGGGCGAGCCTATCGCCGTATCGGGCAGAAATTCCTGACTCCGGGCTGATAATGAATAGAAAAATCCAATATCATTTCCCGACCCGGGAATCGAACCCGAGACCTCAGCTTTGCAATCGTACCGTAGTACCACTACGCCACCGAGGCAGTATTATTATTTATTAGATATAAATACACAAATACTCCCGTGGCGAAACGACAATTCCCCACTTGCGCAACCGTTCAACCTTCCACAAGTCTTTAGATATGTCTTTTAATTACCAGTTGTATTTAATTGCCGATCGCCATAGCGCGATGTACAATAGTTATACGTCCAGGTCGACGACCTTTATTTGTCAGACAGTGGAGTAAACAGATGTTGAGGAAGTCAGAAGCTGCCCCAGTTGTGGCATATGATTCATTGGGTACGATAGAATTTTATTATAGGCTTAGACCGGTATGAGATGGCTTAATTCTTTTGATCGATTCATTATTTTGTGGCACTTTACAGGATGAAAATTGTGTGCTATTGCATTCGATCTTCAGTTGTTTGGAACAATTGAATTCTAAATTGGATGTAGATAACCAAAAAGGATCCACCCCACAAAATGTTACACTTGAGTTATTGAAGATTGAAGTGTAACTTGTGTTTGCTCATTAATAGACTTGCTTGCTTTTATTGTTTCTTAATGTCATAATATTCGTATTTTACTTGAGATTGTTTTTGCTAATCGAAAATATAGACCTTGACGAGCAGTTTGGTATACTTAACTCATTTTCGGTCATGTTGTGGGTTGGATCCTTTTTGCTTATCTACGTCCAATTTAAGTATATACGACTTTCACAATGGTACATTTAGTTGTGACTGGTGGATATGATGGTAAAATTGTATCTCAGGTTTCATATTTAGGTAAATGCTTATTTACTGTACAGAGATTGGCTAAAAATGAATTTAACTCTATCATAGTATATAGGATGGTCGCTGGATGCAGGCTGCCTCCAACAGGTCACTGTGGAAATCATTGGGAGAGGCCTATGTTCAGCAGTGGACTTCCTTTGGCTGATGAATTGGATTGGATAGTATATTGGAGAACCACGTCAGTCTTCGATATCTGTAAACATGAATCTTCCAAACACTAATCCTTTACAACAAAGGCATCAACAATCAATTTAATAAGGAGGTTCCTCATTTTGAAACCAATAACCACCCCTAACCACCGGTGGCTTGGATCTAAAGCCTTGCACCGAAGGGTTATAATTGTTTTATATTTTTATATGTATATTGTTTTTTTTAACATGTACCTATATAAAAATCTAAAAAAACTTACAAAATAGAGAGAAATAATAATTTAATAAAACTCAAACAAATCAACCGACTACAGGCCAATGCTTTTATCAATTCCTGTAAAAATATTAATAGTATCAACTCGTTGTTGCACACGAACATACAACACTATCGTACCAATGTGTGTTGTATAGTAATTTTTATCGGCACGAACAGTCTGCGGTGGGCATTATTAAAATAGTCCGGCGTTCGCAACGCAGGACAATGCACTTGGTTAATATCGCTATATTGTATAATATTAAAGTTTGGTACTTTTAGGGGAGCTGTCACTCCACATTTACACTATGAATGCAACTCTAGACGAAAAAAAACGCTTTCAAAAATGACTACAAAATCGATGTAACATAATTATGTTTACGACCTGATAGAAATGCTTCCAATTAAGCTTTATCTTGGGATACACCATTAGGAAACCTGCATACAGGACAGTTTTACACATAAAAACGAAAATATGCGAAGTCTACCGACCGCATTAGTTCAGCGGGGCGGTGTATATATAACTCTACTCCTGAAATAGTTAATTTCAGATAGCCAATTGATCCTAAAACTGTGAGGCAAATCATGAGGCCATACCTGGAAAGCCATATGACGTTAACCTCAAGTGTTTTATGAGGACTTGCACACTAGCACAAACATGTGCTTATATTAATATGTATCATCGCTATATAAACTGTATAATTAATCTCTAGACTCTACGCAAGAGTAGGTGTGCAATAAGGTCACGCATGGTCATTGACATGTAAATAAATAATAAATTAATAAATCAATAAATAAATCACACAATATCCAATTAATCATTGTAGTACCACTTATAGTGGTATAGTTTCACACTATAGTTTCCTTTACATTGTTTAGAGATAAATTAATTACCATATAGTACTGTGAAGAAAGTGATCTTTATTTTCTGCATCTTGATTTGTAAACATATTGATCAGGCATAAAATAAGATATCAAAAATATTTATAGATGCCATTTGATATGCTTAGTATTGACAGCCTTCGTGGCGCAGTTGGTTCGACGCCAGCCGTGAAACGAGAGACCACGGGTTCGATTCCCGCACCGAAAAAATGTTTGCATGAACCACAAATATTTGTTTCGGGTCTGGGTGCTTGTCAGACAAAAAAGTCCCTCGTAGTTCCTGATACCCACGACACAAGATTCGATCTTAGTGTGGGATCTATGTATGACTGTTGGATGTATTCATTTATTTATACATATTATAAAATAACGCATGTGCAACTGCATTGAATTATAGTAAAGCCAAGCTTTAAACTCTCTTTATAACAAAATTCTTGCAATGAAAATACCCATTAATATCAAAAATAAAATTTCCGTGCCGCACTTAAAAAAGCTTACAAAATTCCCACAATAAAACGACATTAAGCTAATCGAACAAACAGATATACAGGCACCAGTGTTTAATTTACAACAAATTATTATCAAACCGCACCTTGACACGAATGTCGCGACGAGCGGTCACGTCAATACATCTATTGTGTTATTAATTAAATATGATCGCGAAACGATCGCAACTAGCCTGCACGCGGGCCATGTCAATTACTCAACAATTTTGTATTGATGACGCCGACGCCATCTTGTTGGCCGCCATTTTGTTAAAAGCGCGCCATTTGCTAAATTGGGTAGTTTCATGAAAGCGATGAATGGATATGGAAGCTATTGTTTCCTTGAGTGTTTAATAATCATTATTCAATTGCTGATGGATTACGTATAAGCTTAATTATGGAATTCATAGCAATACACGCCGTTTATATCGTATATAAGGAATGACAATAGCGGTTCAATTAATCTACCTAATTGGCATGCATACATACAAAATCATCAGCTTGGTAACGAGTAAATAACACATACATGCGTACTTTTACTATTTACTTACACCGCTCAACACTAAAGAATGCATAAGAAAATAATTCATGAAATACTAAATATGAAAATATTTTTTCACACGCAGCAAATTCATTATCCCAGTTAAAACAACATATATAGAGAATTTAACATTTAAACAAAAACGTTTAAATCTTAGTCTACCTCACAAGGAGGTTAAGAGACTATCATCAACCGTTTTCCTTGTATTTAAAAACTGGATATGAAGGAAGCTAACGCCAGTCCGACACTAATTTAGTTCGTATAAGGATTTAATTGTGATTCTAGATACATCTATTACACTGAAATGATGATCCTTTAATGGGGAATAGAATTCAAAGTAGTTCTAGGCTTAATCAGGTCCTGCTGGATGTGTTTTTTATGCAATTTCCTTTTATAATCAATATTTATTAACTAAATAGTATAATGGTATTTAATGCATCATTTTTTAATGTCAGTTACTTCATTAATTTAATCATGTATAGGGGCGAAGCTATCGCTATAAGAGATCAATACTATATCTTTAATTAAGTCTCAAATGTACTGAAGAACACGAAGTGAACTGTCCAAACGGTCAATCAAATATATAAATATCAATCCAATCCATCAGCCAAAGGAAGTCCACTGCTGAACATAGGCCCCTCCCAATGATTTCCACCGTGACCTGTTGGACGCAGCCTGCATGCAGCGACGTCCCGCGGCCTTTACCAGGTCGTCTGACAAAATCGATCAATTGTCTGATACTATATTTATATATTTTATCGGCTACTAGATCGATAAGACCAGCTTCCAAAATGTATCTCTAAGTATAAAAATATATCCACTTTCAAAATAGATTAAAGAATACTAAAGCAGTCCCATCAATCCCGAACGAAACACTTGAAAACGTTAATGATACCAAAACATCGGATGGCAGTTTAGAAAACAGATAAAAATAGGGACCAATTAGTGAGCAGTTAGAGGTTAATTTACGTTTTTAGCCGTGGCAACACTAACAATTCGTCGGGCCATCTCGATCGAATCAGATTAGAATAATTGGGCACCCGGAACAAAATCTCGATTACGCGTGACATTTCGAGAATTTGTTGCCGTAGACGGCACTATAAACATTGAAGACTTGTTTTGGATTTATTTATTGAAAAAATATTTTTGAAAACGTTATTGTAAGCGATATTTGATATTTATTTGTGTGATTCGATCTAAGGACACGAACTTCGAATGTTCTGATTTTGTCTGATGTGTTTCTTGTCTCGTGGCTATTAAAAACTTCAAGGTCTCACGAGCAAACGGACCCTAAACAAATTCCTGTGGGTCACACTAATATCTATCTTGCGATCGACCTGGGCCTCTTGTGTCCAACCAACTTTACTACGTAGTACTTCACGCTCGCATTAGATCTACAAAAAACTAGTAACACAAAGCAGCAAAAGGTCAGTACTACGACAGCAAGTCTAAATTCCTGACGTGTCGACTGGTTGGTAATGCGCCGCGACCGGTCCGGCACCTGCGAGCAACATTTGTGAACGCTAGCGGCTAATACGAATAGCTGTCCTGCTAGGAACGCTAGGACCTATTCAAGGAATGTCAAATGGTTGAGGATAATTGATGGAGCAGATTGGTTGGTAGAATGAGTCAGTCAGAGTAAAACATAAATAAAAAAAATAAAAATAAAAATTATTTATTGACACGTAAATTACATAAACACTAATAGTGCTTGGCACAGTTTTTAAGTTTATTGTTATAGTATTATGTACTGATTACTGGTTCCCAAACTAGGCCAGAAGCCTGTATCTTGGGAATCAGTGTTCAGAGGCTACGGGTTAGATTTGCATCTTAAAATAAATGTCTTTACGGCCTTCAAATGTTTCATACTGGTAGGTGTTGAGAGACCGAAAAGATTTTTACGGCATAACGCTTGTATTAGGTATGTACAAACACTAGTGTAGGGTCTAAACTATATGCGTGACTTAATATTGGCGCAGTTGGTTAGACGCCGGCTGTGAAACGAGAGCACTGAGACAAATATCTTTGTATTTGTCTGGGGTCTGGGTGTTTGTGAGACCGAAAAGTCTCTCGTGGTTCCTGATAGCCACGACACAAGATTCGATCTTAGTGTGAGGTCAGGACTATGTATGTGACTGTTGGGTGTATTTATTTATTTATTTTAATAATATATTTTATTATGCTATAGTTTTCTTTATAAAATTTAGGTGGAATTACAACAATGCTCTAGAATCCTCACCAAGTTGTTAATTTACTAAATTTTGACAAACAAATCCTTAAACCAATTTATGTCCGATCTCACTGTAATTACAATTGATAAATTATTGAAACAAAATAGGACGAATCATTGTCTAATCCTCTTATTTTGTAGTTTCTCACGACTCAAGTGACTGGATATCATACCTCAAAGTTAAATAGCTCAACACGCCCATGTTGCTCTTTGGAAATGCACAAATACTTAGCATTTAGTTGAGAAGGATGTGAGCGTTGCGTAACGTGGCGCCCACAGACATAAATCTCAATAGATAAACCAAGCTACTTATAATGCATGAATCTATATGGGCCAGTCTTTTACTATCTACTGTATCATCACAACAGTGGTTTAGTGCTTAAATTCTCTATACACCAAACCGATTTAAGGTTCATCATCATCACAAAATCCAATGATAATCGTATGATTGTATTGCAATCGAATAAAAATGTCAAGTTGTGTAGAGGAGGGTGCCATGCAGTGGGACGTATATGCGCTGATCCAGTAGTCTAGAGTAAAGTACAATAAAAATGTGAAAAACTAAGAAACATAATTAAAGTATAGCTTATTTAGGACTCAAGAAACGTATAGTTGAAGCATGTATTAATGTGTTGCGCCAATGCCTTGCAGTGGGTCGCAAACTCGCAACACGTCCTCAGCACGCTCCGTTTGTCGCGACCTTTGTTTGGACGCAATTAGTTGCAGTGTTCACTTCATGCCGATGTTTTCTGTTACGAAATATGTTTTTGAAAGATTATTGGTGTGTTGGTATCGATTTGTAAAGACAGAGGAGCAATATACGAGTAATATAGAAATAATTGCAATCAAAAATAAGAAAAGTTAATCAAATACATATACACACCCCTAAATAATTCAATACGAGACATGATATATAATATCTACAAATATATAATAATAATCAATAAAATGTTCTTTCTGGTTATTGATCAAGAACTTTTTATTAAACTGATGAATAATAGGTATCGTCAATTTGAAAGTATATTTTACTACTCGCTGATTTTCAATTTTGTAGTTATATGTTTTATATTTCTCTTCGCTGTTATACTCAAAATCTATGATATTCGACCTTTAATCCAAACAGTTGCAAATAAACCTAAAATAATAAACGAAATTACGTCTGCATCTCCAGTATCGATACTGTAAAACAAATTCAAAAGCACTCCAGTCTGCGTTCTTTATAGCAATTCCATTTTATTGAAAGTCCGTTTATAGTCCCCAGACTGATATCCAAAACATTCGTACGAGACAACTGTAAAATACATTGTTAAAGATTACGAGAGAACAAAATATTTGAGAATTTCTCCGCTTCGTTTTATTGTTGATTGACAGCATTCCTCGACTCCTACACGAAGATTTTATGTATTACATCATATCACTCTGCGCTGCTTGCTTTTATCCCAAATCTTAGCGTGGTCGGTCGTAATTAGATCTTTATATGACTGTCGCGGGATGGCTTAATATGATTTTGTGGCTACAAGGCATCTAATCTCGTGGAAAGCAGATGAATATGAGAGATATAGAAAAACTGACATTACATAAACAGGGTTTGAGCCTAAATCACTACTTACAGCGGAAACAAAGCGCAAAAATACTGTTGTCGGTAGGTTTTGAACCCGCATCGACACCCTATACTCGTGCAGTCAGGGAAACCGCTCTGGCATGTATAGAACAATAAATGTAGGTACAGACGAACTTAATACTAAATGTATTATCTGAGAGTCTAACTTTCCGTGAAGCAGGTACGAAGCAAACGAATACGAAGCATTCATGTGTGTTTTAATTTCAACAACAAAAATATATTCAGTCCATTTAACCTGCCAAAACGAGACACTAAAAATGCACGCTAAAACCTAATAAATCATAAAATATACCTAAACACTCAAACACTAGCCATTCAAACGTTATATCGGAAACGACGAGTGGATGCCCAGCTATCAATTTTATCAACAAAATATAGAACAGGAACCGCGCAATTGAAACGTACATTTTTTGTACATTTAAAAAAGAGCTTTACTTTTTTTAATTCAACGTCGACGCTGAATGACACCATTAATCCAACATTGGAGAGACGCATCCAATTTTATTCTGAAAACTGTGTAAAGCAACGAAATTGATTGGAATCCGCCCGCTCCAGTTCCTCTATTATGACAGTTTTACATCGAAAATTTCATTCGCACTGCCGACCCACATTGGCGTCGCGTCCAACGTTCCCAATAAATTAGCTTTATGCTGTTTGCTACTTATTTATTGGCTTTTAACACGCTCGTTGATTTTGTTTACTGATGTTTTTATGGTTGGTAAATAATGATGTGTGCAATTTGATATACATCTGCAATGCCGTGTCTCAATTTTGGGAGCATTGACTTTTGGTAATGAAATTTAGAGTTAACGTAATTTCGGTAAGCTGTATGCAATATTTCATTGTTGTTGTATTAATATTCAATAATGAATAAATGCATTACGTGTTGCGTTTGTTAAGTACACCTCAATATACATATTGCGCTGTACAAATTTAACCTACATTAGATCCTGCATCCTGCATCTAGAATGCTAAATTGCGCATTTTCTAACGCGACATATGTAAGCAATGCTGAGTTTATAGGCATTGAAAATAACCTCAATCAAGAAACTGCGTATTACAAGACTACACTAACTAGAAGCATTTGTTCTCGTGTTTAGTACAAGACATCGCACTTAAATAAAACATTGCATGTTTCCATATCATCAGCCCATAGAAAACCCGACATTAACTATGCACACTAATGAATAACCCGATACGACTGGCGCTGACAAAAAACTAACATACGAAGCTTATCCACTCAATCAAATTGAAACAACCGAATGGATTTCAAATAAATTGATGGATCGATGCGTATACTTTCAATTCTGTTGCCTCGCGATAGAACGTACATTGAATTTCTGTATATCTTTTTTATTGTAGCGGAAAAACCAGCTGATGTTTCGAAAACGGAACAATTCGAATCGTTGCCGCCAAATGTTTACAAATTACATGGTGAATTCTGAAAGCCCCCATTATCCTTTTATCGTCGGACATCAAACGGCATTTAACTACTAGTTGCAGTTTGTAACAACGATTTCGTCAACCGGACGCCCGGTGCGATGTACTTTCAATACTACTAATTGTCATTTGTGGTCGGTCGTAGCCGTCACCCGGTCTAATGATCGAGGCGTAGATTTTTCTATTGTTGGCTATGTCGTGTTTTCCAATCTAACCCAATCCATCAGCCAAAGGAAGTCCACTACTGAACATAGGCCTCTCCCAATGATTTCCACAGTGACCTGTTGGAGGCAGCCTGCATCCAGCGACGTCCCGCGACCTTTACCAGGTCGTCTGACCACCTAGTGGGTGAACGTCCCACGCTGCGCTTTCCGCTTCGTCTCCATTCGAGAGCTTCTTGGCCCCATCGGCCATCAGTTCTCCGTGTTGTGTTTTAGTAAGACTAAATTATTTAATTCAGGACAAATGTTATTTTAATGTAAAAGACACGGTCATCAATCACAGGGCGCAAAGGGAATCTCCCACAATACATACCTCTCCTAAAACTTCCATAGGGATCTTGTAGAATTAGTCTGCGTACAACATCTTTTGGAGCTCTATTACGTTACATTTGACTGCTTGTGCTCTCGAGATACCCTTACTTACTTATATGATATACATACGTAGGTAATATAAAAACATTATTGCGTAATAAGTAGTTCCCAAGTAGAACTGAGAATACTTCAAACAAGAACTACAAAAGTATGTAAATCCGCCACCTTGCACTAGGCCAGCGTGGCACATTAAAAGATCTAGTACTTCTTAAGCGTAGTGTGAAACAAACGACTAATCCTAAGCCAAAATATCATAAAACACTTGATTCGTGGTAGATCTCCCATATGTGAGAATCCGCCTGGGTAGGCACCATTGCAATGTCTATTTCTTCCGCCAAAAAGCAGTGTAAACGCATTGTTATGTTCCGGTTTGAAAGACATTGTAACTCCTGGACATAATGACTAAACACCTTATGTCTCAGGATGGCGAGCGCAGTGAATGCCAAGCATTGCTTTGTATTATGCAATTCATGGTGTTGTTTGGTTTTGCTACTGTCCATGGGCAGTAGTCTAGGTTACCATCAGGCGAATGGCATGTTCGCCCCGCCATTCCTTGCAATAAAAAAAACACGTAGAAACTAATGCACCGTTCCCATCTGCGTGTGATAATGGCAACAAAAACTACGTTCCCTACTCCATAACTAAAAACAGAAGCTCGCATAACATTCACTATACAGTTTACTATAAAAACCGCTCAAGCAGCAAGCACTCAACTACGCAGGAAAGGGGAAGCGACATTACTCGAGACGCTGATTGCGTGAGTAGTCACTCAGTGTTAAAGTAACGGTTGCTGAGTAACTGTTGGAATACTGGAAATGATCCTTGAAGACAGTTTAGAGTACTTGATGTAAGCTTGATCGGGTACGATGTGTTACATTAAGGAGGAGAACTAAATCAAGGAAAGACGCAACAGGCAAAATTACTCGACAGTTTAAGAAGCGAGAAAAACAGTCGATAATTAATTAATAATAATATAGTCTATAATATTTTATACTGCTATGCACTGAGTACTTCGTAATTGGCGTATTGTTTTGTGTGAAATAATTGTTATTTATATTAATTGTCAGCTGTGAAGGACCTAATAATAAATAAATAAGTAATTAAAATAAGTTTCCCTATAGATAAAAGCCAAATGACAGAAAATACTTGAGTGATTAAAAGATTTTGTTTATTAGTGATACAACTAAATTAATTTGTATGACTTTACAAAAACATGCGTTTTAAGCAGACTCAGTATTGAGCTGATGAAAAATTTTAACATCTATGAGATCTTCTGTCCTTTTTTATTCGTTTTAACATTATTTTCTCCCGCTAGCTAATCTTTTTTTTTTCTTAAAATATTTGTACCGTATTGTTTCAATGTACATACTATACATTGAAGACTTCGGATAAATTATTATTTTTTTGTAAATTAAAGATTAACATTCAATGCAGTATGTTTCTTCTTGGAGATTCCAATAAAATAAATCACACTTTTAATCACTGACAATATACCATAGTCATTAAGCCAAAACACATCAAAAACGCGTTCATAATTCATCGTCCATTTTACCAGAACTGCATCCCACCCGGAACGGTCATCAAACGGGAATAAATAAAACTGGTCACATTTAATGCCGGCATTATAAAACTGTTGATGTTGTGAGGTTATTTTTATCATTTCGGGCATCGGTGGAGCGCTGACTCACTGGAACAAGCTAATAGTCGACGTTACATCACTCTGTACTCGAGTACGAAAACTATGATAGTAAATTGTACTAATGGGAGTTTTAAGATACTCTTATTGTGAGTATTTTTTTAATGGTTAAAGAGTTTGGTGTGAATGTGACAATATTAGCGAAAATAGACAAGAGTCTCCATCAAGGATCTCCACATTGACCTGTTGGAAGCGGCCTGCATCCAGCCGTTTTCTGCAACCTTAACCTATATTCAGGCCTATGTTCAGCAGAGGACTTCCTGTAGCTGAAGAGAGAGATATAGAGACACAAGAGTCTGCTGAGAAAAAGAGAGAAAAGTCTGCCTGTGGTTGGATACTCGCATTATTTCATATAGCGATTAGATACCGTATACGATAGTGGAAAACCCATCATATTGACTCATGCAAGCGTATTGCGTCGCATTAAAAGTTTACGTTCAACCTATGTAGGTATGTCCGATTGAACTTTTTACAGCACGGCAATACAAAGCTTTTGATGTTATATTAGCACATCCAATAGCCTATATCTATACAATAATTAATTAATGCAGTAGTGACTAGCCAAATCTTATAGTAGTCTGTAATAACATTATGGCTCTGCGACATTTAACATGTTACCTATTTTTCCCTTTATTACTCTATCTTATATTTAATAAAATATTGTATTTAAAATAATGTAAAATAAATAAAAGTTAACAAAAAAGCTGGCGTTCGCAATAAAAGCACAATAAGTAAATCAAAGCTCGCTGGAGATAAGGTAAGGTCATCGTACGTGGCTCGCCACCGGACGGCGGTATCTGTGCGCCGATAACCTACCGACCGTATGTACAGGCTTTTATCTATGCTAATAAGCCTGCGGTGCGACTGAGAGCGGAGTGGAAGCGGAAGCGGGAGCGGGGAAGAATATTACTTCAACAAAATTTATATAAGACCCAACGTCGAGTTCTAAACAAACATTTAATTAAAACATCACGATTTTAAAGGATCAAAATCGTTTCTCAATTCTTAGGTATTCTTATGTAAAAAAATATTTATTTTAGGGGCTGGTGGAATGTAAATTGCATTTGAGTCAGTTGAAAGAATTTTCTTAATACATATAAGCAAACAAAATTAATTAATACCAACAAAAACGAATAAGACGATATAAGCTATAATTTATTGAATAAAGTTTACTGATCAACAATGATCCAATGTAGATGACTAAGGTCTCAAAGTCCTTTATGTAGGACAGCCAAGTCTGCCAATAGGTACGTAAGTTAATATAGATAAAACAATACAATAATACATAATAAATTTTAATTAATTATACACACACAGTTCATTCACTTCTAACCGCAGCTGATATGACTCAAAAGTGAAATACAATAAAAAACATTGTGGTTTAATTTATGTTGGTATTTTGTTTATATTTATTAAACATACGAACTATGTGGAATAAATAAACTAAAGGATATATATCTGAAAAAGATAACGAGCTTGACTTTGCTTTACCTAATCGTAAAAAGACCTACGTGGCTCTCAGAAAGACCAATATAATATGAAATAATTATTAAATTAATCAAAAGGCCTTCACCCAGTACTAAAATTATGTCGTTCTATAAATAAAACGTGATACTTTGTGTGACAAAATGCTATTTCTCTTGTGAATAAATAACAATAGTTGGAATACATCCACCTGTCTCAAAATATCTCGAGATGTTCGGAGTAATAAACGTGTCGGCTTCTCACACGTTTCACAATGAATCGGATAGATTAACAGGTTAGTGACACTCCGCTACACGCCCACGTTGTGACCGCACCTCGTAAATATACCAAATTAACTGGTCCGCGATCGTACGGGCCGATGTTGCTTATAAAGGTCCAAATATACTGGTTATTAGACAGGGAAGTAATTAGGGATTATACCGGGGCACTTTTTATGGGCTAATATATTTTATCAAAAACTTTCGAGACGTTTTTAATTATATTGAAACGAGTACAGAAAAGTACTAGATATATTTTAATAAAGACGCGACTGCGTAGATTGTTCCAGAGCAAAGAAATAAAAGCAAAACAGCATGAAAACTCATACTGTATCGGAAAGCGCGAACCAGATTGTATCAGTACATTCGCTAAAGAGGATTATCTCCTTTGCAAACAGATGAAATCTTTACTGGGGCATAGATGTTATCTTAATTGAACGAACAACTACAAAGGGTGTTCAACTCCTGAACTCCCAATTTGCAATAATCATTAACAAGGACGGCTCTTCGAAACTTCGCCCTTGTTTTATTCACTAACGGATACATCTGAGTATCGTGCAGAGTGGGAGATGTATGTAATTTAGAAATAATAGATTTCATAAATTGTCATAACACAACGTAGCAGTTTTATAATATTTAGATTTCATAGCGTCAAAAGACAAATAAATAGGCCGATGTAATTGTACAGACTGGAGGTAATTGTCTTTGATCCACGGCATTAAACTTGAAATCATGCACTTGTTGCCAATTTGTCAGAAAAAAATACATTGATAGAAGCAACGTAATAAAATACTTGTTCCATGAAAATCGTCGTCTAAATCATCTGTGGGCCAGGACCCTAAAACGTGGACCCAAAATACGCACGCTAACGTAATAATTTGACACTAGTGCTTAGATAGCAAGCGTTTTGTGGTCATTAAACGAAACGCCACGCGTTAATGAGCGCCAGCATTTTCGTTGATGGATACTGCGTGGAATTCCTCAAAATATGGTTTTAATTACTACCAACACAGTTTCTTGGTAATGAAACGTACCTAAAAATATTACGGCAAAAATGTGATATACATCAGACAAAGTTTTTGGATAAATGTTGGAAAAAAATATAGTTGACTTATTTTATATTGTTTCAGATTCCAAAGTGCTACAACTGCACGAAATTGGAACTAAAAAATTTAAAGAAAACAAGACCGCATTATACGGATGGCCTAATAAAAGTTGCAAGAAGTCGTTGTATGCAAACCGCTCCCGACATCGTTGTAGAAATATTGTAGGGGGAATTTGTGTGGAAGTTGATATAGTATAATAATTTAATTATTAAGCAAACCATTACTTTTCGAACCAAACGGACTTGTAACTTTTTTTGGGGGTTTTGAAGAGAGCAACACTACAGTCTCTTGAATGTTCTTCTCCAGTAAAAAACCGCTTTCCGAACCAAATGGAAATTACTGAATCTAAATAATGGAACATTTTAATGGATTCATTAAATTATTTTTATTTTCATTTCATTTAAATAAATAAACACACCCAACAGTCACATACATTGTCTTGACCCTACACTAAGATCGAGTCTTGTGTCGTGGGTATCAGGAACTACGAGAGACTTTTCAGTCTCACAAACACTCAGACCCGTGAAAAATACTTGCGAATCACACAAACATTTGTTTCGGGGATCGAACTCTCGGCTTCTCGTTTCACAGCCGGCGTCTAACCAACTGCGCCACGGAGGCTGTCATTTATTGAATAAGTTCCTGTTATTTACTTATTGTACTGCATCAGCCTGAACCCACACCACCCTTTTTTACTGAGCTCACAGCTCCTCTAAAACCAAGAAGTGAAAGTTTACGTAAGGGTGGTACAAGGACAGACAAGACTGTCGCCACGGGTATGTTTAACAACAAACACTATTTATAAAACAATTCCAAGCAATATTCCTAATGTGTTTTTTCTGTACACTCATACATTCCTGGAATCCAGTCAATCATGTCGAGACAAGTTTTAGCTTTGCCGCTTATTATTAACCATAGAAACGTCCACGACAGAACATAAAAAACAGGAATATTTATGTGGCAGTTATATATTTATTTAAATAACAATATACATATAATAGTGGACCAAAGTCTATAGTATTAATTATTTTATTTACTTATTGTATAACTTAACCATTACGAATATGTCCTATTGACTGCCCTCGTCAACGGTTGAGGTATGTTTAGCCTTAGTCCGTAACGAAAACCTTTTACGGTTGATAAGTTATCATACATTGCACATTACTTTAATACTATAGTAAAAAAAAAGTAAATATGTGACTCTACTTTATAATAAAAAAAAAAATCTGTTCTTGTCGTTTGCCTTAGTCAATCTTTTTTCAGAGCCAACTAGGATAACTAATATCAGTGCAACATGCATAGATAATGTGTTCACTGATATAGTTCCAATTAATAGTTATATTATTAATAAACTGGACTCTGATCATTGTGGACAACTTGTCACATTTAGCAGTGAGTTCCAAAAACAATCCATTGAGAAACTTACTGTTGTTCCAGTAACAAAGGCTCGGTTAGAAAAGTTAAGAAAAAAATTATCAGATAAATTTACTACTATTGTAGAGGGTAATGACCCTAATAAATTATATAATTCTGTATTCAACACATTTTGTAAGGAGTTTAAGTCAATTTTTGCATCCAGGTCCATTTCCACTCGCAAAAAAACATGTTTTAGCAGTTGGGCTTCTATTGGTATACATAGAAGTAGGGAAAAATTATATGATCTTTATCATGAAAGAACATATAATCACAGTGAAGAATTTAAAACATATGTCAAAAACTATTCAAATATATTCAAACAAATTTGTCTTAAAGCAAAATCAATGTATTTAAGTAATAAAATAAAAAACTCCAAAAACAAAATTAAAATGACTTGGAGTGTGATTAATAAAGAAACTGGTAGAGCTAAACCTCGAGACACAGAGTTTAGCTTAAATGTTAAAAATAATATAATTACATCTAATATTGAAGTAGCTAGGGTCTTTGAGAAATTCTTCTCAGATGTACCAGTTTCTGTAACAAAAAGTTTAAATTCATCCCCTAACATAGCAGAAAAGTTGCTAAACGAAAGTGTGACTGGGGGCAGAAGTTCATTTGCATTCCATTGTGTTGATAGTATGGATATTATAAAAACATTTAAATTAATTAATATTAAAAATACATGTGACCTTTGGGGAATCTCGACAAAAATATTAAATTCTGTAATACCAATCTTAGCTCCGCAACTAGCAGTAATTTTTAATGCTTGTATAAACCGTGGTATATTTCCTGATAAAATGAAGTTAAGTAAAATTATACCTCTTTTTAAATCTGGTAGTACAGATGACCCCTCTAATTATAGACCTATCTCAGTACTACCTTCATTAAGCAAAATTTTTGAAAAATTAATGCTCTTACAGCTACAAACTTATTTTTCAAAAAATAAAATACTTCATGGTAAACAATTTGGTTTCACGCGGGGTCGCTCTACCACTGATGCTGGTGTGGAGCTTATAAGTAACATATTTTATGCTTGGGAGAAGTCTCAGGATGCCTTAGGTGTATTCTGTGATCTATCCAAAGCATTTGATTGTGTTCACCATGATATTCTTATCAGGAAATTGAGCCACTATGGAATTAATGGTGTTGCTCTTGAATTATGTAGGTCATATTTAAATAATAGAATCCAAAGCGTTGACATCAACGGAAAAATATCTCCTGGGTCTGTTGTTACTATGGGAGTGCCGCAGGGCTCAATTCTTGGACCCTTTCTCTTTTTAATATACATTAATGACTTGCCTTTTTTTATAAGGGACAACTGTGAGGTAGTGTTGTTTGCTGATGATACTTCATTAGTATTTAAATTAAATCGACGCCAACCAGATATTGACGATGTAAACCACACCCTCTCAAAAATAGTGTATTGGTTTAGCGTTAACAATTTGCTATTAAATAGCCAAAAAACTAAATGTATAAGATTTGTGACACCCAATGTAAAAAAAGTTAACGCTAACATTTCTTTGAATGGGGATGAGTTGAGCCTTGTGGATTCAACTAAGTTCTTGGGAATTACATTAGATCCCAAACTTCAATGGGGTCCTCATTTAGTCGCTCTAGCTAAAAAGCTGAGCGCCGCAGTCTTTGCGGTGGGTAAAATTCGCCAATTGACTGATATAGATACAGCTCGATTGGTTTATTTTGCCTACTTTCATAGTCTGATGAGTTATGGAATTTTACTGTGGGGTGGCGCAGCTGACATTAATACTATCTTTGTTCTCCAAAAGAGAGCTATAAGATCAATTTATTCGCTAGGGTCCAGATGTTCTCTTAGAGATAAATTTAAAGAAATAAATATAACGACAGTAGCGTCACAATACATTTATGAAAATTTAATGTATGTCCATAAGAATAAAGAAAATTTTCGAAAGATTGGCGATATTCACGACAAAAATACTAGGAATAAGAACAATCTAGCTAGTCATAAGACCAGACTCCACAGGATCAGCAAATCTTTTAAGGGTTACTGTATACACTTTTATAACAAAGTTCCCACTCATATGAAAGCCTTAACTATTAAAAAATTCAAAGCTACTATCAAGAAACAATTATGCAATAAAGCTTATTATAAAATTTCTGAATATCTAGATGATAATAAGGCTTGGGAATAGAATAAAATTAAACATATAGATAGTATTTCGGAGCGGAGGTATCGGTGTGCTCTGTATATTGTAATTTATATTAAGTAACTTTACACGTTGTATTTTACTTTGTAAGCGATTGGGTATGTCATGCTCGCTTAAAAGTCTGTGCTTGCGGCGGCGTCGTGTGCCGGGTCGGTCACTTCCCTGTAGCATGGTTGAGGAGGCCGATGGCTGGCACATGCGTCATACTCGTGAACGGGTGCTGCTTGTGTGGACTGGTCTGTCCGATTTGCTTACATTGTAACTGATTTATAGATTACATAAGGTTTTCACGAGTATTCACTGCGTTGGTGAAATAGGGCATACTGATTCTTCGTTCTGGCCTACTTCACTTCACTCAGCCATATTAAACAGAATATAAACAATATTGTATTAAAAATATATTTCACTTGCAAATTATAACAAATTATTAATGAACTGCTCTGTTTGGACCAACTTGTAATTTTTGTAATAATCACGATATTGTAAACTGGTTTTGAAAAGAGCAACACTAGAGTTTCTTGCCCGTTCTTCTCTAGTGAAAACCGCTTTCCGAACCGGGTGGTAGAAAAAAAAAATGACTGAATCTAAATAATGTTGAACATTTTAATGGATTCAATAAATTATTTTCATTTTCATTTTTCATTTTCATTTTCATTTAATTGTTCCAGACAATCTAACATGCAACTTTTCTCAAGATGTTACCCTTTACAGTTAAAACAAATGATAATTAACTATGAATATACATGAACGCTAGTAATAAATGTTTAATTTGAGTAAATTCATTGATAAAAACATACACACAGAAATAGTTTCTAATCTATTATTTATAGAATTAAAATCGAGTGTCAATGTTCGCATTTGCATACATGAATATCGTGACGCATTCCTAACGTCATACCAAAATGTGTGGGAGGCACTTTCGTTCCAACGACTGAATAAAAATAACAGATTCATAGTGCATCTTGTATCCTATTTATTTCAGGGATCTGTAGTTTGAAACTTTTAAAAACTAGAATCTAAAATACTAACAATTTAAACCTTTAAACAATCGTTCAGCTAAGAACATGGTCAAGAAAATTTAAATTAATCTGTTTCTTGCGAATGCTAGAATATGTCACAATATACATATAATACATCCAACGGTGCCAACACTCGCAGTATCTGCTTAAATACACGTTTTGTGACGTGCTGATTAGAAATACGAAATATCTTTCTTAGACAAATGTTTGTGAGGCCCACAAGTATTTGTCTCGACTCTCGGGTCTAGGTATTTGTGAGACCGAAAAGTCTCTTCTAGCTTCTGATACCCACGACACAAGACATAATTGATCTTAATGTGGGGTCAGGACTATGTATGTGACTGTTGGGTGTATTTATTTATTTATTTATGTTTGGGGTTAATCACACTAATAATGTATGGTGCGAGAATAGAACCCCGCTCTTCGATATACCGCTAATGGCGGAGTTATTTTACTTCTCAACGCCAAGTTAAAATAATAAATAATAAAAAGCTTTTATTTGGTCTACAGACAATGAAGTTTACAAGTATCACAAAAAAAATATCACAATAAATCAACTAAACAATATGTATCTACTAAACAAATAAAACCAAAAGCAATCAAAACTAAAAAACAAAATGAAATATACTCTAAACCAAAAAGGATCCAGCTCAGCTTAAAGCCGCAGCCTGAGCTACGGCGCTGATATTCAGCTGAACCCCCTGAAGTTCTCTACCAAGCATTCAATACATAAAGGGATACACGTATAGACTGCACCAGACCTAATAAATGATGCGTACATACAATGTATCGAAAATGTCGCCTGACGAGAAACATGATCACTTTTAGACGGACCCCTATGGTGGGCTGCTAATTGCTTCTTCACGGTTCGTTTGAACAACTTTGTAGGAGAGAGTGAACATGTGTCCTAATACGTCATGGGTTTATTAATATTAAAACTAAGAAGATTATTGTAGTTCTGAAAAAATAAGGCACTGACAAAAATATCCTTCACTTACCATTGATTTATTTTATTTCAAATATGATGTGAACAAAGATATTCATCTTCTAAAGATCTTCTTAAAGCAGCCTTCCCCAAAGTTTTTTGAATTGATAAGTTATTTACTTATTTAATAAACCAAATTTCTGAAGCAAATATATTATATTTATTTATTAAATAAATAAACAAATATAATATCTATGCTTCAGATATTTGTCATAATAAATGAAACAGCAAAACGATGTCCTTAGCGACACTACATTTCATACTCAAAAATAAATAATAATTGGTATAAAGGAATAAATATGAAGTTTCCTCAACCTGTCGTAAATATACCTACAGGAATTCCCAGGTATTTTAATTAATGTATTGTTTTACATGAATGTTGTAGAATTTAATTATTTATAATGTCATGCTCTAGTTATTTAGACTTCACGAGTATACAATAATACGATAAGGCTAATTTATATGAAAAACATAAGTTTTGCCTACGTGAGCGTCATCATTGTTCAAGAACGGCAAAAAGTAATTAGTTATTAACATTACAAATTAATAGTCCTGTGGCCAGATGGCGGGACGACTTGCACAAGAGGGCCGGCGACTGGTTGCATAAAGCAGCAGACCGGGCTCTGTGTCGTACCTTGGCAGAGGCCTATGTCCAGCAGTGGACTGCAACGGGCTGATGATGATCATGATTACAAACTACTTGATAATATTGATAATTATGATTTATCGGGACACAGGAATACCCTACGATTTCAGGCCCCATGTAAAAACATTTCTTACTATTATATGACGTGGTGGTCAGACGACCTGGTGAAAGTCGCGGGACGTCGCTGGATGCAGGCGGCCTCCAACAGGTCACTGTGGAAATCGTTGGGAGAGGTCTGTGTTCAGCAGTGGACTTCCTTTGGCTGATGGATTGGATTATGTGACGAGCATATTTTTCCATCATGGCAAATAAGTAATGATCTCACAAACGCATACAATACAATTCAGAAACAATGAAACATATCATTATACTTGTCGCAACATGAAGTTGACATCGCTTGTACGCAGTTTCCGGCACGTACGCGATTGCAATAAAATTATTATTTAGTGTTATTTCAATATCTCCTAACTTTGCATTTGTTCAATAGTTTGAACTAGAAGCGGTACGTTTTTTGACTAGAGAGAAAGTTAAAGAGAGAAATATATATACAGGGTATATTATTGAATACAATGCAACTAAAAATTTTGCAAAAAACGCGACGAATTTTTGTAATGTTTTAAATATCATTGTGTTTGTGTGGTAAATCTATAGTTTTTGATAAAATTATAATTCAAAGTCTTGCGTACTATAGCGTCTTTAAAAATAAAAGGGTGTACATTATTTTTTTAGGAAAATGTATGTATTTATCGCCCAAATACGAAGATAGGAAAAAAAATATAAAAAAAATCGTCGGTTTTTTTTTTATTTAATTGCATTGTGTCTAAAGTCACTAAAACTACCCCCTGGCTTCGTTTTCGGTAGCAGTCTTGATATACCCTGTATATATAGAGTATAGACCCATTCCTTTGCACAAATAAAAAGTCTATTTTAGAATACGTGTATCATCTATGTTTCTAGAAGAAAAACATGCCATTTAATCGCTACTGCTATAAAAAAAATGTATACAGACATAACAAATGCAAAATTTCTACTGAACCATAGTGCTATTACTGTAATTAAATAGGACAACGGTCGAATACCCTATATTTTATACTGGCTTTCCCACGACACCGCAATGACTCTCTAAAAAGACAAGCTGTTCAACACAAAGCCCCAACTGACGTCATCACAATTCACAAGTAACCTCACTTCTTTCAACCTCAAGAGTGACGTCACCAATAGAATGTTTTTTTTTTGTGATTAGTCACACGTGCACATCTTAGAACGTGATTCAGATGCAGTTAAGGAAGAATACGTCATTGCATATTTATATACGTAGCTAATCTCTACTGCCTCACAGGAAACCAATCGGAAGTAACATGCGCTGTCGCAATTCCTTAGTTAAGGAAGTTAGTTGAAGGCAAAACTTAAAAAATGCGCATCTTAACTCATAATCACATAAATAGTCCTAATTCTGGTAACAGGCAGTACGAAACACTTGTGGTATGTGTTTAATTTTCTAATTGTTTAATTTAAAATACTAATTTCATGTTTTCTTTTTTTCTCTTATTATTGTTACATTTAGTACCAAATTTAAATTCAAATTTAGTTTATTAATTTGTTTTAATTTTTATTTGTGTTGAGCATAAATTAAGTTTGTTGTGATATCCTATAACTGAGGAAACACACTGATTGTATAATTTGTGATATATTATATTAATGTTATGTGTATTCCTCGTGGGAAACCCCTTTAATAAATAAATATAATAATATGTCTCCTGACCGAACCCGCGTCCTTTCATTTCACAGCCGGCGTCTACGCCACGGATCTTATATTTTATTTAGCTCTCTTCAAATGTTAATGGCGTGTCTATTCGCCCTTCAACCGAGGGTACCGAGACAGTCGTGTGGGAGGGGATGTGAACCGGCGACCACGACCCGTATGCACACATGGCGTGCCACCATTTTAGGACATTTACGCAATTAAGTGTAAAGGTGAAGCTAGTTTAAATGGAAGACGATAATAGAGATAATAGATCACTTGGTAACATGCCAGTGGTGTCCTGTATTTACCGTTAGACGAGTATTCCACTGCCCATTACAACCTATATGATCGTGTTATGAACGTAACAGGCAAAGACGCAGCTAATCGTTGTTTGTTATTATTTTACACCAGAATGGACCGAAGAAACCTGATGAATTTAGCCACCCGCGTCTCATGATAATATCTTAATAAAAATAACCTCAATTTATTTAGGGTATTTATTTTTTTGTGCGGAACCCTAATCACCTTCCCAAAATATAAGTAGCCCGTTACTCCCGCAAAAGTAAGCTACGTGTCAGTGAAATTCCATCAAAATCGGTCCACACGTTCTCGAGATTAGCAGCAACCAACAGACCGACAGACAGACAGACAAAATTTTGTTAAAGTGCATTTTCGGTATAGGTATCGTTTAAATAACGATATGTACTTAAAGATAAAAAGCAATTTTGTCTTTACAAACAGACATTCCAATTTTACTTATATGTATAGACATTCCAATTCCAAACTCCAATATTTGATAAACTTTTTGCTCCAACTGATACCAGAGACAAAAAAATGTATGTCAAACATCAGTGTCACGAGTAGTCTGGCCAATGATACGCTATCACGCTCCGGGTAGGACGTTGATAACGAAATGTTACATAAAACCGTATCTAATTATATCATGTTACTACAACATCATAATGGCAAATACTTTACGATGTTGTGGGAAAATATTGAAGACATCGTCTCGACACACAAGTCTCTCTAGGTGACCAGTAGAGTGAAGTGAGTGTGTGAAAATCAGCGTTGCGCTGTGGTTCGCGCCGCAGCGCAACATTATGCTGAGTGGTACCTAAGTGTCACAACGATGCGACACGCAAACTCCTTTCTATTTTTTTCACCTTTTTTATGTTAAGTTATGTTGTGTGAATGGTATTGTTGTGACTAATAAATCTATTTTTCTTTCTATATTTCTATTAGTCATACATGAAGTCCATCGAGCCTATACGGCAATTGTCGACATTCATAATTAATTTAAAGACAATTATTTTAGCGAGAGGCATCAAAACATACACAATGTTAAGATTAAATTTAAATAGTCTTGAAACGACTTATAATCCAAACCACCACGTCTAACTTGGTCACTTTCGTATGATTTTCCTTCCCACAAAAAAAAACAGCAAAATAATGTTTTATTTTCATTTTAATTTACAACTAACTAAAGCCTTAACAGAAACCAATCAACCAAAATTAAACAACAAATTTCCTACACCGGTAACCTAACCTACAACCACGTAAAGATATTTAATCACGCATCAGTACATTCCATACGAGAGTCTGAGGCTCAATAGGCATGTTTTTTATAACACTCGAACCCGCATCCGTGTTGCGTGGGAGTGCGACTGGTTTTAAGGCGGGAAGGCCGAGGAATACGGGATGACATTCCTTAGTAGAAACTATATCTACTAAATAATTGATGTTAGGGTTTGTATTGAGGATAGCTGATAGATGCAAAGGAGAAAAAAAAGGTAAAGATGATGATGATGATCCTTGCGACGTCGACCATGTCGCTTTAATATTAAAACCTTCTTACGGGACACATGAGATGTACATCCATCCATCCATCCATCAGCCAAAGGAAGTCCACTGCTGAACATAGGCCTCTCCTAATGATTTCCACAGTGACCTATTGGAGGCAGCCTGCATCCAGCGACGTCCCGCGACCTTTACCAGGTCGTCTGACCACCTAGTGGGTGGACGTCCCACGCTGCGCTTTCCGCTTCGTGGCCTCCATTCGAGAACTTTTTGGCCCCATCGGCCATCAGTTCCGTGCTATGTGCCCCGCCCATTGCCACTTCAACTTGCTAATCCGCTGGGCTATGTCGGTTACTTTAGTTCTCCTACGGATCTCCTCATTTCTGATTCGATCTCGTAGGGAAACCCCGAGCATAGCCCTCTCCATAGCTCGTTGAGTGACTTTGAGCCTCCTAATAAGGCCCATAGTAAGAGGCCACGTCTCGGTGCCGTATGTCATCACTGGTAACACACAACTATCGAAGACTTTCGATTTGAGGCACTGAGGTATTTTGGACAAGAAGACGTCGCGTAGTTTCCCGAACGCTGCCCAACCGAGTTGGATTCGACGATTGACCTCTCTCTCGAAGTTGGACCTGCCTAACCGGATCACTTGGCCTAAATAGACATATTCGTCTACAACTTCGAGAGTCGAGCCCCCAACTCCGATGGGGGTGGGCACAACATGGACATTCGACATTATTTTCGTTTTGTCCCTGTTCATTTTAAGACCCACCTGTTGGGAGACTCGATTGAGATGTACAGCAATGGTTTAATATCAATGAAAACGTATGGAGACTTTGTAATCTAATTGGACGCTGTTTAATCTGAACTGGAACGCAAGGTTTTAAAATTCTTAAAACTATGTACACTAATAAACCAGATGATTCAAGAATGTAGTTGAAATATTACAAAACGTGATTTAACTTAATTACTACTATCTCTCAAACCGTCAAACAATTCGTAACTAAAAAATAAATCGTCTAAAATTGAATCACAAAACGCTCCAAGCTGCGTATCCTGTAGACACATCCTGTGAGCGCGATATTGTTAAATTCCCCGGAACGCATATTAAACGGATGAAAGTTGAATACTAACTGCCAGTACGGAAGGACTCGATCAAAGGTCCGCGACAATGCGGGACAACATAAACTAGCCACTTGGAATAATCCACGATCATAATTATAAAATGATGGTCGTGATCCGCCAAGGCATTGTATGAGTAATAGTGAAATTGCTAGTAAATTACATTGGAGACGTTTAAATAAATATAATTGTCACGTTAAGGGTCACAATGGGTGTACGTCATACATGTCGTGTACTGTCGGGTGTCTGAAACAATAACGATATTTTGTTGCAAAATAAGTTTAAAATTACATATTTTTTTACCTTAATAACATTTGACTTTGACATTCCAGACGCTACTATTCGGCAGTGGCTTCATACATTAATTCAACACTGGTAAAAAACTATCCACTTTTCGCATTCACGTCATGCCCAAAATCTAGAAAAGCTAATCAGAACCAAGCAATATCCGTATAGATAAACATGAAAATTTCTTTTACTAACGTGAATTACACCAAAAATGTCATAAAACTATTTCTTCCCAAACAAACCAACCATGGGGTTGGTTATGGTTGGTATGGTTATGTATGTAGAGTATGGACTCTATTTAAAGACACAACATACCTCCCAACTATTTGGAACCAATTAAAAACACGTTCATACTGCCAGCTCCATAGACTTCCGCAGTTAAACGACTCGGCGGCATCCGCACCGTACCTACTAATTAACCTTGGAGATAACTGGAGATAACGCGACGCCATGAGGGTCAAAGACTGATTGTGATGGTAGGTCGGAGCAACATTATGGTCATGTAATTTTAAAGACGGATGAGTTACGGTAAAGAGTTACAGACTGTGGACTTTAACTTGTAGAATGTGATAAGAAGCGATGCCATTAGTGTATGAACATGTAGCACAAAAATCTTATTGAATAAATGTTTAATCATAAGTAATTTCTCAACATTTGTATTGAACACAACATCTAAAAAATTTGAAACTATATGCCCTGCTAATACAATTACAGTTAATTTAAAACAACACCTAGGTATCACTTCCGACGAAGGAGTATTTATTTATATCTGAATCAAGACAAAGTCACAAAAAACCATCAGAACCAATGACCATGAAATATTCCTCAACAAAACGGTCCTTATAATCTGAATCGAGAGGGATCCGCTTATTTTTTACGACGACATGAAGGGCGCACAAACATTTGTTTATCTAAAACACACAGGCCGCGAGTGCATCCACATCCGGACCTTTCAGCCGCTACAAAGACGTATTCTTTACAAACAAACACGCAAATGGCTTTTTAGAAGATGGATATTGGATGAAATAAAACAGACGAACGTTTAGATTTTAGAATATTTACATGTTGTTCGTGTCGCGACTTTGTACCATAAATGAATATTTGAGATGAACAGTCTCTACAATTTTGCGTTTTGTTTAGATCATTTTTATGGAATATCATTCATTATTTTATGACCATAAAATATTTAGTAACGAAAACAGGGTATCGAAAGATAAGTTTGTAGAGAAGTGAGAATAGTTCGATTTTTTCTGATGGCGTTGACGTCATTATAAGAACATTGACGTAATTCCAACAATAGTTGAGTATCCTCTTTCTGTTACTTTTGTATTACTTTATAATGTTTCTAGTTTACCTAATTTAACACAGAATTAAAAAAACTTTAGATATTAGATTTTGAAACAACACCTGCACCAAATCAACGCATCCTCATGCGTGCATGTCAATTCCTGTTACAGCATCTGTACACAGCTTTACTTGATTGTTTTCAAGAATCAATATAGAAATTGCGAGCTGTTGTGATTCAGGTTTACTTCAAGCATCCTATTGTGGCACTACATTGTTAACATTCACAGAGCATTTAGATCCAGTTGACATTTGGCCGTATCCTTTCGTAACGAGGGCCGGTTGGCTCGGTAACACGGAGGCTCCATTTCTTCACCGGCACACCCATCGGTAATGTCACCGCGCCTTGATCACGAGAATCTTGCCCGATCTGTAAATACTTGCACGATTGCCCAATCGTATACAATGTGTCAAAGTAGGTAAATAAAATAAATTTTGAATTTTGGTTTGCGTAGTTAATTTTTTACGTATTTCGTCATTTGTTTATTAGTCACATTTTCTTTGAAAATATACTTAATTTAAAGGGAAGTCAATGGCTTGTGAGCGAAGTGTGTAAGCATATTAAATGATTAGGCAGTGGTTAAATACATTAATTAGGTTAAGGAATATCAAGAAACAAATGAACGCCACTTAATATATTGCTAGAATTATATCAAAATAAAGGCACAATAAATACATATTATTCGATATGTTCGGCCTAACGAATATCTACACACGCGTGTTAAATGCTTTCACAACAAATTCCAATATTTTGCAACCAATGTCATATACACTTAAGTGTTGTCATCTGAGATACATGTGATTATCAGGTAAATTTATCAGGATTGATCAAACATCCAGAAATCAACTACAAAACCTAGCCCTAACCACAACGTGAAAGCAATACGGCCAGCAAGGATCCGAGACGCACTGTAATGTACAAAAAGGTTAAAAAAACCACCGTCGAATTCCGAGACCAACCGGTTTGTCTCACGCACGGCCCGGTGAATGGGTCTCGACAGACGTGAAAAAAAGGATTTTAAAACTCGCCTCACAATGTACCGCCTGCCTTCGGTTTGTTTTTGATGAGTTTATAGTTAGTGAGGAAGATACGTCAATCAAGCAAGTGTATTTATTGTTTAAACATGCTAACAAAATTGTGAATAGTGTCGATTAATCGAACTGTTTATAAGGGACAACTGTGAGGTAGTGTTGTTTGCTGATGATACTTCATTAGTATTTAAATTAAATCGACGCCAACCAGATATTGACGATGTAAACCACACCCTCTCAAAAATAGTGTATTGGTTTAGTGTTAACAATTTGCTATTAAATAGCCAAAAAACTAAATGTATAAGATTTGTGACACCCAATGTAAAAAAAGTTAACGCTAACATTTCTTTGAATGGGGATGAGTTGAGCCTTGTGGATTCAACTAAGTTCTTGGGAATTACATTAGATCCCAAACTTCAATGGGGTCCTCATTTAGTCGCTCTAGCTAAAAAGCTGAGCGCCGCAGTCTTTGCGGTGGGTAAGATTCGCCAATTGACTGATATAGATACAGCTCGATTGGTTTATTTTGCCTACTTTCATAGTCTGATGAGTTATGGAATTTTACTGTGGGGTGGCGCAGCTGACATTAATACTATCTTTGTTCTCCAAAAGAGAGCTATAAGATCAATTTATTCGCTAGGGTCCAGATGTTCTCTTAGAGATAAATTTAAAGAAATAAATATAATGACAGTAGCGTCACAATACATTTATGAAAATTTAATGTATGTCCATAAGAATAAAGAAAATTTTCGAAAGATTAGCGATATTCGCGACAAAAATACTAGGAATAAGAACAATCTAGCTAGTCATAAGACCAGACTCCACAGGATCAGCAAATCTTTTAAGGGTTACTGTATACACTTTTATAACAAAGTTCCCACTCATATGAAAGCCTTAACTATTAAAAAATTCAAAGCTACTATCAAGAAACAATTATGCAGTAAAGCTTATTATAAAATTTCTGAATATCTAGAAGATAATAAGGCTTGGGAATAGAATAAAATTAAACATATAGATAGTATTTCGGAGCGGAGGTATCGGTGTGCTCTGTATATTGTAATTTATATTAAGTAACTTTACACGTTGTATTTTACTTTGTAAGCGATTGGGTATGTCATGCTCGCTTAAAAGTCTGTGCTTGCGGCGGCGTCGTGTGCCGGGTCGGTCACTTCCCTGTAGCATGGTTGAGGAGGCCGATGGCTGGCACATGCGTCATACTCGTGAACGGGTGCTGCTTGTGTGGACTGGTCTGTCCGATTTGCTTACATTGTAACTGATTTATAGATTACATAAGGTTTTCACGAGTATTCACTGCGTTGGTGAAACAGGGCATACTGATTCTTCGTTCTGGCCTACTTCACTTCACTCAGCCATATTAAACAGAATATAAACAATATTGTATTCACTTGCAAATTATAACAAATTATTATTAATGAACTGCTCTGATTTAAACCAACTTGTAACTTTCGTAATAATCACGATATTGTAAACTGGTTTTGAAAAGAGCAACACTAGAGTTTCTTGCCCGTTCTTCTCTAGTGAAAACCGCTTTCCGAACCGGGTGGTAGAAAAAAAAATGACTGAATCTAAATAATGTTGAACATTTTAATGGATTCAATAAATTATTTTCATTTTCATTTTCATTTTCATTTGTGGCTTTTTGAAATTTGAAGAAATTTTTCAATTGCTTGCTAGAAATTATTCAATTATTCAATTGCTGAAATTATTCAATTAATTATTATGGAGATAATTCATAAATACGAGTAGATATCTGGTAGGAATACATTAGTAAACATTGTTACAGAGGGAAGTGGACAATAATTTATTTCCAACTCCTATTCATTTAACTTTATGATTGATTTCGTTGAGGGATATGACAAGTTACACATTCCCGGAGACGCGCTGAGCTTCAATGCTCGGTGCCATTACAATGCGTGCCACTGTCGATCCTGGCTTACAGGAGTTGCAGTTGTGTGAGGGGGGACAGTAAATATTAGTAAAAATCCGTACAGCCATTACCGTATTAGAAGTAAAACATTTCGTAAGCCATGAAAGTGGGTTGCGTTTTTATTTGTCTTTTTAATATCCGTTTTGAATCCGGTTGACATATTTGTACCGACAGGCGAGAGATAACCGTCTCACATCTGTGGAATTTCTATCTGAACTGCAATGCACTCATTATTAAGTGCATTGAATCAATTTTGTTCTACTATAAGTAAATCAATGATCCCTTATGAGATGAAATAGGAAAAGTTACAATTGCAAGCTTGCTCTTGCTGGCGCTGTTGTACCACGGTACGATTACTAAGCTGAGGTCTCAGTTACGAATCCCGGGTCGGGCAAAGTGATATTGGATTTTTCTATTCATCAGGATTCATCAACCCGGAGTCAGGAATTTGTGCCCGATATGGCGATAGTATCGCCCTCTATCACATCTTGGGACGGTATACATAAGGCTAATCGTGGGTGTCATGATTGCACCTCTACCTACTCCTGGGAAAAAGACGTGATGTTTTACATAAATACATACGTATGTACAAGCTTACTGGAATTCCAGGTCACTTAGTCCCTATTATAGTCGTAGATTTATACATTAAAACGCGGCCATTTTAAACCTACACACAATTACATGTTGCACACAATTAAACTCTTAAAACAAAACACAAACATGCAGTAACACAACTACGTTATTCAAACAACGACGACGCTCTGGCCGACACTTTTTGTTCCAGTTTAAAAGGAAAAATAGCACAATTTACTCACGAGGAGGTTCATTCAGGCTCCATAACAAACAATGGCGCGAATTGACGCTCAACCAAGTCAAGCATGCTTGCGCAAATTTATCGCTCTCTTGCACTGTGATGCTTTGATACTAATGTTGTTATTTTTTTAGCTAGGACAACAAAGTAGATAATACTCCTGATGGTTAGTGCATAAATACGTATATAAACATCACGCCTTTATCCCAGAAGGGGTATACAGAGGTGCAACCAGGACACCTTTGTTTCGCCTTGTAAGTTCCCACGATGTGATAGGAGGAGAGTCTATCGCCAAATTGAGCACAAATTCCTGACTCCGAGCTGATAAATAATAGAAAAATCCAATATCACTTTACCCGATTCGGGATCCGAACCCGAGACCTCAGATTTGTAATCGTATCGTAGTACAACTACGCCACTGAGGAAGTCTAATATTGAACTAAAATAAATTTATTATCGTGTCTAACATCGATTAAGGATGATATACGGTTTCCTTAGAAAGTTTTCATTTCAAGATTCAGTGCAGTAGTACAAGTCAAAACAAAAAACACAAAACGACTTCCACACTTTTTCCATCACTCAACCGAACTCCATTCACAACCGATAGCACAGTTTAAAAAACTGTTCAAACCAAACAAAACATTTACAAACAAGGGTCACGAGTTATTTATAGAGCAGTTATCACTACAAGTTCACAAATATATCGATGCTGTTGCTAGACTACGCACTGCGTGTGTGACTGGTACATTTAGTATGGACAATGGCGCCCTCGTGAAGGATCATTTTATGTTTGTGTTTGAGGTTATGAGACATGTTCCAGATAGCAGCATTTCGAACAATAAACAAGTAGACACTAATTATAACAATGAACATCGTGCTCGCGATGAAAAATGGGGCTTGTTAGAATGTGGAATTCATTCATTTATGGGCAGTTGGAATTTGGTGGCTCAGATTCTTATGGTAATTTAACTTACATGTCACGTAGTTTTGACTACAGATTGATGTAGGTATGTATATGCCCTACAAGCAACCACTGCACACAATAGATTAATTTCAGCCCTATGGCCCTATGGCCAGTCCCTATGGACTTAAGCAATTTTTATATGATGTTAAATAGCGTAGTCTTAAATTGTAAGAGTAAGATAAAGCGTCAATATCGCATTAGGTTTTACCTGTAAGATATTGTACAGTTGGAAAAATAAATAAATAAATATGATGCGTTGCAGATTTTTACCTCGAAAATTTTGCAAATCTGATTCCGATAAGTTTGACGTAATTCATATGAATATTATATTTAAACTTTTTTTTTACCTTATAACACATAGTTTTATCATATCTCGTGACATAAAGAGGCTTCCGCATAACGATTCACTCAGTGATACAAAACAAATATTTGAACTATAATACACACTGAGTATGAACACTTGTTTACACGCACATTTTATACGTATGCATCATAATAAAATTCTTGGTAGTTGGTGCGTGGATATTGTAAGAAAAATCATTGTAATTTTTTTATCCAAATTATTTTTTGAAAGCTCATTTCAATTACTGCCACATTTTGGATCGTGCATTATTTTTGTTCTCGACATGATTTCATCATAAATTAAAATGATTGTATGTATTTCCTATAACAAAATCGAGACGTATCTGAAGACATTTTCTTCCCTATACTTCACGTAGCAAGAAATTTTCTATCACATTATAAACAGTAAGAAATAAAACTTCAGAGCGCACGAGTCCCTCGCAATGTATGTTTACAATGTAATAACACTAGACAAGAGTACATTTTTATGAACCGGCAGCTATTTAGCAGTGGTACGTCAAACGAACCTCTTTAGATTCCAGCACGGCTGAGCACAATGCAACGGATGCTTACTTAAAGAAGCATTTAGAAAATACATAAGGAGCCACATTTTTGTCATGTGGACTATGTACTCCATGGGAAAACTACAAAATCACATCGTTCTCTTCACGGTTTACTGGGCGTAATTTTAGTGCTAGGGTATTGAGGCAGTCGGATAACGACTACCGTATACAAGACGCTAAACTAAGCAGAGCTATGACGTCATCTGAAATCAGACATACATACAGATTCAAGCAACCCAACATTTCTGTGACGGCGGGTGGGAATCATCATTCATCGATAAGGAAATGGATTGCCACTAGGCCGTGTCAGTACAAATCTATTTATATTTTCGTCCTTTATTTCCTAGTTTGATGCAGCACATCACAACACATGTATCTACTCGTATTAAACGTACTTTTGAGTACTTCACTCATGTGACTGTGGGATAATTTTACTTATTATTTTTTTACTTCTAGCATGCCTAATTATTTGTGTACTAGTTTTCCTGTAACATATTTGTCATACTGTTAAAGAAAAAAAACGTTCAACAGCGGTTCGAAGTCCTCAGCGGAATGACTCACTGTTTACAAACTAAACGAGCTCGGTTATCGACGGACCGCTTCCTAGTAATTTCAACCAAAACATAATGTAACGTTTATTTCAATCGTCGACTTAATTGGGCGTAAATAGCTTACAAAAAAACAATTTCTAAATAATTAAACGACTTCAAGAGGAGGTTATCAATTCAGTTGTTTTTTTTTAATGTATGTATGTAATATATCTCAGTGTAACACTGATTACACTGAGATGTATTAATCGATTTACGTGATTCTTCTTTAATTTGAAGCGGAGTAGTTGCCATTTGGTCCCATAAAAAATTGGTCAAGACTTGATGAATATCTTCGGACTTAGAGAGTAGAACTCCTCAAAATTGAGAAGGTTTTCAGCGGTTCTTTTTGCAATAGGTTCAGTATTAAAGTCAAACTATAGGGAGTCAGAGAAGAAGGGGCAGGGGAGAGGAGAGGGGTGAGATATTTACGTTTATATATGTACACCGATTACGCTGAGATTTATGGTCCGATTTACATGATTCTTTTATAGTTTGATGTGAAATATTCGCTATTTGGTCCCATAAAAAATTGGTGAAGACATGATGAATATCTTCGGACCTAAAGAGTAGAACTCCTCAAAATAGAGTAGGTTTCCAATAGTTATTTTTGCAATAGGTTCACGCCGGCAGACCAACCCGCACTAGGCCATCGTGGGGGACTACATGGCCTAACCACTCTCAATCGTACTGCCCTGCAGTGTGACGTATCTGGGCTGATACGGTACACGCCGGCAAAATTAGAGGGACACTTATAAAAATGACTTATTTTATTGGGTGTTTGTACAATTGTGTTTTTGTTTTTGTATTGATTTTTTTTCCATTTCCGTTTCTTAGGATCTATTTTGTACTTTTTTGTATTTTATACTTCAAATTTATCGATAGGTAGCACATAAAAGTACATATAGTAAAGCACATATAGTATTTTATTAATATTAAAGGTAGTAAATTTGCATAAGAGGTGTTTTAAATTAAATCTTGATTAAGTAATTTTATATTTTGTAGTATTTGAAGTCGGTTTTGTTAAACGTAGCTTTTTTATACTTTGTGTACATTAGAATTTAAATGATTCACTTTTCAACGCTACATATTAAAATGTAGATGGCGTTACGATCGGCTAAGTGATCGAAAATGGCTCCGAAATCCATGTTGTATAAAGTGCATTAAACAAAGAGCAGAAGTCAAAAGCGTGGGAGTTTTTATTGCAGTAGTATAATCGAATTGATATTTTTAACCTACTTCTCGATGTGCCTCACGTTTCTCACTCAATTGAAATGTGATTAATCAGTTTCGTGGTCACCATGGGTTAAATCACGTGGTTCGCTAGTTCATATATATGTCATCTGTTCAAACAATAATGCAATTTCTTTTAGTCTAAACTCGTAGAGACTTTAATATCCTGTGTCTGTTAAACAGGATTTTATAATACTTATTCTAAAATCGAATTACGAGAGATAATAATGTGTGCTACAAGGCAGTGCTTTAACAGAACGGTACTGCACTTATATGTGTATATGCAGTGTACCTAGTAAAAAAACATGTAATGCGAATGGAAAACATGTGTGCATCAATAGAGTTAACGCAAAAGCACATTATAGAGTAAAAGGTACGTTTCATAAACATTTCATTTAAAACCATAGATACGTTTATATTTTTAATATATAACCTTTTTAGTTTACATTAATATACCAGAGAAGAGCTCGTACGCTTCGCAAGCACGTGTCACAAACGGTTCTAAATTTAAATCCATTTAGCCGTTGCACTTAAAAAAATAATAACATTCGACATGCCACATCGCCACAGCGCGGACTGCAAACAATGGACATGGACACATACGATACACACCCACACACACAACGCAGCTTCCTGATTGGTCGGTGACTCACGCACACATTGACACTGCGGTTTCATTGCGAGATCTCGCCTCATGTACTTTGCGGTGCACTAATCTGAGCATATGTCTGCTGTTAATGACATTCGGTTTTTTATTTCTGTAATTTTTACAAAACACATTGCATATTGGATTGCACTGGTTTGATGTTGTGTAGGATTGTATTTACGCAAAGATTGTAGGCACGTGTAAATATATAGGTTAGGAGACCGTATCTTATCAACTGTCAATGATGCAAAAGGCCGCTGAGAATAAACATAAATGCGAGATATATCTGCTTGTAGTACGCTGACAAAAAATACATCGCACTTGGTGGTAAGTGCTTTGCTATCTATATAGTCCATCGACATAACTATGGGCGTCTGTACATAACCAGGTGAATCTTGCCCAGTCACAGATAAGACTGGTGATCATGGCCAGGTATATCTACTGCTGCGATAAATATGAATGGCCTATCCAAAGACGGACTTTTATCTGAGCGACCATCCACAGACTTAAGCTGATTTATAATTAAAACCCCTAAGCTTAAGTGGATATTTTGGTGATCATAACGCAGAATTACTAATGAGACTGCTATGACTCACAGTCATTTACCTAAGACGCCTCGTTAAATGTATCTCGGCCTCATAAAACTTATGTTTTGTACTGACACTGATCACCACGAAAGTGTTGGGTGCGTCGCGATACTCTAACACTTGTGCATAAAATTCCAACAGACTAGAATTCTGCATACAGATTACAGTCCCAGCAGATACAATTCGGAAATCGTGTACGTGTGGGAAGTTGCCATTCGGCACAAGGAACTTAGATAAGTCGAATTCCATCACGAACTGGCCTGCCTTATTTCGATAGCTCTTTCACCGATCGAAACTGTTTGCAATGGTAATGAGGATTTCTGAATTAGTAGACTTAATTACAAAGACGAGGCGACTGTTAAAAAGAAAAGGTTGGATTGATCCGGAGACGAAGCAATAGCTGTAGATAATCACTAAATACATTTGGGTATTGGAAGACTAAAACATCCTTTAAAGATACGAATGTAAATGTGCATACTATATTTTTATTGGCATATAAAACCACACAAACACACTCCACACTCCATATTGATGCTAAATTGATGATGTTACAAATTTCTGATAATAGCTTTTAGTATAAATCCATTTATCAGCTTATATGGATTGTGGTATTAACTAATGGACTATTAACAATAAATAGTACACGTGTAAAGTGAAATTGACCTTTGAAGTTTTTTTTTAATATTTGATTAAAACCCTAAGATATGTACAATAAAAGGAATATATTTGAATCATTATATTATTCTAGTTACGTTTGGCTTATGGCATTTTGACGGGTTAATCAGGCATAACCCTTTAGGAATCGACCTTTAGGAGAAATAATTACTCCTAGGAAAACCGTGTTCATCAAACGAAAATTAGACTGTTCTACTTAGGAAGGAATATTAAACCCTGGCTGTTGGTACGCCATTGAAAAACAATAAATCCTAACACTAAAACGTATTTTAACATCGCAATCACAAACATTGGCATAAAACGCGACATTGTAGACGAGCGTCGCCGGTCTAAAACAGGATGGTGGTACGAAACGGTCGCACAAGGTTGCTATAAACGCTGCGCGAAGACATCGCACTTGCTTTGTAAATGTAATGCAGTCTCATTGCTCGCAAGGCCGTGCATCTACTGTATTCATGCGGAGGTTGGGTTTGTGTACCAACTTTTTAGTTCTTTGCATTATCTATCTAGCTGGTTTTGGGGTTGATCATATGTGGTACGGAAAGGATTATGTCTTTAAGATCGATCATTCCTAACATCAACAATTTCTTGAAACCATTGTGTACTAGTTTATTATGGCTATCCAAGAAAGCATCCATTCGAATAGCAACCACCGCATATAAAGTGTAAAACTCGTTATGGTGAACGGTACAAGTAAATAGCGTTCCGGGATCATCTAGAACACATCCTGCGTTGAGCAGTCCGTCATTAATGTGCTCTACAGGAAGTATTATCTATCTAGAACGTGGTGGTGCTGAATCTTGGTGTTAGTTATGATCTACATTTTTAATGCAAGTGAAACCAACGGCGAAAGTGTCAGTGCATTAAAATCGGAATGATATTTTTAAACGAGATCCGTCTTCCAACGAGATTGAATTACGAAGGTCAGATAAAAGGAGCGCTCGATGACTGCACGATAAGGACCCGCTTCGAAAGCTTGCATTTATTTATTTTTCAATTCTTCATTGCAAATATTCAGATGCGTAGGTATCAACATGATAAAAAGAAATGTGCGCTGGAGGACGTATTGTTTCTGATAAGTTTATAGGTACATAAATACCAAAAGTGTATTTTTTTTATTTGACTTTATATCAAAATTCAATTTGTAACATATTCGAATTTCATCAGAAAATCAGAATATGTTAAAACTTCCAGCTCATATGAAAGCGGTGTCGATACAACGAATTCATACGAGCATAAGTATAATAAAAAACTCATACAATTTTATTATAATATGTAAAGCGTTTCACATGAATGGATAATACTCAAAGAATTACAAATGAGTAAGTGGAGACAGGAATTGCGTCGTTCCGATAAGGTCCGCGTCCGAAACACGCATTTGTTGTGAATAATAATCATTCTTGGTATTTGACTCATTGCATCGGTTTAACTCAAGTTTACTTACATTAAGTTGAAAATAGTATACTTGTATTTAAGTAAATTAATCATATTGAGGAAGTTGAAGATCAAACGGAGTGAAATTTATCAGAAAGAAAGAAATTGTTTCTTTCATTCTTTTTGTAATTTATTACCAGCTGTAGCAGCGAGCTGGCTAAAAAACCTGGACATAGAAGTTTGATCCACGCGGGATGAATGCCAAACGCATTGATGATTACCAGCTATAATTAAGCTTGATGGAACAATGTTTTATTAAGTTTGAAAGTGGTAGAGACCGCTTCACTAAAATTAAGTAAATCCTTTGTGTTGTCTAACTGTTTAAACCCTATTTCTTTACTTTATTTTTGTTTATTATTTTTTTCTTTTAATATGTAATCAACCTAATTACACTGTAGTGCGCTTTCTTTCTTTTTTGTTTAACATGTGCTTAATTAATTCGTGAAAAATGTTGTGAATTGTATATTTGTCTATACTGTTATGTCAATTTATACTATGATTAATTTATAATGTACAATTGTTTATTTTCCCAAATAAATAAAATAAAATAAATAAAATAAAATAGAGCCCTGTTCTAGCTACTTTAACAATAATACGAAAGGACCGACACGATAGGGGTAATGTCATCGTCTCACACGAAACTGACATGAAGCTAGCATTGTTATCGCGCTTATAGCAGGATGCCTATCAATCTTTCCTTCCCCTCTTTCCATTTAATAGCTCAAGTAATGCAAGTTTTGGGCACGGCGAGTTAAAATTATCAGGTGACCCGTACCTCCGTTTGTCAAACTTTTAGTATCATCATCATCAGCCCGTTGCAGTCCACTGCTGGACATAGGGCTCTTCCAAGGTACGCCACAGAGCCTGTTTTGATGCTCTATGTATCCAGTCTTTAGTATGTATAAAAAATAGGCAGGTAATTTGTTTGCATCAGTCATATTTATAGGTACAGAAGTAATCCACATTTCCGATACATATTTAAAGCGACTGAATTCAAGAAGTTTTAAATGAGTCAGACATTTTATGTAATCTTTATTTTAAGCAATCCACGTCATTCTATCTTCTTTGTTTTTATTTTATATTAAAATAAAGAGGGAAACAATGTATGATATTTACGCCCAAATAAACAGCCTCCTAATAGTAAATATTATGTTTTTTAAAACATTTTAATTGAATTAGGTCAGTATGAATCAATTTAGTGTTGACTAAGTTACTATTGCTACCAATTGATTTACATCTAAATTGTTTGTTGTGATTCACTGTTCTAATTTATGCAGGTGACAAACTTCCTAGCTTTTGTCTACATGACCTACTTAGCTCAGATGGAGGGCGTTACATGTGTACTGTTTGATTTTAGGTCACTAGTCACTACCACTATTTGATCAAAGCAAATGTTTGATTGTTTGTAAGGTCGCATTGTTCGTCCCAGTAACATAAGATCTGGCGACTAGAATTTATTTCTCTAATTTATCCATTAAGAAATTAAAAAAATAAAAACTAGACTGCCTGGGAGGCGCAGTTGTACTACGGTATGATTGCAAAGCTGAGATCTCGGGTTTAAATCCCGTTTTATCTGTGCCTACTACAGCGATATATGCGTGACTAAGGATTACGTCCTATTTTAAGTATTGCATTCTTTGAGTAGATACAATCTTATATCATTTTAGGCATAATCGTAAACGTCACATAGGAATTATCACCCGTAGGTGAAAACATTAAGTACCAACTAATATTTCATGAATCTGCAACATCTTTTACGTTGTGGTTTTATTGTTTTAACGGTATAATGTAAAAGTCCTAGGAAATGCTCCAAATACATCTATTACCGATAAACCTAGAACACGTAAAACAAAATGAGACTAATATTTAAGCTATTTTTTGTCCGCCACTGTCGGTCACGACAAAAACAGCTGTACCACTGGCTTACCTTTCTAAAACTACGTATACAGTTTAGTAATGGTTTAACTTGTTCACTCCACACACTGTTCGGCGTTAACCGAGCTTGCTCAATGCTTAGATGGCGTGAGTGTTCAAGTTTTTTTAAAAGATCAACATACTAAGCGGCTGATCTTTTTTATTTTTTTATTCTAGCATGACATAATGACTTGCATGCTGATGGTAAGTGCCGTGCAGGGCAAATATACGATGTACATAGCGATCAATAGGTACATGCCGACGTACTAATCAAATATACCTACTTAGATCGACCCGAAAAACCACTAGCGTGTATGACTACGAAAGGCTTTCCACAGTCGTCAAGTGATTGATGTTCTCTATAAATATAACCAAACTCCTAATTCCCTTCAGAAAGGCTTTCTCTTAAAACCATAGCCTTATAGATTATTCAATACATATGTAGATATTATGATCACTAAAACTTAGATGTCGATTGTAGATGAATTGATGTGAGCAAATGCCAAGATAATCGTGAGGAAACCTGCATACCGTAGCGATTTTAAAGAATTTCTACGGTATGTAAGTCCGCCAACCCGCACTAGGCCAGCGTGGTGGACTATATGGCCTAACCACTCTCAATCGTACTCTCGATTGTAGAGGAGGCCCGTGCCCTGCAGTGGGTCGTATATGGGCTGATACAACAACAACAAATGCCAAGATGCATTAGTTTGCAAGACAGGACTAACAAGCGACATTTCAGATGAAATTGATTGCTCTTGTGATAATGTTTCAATACTAATTGACAATTGAACTAAGCACGAAATATCTTTATTACCTAAGCGTTTAATTAAGGTCATACAACGTTACTTGTAAATGTTTCTATGCCTTACAGTAATTAACCAAGACAAATGCGTTTATATGCAACAAAAACCTTTACGTAACGACTTGGCTCTTTCATATCATAATGACTTGTTTTTTTTTGTATCTATTGGTTAGAATTTCTACGGTATGTAAGTCCGCCAACCCGCACTAGGCCAGCGTGGTGGACTATATGGCCTAACCACTCTCAATCGATTCTCTCGATTGTAGAGTAGGTCCGTGCCCAGCAGTGGGACGTATATGGGCTGATAAAACAAATTGGTTATAATGCAAAAAAGTATGGTCACGCAAAATAAAACTCAATAATCCATCATGGTTCTTTAATGTCATTAATATTTCCAGATTGCAGGGCATGAGGTGATGAAGATTGTGATCCTTCGAGCCGTTGATGATGATGATGACGCTGGTGATGCGAAGATTGACGCCGAGTAACGGCAACAGCGTGATGAAGAAAGCGTGCTTGAAGGTGCCTGTACTCCGCTCTATGCTTACTTTTACATAAAACTAAGGTTTATTTTTAAAAAAATACTAATTAGGTCAGCCTAAGCCAATATCCATTTTGTGATATTTATTTTCATGTAATAGCTTCTCGAACGTCCCGACCGCTATTGCGGTTCGTCAATGTAATGGCAACTTAATGTCAGTTTAAATAGGGTATATTTTGAAAAAGCTAGGCGTTCGTTTGATATACTACTATATCGTATAGCCGTGATTATTTAGTAGTAAGCAGAAGCAAGCTGCGGCAATGATTAAAAGCGAATATTATTTCCCATGAAAAAGTTACGTCACCAGAATAGCGTTGAATGCCTTAACTTTCTGGGTTAACATTGAAGAGGATGGAGGTAACATTGTCTTAAAATTGTGTGAACTTGTCTTACATTGCACAGGTGCATTTTTTAAAAGCCTTTTCCTTGGTAAAATAAATAATCTTTTAATTACAAGGTTAAATGACAGAAGTATGTTAATGCGATCAGACATTTCCATAAATTAACAATATTTATTTAACAACACCTGTGTTCTTTCACCAGCAGGTGAAGGTAGCACTTTCGCCGGAACATTCAGTATTCCGTGTCGAATCTACTAGTTATTTATGAAATGCATTAAATCGCCAAGTGTTGAATTTTTCGCTCCATTCGTTCTGGCCTGAGGCGAATTAGTGTACATAGGATGAATAATGACTTCACCCAGATTTTTTATAGTTAAAGCGATTTTTGGGTGACTTACATTTAATCCGATGCAAATCAACATCTTTAAGTACTGCAGAATTTGTTTGGTGAATTAAAATGTCAGCGACAATAAAGTGGTTGTGAAATATGGTAGAAAACTGCTCAATGTGCGCCGCGTTTTGTTTGTTTCAGGTAAAATGCAGCCTGGTACAATTGTTGATAACATTCTCTTTCCAGTGGATACTCAATATAGACTGCACTACTGACCTTACCGTCTTATGCCAGGCAGATTATTCTGTCTTTGTCTTACTAGTATAAAAAAGCCAAAGAAAGATCCATCCCCTCCATTATTTTTTCTTTGAGTATTTGTGTTGCAAAATAATATGTTACTGCCTACAATTTTAGGTTAATATTGGATTAACAATGGGTATAGTTTTTAATCCACTGCTTTTTATTGCAGTGAATGGCGAGACGAGCATGCCATTCGGATCATAGTAAGCGATACGACCGCTCATGAAGAATTTCAAAACCAAACAACACCATGAATAACAAAGCAATGCTCGGCATCCCACTGGGTTCGCTATCCTGAGGCATGATATTAAGTATCTTTATGTCCAGTAGTTACTCTGGCTGCACTGTCCTATAAACCGGAACACAATAGTGCATTTACACTGCTGTTTGGTGGTTTTGTGTCAAAGAGTGATGTTATGCCTTTAATAAACAGGCTACTTTTTTGTCAAATCGTTCTACTCACTCAGCTTTATTGAGCTAGGCGAGGGGTAATAAATGCGTGTTATCTCTTCCACCACATTAATAGAAGTCATTAAACCCGCTAATGGGCCAAACATAATTAGCATGTAGGTATTTTTATGTATAATTCTGCCATGTGAATATGTATCGAAAATCAATATATGGGATTTCCGGTGTCGACATTCCAAGTAATTATACAGGTTCTACCAAAATACTCCAAACATACATTTTTCTGAGAAAAGAAAAAATTATGAGAATTCACTGGATATAACAGACTAACATCTAATGTAGTTCAATTTGTAGATACTACATTCGGATTATTTAATTTCTTTAATGTCACAGATCAGGCAAACGTGCAACCTATTGTAGGTGCTTACCGGCTTCTCCAAATGATAGTAGAAAGGGATGAAAAATAGACGGGGAGGAGGGCATAACCTTTATAGTCCTCTAACAACATTTTAACTTTTCCCAACATTAATTCGATTAGCCATACACTTAACGGAAGTCCTTACCACCATCACACGCGTCGGTTCGGCGCCTCCCATTACCAGGAAAGTGAGTCATAAAATGTTATTACAAATCCAATCAATGGGACAATTCAAACGTTCAGGATGCGTGTGATTTACGAGGACAAAAAGTTATGTGCATCCGAAAAAAGTTGAGACGCGCCACGCTCCGTGTAATGCAATGCGCGTCTTTGGTTCGTTGATTTATGAACTTGTGATGCGGTGTATTGGCGAACGATCATTTTATATGTCGTATTAGGTGCCGAGTTTGAATAAAGATGTCTTCGTCTACAAATAATATAATAACAGTATTGTCTGTATGTGTATCTATATCAGCCCATATACATCCCACTGCAGGGCACGGGCCTCCTCTACAACCGAGAGTACGACTGAGGTGGTATAAAGTTTTAAATGTTTGGTACATATTGGAATTGCACAGCACTCAATTTTTTATTTTGTATAACATCGAATTAATAAAGTGTTAAGTATAATAATATCTAATATAATATGGTATATGAGGACGTTTAAGACCGAAACGGCGAAATTTGAGTGGCAAAATGGATCAAGGCGCCAGTCGGGATAACGCCAAGCGGAAAAACAGAAAATACTTCATATGATCATCTGTGAATGGTAGATGTAATACTCAATACAAATGCCAGGAATTACGCAATTATAAAACCATATACCATATTCGTAGCCCCGTCATAAATCAGTACAAACATGGAAAGCTATTAAAACCAAGAAGGCAATTGGAGGGGAATCCTTCCACCATCGAAGACAGCGACTTAATAATTTCTCACTTTCGGTAATAAGCAATTTAAGTGACTGACAACTGGTTATGAGGCCGTCATAATCGTGTTAACGTGTTAAGACGTCGAGTTGAATTGATTAATTAAAAATGCCGTAAAATATTCAAGACAATAATATATTACGTAACTTACTCACAAATACTAGAGATTTTTGCCAAATACCTGCAATTATTCAGGCGGTTTTTGGGTCAGTTACATTCGATATTGAAGCAATCTTTAAATACATAAATATTCACTAACCTAGGAATATTATATCAGTTTAATAGTTTCTTATATCTACGCAAATGTTACTGTACTGTACTGTATCAGCCCATATACGTCCCACTGCAGGGCACGGGCCTCCTCTACAATCGAGAGTACGATTGAGAGGGGTTAGGTCATATAGTACGTTGTAGTACGTAGTAGTTGGCGAACTTTTACATACCATAGAAATTTATACAAATCCCAATGGTATTCCGGTTTCCTCACGAAGTTTTCCTTCACCGTTATAGTGCATTCTGATTGCTATCAATACACACATGACTTCAAAAAGTCAGAGGTATATCCTGGGATTTGAACCCGGGACCATCGTGAGCATGTAGGCAGCCACGTCTGGTCCGTTGTCAACCGGCCACCACGCAATGTTACACATTAAAATAAAATATTTTATACAGTTTACTCCACACAAATATGATAAAGCGTCGGGGTAGTCTTAAAAACCTGAAGTAACTTTACATTTATACTTCCTTCGGCACATAACATAACTCCAAATATTTCACATTCTCAAATCTCCGCATACAAATCAAGTACTAAATTTAAACTGAAAGAAAACAATTTAATATAACAGATTCAATACTCAAAAATTAATTATTATGCTCAATTAACAGAACACAATTAAATTAGGTCTCATTACGAGCCGCACAGCATGAAACTATTGGCCGATACTATGCCGAGCGGAGTAGATAACGCTACAAACTCAACAATCGTAATAATTACTGTATTTGTGGCCCATAATATTAATTAGATACTTAAAATAATTCCATTAATTAATTTTGTAATTGAAAACCCAATTTTGATTGTTTAAGAGATGTGTTATCTAAAATTAGATTATAAAAATAACGATGAAAACATTATTTTTCCTTATAGTCGTAATATACCTATAACAAAGCGTATTGTTACCATTTATTTAAAAATTGAGGATAGTCCCTTCAGTACATTTGGAGTATCAAAAAGATGACCGTGAAAATCGAGCTATAATAAATAAACGACTCTCAACCACAATGCTACTCTATAATTACTATGTAAACTTGAATATTGTTGTACCATCTGGTCGCCTAGCTATAAAAATCATTTTTACAGAATTGCAAGAGTTTGAACTCTTGCAATTCTGTAAAAATGATTTTTAAACATTTGGCTTGTCGCAAATACATACCCAGTAAGTTACTAAATTAAAAAGATAGACTTAAACACCTCAATGCTAATTCATTCAGTGCTGGAAAAAAACTACTAAATAATATGATTGTTCCAATTTATTATCCAAATTTAAATCTGATATTAACATTACCGTTTAATTATGTTTTTTTGTGCATGTTTGTTTTTAATTAGTTGTACAATTCATGCAAGATTGTTTTTATGTTTTCTTCTTGAAGTAACATTTAATTTTATAACTGTTAACAAACCTAATTAATAAAAAAAAGAGTTAATTAACTTAATCTAATAGATTTCGTCTTATCGGTAATAAGTATTATCTTTTCTTTTTTTTAACTTTATGTCATAATACAAGCAAGCATTTCCAAAATCGTTACGAGCGATGATTAATTCCAATAATAGTCCACTGGAGATGCACTGGAGCGCCGCGCCACTTACGTCGAACACTTACGCGCTTTCTGTCCTGTCCATATGATAAGTATTTATGTCAATGATTGTTACTAAAATAATTAATATAGATATTAAAGTATTATACGATGGATATGCGTCAGAAAAAAATATGAGTAACTACAACACTAAATTGAGAATTTAATAATTTAATTTATTCCATTCCAATTGCGTTACTGTGTTCCATAAACCATCGAAAATAATTATCATATGTTTGTGGTGAAACAGTATCTCCACACAGGTGGTGGTTTGATCCAGTTACAAACAAGGCCCTTATGTGGCCAATTTAAATAAATTAAACATTGTTTCGTCACCTGTGGATCAATGGACGGGAGGACAAGACATCAATGCAAAACATTTTTGTATGATCATTATTGTTACATTGAAATGTTAACCTACAACATCCCTCATAGAACAGAATACCTAAATCACAAGCCAAATATAATCCAGATAAGCCGAGACCATATTGTGTACGGCAGCTAATATTAATTAAAATTTTATATTTTCTATGGTAAGCAGTAACGTTTTATGACTCATATCCAACCCCATACTATTGCCCTAATGTTGTCATATTTTAATTAATATAATAACGTATAATTGAATAATTAAAATTCAACTGAGTCATAATGTACAAATCGTAACCAACAACAAACTTAAAAGCATGGTTGCCTGACAGCTGATATACTAATTTTAATTGGCAACTTACAAATAAAAAATATATAATTCAATTACTTGCATTGTAATAAAGGATTAAATAGAACAATCTGAAACTATTATCAACAGTATCTTTTATTTTCAATATTATGTAACACCAATTCTAAGCTAATTATTTTTTGTAGTATCTATTTATACGCTGCTGATTCTACATTTTTAACCCTAAGTACAGATTTCGTTAATATATTTGTAGGCTAAAACCTCGAGAGTATTTTCAATGTCTTTCTATCTATCTAAATATTGCATAATTAATGCCTTGACATGGCTCGAAAATGTGACTACCGAACATCGAAGTCAGATGTGGTAGCAGTGCAGTCTAGATATTGCAACGAGTGTCGATACATAATTACACCTCGCTATTCGATACAGTTATACCGCAGTACTAAATATCTACTTTACAACTCTGGCGGCCTTATTCATAGACAGTTTTAAAACCTATTCTAGTTGTTATCGAGTGTGTTGTCCCTTTCGAACGACTTCCGAATCCAGTTTAAGCGACTAAGACAAAACATTTTAAAACTAAAATAGGTTTTTTAAACTGTCTATGAATAAGGCCGTACATATTCATGTAGAAAACTAAAAACATTAACACCAAGTGGTTGTAATCAGAAACCTCGTTGCGACCACATGGCGCCGTAACCCCGTTTCGGCGATTTTTTGCTTAGTTAGGCGACACTAATAGTTTTCTGTGCCAAGTCACAGCAACTGGCTTCAACACGATAATGTGGCCCTGACAAAATAAATTGTTTTAACATTTTTCTTTTCTTTCAATTGAGAACGATTATACGGGAGCAAATTGGTAAAGCAACTTAATGATGCTTGGAGAATTATAGGACTGAGTCGCAGTAAACTAAATGAAAGCCTATAAAATTAAATTCACAAAAATAGTTCAATCTGTTTTGATTTGCTTACTTGCATATCTATAAGTATTTCGATATAAGTACTAACTTATAAACTAGATGATAGAAAACAAAGAGTAGACTTAAAAACGTCCTTGCGAACACAAAGATGATGAAACAAACCAAGTACACATACCAACACAAAATAGTGAATCACTAAACCGGTTGCATTGCGTCAGTGCAGAGTGCAGTCTGGCAACTCATACGGCGCAGTTTCCATACAGCATCAGCCAAACCGGACCCGACACAATCTTTTGCATATTTATTTCCTCGGCAATATCCTGATTGCACAGAGACCGGCTGACTAACTGGGCCACTTATATCCTTGCAGCTATATTTAACTTTATATTAATGGGATCGGTACATGAGCAAGCGGTTCGCCAGATAGGAAAGATAAATGATCACGCTTGTTTACTAGAATAGAAAGGTATAACTAGACCCCTCAATAATTGCCACGTATTTCTGTCCCATGATGAAATTGAAAATGAAATAAGGGAAGATTCTATCGACATTCCAAGCACATCGCAGCTGCTCGCAAACATTTGAAATGCTTGTAGATTTCAAGAGTATTGTCAGCCTTAGAAAATGGTGAAGAAAGGAAAAGATTATTGTAGCTTTGGCAGTTTAATCCTATTCAAGTGTAATGTCAGCCTTGAACAATGGAGAAGTAAGAAAAGGCTTCGATCTCCAGCAGTGATAATACTAAATAAGGTTAGATTCAAACAGATATCTGGTGCAATGGTTTGCGAAGCTTGAGTTTATCGTGGTCTGGTGCCTAGTCATTGCAAGGCAGCCTAGAACGTTCATTGACCGTCCTTAAGCTATAAACTGGTCTAGGCGAACTACAATGTTCGCCTGTGCGTCGACACCTCGTCTCGGCAGAACCGTTGGCGTTACTTTCAAACGTTTGATCAAATAAGTATTGGAGTGTTTCCGATATCTATTATAATTTTCTAGAACGAGTTACTTGTTTATTAAATTCCTTTGTGTTTTGGACTAAAATCGCTAACATCCAGTTTTTAATTCAAACAGAGCGAAATAGGTAGCTGAAACTGAATATGTATTCGAAAATATTTAAATTAGCTAAATAATATGAATAGTAATTAATTATGACTGGTTATGTTACTGGATAATGTATAAATAATTCTTAAAATACAATAACTACTGAGTTTTCCTCATACTGTTAGCTTTGTTGGTTGAAAAATGTTTCAAGAAAAATGTAGATTTATGAGTATACTACGACTTAACATGTATATATGTACTTTAAGCATAATTATAATAACTCTCATTATAACTAAATAGATAATATAAATATAGATATAGATACTACATTAACTTGTATATGTCATGGCTTACCGAATTATAAGGGCTCGGGAAGGACTGCAGTTTTATCCGGCTAATTCAATTAAGGTATCAAGTTAGCAAAACCATGATATTTAATACAGAATTATGTTTGATCAAAGCAGTCAAAGCAAGTTGATTCAAAGCAGATCAAATATTCCACGGAAGCATTTAAACGTTCATCTCAAGTAAGCAAATCCAACAAATAAGTATTTATTACTAACCCTAGGCTAAAAAACATGTCTTGTATTAATTTTCAACTCAACTTCGCCCAAACCCGAAAATATTTTTGAATCATACAAAAGTAGACTAAAATATACACCGTATTTAAATATACGTTGATTCAACCTCGTAAGATATTCATTATCGTCAATTGTTTAAATAGACATAACTCGTTAGTATTCGCACAACACAGACTAGGACCTTGATAAAAGGCGATAATACAATGACGCTATTTATAAAACAGACAAGCATCTTGATAACCCCGCAGTAGACCGTTGGCGTATAACAGGAAGGTCCCAATTTGACTCCCGACAAAGGATGCCCGAAGGAATTTATCAACTCCCATTATAATATGTGGCAATCACACGTCCAATGACAAGTACTAGAGATGCTACAATCGATTATGATCGTTAATTAATCGTAGAATATTTTAGTAATCGAGCCGATAATAAAGTTTCGATAACTATCAATGAAATAGTTAAATGCTATATCTATAAACGTTGACGTTCCCCACGAAGTTTATCTGGTGGTAAATTATCACCGCCGTGCATAAACGCCCACGATTTTCTAGGATCGTTAGTACTTTTGCCGGTTTTTGACAACGGATGCGGAAACAGTAATCGTAGTAATTTTAAATAAATAGAGAGAGCAACTCCAGAATCAGATCGTCGGTATTATAGCGATTTGTTATATAATTACATAGGAAATACAGAGTTTGTAATAGTGATAAAAGGAACACGTGATATGGCCAGCTGTTATGCATTTATGTGTTAAATTACTAAATAAACACCATATATTAGAATTCTAGCGACCTAGTCTAGCCTTCACCTAAATTCTAGCTCGGTAAATTATAGCCTATATGTTATTCTGACGTATAATCTATCACCCTGTAAAATTTCAATAAAATCCATTCAGTAGTTTTTTCGTGAACTAACAAACATCCATACACCCATCATCACTAACTTTCACAAACATAAATATGATAAAGAAATGCTTGATAGTTATCACTACACAAATTATTCCCAACTATGATACTCAACGACATCTCTAATACGTGGGTGGACGCCGCTTGAATAACGCTTCGGTTCTTTCAATGTTAATTTATCTTCGCGGGTGGAATTTGAATAGCCCCGATCCACGATGGAATTCCGAACATCGACCATCTAAAACTTAGGCAATCTTTTTTGTTTAGACATGTTTTTATGCGCCGCGGACGGGTTTAAAATATTTGATTGTATCTTTGGTTTATTATATAGGAATATATGGTGCTGTGATAGCAGATAAATTGTTGATGTGCGTGTGAACTGAGGGTAATGCACGAGCCACATACTTAAAAACTGTAATCGAAGAGATGCAAGATCCATTTAATATGTTTTTAATATACGCCTAGCTTGCACCAGTATCTCTTAATGAGATTCTTCTACACCATAAACTCTCTTAAATTACTTCTTAGTAGATTACTAAAATAGTACCTACAATTACAAACGTTGTTGATGATTTTAAATCAACCGTATTGGATATTTTTAAAGCGTAAAATCCACTCGAGAGAACGCGTCTAATTGATGTTAAGTACGGGTGTTTTACCAATTTTTAAGGGTTGTGATACAAAATGAGAAAAATTAGTGGATCTCTGGCAATCTGGCTGTTCGGACAAAAATTGTAACGAGTTTTTTTCCTAGACCACCGTATTCTCCATCCAGTCACCTTAAAATTCAGACATTCATATTCATAGAGAGTGAATGAGAGGCGAAATCTATTAGCAGCTGAAGATAAAATACAATTCCAACCAAGCAACAATTGATTAGTATTAAAATAAACAGGACCGGAAGCACCCGGCTAGTCACAGCCGCATGAAATAATCATGACGTTAATCAGGTCATTAGCCCGAATTGAAATTTAAATTAGCAATGTGTTAAAGATCACATTTTTTTTACTGATTGCCAAAGCCCGCTTCGGTTTTTATTGGGCGAGTAATGTCACTCGATGGCGTTGTCGCCTGACCTTCAGTGGTAGGTGGCTTGACCAGTATAATCACAGCGTTTTAAGTCGATATCAGTGTATTTGTTTCAAGTAATGCGAGAATATTTATATTTCTCTCCGCTTTCAACAGGTTGGTCCTTCTGAGCTCTCCCGGTAGTTCGGTAATTTATCTATGTTTAAGCGACTTCGTTAAGTTAAATTAGGATTCCTATTAATAAGTTATCCTTGCATGAAAATATATTTTATTTAAACTTTAATCAAGTTAGTCACCCAAATCTGACCCACATGTCAAGCCAAGCAAAAAGAGAACGATTTACTTATCTGAGACCAATATCTCATCGGAGAGTCACTTGAAAGACAATGCGAAAAGATAAAAATTACAGCATTTAGGTTAAGGCTTAGTGGTATATATGATAACCTTCAGTGAAGTCGGTGGAGGTCACTGGTTCAATTTACAGCTGGTCAAATGTTATCTGTTATGCTATTTGTTTGGCGTCTTTTCTTCAAAATCGAGGTTAAGACGTACTTTGATTAGGATGTAAAACGTGGGATTTAAAAGTATTCATGGCAACATAATATGATGAAATGACAAAATATCTATCAAAGATCTATTCAATGCAAAAAAAACACTAATGAATTGAAGTAAACAGGCATATATGCCTCCAATAGCTCAGTTATAAACGGCCATTTAAAAAGCCAAGTCATCAGAGACGTAACACGCTCCCATTCAACGAAACAATCAATCAAGCCAACTAGATGTGTCACCGGAAAGGCTCTGTGAAAAATAATCCGTGCCTTTCACGCTTTCACCAGCGGCAAATTCGCCGCTGACTGTGGCCGAAAACGTCTATAGTCGTCATGCAAATTCGCGAATGCAACGTGACGTGCCTGCTAGAGGTGGGGGTAGGCATTCCTAGTGAGCGGTGGCGGGCGTCGGCGGGGGGTGATGAAGGGGAGGGGAGGGGAGCGCGGTCATCGACCGTCCTCCGCCGGCCGCGCATAAACTACGCAGCCGCATAAGGTCAATACAGCCTGCGCAGTGTGACCAGATGTGGCCGTTTCCGCTCTTTTACTACTCCGCCCGCTGTATCCTACATTTCATTAATTAAAGCAAAAAACAAGCATTACACTTTAATTAAAACGTTGAATCTTATAACCTACATTGAATAGACAGGCTGCAAGTTTCAAGAGCCTTTCCGTTCTATACAAATGTAGGTGATGCGATAACTAGAATTTTGACGTTCATAAATGTGTAATTGGATGTGGAGTTTTTTCCTGTTAATTATTTTGTGATATGATCAATTTATTTATCTCTGGTAAATTTAATTTAAGTTTTACATTTTGATATGGGTGGTTTATCTTAACTCAACCGCGAGTTGGTGGATATAATCAATTGTTGATAAAATAACCAGCGATATCTGATATCTTATTGAGAAGATTATGTGAAAAGGAACCAAACCCAACGTCTTTACGAGATAAAATTACTGTACAAAACTCAGCCAAGTTGGGCAGCAAAAACTTCCCATAGCTCGGGTAGAAAACGTGTAATCCCAAAAGAGCGTGGTCACACCGTACCGCGCCACCGGACCGGTCTCCAACGGCACTCGCGAGAAGTTTCGAAAGCCGCCATTGTTCGCGGCCAAACTCGAAAATCAATTACGGACACATAAGAAATCTAATTTAAACTTGCGCAATAGGGCATTATCTTAAATGAACGTAATCCGCTTTGTCCGCACAACTGGCATTTGCCTGGAAGTTTCTTACCTCAAGTTACGGTGACAGCGATACATTTAGTGCGAAGTCATCATTATCAGCCACAGGTTGTTCTTTGTTGAACAATATAGCCACTCTCTAAGACCTCCTCAGCGACTTATTCATAGGCCGCATCCAACCACCTTCTGCAAACTTTACTATGTCACCTTTTCTATTTATGAATTGAAATTATACATTAGCTACATATCACCCATCTATTATATATCATCTATCATTTATCTGTTACTCAGAAATGAGTATCGTAGTCTGTTTATAATGGAATCATAAGTTGTAGTAACTAAATATGTCCACAGAAACCGCACAGGAATAGTGTGATAGTCAATATTACAATCAGCTTCGGCTGTACAGATCAATAATAATACAATTCATATTATGACTCAGAATCTATTGGCTAACAATTTAAAATCTCTTGGTATCTTTAATTTAGACCTTAATATTTACTGAATAGGAAAACCAAGAATCAAAATCAGCGCCTTCGACGTGGAGAGGTCTACTTCCAGCAATGAACAACTAGTGGCTGATAATGAGTTACAAATCAAATTTTTAATATTTTTTTTCATTATGAACACTTTGAAATACTAGTAAATTATATTTTCCGTTTAATATCAAATTATTCAATACACCCACATTGCTCAATACATAAGTCACATTTAATTTCCTCAGTACCACTAAATCTACTTCCCAACAAAACCGTGTATCACCAAGAGGCATTGTCTCCGAAATTCCTATTTCCCACTGCATCCCTATTATATTATTTCGTTAAATTTTGCAACAAGGTCGTTGGATCTCATAACCTGTCCTGCGACGTCCCAACAACTTTTTTAGGCAGTGCGCCTGACCGCATTCCCCGCGGTGGTTCAATGGAGAACTTTTTAAATGCACAGTGACCGTTAAATTCCCAGGTAGGCCGCCGTCATTATGTAATTTTTAAGAAATGTTACTTTGGAACGAAGATAGCAACTCTTTACATAAAGATCTGCTGGAATGATAATGTAAATAATAATGAAACATGTGCACCATTTAACTGACAAAATTTTAAAATTACTTAAGTTTTTGGCTGCTATAAAATAATATAAAAATATGTTCAAATCTTTGCTAATCATTACTAGAATCGTGAGATTAATTTAAATGCAAAATTATGGCTACAAAAATAAAATTAGTATAATAAATAATGAGCTATAAATTTTAGAAGCTTCAAGCAGTTATAGTAGTCCTAATAGCCAATTTACACTTGAGTTAATATTGACACAGCAAGTGCAAGTTCATTTCACGATCATCGAACAGGTCTACCTGACACCTTGCAACTAAAACGGACAAAATGATAACCCAAATGACATAGTAACAGTTATAAAGTACAAATACGATACAATGACAGTTGCGATAAAACCTTTTATATTAAATACTAGACCAGAACAAAAAGACAACATATCACGAAACTGACGGGGACATCAAGGGATTTACTGTTAGAGGCGAGAATTGCGTGTTCCAAATTCGCGCATCACAGTGACAGATATGGAAGCCATTCAAATGTTTCCTTGAATGATATCACCGACTATAAAAGCAAGATAAGATAAACATGTGTAACATTAACACGATTTTTTGCAATATATCTTATCAACGGCTGAAAGAGTATGGAGTGAAAAAGTTAGGTTAATAAATGTGTCATGTGGAAATATATCAGATTATAATTAATGTCTGATCACGTTTGAGAGCCTCTCCTGTTGAACAGTGAATATCTGTGGACAATACCTGATGAATGACGTTGAAAAGCAATGTAAATTGTCAATAGTTAATTATCAGTCTGGATAATTATCGTGAAATCAGCAGATAATAATTCCTTCAAGATTACCTAAATCCACGACTCAAATTGGAGTATTTTTGTAAGGTTACATCAAAGAATCGTGTATTTTGCTGTGTTACATATTTCGTAAGTCAATGACATAAGCCGGACCAGTCGGAAAGCTAGACGCGCAACAATGACGTCAGCGCGACACAATGTTGCCGTGCAGTTTATAATTTTAAACAAGTGTGTCTTTGTACGATCTTGGTTCGTAATCGCTGCGATTTTCAGATTTTTATCAAATGCATTGACTTCTTTTTCCTCCTGATAGGAGACAAGGTTGTAGCAATGCACGTCCTGCAACGCTAAATATACTATTTGTTTTGTATTTCGGACTATGTAGTAATCGTTTAACCTATTTTCTACACCTCATATTTAAACTAGTTGCTACTCATGATAATGATTGTATTACTTTTGGGATGAGTCCTTAAGTCCTTGCCACTTAAGCTTCCCACCCTCGAAGAATCTCTAATTTTATTTTAATACATGTGAATCTATTTCTATTTACCTTTCCTTATGTAAATACGATGTCAATACATTGTGGAATTCTACTATTGTTTATAAAAAATCACACTTACCTTCACTGCATCTCGCTCCATCGCCCGCCGACTCGATCGCAGCCAGTTTCGTAACATTTTCGTGAAATTTCTAGTTTTGTTTAGTTACGTTTCACACAGATTTTTATAGATCTTTTTATTGTTTAGTTTTTACTGCTTTTATCTGAGCTAGCAGTCAGAATTATAGCAACAGGTTTATGAGCCGTTTGTTTATGCTTATGTTGTGTATTAGGTGACAAGTTTGCCTAATTGTTTAAGTAATTTTAAACATTATCGTAGACTGAGCATAGTCTGTGTATTAGTATAAAGCAGGAACGAAAGCGTGTGGAACATAAATATAACCATTTACTGTAGTTTTTGAGGATGGCTTTCATGGATGTCTCCTAATTTTGACAGCCATTCGATTTTACGTTTTCCAATGTCCATTGATATCTTTGATATAATAAAGTTTTAAACACGTTCATAATCAAAACATGCGTATTGAGAAATCCGAATAATATTTAAATTTAAAAGAGATAAACTTAATCATCTGGTTTATCCATACTATCGTAAGCAATTTAGTCTTGTTTGGCGTTTTATTTGATGTAATTTCCAAGTGTGTTGTTTAGTATTTATGCAGCAATATCAGTCTGTTTACCAGTTGTTCACGTTGTGTTGTGGAAATAAATGACGCAGTACGCCATAAAAATGCACGTTAAATCTAAATCGAAAATACAATATTATTTTTAAACATAAGTCAAAGTAAATCCACTAAAACACAACGAGAATTTAAGTATTTGTTACAGATATATTTCTGTTAATCCTTTTCGTTTAGTAAAGTATTTTAGTAGAAGTAGTGGAAGTCAGTATTATAGGTTTTCAATAGTATTAGATTTAGGTATATCATTTGACGTTCTTATGAATAATTTTCCCATCCGCAATAAGTTTGAGTACCATCACTCATATTTTCCTACCAAAATCTCTAGATTACCGAGTAACAATGCCTCAAGAACAATGGTAAAAGTTTGTTCGGGCTTTATGCTTATCTTAAACGCAATCTGACATTACCATACAAACGCTAATTACGTCATTTGTGGCAGAAAGTTGTGCGCATCGAAAGTAACATAAAACATTCGGTTATAATAGACGAAAGTATGTCTGTCGTTACGTTTCGCAGGCGTTCATTGAACGTAGTAAGAGCTATGTCAATAGCAATTTTCCTTGTGTATTCAAGTAATTCCTAATAGTTGTTCTGTGACAGCGCATCCTATAATAAAATCGTACTTACTTTCGTATCCGGCCGTCCAGGACCACAGCGAGACCATTGCCAGCAGCCAGTGGTACATGAGCCCTTCGATCTTCCAATAGAGTGGGGCGAACAAGGGTCTGACGAGGCGCAGCGCCATCATCCACACGACGTACGCGGGGATGCAGTATAGGTTGTTGACGACCGCGAATGTCGTCCGCGCCACGATCCGCACGTACCGGCTGAAACAGCAGGGCCGCCTCGGTTGATCCATGGCCGTCTCGCCGCGCGTCGGGCGCCGCGCGCGCTGCGACGTGCACATGAGTGGTGTGACATGAAATGCTAGGTGTGAGGCGCGAGGCGCGAGGCGAGCCGACATGGCACCGGACCGCGTTCTCCCTGCCGACAGCTGCCGAGACGCGGGGGCTTTCGTCGTGCGCGGACCATCGCGCTGCGCCCTACCGCCGCTCCCCAAATCAAACACACAACTTTACATTCGACGATATTTATTAATGGAATCTTTCACGGATTCACTGCCGGTTATTTCGTTAAGTAGACTGCGAGTACAAATTTAAAATTGGCCCGTCGGCGAGCGACGGCCTCGCTCGCCGGCGAGCTCACATGCGATTTCTTTTGCGACACACATTTTACACCGATCGACGTAACATTAACTCGTACGACGCGAGCACACATAGACAGACATACACAATTTTTATTTTATTTTAGTTTATGATGCATACTTGCGGCACGACCGCGGCCGGCCGAGCTCGTCGTGTAAAAACAATACAAAGTTCATTTATATAAAATTAAAAAATGACATCAGAACGCTGAAATTATACAAAAATTACAATATTAAGACTGTACACTATCTAATATATACAATGGTTGCCAGCGTAGATATGTGCGGAGCTGTATATACATGGCGGTGGGTGTGGGTGGCACGCGGCTGCTCGGCACGCTACACGTTGTAGTCGTGCGCGATGAGGCTGTGCACCTGCTCGAGGCGGTACGCGAGCCGCTGCTTCTGCGAGAACTCGTCCTCCTCGAGCGTCACCGTCAACTGCTCGTTGTACCGGTCCGCGTACGCGTACAGCTCGTTCAGCGCACAGTTCGTATTAAACTCCTTCGTGTGGAGGCGCGACTCCTCCGCTAGCATTGCGTTCATGTCTTGGTCGGATATCGCAGGCATCAGCTTAATGTCAGCGTAGTAACGCTCCACCCACTCCTTGTACACCGGGATGTCTTTAGCGTAAAGAAGCTTGGAAGAGGGGGAATCTTTGCCAAGAATGTGATCGGATGTGGAGCAAGAATCCATGAAAGTTTGCGCGATGACAGACAAGCAAGAGTCTACGGTATTCGACTTGTGAACATCGAAAACGAAATTGGGATTCTTAATGAGATTAACCCAGAAGCGGAGTGGGAGAGAGTTGCTCTTCCAAGTATGCACCACTTCTGGATCGGAGATAGCGTGCTGTAACGCCTGATCGTCGAGAAAATCGAACATGTACTTTATAGCGAGAGGCAACGCGGAGCCGCGATGTGCCGTGCTGAAAATAGTCTCGAACAAATCATCGACAAACTTTTGCAACGTCCCCTTAGTGGCGAGAAGGCGCGTGAGATATATTTCCGACACCATTTTATTGCCGCGCTCACCCTCCTTGCGTGCGTCATCATCGTGGTGTCGCACCAGATGCCAGTACTTAAAGCCACCGCCGTGTTCATATTTCAGGGGGCTAGCAGGAGGACTCGCGGAGCCGTATTTACCGCGGTTAAGTGTTTCGTAAGTATGGGACTTATCGTTCTTTTCCATGTTGGACAGATTGTAGACGGAGCTTTGTTTAGCGACGAGACTGAGACATGCGCCATCCGGGACGCGGTAATGATTTAGAGTGTTAACTTTGCGCCATTCACCCTCGCATTTGGTGGTGCTGTCCTCGTCGTAGAGAATCAAGCGACCGCAGGCGCCCGTGCGCCACTCCAAATCTAAGTCATCGCGACTGGGCCGTTGAGAATATGGAGTTGCACGATAAATAGCATCTAAGCATTTCTCTTTCACCTGACTTATCGTATCACAGTCTAATACTTTGACCTGCACGTTCTCCGTTGTAGCCTCTAAGCCGCTGACAAAAAGAGTCTGCTGCGATATGGATACGTTCACGGTCATGTGTTTGAAATCTATGGACTGCCTAATGAGTTTTTCTTCGCTAAGAGAGTAACGAGCTTCAGATGTAATAGCATCGACGGGCCCTTTGTCAACTTGTCCTTTCATTGACCTGAACAAAAGGTACAAGGGTTCACCAGCGCATTCGCGAAGGAATTTATAAAGCAAGAAAGTAAACCATGCACTCAACATCTTCTCGGCGACACTCTCAGTACGTCTGAGCAATAATTTAGGGTGGTTCTTTCCTTCCATGCATTTCTCTATCAAATCAGCCAATAATGTCTTTAAAACGTCGGTGCAATATTCCATCTTACTTTGCAGCGTAACCATAATGAGAGAAGCTACATTCACACGATCGCGCATTGAAAAATATCTATTGCTTTCTAAAGTACGTATAAATAATAAAAGGAATGTTTTGTTCATAATAAGCTGCCCAAACATTCTCAGACCTTTCTCTCTTCTAATAAGCTCTGGACGTTCCCACTGGAGGACGGCATGATCGTCGATATTGGGGAACAATATCTTCATGGCGTACGTGCGGTAGTCCAAGAATGGTATACCGCCCGTCACGTCACCCGTCAGATCAGTCATTTCGGTTTGCAACTCGGCAAACGCTTCCTTGCATTCAGCAGCTACTCTTAACTCTAAAATATCCATTTGTTCTTGCATATTCTTTAATACTCTAATATTTTCTGTAGACTTTCGCCTATACATAACTAAAAATCCGATAACTATGAGTAGAAGTACACCTATACTAACACCGATACCTATCAGAGCCGGCTTGCCAATGGCCGCTTGCAGGCCGGCCTGTGATGAGTACGATAGCTTGCCAATCTTGAAAGTGAGCGCGCGCCCCACCCGGACCTCTACCTCGGGAGTGTCTACTCCATCTGGTAGCTCGTCGCGGGATGGAGGCCGACAAGTGAGCTGATGACGCGACAACGACGTCACGTTACATAAACTATCACCTATACGAACTTCCACGTCGCCCTCTGTGCAAGCCCTATCTAAATTTTGACCGTTAATAGTTAAATATTCAGACTTATAATACTTGACGTCTTCGTCGAATTTCTCATAAATAGGGTCCGGGTAAAGAAGGAACGGTTCGCCGTTTTTGCTAGTGAGATTTTGTACGCTTTGAACGTCGTCCATATTGAATCCGTACTCTAATTCTAAAGGTCTATCTGGGTCTATATTAAGACCGGCGCTTTCAATACCGGGAGATTGACATATGAGGTGCGTTTGAAAATCAACCCTGTTGCAAGGGGCGATATAGGGTCTGTTATCGTGGTACACGTATATTTGGGGCAATAGAATTGAATGGAAATTCCGACCCATCACTTTGATGTTTATCCCGCCGGAGGGAATGCCTTTGGGTTGTTTTCTCTGCGATAATGAAGGCGGACCGGATTCTACAGACACCACGACAGGATCCTCTATGTATTCAAACTTTTCTCGTTCCAAAGTTCGCATTCCGTTATCGAAACGCATCCGCAATGTTCCCATTTTCAGTTGATACGAATGGCTAGTTCTACAGACCGCTTCCTCGCGCGACACAGATAAAATGGCGCATGGCAAGTCGTCGATATAAGCTTGTATGTTACTACCAGCGTTGAGATATTCGCCTGTTATTCGCAACCTAGTTCCGCCTGATTGTGGACCGTATTTCGGTTGGATAGAGTTGATTTTCGGATTGACAAAAGTGTAATGAGTTTTGGACTCTCCCCGATAGTCGGCGACGCGAACAACTACGGGACCGTCTCGGGGCACTTCCTCCCCGGGTCCGTCTACAGTGCATACTATTTGCTTTGTTTTCACGTACAATTCTATTATGGGTTGGCACTTTATACCGGCTATAGTAACACCGTTATATATGTCAGAAATATTACGACCGAGATTAATGCCTTCAATTGTGATATTAGTGCCGCCGTCCCAAGGGCCTAAATTAGGCTTGAAAGAAAGGATTTCTGGGTTGGGACAAGTTTGAGTACGATTTAGCCACACGCTGGGAGCTCCGCATTGTTCCTGCACTTCACATTTATCAGAACCTTGGCACCATCCGCAACCAAACTTTTCAGGGAGCGCTAGACACATGCCGCAATTATCGGCCATATCATTACAACGATAAATGAGTATATGAGTATTATCTGGATTATCTAACGGCTTCGAACCACCCCATATGACGGCGAAAGAAGCAGTAATATTGGGAGCGCGCGATGTGTACGTAAATTCAACGGCTTCACAATAAATAGTGTCGGCAAGAAGCTGAGCATTCACGTGAGTCACGCGTCCCTCTATGTTGAATTGACATACGAATCTAGTCTGAACGATAAACTGTCCTATAATGTGAACCTTAACTTTAATAGCTTTCTTTACACCAGACGGTACTAGAATCTCATTGGTGCCATCGGAAGTGGAGTTAATTGTTGGACAAAAGCCAGGGCCTGAGCGGTAACTGGGGCCTATTCTACTGACGCCGGTAACTAGGATGTCGTTGCGGCAATTCTCGGCTGTGTCGTGAGTACACCGGTGACCGTCAACGCACCAATCGCATGGGAAGGAAGAACTGACGCACTGTGTGCACGAGCTGTACGTGTTACAATCGAAAAATGTAAAATTAGTCGCTACGAAATCAGGTCCCTGAGTGGTGCGCACCGACAGTTTGGCTGTGAAGTGATGCTGACCGGCGGGAATCGGTGGGAGCGTGTCGGTGCGCGGCGTAGTACAATTAACACCGTAAGTTTTACGAGTGGCATTAGTAATAAGAGTACGATCTAAAGCTGTAAATGCACATAAGAACTGTCCATTAAGAGTAGGCAAATTTTCAATAAGTAAATCTAAAGTTCTGGCCGTCGTTCGCTGCAACTGGTTGGGCGTCACTTGGGTGATAGTTGTGCAGCGGCCGCTTCGGTACGGGATCCAATACAGAGGATCTTTGGCAGCATCCTGGCAGTCCGAACGTAGGCTACACTTATTCTCCAAAGAACACCATCCGCAATAAGGGTCTTTGGCTCCGAGACACGTTAAACACGACTTATATACGCTACACTCCTGAACTTTCACTTTGGACACTTTGCGTTCGGTCATCACATATAAATGCATCAGTTGAGTATCGAAGAACAAGTCCTTGTTGACGGGAGAGCCCTCGTCCACCACGATATCGCCGTACTCGAAGGCGGAGGTGGCACTCTCCACCACGATCTTCTTGAGGTGGCCCTGCGCCGTGCCCGCGAACACCACCGTGTAGTCGCCAGTTGCCGTCGCCGCTACTGCAGTCAGCCTCTTCGTAAACACCGCCACCGGAACTGCTTCCACTGGTTGTTCGCCTCCCAATGGAGTATTCACATCTAGCCCACAAAAATCTTCACTGATGGACTGCAGTTTTGTTCCAATACAAGGGTGGGATGGTGATATGAAATCTAAACCTCGGGAGCCATTTCCACTGAAGCAAGTCTTAATGTTCTGCATAAACTTACGACGAATAGCTTTGAGCGAATACACACAGAGTGCAGAGAGATCAGATGGTGTGTTGGTATTTATTGACTCACTTTGGCTAAATGCAGCGAAAAGCACATCATGTTGAGCGGTTATTCCCAACTCTCCTGCAAGCACGGAGCCAGCCTTCCCAACAAATGCTGCTTGTACCAGATTGTAACCAAAATTACCACCTCCTTCTCCAGTGCAGGACATAGGGATCTCAGTGTAGGAATAATAATTCTCATCGTCATGGCAAACACGAACTAATTTGCTGTAGTATGTGTCTGATCCCACGCCTCTCAACTGAGTCGTCAAAAAGTAACTGAATCCTTCAGAGCTGAACCCATATACATAATTTATAGGATATCGCTCTCGAGATAAGGAATTGACGAACATTCTGGTACCAGTAGTAACTGCAGTCCGGGCTATCATAAACAGACGATCATCTTCAAGTGAGCGACTGCTTACTGTAGGAACTTCCGAGCGATATGGTGAGTTGCCAGTAAAAGTGACTCCTACATACATCACTTGCGTCATCGGAGGATTAGGAGGTCCAGGGGCAATGAATGCCACCGTGGAGGCAGTCGCGTTATTCGCCACGACTGGCTCGCGCACTTCGCGCACATCATGGGAAATGTTATTCAGGTTCCGAACAGAGCAAAGACCTTGAAGCACAGAGCCGCACGTGATAAGACGACTGGTCGCGTAATCGATTACCAACGCCTTGTTCACATTGTCCGTGGGCTTCCTCACGTAGTTAGGTGGGCATTCGAAAGTACAGAGGGCAGAGTCGTTGACGGGGCCCGTGACGATCCACTGAGCGACCTCCAAGTCGGGCGACAGCTGGTAGATCCTGTTGACCGCACCCACGTACACACGGCCCGTGTTGCGATCCACGACGAGATGGTTGAAGAGAGAGCTCGGCGCCGACACTGGGTCGGTGAAGGTGCGCACCACGTCCTGGGAGGCGCGCGCAGCGACGCACGCGGCCCCCAACGCCAGCAGCACGCGCCACATGTCGGCGCGGGCGCATGTGGCCGGCACTCTACCGCGCGCGCCGCCGTCCGCCGCCTGCGCCGCCCGCCCGCCCCGAGCATCTGCAACGCGATACACGCACTCAGCGCCCGCGCGCCGCCGCCGCCCGGCTCCCATCGCACCGCACCGCTCCGCCGCCGCTCCTCGCCTACCTCGCCTACCTAGCGTCCGGTGAAGCCTGGACGTCGCGCTCATCACGCCCACGAGGACCTAGCGCGAGTGTACTCCCCACAGAGTGTATGCCACCGCGGTGCGCACGTGTACGCGCCTCGGCTCGGAGAGGTTCAGTGCGATCGGAGCGAATTCGCGAGCTGTACGAAGACTCGCGGTGACCCTCATCCGTGAATACGATATCGGTACTAACCTATTTATTATTGCAAATTTCAACCTATAACCAATTGTTTGTAATATAAAATAACTGATAAAAATAACACTGAATGTCAAAAGGATGAAGCCGAATGAGAGAGGCGTGTATCATTTTAAATATTGTATTTCTTTGTGTGTACATATTTAAAATATTCGGCTATCTGTTGATTGTTGAGTTGATACAAATTCTACTACTCCATAGATATTACGTTAGGCGGTCTAAAATAGGTCAGTACCAAAACGATGAGGTCACAGGCGACCCGACGCGCACGGTGCACTGAGATACAAGTCACACGCCGACGAAAGCCTCAGCATCATAAAGGGGGAAATAACTAAAACAATAATTTGGCATGCTGTTCGCAACGAGGGAGTGAACGTGGTAGCGCAACGATAAAAACAAAATGAAAAATAAATGACGGATAAACTAAAAACATCGAGATTGTAAGACAGAGGAGTACTCACAGGAATGCCATTGTTGGGTACGCAGCGGGCTTCGAGTGTGATTCTTGTTCTATATCGAGATCATAAGCGTGTGAGGCGCACTCTCATAGTGCGGTGACAGCGCCGGGCGTGTGGCCGAGACCTGCAACAACGCACAACGCGGTTACACACTACAATACATCAACGACATTCGTACATAACACGAACAATCAGACAACCAGATAGAGGCGGCATTCAGACATTTTTAAACATATTTACTGTTAGTTATACATTTACAAGCTTATCGTCACATTAGAACACATAACGCTACTAAACAGTACACTTAAAACACATTACCCAACAAAAACGTCAACACTTAAATACGTAGTTAAGAATAATAAAAATAAACATGAATGATTTCTAAATATAAACGCATACAACGCTCGTATCCGTTCCATTTACGAAATACATAAATCGTGTGATGTTTATCAGAGAAATTCTCCATTTCCACAACCGAACTATTACTATGATTGTTTCGAAATAAATTCCTGTGTGCAAGAATTCAGTTTCCTGTTCATTGTGCTGTTATCGCATATGCATGCAATATGTTTTTCATACAATTAACATTTCTCATTTCTGCATTATTTTAAAAAAGCCTTTATACAAAACTAATGAGCATGAAAATAATGGGCTATATAAAATGTAATATAATAATTATAGGTAATTAATATATTATCCTGTACACAATAAGCCTTATTGGTAATTGGTATGTATAAATTAATAAAAGTAATCACCACTGAATTGAATCAAAATGAGGATTGTGATATATGTTTTAAATAATTTTTTTTACCCTATTCTGAACCCAACAGGGAAATATGACATATAAAATGCAATTGTTAAATTGTAATTGACTTTTGGGTATTTCAAACTGTACCACTTCTTATCTTAGGAAACATTATATTTTTCATACATACATAAACTCGCGCCTTTTTTCCAGAAGGGGTAAGCAGAAATGCCACCATGACACCCACATTTCGCCTTGTATGTTCAGACTCACTATGTGATAGGTGGCGAATCTATCGCCATATCGAGCACAAATACCTAACTCCGGGCCGATAATGAATTGAAAAATCCAATAGCACTTTGCCCGACCCGGGATCGGAAACCGACACCTCAGATTTGCAATCATACCGTAGTACAACTGCGCCGCCGAGGCAGTCCAAAAATAAAGATAATAATTCATATTACAGTTAAGAAGAAATATATTAGATTAAATTAATTTATTATAGCATGATTTTCACTGTCATCTTTTTGAAACTCCTTAGTTTTTAAATTAATGGAAACAATACCCTTTGTTATAGGTATAATTCGACTATAAGGAAAAATAACGTTATATTTCCTTTGTTATTTTTAGAATCCAATTTTAGATGTGTTATTAAAATAAGGTTATTAATTATAAAATTAATAAGTATAATTATTTTAAATATCGAATAAATAGCATGGGCCGCACATTTTGCAATTACAACGCGTATACGTTGAGTTTGTATCGTTATCTCATCCGGTCCGGACAGTATCGGCCAATAGCTTCCTGCTGTGCGGCTCGTAATGAGACTTAATTTAATTGTGTTCTGTTAATTGAGCATAATAAATATCACTTTGCCCGACCTGGGATTCGAACCTGAGACCTCAGCTTTGCAATCGTACCGTAGTACAACTACGCCACCGACGCAGTCAATGTATTAATAATAACAGAATTTAAATATCGAAAAATTATAATAATCAGTAAGGCGTATAAAATTGACTCATTAATATAATAGAAAACAAATGATATTGTTGATAATTTTACTCATTTTAGACCAAATTGGAAACGAGTACTTACGAGTTTTCAAATTACTTAACAACATACTCCTAAACAACTTTAAAAAAATTGCATCATGCATTCAGTTTCGTTATGGATTTTTATTTAAATACAGTTTCCTGTATTTACTTTTATATTTCTATTTATTAATTCTTAAATTTACGTGTCCCAAGAAAAATCTATCAACGGTTCCCAACAACAAAATCGTATCTGAATTATAAAATAGAAGATAATTGACACATGTACCCTCAACAACATATACGCGCGATTAGGTAAAGTAAATGAATGGAAAAATAACAATACATAATGTATTTCTTTTTGCATTCCAATAACTAAATACATCACTAGCATTTCAGAACATATAATTTTATTCTTGGGAACCGTCAATATATTTATAAATATTCCAATCATACATATTTCACGAGAGAAGAAAGGATTCATTCATTGCTTGTTTAGTTTTCTGGCTCGATCTATCCTAGGATATATTTGTTGATAAACTACGCATGAGCGGACATACAGCGTGGGCGTTCACGTCCTGTTATCGCACCGGATAATACGATTGATAATGCAGTCCCAGTTGCAACTTGTTCATAAATAGTCCAAGAATTTACTCGAACAAAACGATTGCGCGGCACAGATAGGTATCCCAATTAGTAATCTAACAAGAACTTTTACAATAAATTAAATTATCTTCTGTGACAAAGAACATACGTAAACATCACGCCTTTTTCTCAGAAGGTTTGGGCATATATGCAACCAGGACACCCACGTATCGCCTCATAAACTAGCCTTATATCTGACAAAGAATACATTAAAAAAACGAACAAATATAAAAAGACATGATTTTGCAATAGGTGAAAATGGTGTCAGGATTGTAGTCTCTAGCTACCCTCACAGAATAAAGGCGTGAGTGTGTGTGAGCAATAAGTGTAAACCGTAAACCGTATCATATGTGGGTTGCAGCCAACCTCACTATGCGGGTATATAACAAAATTATACAATAAAATACCAGCTGCAAACACGACGCCCCAATTACCGACTGAATAATAAACGTCGCGTGAATATTTTAAATAAATTTAATCTAAATACAACCGCAATGGTTTATTAACTTTTCTTTGTTTAATTTACATGGAATATTTATTGAAGCCAATAAATTATTTAGCGAGAAAATGTATTAAATCCGAGTCTAATTATTTATGCTACAGTCATGATTGGACAATGAGTTTTTTATTATTTCTGTGGCAAACTTGTTCATAATTTACAGACTGAAGTTGCGGGAAATAATCCTGATAAAAATAAAATACTACAATCGTATTTCCAACACGGACAAAATAGTCACGAAATAGAAAATACCATAAAAAAGTAAGAGTAAAAACTTGCACGTGATTTTTACAGATTATGACTCACAAGTCACTTTCAATATAGTACCTAGATGACGTGCATTTACTTGAATTCTACTATAAGGCAGCAGCTCTATAATGTCTCCCACCAAATTTAATTAAACTCTCCAAACTCAAACCACTCTCTCTCTCTCTTCAGCCACAGGAAGTCCACTGCTAAACATAGGCCTCTCCCATAGAACGCCACATACCACTCAAACCACTGCAACTCCTGTAAACCAGGATCGACAGTTCCACATATTGAAATTACACCGAACTACAAAGCTCAGCGAGTCTATTTTGTCTTCAAATCACTACGATCGTTTTCGTTACCGCATAGGATGGATAAAACAGGTGTTTGTCTGGTGGTAAATGTCATGGATGCCTTTAAACAGCAGCAACACCAATCAGATATTTTTACTATTAAGCACTATGGGGCTGTTACTGCAATTGTCACTCCTAGTCCTAATTACGTGTGCATTGAATACAATAAAAAAAATTATAAATAGAAAAATATAGAAATTAGCACTGCTTTAAACTTAAAAATTCAAGTGCAATGTAAATCCAACGAAAACTATGAGTAACTCTGTTAATAAACGATTATCAAGGGCGATCAAACTTCTCATGTTCAATTCCAACGTAATGATGTCACGTTTGTTATCATTACCTCGTGGGTAAAAGTTACAAGCACACGAATGACTCACTAAATGTAATCATATTGAGTAAATATTGTTATACTGTGCTTAGTCAAGTTTCTAGACGGTATGCTCTTATTGTGAGTGATGTTAAATTGTGAGTTATAAAATGTATTGGTTTGAAATTAACACCAAGTCTTGTTCAGACCAAGTATGTCATGATAATATTATTAATCTCCTTTTTTTTAAATTGATTAAAAGTGTATCTAGTTGAATAATCAAGAGATCTATTTGACAGATAAATTAAGTAATGTGTTTAACTACGTATGTTTTAAGACTGACGAGTCCAATCAATTTCCTTCCATTTTCTTTCGTTTCCTTCTTTACTACTTCTAAAAACTGGAAACATACCTCCGGCTTCCAGGGTGACAGGTGATTATTACCACCGGTGGTCATTTATTAGCAGGTAAGGAGCTGATTGACATACCGGACCAACACTTAAACCTAAGCGTTTCTTTCATGAATTTAAAAACTACAGACATGAATGAGCGTACGAGACAATAAATAACGCAATAAAAGAAAACAACTTCCATCGAGCCACATCCTAGCGTTGATCTAATAAACACGATCTAGGTCTTGCGTTAATGCCACCGACCCATCTGTCTGTCAGGTGACCTACTCCACTTTTGTCACTCCCGGGACAATGCGGGACTTCGGACAGTGTCAATGACCCGACCTACATGTGTCAAAACACTATGAGTTATACGGTTTTATTGGAAACGGTCAGCTCTTGACCGGCGCATGCAATTACGCGAACCGAAGCCATTGCGGTTTGAAACAAAATACAGTTTGCAACATAGCACCACTATTAAGGTGAATTAATGAAATGAGGAAACATCCTGTTGTGTCGCGGAGGCGTTAATTGAATTACTAATAAGGACATTAAGTATATTTGCGTGAGTTATTTTACGGTTTTGCTTGTCCCTAATAAAATTCGCAGACAAGGAAACACGAACATTGTGCGTACACATATATTGTCACGTCTCCATAACATAAGACTAAGGCGTCTATATTTATACTTTGCCCGATTGTGAAATACCACTTTCGCTTCATTCTTTTTCATCAATCTCCATGCATTATCAATGAAGACGATGGGCTAAAGATCGAGCCCAGTGGCGTACCATAGGAGAGGCCTATGTCCAGCAGAAGACGTGGAAGGGCTGATGATGACCATGCATTCACATCAGTTCAAAGTATTCCTGGTCTAACTTACTTAGCCTCTAGGATAGGTTAGGTGCTTGCAATAACCGAGGTTTCCATCCACACGCGCGTTGCGTAAATGTTTATCAGTCAGATACTCCAATGTGATTATTTTAAATTAAATTATAACACTGATTATCATTGAAAAAGAACCTATCAGATAACAAAATGGCAATAACCTATAAAAAAGTCAAATGTCGAACTAATCAACATCTCGCGATTTAATAGGCATTTTTAAGTTTCCAAATGTAGTGAGTCAGTATGTAAATTTAAATCGATTCCCACCGCACATTAACATAGTCGATCAATTTATTGGTATGCCGATTTATACATATTTATAAACCGAGTTTTTGCCATGTTGAGACAGTAATTAATGTGGATTTAATCGGATTTCAATATTATTAAACCGGAATGCGTTATCTTTGCCAAACCGAGATGTAATTGAAACTAAAATTTCGATATATGTAGTTTTTTATTGCATATTATTATATAAGACTTCCTCGGTGAGGCAGTTCTACTACGGTACGATTACAAAACGGAAGTCTTGGTTCGAATTCTGGGTAGGACGAAATGATATTGGATTTTTCTACTCATATCAGCCCGGAGTCAGGAATTGGTGCCCGATGTGGCGATAGGCTCGCCCCCTATCATATTGTGGGATGGAACAAACTATTTGAAACGTGGGTGTCCTGGTAGCACCTCTGCCTACTCCTTCTGTGAAAAAGGCGGAGTTCATGTATGTATGTATGTGTTTTATATAACATACTATGTAGATGTACCTTATAGTGTAGATAGAATACCACACGACTTTGTGTTTCTATACGACAAAATAACGAACGTCTTTTGAATAACGACATTTCACTCAGCATAAAGGAATCAAACTTGAAAAAGACAACTTAATTTACAATAAATCTTTCACATACCACTTATCTTTTTGTATTGCCAATAGTAACCAGTTCATGGCTACTTTGACTTTGATCTTAAATCCGCAACCACCGTGGATAAACTCTACATCAGCATTATTGATAGAATAAGACTACAACAAACAAGTTGATATAACAACCCGTTATTTTCCAACGTCTTTCATGCGTCATTGCTTCACTAAGCATAAGACATGAATGATCAAACGGATCATGTGCGATATTTCGCAATATCGTGCAATAGTTATTATTATAGCCGTACAAATAGCCAACTCGAAATCTTTAATATAAGTTCGTACGTACATAAACTCACGCCTTGTTCCAAGAAGGGGTAGGCAGGGGTGCAACCAAGACACCCACGTTTCGCCTTGTATTTTCCGTTCCAGGATGTGATAGAGGGCATGCCTATCGCCATATCAGGCACAAATTCCTGAACCCGGGCTGATAATGAATAGGAAAATCCAAATATCACTTTGTTCGATCCGGGATTCGAACCCGAGATCTCGCCTTTGAAATCATGCCGTAGTACAACTGCGCCATCGAGGCAACCTTTAATAGATATCTAGCCTATAAAACACACTAACAAAACAACTGTATACATCTTCAATCTATAAAAACAAAAGTAACACTGTAGTAATCAGACCACTGGAAAACGGCTGGACTGATTTATCGATTTCACGATTACCTATAAAATTACACATACATATATATTTTATAGAAGAATTGTACAAGGTGACGAGCCTTTATAGGTGTATACACAATTTAAAGAAGATATGGGACAATGAATGGGAAATTTTAAGGAATATCTCCAATTTCAATAAAAACTAAGCATCATTTACTATGGAATTTTTGTAATAAACTCCTTAACATATGTAACTGAATGATGTGGGACCAAATGGGATGGAATAGGAGATAAAATTATTATAAGGCTCCAGCTACTATATTTTTACATGGTGTATGGCATGACTGTCAACTCTATCTATTACTTAGGGCATACTAACAAAAGATTATATTGATTACTGCATATCACTGCCTATTTCAGTTTTATATCACAACAAAAATGTCCAATGACTCACTACAGTTATTAAACTTACAATTGCTTTTTCTTTGTGATTGTACCAGTAAGAATACAAAAATGATGCAACAAATTGCATTAATTGGGTAGTGACCCAATTACGAATGGGTAATACCAACAAAATAAAAATAAAGTGTTAAAAAAAAGTTGGTAATAGATAGGCAGTAAGTACTTCCTTTTTAAGTTGCCTAGTAAATAAAATAATATCAATTATCAGCTATGTCCCACTGTAGTGCATTAGATAGGTTTTCTCCAGCCTAGGTATTCTGTATCTAGAGTTTACAATAGCATTAAAATCTATATTCTTACCATCCAATACTTTATCTTATTTGAGCAGTGACTTCCTTGCTGAGGAGAGATAGATAAACAATCTCATTTGACTTCTATAAAAATATTTTAGGATCATAAGTGTTAATTGAATTTGTAAATTCCCTACAACAAAAAAAAAATTTAGTTGTATGCAAGTATTGAATTACTGCATTAATAAATTCAAAATTTCATTTTGGTAATAAATTACATAATATTTGTATTTGTACAACATTTTCTATTTATTTGTAATTTTTTTTTTATTAATAAGTTTTTCTAGTATGAATATATATAAATAATCTAAAATATATCTCCTATTAAAATATAGAAGTATATACTGCAGAAATATTTTTTATTGAAAATTTCAATGTTATCTGTACTTGGACATTATGTAATCATGATATGTATTTCCAAATACACAGTATTAAACCTTTATATTTCCTTATTACCTTGGCACAGTAAGTGTCTTGGTATGGCAAATAAACTTTTTATTGTAAGTGCTTTAAAATTAACCTATTAATTTATTTTCAGTCAGTTATATCATTGACTACTGATTGATGCAGAGTAAAATAATTTAGCGTTCTGTATTGTATGATGCATGTTTGGTCTCTGTATGGATGAACATTTGTATATCCTACAGAATTAAATTAATGTTTATATACACAAGGAATAATCTTAAATAAGAAAATGTTTTTTTATAAAACATGACTTTTTTTTTAACAGATTTTCATAAGGCTTAGTAATAGACTTTTTGCTTCCTGGAATTAATCTAGCCAGTGTAACACAAACCTTTCTCAAATTTCTTCACATTTCACCTAAAATAAATTTTTACTCCTTAGACATTGAATCTTCATCTTGTTGTCCACCAGTCTTCTTTCTTCAATATTTTCAAACTGAAAAAGGCTACTGTTCCATACACACCTTACCAATATTAATTCTTCTGAATGTTGTTATCTGTAACTTAGTAGCGGTCCCGGCTTCACCTGGGTGCAGACACTTATTGAGTCTAGCCCACATCACTATCATCATACATATTATTTCCATTATTCAATGTTTTTTACTGTGTTTCTCGTTCTGTCCCATTGCATTCTGTCCTGTCCCTTCTCAATCCGTTCCTTGACTCGAGACATGCAATCCTGTCCTCTTATATCCACCTTATATTCTATCCCAAACTGTCACTGTGAGTTTTAAAGAGTAGCAAATGTACATCATATACATAACTAAATTACTGGCTTATCCCACGGGAACACTACATTTTTTCCAGATAAAACTAGTCCAGTAGTATATTCATTCCAAGTTATCCTGCTCAGGGCCACGAGCGGCGAGTGTAGGTACCTACTACCTAGTACCTACTATTATACTTGGCTTGGTACCAAATTCAAATCTATCAATAGGTTAATATACAAATAATAGTACTTATTAATATTAAGTATTGTGTTTGTATAAGGGTGTTTTACTATTTCTTTCTAAGTTTTTTACTATTTCTTGACACAGTGATTATGTGATAAAACTTACAGCTCAAATCAACTTGATATTATGTGTATTATATTATGAGGTTGTGCCAAGAATATTAAAAGATTTCAAAAAATATATTTGATACATTCTGCTTTATCTGTGAACATAAATACTGTCAAACTCCTAATTCCCTAATTTAATAAGTAAAGTTAAGTAATACAAGTGTTTAAGTACTGTTGAATGTGTTAACACTATTTTTAAAGTACCTACTTATGACACAATAAATTGTATATTTACCTGGTCACTATCTATGTATTTAATTTAAATGTAACAAAGAAAATATGTATACTTAAAAAATAATATTGTAATTTCTCTATTTAAATAAATACAAATTAAATTTAAAATGTGTACATTATATGTAAGTGAATATTTTTAATTAACATTACACATAATATATATATTTTATAAAATATAAATTATTCAATACATTTTCTAGCAAATACCTATTCAAGATTACAACCTTACTATTTGGGTACAATTATTTTAAAATTAGCTCAGTACCACTTAGAACTTAAACTACTATACATTTAATAATTATAAACAAAGTAGGTAGTTAGTTGTTCATTCCATTAAATCTCTATACACATATTTCTAAGCCCATTTTAATCAAATGTAACATTTATCCCAGGTGATTATAATTTTGATCTAGTTAACCATATTTTTTAGTAAAAAGCTAAATGTTATGTTTAATATTGTATACTTTTCTGTATTTCATTCTTTGGCATTATGTAAATAGTAAATAAAAGGGAAATAATATTAATAACAAGATTTTATTTACACCTTGTAACCTGAAGTAATATATTTTCACATAAAACTATAATTAGTTTGTTGTATGCTTGTATAACTTACCTTTAAACCCAAAAGCATACATATTCAACATAATCTTATACCTTAATCCCATTCTTGATAAACTTATTTTTTATGGTTGATATTTTTTTAAATTGGATATAAATAATTGATGCAACAATATATATTTAAAATTAGTTATAATAAATGCAATATTACTTTGTCACATAAAATATTTGCTTATGAAAATGTACTTGCTTTAATAATCCAATTAATAACAAATGAATTTGTTACTATTGCCTTTCTTGTATATAATATGATAATATTCTTTAGCATTCATGTACAAGATTTTCTTTAATCACAATGTTTTAATTATCTTGTACAGAAATATTGAATCATCTGTATGTAGCATGCAAGACTTGACAAAAGAAAATGAGTCATTTACATTACATTTTCCTTACAATATGTATAATATCATTGTGCTACCAACATTACAAGTTTCATATTTTGTTGGTACATTTCTTGGCAATAAAAGCATCAAGGTTATATTTTGTAATGACTCTTTATTCTCAACTTGCTCAATGAAGTTGTTACTTAATTACTTTACTTCATTTTAAAAAGAATCTAACAATATAACACAGAAGCCACAACATCAAGAGAATGGAATACAATAACTATTATCTGAAATATTTTGTATATTTCTGAGTTTATAAAGAATAGACAGAATTGTTACTTTCGTATTGGATTCAATTTAATTTAATCTCTAGAAATATACAATATTTTCACAAATTACGACAACATCAATTACACATCAAAAGCAAATTAATGGATTTATTATAAAATTGCATGCATTTTTCTTTCGTTAAAATATTTACACCAATCGAGTGCTGTACTTGATGTTACAAAAATGAAATAAAAACATTTTTATTGTCTATTACCAAGCCTTGAACTACTTACTATGTTACATCAGCGATATGCAGCGAATTAACGCCAGTTAATTCCGAAATTAAGGTCAAAATCCTTTATAACATTTTCTCACAAGCATTTAACGCAATTCGTATCATGACGGAAAAGAAAGAACACAGAACAAAAAACTACTTAAGTTGATGTTGACAGTTTGGTTTGGCTTAGGATATTAAAAACCTATAGCTTATTACAAGTCGGGAATAATTTACGTGTACGGCCAGTTGAAGCGTTGTCGATGGGCGGATAAAAAAATTAAACTGAATAGAATAATAGGCCCAGCACTCGGGGCATGACCGCGCGCGACCGGTCGGTCATCATGAACATACCGCAACATTTGATTACATTCAACATTCTATGCCGACAGTCGACACCCACTCATGAAATCTACCACCCACATCCGACGCACATAAAAAACCAATATGTGAGTACTACGAGTCGCCGTTTCCTTTGATCTTGTGAAGTAAAGGTCCCTATTATTGCCTTATTCCTTTGAAAAGAAAAGAAAGTCAGCCATTACCGCGCACGCGAGTCGATAAAAGGAAGCCATTCCAAACGCCACGCGTTACTATTATCGAATCATTCGTACAGATATTGATAATAAAAAACCTACCTTCTTATTAATTAGCTCTCTGTTGTACAAAAACAATCCTTGGGAATCCAGAATAAGTTAAATGAAGAACACTAATGCACCACACACAATCTTTGTATAATTTTTCACTTATATGTAATTGAAACACTTATCACCACAAGCGACGGTTAAAATCACAACATTATACTAAAAAATAACTTTGTCGAATATCAAAGCCCGTTCAATGAGTAAAATAGCACGTTTGCACTAAAGTCCACGGACAAGAGCATCAGTCTTCGTACATCGCCGTGGAATGATTTCGGTTTCGCTTTTCGAACGAGTCTAGGCGTGACTGACCCGAGAAAAGCCGAATGCACCCGATTCGGAGAAATAGATTACAATTTTGCCGGTAGAGGCAGCACTGTGCTTAGAATGCGTTCACAAATAATATTTGGATGTCAAAGTTACTCAACAAAATCTTTTATTTTCTTCAAATGGCTCAATATTTTTATTAAACCTAAGGCCCTACCTCGAAAAATATTCGCAGCGTGTGGGGCGTGATTTACGTTAAGTAAGTAAGGAGCGTTCCACTAGAGGTTTACTGCATTATTGCATCGCGCCGCGGCAAAGAGCGACTCGCACGCCTTCCCAAGTACGCACACAGCAACGTGCTTACATCTGAGTGTAATTAATTGCAAACTTACGAAGAATTACTGTAATGTCAACTAATTCCGCTAAACGCGTATTTTTTATGTACCTATATTGTCCCATTGCTGGGCAAAGGTCTCCCTCAACTCTTTCCATTTTTCCCTATTTCCTGCTGTTGCCGTCCATACCTTACGATTATTAAAATTAATGCGTATATACGTTAATAAAAAGACTTGCATGCTGTATGCTAACGAAAATAACATATGAGTTATGATCAGCATTTGAACTGTGATGAATGATGATCCGTGGAATGTAATCAACGTTTTTATACATGTAAGACTAAGAACTAACAACTAAATAATAAACAACCAATAAAATTAATAAAAAACAGAGACAAAATCGACTCAAAATCACAAATACTTTTATAATATTTTTCTGTAAAACAATAATCAGATGATTAAAATCGCATAGACAAGATTATTGTTTTTCGTCTGTAATTGAACAGCCAGTGACAGAACGAAAGAACTTTTGTCATTTATTTATTTCTATTGGAATCTTAACTTTTATTAAAAGATAATTTACGTAAATCATGGCTACATCCATGTTCAAATTATCTTCTACATTAATTAATACATCGAAAAATGTTAGATCTGTCGTCGGCCTCGTTCATAAAACCAATATTTCAACGACCCCTGTCATAGCGGTAAGTTGCATAACCGGTTTATTTGAATGTATTCTTTGGGATAATTATTCTATTTACTATATTCTGTAAACATAGCAGGAATACGCAAAAGCATCTAGCGAACTTAATAAAATATATTTCTGACATTAGAAAATTGTACCCAATATGTAAATAGGTTATGTTCTCTGTCACTTATTATTGAGTGATACGAATAATTTAAAGTCATAGTTACTATTAATAATAAACATTTATATCCAAACCCTGAAGCCGTCATAGCAAAACGTAACTGTTAAATTTCACCTAAATTAGCAGCCCATACCGTTTAACCGATTCCAAGAGAAGTTATGGTAGAGTCCATTGTATTTTAACAACCTGCTTAATATGGTGCCTGTAAAAGTAAAGACCTAGGTATTGGAACTTGCGGTAAACATTGTGATAGTGTGCATATTTGCTTAATCACAATTTTCTTGTTGCATTGAGGCCGGCGAGTGGCCATTGAACTAATTAAATAGATTTTAACTATGTCAAATTGAATTGGAGCAAATATCAAGTTTTCTGCTTGAGGTTCTTAAGGTGGTGCTTCAAATTGACAAAAAAAATATGTTTCATATTCTACTATGCATATGTACATTCCGATCAGCATACATACTATATTACAGATTAGTGGCCCTAGAGTTTTATTCATAAGTGATTTACAAATATTTGTTAAGGTTAAGATTGCAGGAAATCAATGGATGTAGATCACTTCTAAAAGCTTGATGTGGAGGTCCTTGGAGGTGGCCTATGTTCAACAGTAGACTTTCTGTGGCTGAAGAGAGAGACGTCAAGACTATTAGGTGTCATTCATAATAATTATAGTATACATGTCTGGTTCATTAAACTGTTTAAAAATGAATTAAATTATAATTTTTAACTTTTTAATGCCCTCTGCTAATAAAAAAAAAAATATATATATTGCTTGCTTAACAAACAATATGTTTTTTTTAAAAGGAATTCATAAAAAATATAAGTGACTTGGCAAAGACTTTAGTGAACATAAGCAGTCTTATATTTATAAATATATTCTTAATTTTTATTTACAATATACCTCCCATCCCCTCTAAATTATATTCTTGTCATAGAGGAGGCCTATGCTCTGCAGTTTAACATATATGGGCTGATACAGATACAGAACTTTCATTTTAGTTTATTTATTGAGTAATTAAATAACACTTTTAATTGAATAGCATATCTAAACTAAATTGGTAGAGTATTGCACCAACTTCATGTTAAGCAGACTTAGACACATCTAGTTACTGTTACCAGCATGGTGCTGGTGTCAATATAAACAATGAATTATTAAATACACCCAACTGTCACATACATAGTCCTGACCCCACACTAAGATCAAGTTTTGTGTCGTGGGTATCAGAAACAATGAGAGACTTTTCAGTCTCACAAACACCCGGACCTGAAACAAAATTTTATCTATATGATGGACCCACAAATATTTTTCGGTACGGGCATCAAACTCGCAGCCTCTGGATTCACAGTCGGAGTCTAACCAACTGCACCACAGAGGCTGTCAATATGCCAAGGCAAAGCATTAGAAACCCTATTGGTATAACAAATACTACTATTTCAGTCCTGTACTGTATTGGCCCATAAATGTCCCACTGCAAGACATGACCCTCCTCTACAATCAAGAGTATGATTGGGTGGGGTTGGGCTATCATGCTGGCCTAGTGTGGGTTGGCAGACTTATACACCATAGAAATTCTTCCGAATCACTATGGTGTGCATGCTTCCTCACAATGTTTTCTTTCATCGCTATATTGTGTGGTGATTGACTATAAATCCACATGTGACTCATAAAAGTGAAAGGTGTGTCCAGGGATTTGAACCAGTGATCACTGTAAACATGTAGGCGTGTGGTCCGTTAGCAACAGGCCACCACGCACTATTCCAGTACCGGTGACTAATAATGTACTGACTAAAAAAATTTTCATCAAAATCACATGTGGCAATGTGTGGCATGTGTGTTAGTGCTGGATATGTGAAAATCCACAGTATCCTAATATGTGTTTAATATAAATAAAGGATAGGGGAAACATAAACCTCTCTCTCTTCAACCACAGGAAGTGCACTGCTGAACATAGGCCCCCCCAAAGATCTCCACATTGACTTGTTGGAAGCCTACACAAAAAAAATATAAGTAGTTTCAAATATTGCTTTTTAATGGGCCACCTTTATTAACAGGCAGGAAACTTGTAACACACAAAATATTAATTACTATCATGGGAATTTGTATACCTTATAATTTTCTAATAGCAAATTGTTTTATTCACTACAGTGACTTGTGGATTGTTGACAATATTTTAGCAGGGACCTTATAAAACATTTTCATATGTTTTAAGAACTTATTATTTTACTTTGAGAATCATGCTTATTCATGCTATGAACTGATAAAGATATTTTTAAAATATTTTAATAAGAAATGACATATATTATGTTAATTCCAAATAACTGAATGTTATGAAAATTATATTGTATATTAAATTTACTCTGGCTAAAAATTATTATTATTAAATTGTGTAAAGTTGTATTAATGACAGCCTCCGTGACAGTTGATTGGACGCCGGCTGCGAAACGAAAGGCCGCGGGTTCGATCCCCGCACCGAAACAAATGTTTGTGTGAACCGAAAGTATTTGTTTCGGGTCTGGGTGTTTGTGACACCGAAAAGTCTCGTAGTTCCTGATACCCACGACACAAGACTCGATCTTAGTGTGGGATCAAAACAGTGTATGTGGCGGTTGGGTGTATTTATTTATTTAAGAAATATGGGGTGGTGTTGATACAAAGATCTTTTTATCCTTTGCGGTAATTTATTGGATGGCAAACACATAAATTTAATATCCAAAAGAGACTCTCTGCCATTTGTCAGGAACGTGTTTCGAGCTTCTTTGGACACATCATCCAATCACACAGAAATGAATTAGAGAAACTCATTATATTGGTGGCCAGAGGTAGAACACGAGCCAAATAGTCAGACATCGCAAACAAGGCGGTTGGTGGTCTATAGGCTATACCACCTGGTTCATGCCAGGAAGTGGTCCCACATGTGATGGCGATCGTCAGCAGTGAGGGAACGATAAGAAAGAGAGAGAAATATATTATAAGCTCTTGATAGCTTATTGCAAAGTGTGGCGAGCACAGCGTTGCCCTAAACTACGTGTATCGCTTTCCCAGGTCTATTTCGTCATTCAATGACAACATGATGTTCCGAAACTCCGTAATTGTTGTCTATCGTTTGATACTATGATGCGGGCGTGACAATTTATTATAGTGTTTTTGAGATACAAAGTAGTGCTAATCGTGAAGGTCATTTGAAACACCTGGCATATAGTCACGTTACTTAAATGTTGTTCAGGTGGTAATTTGCGAAATCGTACAAATGTAGTATGGTTGTTAAATTCGACTATCCGATGCTTGATGTCATAACGTAGGCCCAAGATGTAATTTATGTTGGTTATATGTATTGTTATTAGTTTTGTTTGATGTTTTTAAAAGGATAGTAAATATGGATAATCTATGGCAATATTCTCTTGTTAACCTACATCATAAAAATTGTATTCCCAGTAGATCTGTGTGTTTGTTCGCAAATATCTATTATAGTTTTATTTCGATATCGATTTTCATTCATCGATCTAGTTATTCTAAATGAAGCTCTTCAGGTATAATTAGGCAATAGCATTAGGGAATAAATGTTTTAGAAATATATTATTTAACAAAGTTATTAATTTCAAACGATAAGGTATCCCTTGCAATGGGAAGAAAAGTATATTATGCTGGGAAAATATAGAATATAGTAAACATTTTCGAATTAAAATTACGTAAAAAAATGCTTAAATGAATTACTTTTTCTCTTAATTTAATTTATGTTTGGTGCTAGGACGGGGTTGTATTTTAATTTTAAGGCAGACTAGGCTAGGCTGTACCTGCACACAGTAAGGGAATAATATCGACGAACGGGTAATGGCATTTGTATTTCTTTCGCCTATACTTTGGTAATACAGTCCTAAACGTATGTATTGGCGCGGAGTGCTTGATTTTTTTGTTGGGTTAAGTTGGGTTTCGCATCAGTAACAACTCGAGTCACAATATATTCGTGGGAAACGGCGACTGTGAACAGTCTTGGTATGTACGTTGCAGAAAAACGCGAGGATTATTGTGAAAAATATTTATTAAAATACCATAGACATAGAAATAAAATAGAAAAATATTAAAAAAAAACTTTTCACGAATGCCTTTTAAGTTAAAACAAAAATACAATAAATTTCAACGATAGGGACATTGAAAAGCAATGTGTTTTTAACACTTCTATAGTTCATTTTGAAATTGGACTTGCATCATAAATGTATTTGAGGGATTTTTTTGTATGTTCAAAACAAGAATTTATTGATGGTATTTTAAACAAAGACAAAGGGAATGAGGACGGGGTATTTAGTCAAGTAGTAGGAGACAAATTCCTAATTAATTATTAAAGTAATATTCATAGAAATAAATTCAAATAAGGTTTGGCACGCATTGATTAACTTAATTAAGTATTATATATAAATGGCGACATACATTTACCATATCAGATACATCTTAAATGTTTTAGGTAAAAATATATATACTGGCTAACATCTGGTTATTATTGCCTTTACTAATTTTATGGGTCAACGGAACATAATAAGTTACAAATTAAAAATAAAACGCTTATTAAGTAATTAATGATCGTGGTTGTGGTATTCGGTAAACATATGTATTGTTATTAACTTGTAAAATTAATTAAACATGCTGTATGTTAGTGTGTGAATTGATAAGAACGTATCTGTGGTGGTAAACCACACAGTCACAGCACCCATATTGCGTTGATAAACGGAGAAGTATAAATTTTTTGCTCTCGAGCCGTACGCAATCATTCCGGTGGGGGGGACCGACCGGTTCCATTAGTTGCATTGCGTTTTGAATTCGCGACGTGGCCTGTTCGTTTTGTTACACCTAAATAGTGGTACCCCGCCAAGTTGCCGATTATATTGGCTGTGGAACTCTTTGCGTTTGGTCTTATGTCAATCGTCACTGGCCGGTTGTAAAAAAAGAAAACATTTTTAGTCTGGCGGGAACGCTGTCACGTTGACACTTTTTGAATTTTCTGCATATTTTTATAGTTTTTCGTAATAAATTCGTGTTGTGTTATCGAAATGGCGTGCACAGTTTGTATGGATCCACAGAGCAAACCAGTAAAAATGGTAAGATTAATCATATTGTTTCGTTACGTAAAGGTATGATAATTAGTTTGAACTTGTTCTTGCGGAGCTTGTTATTATGGGCCCGAACACGAGGTATTCAAGGCAACACTGTTTCAATTTTATCCATTTTATTTGGTATAACTCTTAAAATGTGACATTAAAAGTGATCGATGAAAATATTGGAAACACCAGAAGGCCGTCGCGTACAAAGTAAATAAAAATTCTAATTAACATAATTTTCACGAAGTCCCAAAAGAGACCAGTAGATAACCGGCGAAATATGTACCTACAAACACGCGATATGGTTGTAAATTTCCATTTGCTTATAGTTTCGTATTATGTATTTGATAGCCTTATAAGCTTCTTTGTTTATTAATAACTGAACTTTATGAATATATTCACCTATTATAACATGACATAATTTAATCATAAATGGTTCTATTACTTTATTTTTGAGATAACCCATTAACATAGCTTCTTTGACAATAATAACAGACTGTATAATCAATGTTTGAGATGAGATATTAATACAGTGTTCATACACAGGTTTCAGGTTCACAATGCAATTATTTTTCCCTACGATAGGAAGTGTCGGAAGTCTAGTTCCTAGCGAAATATCGAACGTCCATCCACAAGGTGGACGGACGACCTGGTTAAGGTCGCAGGAAGTCGCTGGATGCAGGTCGCTTCCAACAGGTATATGTGGCAATCAATAGGGGAGACCTATGTGCATTAGTGGACTTCCTGTGGCTGAAGAGAGAGAGGATAGGAAGACATAATTCAACAATTTCAATCACCGCGAACGATCAACGAACAACGAGGCTATTGGTTTTATCACTTGTATATGTAACACAACAATTTTATTGCAATATTTTCTTTCGTCACGTAAATAAACAATGTCGTAATTTATCTCAATTTGAATACGATACACGATGCCCCTCGCGCTCGTGTTATTGTTGCTTTTCCACTTCATCGCATCTTATTTATCGATGTTTGTTTCGTTTGTTTTAGCAATATTTATCTCTGTTCGGATTAATTGAGCTGGTTGTGTCGTATTAATTACGTGTGTTTTTCATGTAAATGTTCATGCCGTAACGGGATTATAAATTCAATCTAAAGTATCTGCTATGCAAGAATTGTTGTATTGAAAGGTGTTATCAGTTATGGTTGTCTAGTTAGAATACATATACTTTTTTAAATTACGAATTCTTAGGATATCCATTCAAACTATATTATTTTCTTTGTATTAGATTTCACACCCTTACCTCCATGCGGATTTCAATCAAACAAAGCCCTATCAGTATAAGAAATCTTAACTTCTTAAACCAATTACCTCTCTTATTAAAGTACAAAAAAATAAGTTTTATTGTCAGGTAATAACAAAAGATGATATCATCTAATTATATCAGAATTGTACCTCCATACCCTGAAATATCGTCATTAATTACATTATAATTATTGTTATGTACAAACCATAAAATTAATAATTATACTCCATACAAAATATATTGATGAATATACTGTATTACGTCATCAAAGCCTGTAATTTACCACGCTGTGGTATTTAAATCGTAAATATTGTGAACATATCATGTATCGTCGATGTGTTACTTCAACCGCAAACAATTGAAATTAACCAATTTCGGTTAAAGGTTGCCTCGAAAAGGCCTTTGTCTTTTTTAATTTGTTTATTTCATAATTTTTATTTCGTATATGGTTACTGTGGTTTTATTTTATTTGTTTCAATAAGATATTCAAAGTATTAAAATGATGAGTGGCTGATTTTTTTATTATAGAGCATATAAAATACAGTAATGCAATTTTGTCGTCTGTCCACTTTATGGTCGGATGCGCAAACGTTGCTAATGCCAGAAAGTAACCTTAATTACGTATAGCACTTTGTATGCTGTACTACAACTCAAATTAGTCCAATACAATCGAGTGACGAATCTGTAATGTAATGTAAGATGAAAAAAAAATTGTATCACACAACGCACATGATTATTGACAAAACTGGCTGGATACTTTATATAAATTTATCACGTTATATTTAGTTTTAAAACTCAGCGATAGCACTTTAATACGTCGATATCCTTATATACCATCTTCTTGAAAGAATATTTGAGAACAGTCGTCGGAGCCATTCTCTAGATCTTAGTCTTCCTTGCGGTCGTAGACAACACTAAGTACATACTGTAGTACTATTACATAGATAGTTTATTCACACTCATTACTTTCCAAACAATTTTATGCCTTTCTACCGTCTCCGATACACTTAACCATTACACCAAGTTTCATTCCATCACATCAAAAAAATACTTTTTACAGCATTCAATTTCAAATTTTAAATTCAAATTCATCCTTGTAGAAAACATTAAACACACTCGAAAGATACTTGTCAGTACAGTCTGTGGTAGGAATTTTGACGGAACGTGCCATAACCATTAGATAGTTAGCTCTAGAACGGCTCAGTCGAGCAAGCTCGTGATAATCCTTTTAACACACTTATACGAGCCGAACATAACAATATTTTAAGTCAAGTTTATTCCAAATAAGTTCAATTTGTTATTCAGCCCGTTGACTTCTAACTTCGCTTGAATAGCTTATTTTAGGATACTAAACAATTAATTAATATTGTCATGCCGGTTCTGTGCATCTTGTGACCAAACGGGGTGAAAATAATATCGCAGTTGAAATCATAGTTATACTCGTATCTTGACTGTGTTACTTCGTGAATTGAGCCATAATTCTTTCATTAGTAAAGGTGTTTCTAGAATGATAACCGTAAAGTGTAAATCAAATATTGAACTTGACATGATTAACTGTAGGCAAGCGACAGTCAAACAACCACAAGACTGTACGTCTTTATGCATTGAAACATTAACTATGTCTAAGTAATTGGGGAATAAGGAGAAAATATAATTGGGGTCAAAAAAGGAGAGTTCCATAAAATTACAGAATGCGTGTACAGAGAACATAACATAAATGCATTAAATATGCCCGTAGTATGGACAGATAAACAAGACACAAAAGCCGTTTTTTTCCTTGTAATATATATTCCGACAATGATCCTACCTTAACAGCTTAATAACGTTTAATATTGTTTGTTTTGTAGAGAAAAGAACGCGACACCTTTGGAGAGCTTGAAGTGCCAGATGACAGGCTGTATGGAGCGCAGACCGTCAGGTCTGTTATGAACTTCCCCATTGGTGGCATTGAGGAACGTATGCCAGTAAGTACTTTATCTAATAAGTTTTATTTTTATCATAATTACTAAACGAAATGAACTAAACTATGTGTCTTCATCTTGTCAGCCTCCGTTGGTTGAAAGCTAGGCGCTAGTTGTTAAATAGAACGCGGGATCGATCCCCGCATCGAGACAAATGTATGGCTCACAAAAATTGTTTCGCGTCTGGGTATTGTGAAGCCGATAAGTTTCTTGGGGTTTCTAGCTCTCGCAACACCACACTTAAGTCTTAGTGGAAGGTCAAGAATACGCGTATGACTGTTTGGTGGTTTTATTTGTCTCCTCAGTAAATTAGTCTTTTGACATTCTCAGTATCTTTCTCAAACGTATCCGTCGTATATCTTACAAAAGGAAAAAAAAAACACTATTGCCGTTTGTTCCACGCCTGATCGACGCCATAATCTCACAATTACGTATTCTGTCGCGGTTGTTGTAATGAAACAATGGAAAGTGGAGAGCGGACAATGGCCGGGTTTATTCTACCAACGCGGTGTTTATTCATACTTGGACATCCATCCGTGTGAAGAAGTTTACATGCTACTGTGTTAGGCGTGTCTTTTGGGACCTTTGTCAGCCCTATAGGCTATATTGGATTTCGAGAAATTGTTCAAGGTTATGTAACTATTTTGTTACCGTATAAGTGTCAAGCCGTGGTGAGCTTAGGGCTCGATTTAAATTCTTCGTTAACTATTGATTTTCGATTACTAGATTTGCTTTGTTGGCTGAGTTAGACCCGAAGTGGAGACTTTACCGCAACATTAATATCTGTGCTATTTGGAATAACTTTCTTAGTTCAATGAAATTTAAAGAAATATTCTCTTATTTAGACTTGAAGGCTACGAAATAAATTAACTTCCATATTCTGTTTCCCTTATGTCATATCATGGTTTTTAAGCAAAGTTAAATGCTAGAGTGTCTTTGCTATATCCCTTATCCTAGTACACGTCCATTAGCGATAATAACTACTTTCTATTAGGTGGCTCCGCTCTTATGATGGTGACTCATCTACCTTCGTTAGCAATAACTAACTATAAATAATTACAAAAACAGAGAGATAATTAGGAGTAATTTCGAACTCTAAGTTATGGCAAGACACATATCATTATGTTTATTACAAGCTGGTCAGTCACGGCGATGTGAGTGATTACACGCCGGCGACCTTAACACACCTGCAGCTAGATTTACTTGAGAATTTCCAACTTGACTTACAAAGTAAAGTATCTACTAACGAACAGTTTGCTAAATGTAAAATAATTTGTCCGCTAAGACTTAAGGTGGAGCTAGTTATACGTTAGTTTTATAGGGAATTATTTTGTCAGCACAAACGAATTCTGCTTTCTCTATTTTTACATGACCCCCTGCTATGATAAGGCGATTGTTACGTCTCATATCTGTGTTCTTGTAAATCTGTTGTCATTTTCGTTGCCACATCGCAGAATTTCTTAGCTATCATAACGGACTCCGATGGGACAGAAAATTTGAAAGCAAGTTGCTCCACTAGTCGTTGAAAATTAATGTACACTATTAAACTATTTTTCCGATACTATTGCGTAATTGATTTCCTTTGATTATAAGATTACAATGCAATGGTTACAACTCATAATTGTGTAACTTCAGGGGCTGTTTATCTTTGATTTTGTAACATGTCTCTTGACAAAGAGTTTTAAGGAGAGAGTTTTAAGGTACAAGACCTACAGTTTGACATTCAAGTGACCTCAAGCGACCCTTACGGCTCATACAGCCGAGACCCAGTTACACAAGTTGTTTTGATCAATTGTCAATCCCTGCAATGATCAGGGATAACCATTTGGCATTCCGTTCACAATGTTGTATACAATTGAATTCTTTTTTTCATATCCTTAAAATCCTTTGTGGAATGAGGTTAGAGGAAATTATTGCGTGAGTTGACTTTTTTTTAGTTTTATTTCATGGCCGATAGTGTCTTCTGTATCTGTATCAGCCCATATACGTCCTACTGCACGGCACGGGTCATTTTTACCATTCATACGGCTGATTATTTCGCTACTTCATAAAATTATAAAACTAAACAGTATGCCGGATCACGTGTGCTCTCCTTCCTGATATCAAAGACACTTATGTATCAAACCGTAATATGAAAATGTAATAGCGTACATCTATTTCGAGAATTTAATCTATTTCAGTATCCAGTTATCGTCGCTTTTGGTATACTGAAGAAGGCCGCCGCCAAAGTGAACATTGAGTTTGGGCTCGACAAAAAACTAGGTAAGTTATTTCAGTAGTTAAATAAAAAGATCCAAAAATCTTGTATCATTTTTTGGCAATTTTATTTCAATCGGTACTGCTACTTGACCAAATTAGTTTTATATAATAATGCTTGTCAATTGATTCTTCAGAAAGCTTTTATGCCATAGAGATTTTTACAAGCTGTGGTGTATTAAATCCGCCAAATTAGTATATATAGGCCAGCAATGTCGACTGTTGTCTTAGACAACATTTCTTCATCGGTTGTAAGAGTCCCGTACAGCATTGGAATATAGGCCTGATATATTGATGTGCGTGAATGTGTCCACAGCGGACGCCATAATCCAGGCGTGCGATGACGTCATATCCGGCAAGCTGTACCGCGAGGGTCACTTCCCGCTGGTCATCTGGCAAACTGGATCCGGAACCCAGTCCAACATGAACGCCAATGAGGTATGGATGAAAGTTTATCAGAACTCTACTAAGTTTATCAGAAATACTTTATTTCTTTGACCTGATTCCATCCCACATTTCCTGAGTTTTACAGCAACATGTTTTACCGATATATATCCTTCTCCTTCATGGGTTTATAACAAGATTTTTTTAATAAGTGACTACAATTTACCTGATGCAAATAGAGAATTTAATAAGGGGAAATATCGGCGTTACAAACCTACGTTTTTACAGGCCTCTTTTTTTAAATCCATTTATTGGCAGTTATATATTATTTTTGGTATTAACTTACAGAAAAACGAATCAAACTGACCAATTCCGTCCTCAGGTGATCTCCAATCGCGCCATCCAGATCCTAGGAGGTACCCTGGGCAGCAAGACGCCCGTGCACCCCAACGACCACGTGAACAAGTCGCAGAGCTCCAACGACACCTACCCCACGGCCATGCACATCGCAGTGGCGATGGAGCTGAGGGACAGGCTCATGCCGGGACTCGTGGCGCTCAGGGATACGCTGCAGGTCAAGGTCAAGGAGTTTGAGAAGATCATCAAGATTGGCAGGTGAGGAAAAGATTTGAAATGTAATGTAAAGTCATTGGGGGGTACCTGAAGTTACCATCCATCATCATCCATCCATCAGCCAAAGGAAGTCCACTGCAGAACATAGGCCTCTCCCAATGATTTCCACAGTGACCTGTTGGAGGCAGCCTGCATCCAGCGACGTCCCGCGACCTTTACCAGGTCGTCTGACCAGCTAGTGGGTGGACGTCCCACGCTGCGCTTTCCGCTTCGTGGTCTCCATTCGAGAACTTTTTGGCCCCATCGGCCATCAGTTCTTCGTGCTATGTGTCCCGCCCATTGCCACTTCAACTTGCTAATCCGCTGGGCTATGTCGGTTACTTTAGTTCTCTTACGGATCTCCTCATTTCTGATTCGATCTCGTAGGGAAACACTGAGCATAGCCCTCTCCATAGTTCGTTGAGTGACTTTGAGTGAAGTTACCAACCGGTATGAAATTTGTAGAGTGTGTAATGTGAACAAGGTAATGTATTATGTTCAGAAATAGAAATGTAATATAAATTTCCAACAAATTTAAGTTTTATGGGCTTAGTGGTGGCTGTATTTGACATGCTTACTGTAGTTTTTATTTCGAGGATTAGACAGTGTTTTGTATCTGTATCAGCCCATATCAGCCCCACTGCAGGGCACGGGTCTCCTCTACAATCGAGAGTACTTTCAATCGTAGGATTGAGAGGGGTTAGGGCATATATTCCATAAAGCTGGCTTAGCGCGGGCTGGTGGACTTTACACGTAATTCATTTTTAATAAAAAGTTCAAAATGGCGGCCTTGATTACTTATGCAACAAAAAGATTCCGACGAATTGAGAACCACCTAATTTTTTGAAGTCTGTTAAAAAAGCTATAATAACTGTGTCTGGCAGGACGCACTTGATGGACGCGGTGCCGCTGACGCTGGGCCAGGAGTTCAGCGCGTACGTGGCGCAGCTGTCGTTCGGCATCGACCGCGTGTGCGCCGTGCTGCCGCGCCTGCACCTGCTGGCGCTGGGCGGCACGGCCGTGGGCACCGGACTCAACACGCGCGTCGGCTTCGCGGAGAAGTGCGCCGCGGAGATCGCCTCGCTCACCGGTGCGCACACACTACACGCACCACGAACACCATGCACACGCACACACGTACACGCACCACGCACATCATACACACACCACGCACATCATGCACACGTACACACGTTCACACACCACGCACAGCATACATACATACACACACCACCCACAGCATGCTCACACCACGCACATCATACACACATACACACACCACCCACAGCATGCACACACCACGCACATCATGCACACATACACACACCACGCACATCATGCACACGTAGACACACCACCCACAGCATGCTCACACCACGCACATCATACACACATACACACACCACCCACAGCATGCACACACCACGCACATCATGCACACATACATACACCACGCACATCATGCACACGTAGACACACCACCCACAGCATGCTCACACCACGCACATCATACACACATACACACACCACCCACAGCATGCACACACCACGCACATCATGCACACATACACACACCACGCACATCATGCACACGTAGACACACCACCCACAGCATGCTCACACCACGCACATCATACACACATACACACACCACCCACAGCATGCACACACCACGCACATCATGCACACATACACACACCACGCACATCATGCACACGTAGACACACCACCCACAGCATGCTCACACCACGCACATCATACACACATACACACACCACCCACAGCATGCACACACCACGCACATCATGCACACATACACACACCACGCACATCATGCACACGTAGACACACCACCCACAGCATGCTCACACCACGCACATCATACACACATACACACACCACCCACAGCATGCACACACCACGCACATCATGCACACATACACACACCACGCACATCATGCACACGTAGACACACCACCCACAGCATGCTCACACCACGCACATCATACACACATACACACACCACCCACAGCATGCACACACCACGCACATCATGCACACATACACACACCACGCACATCATGCACACGTAGACACACCACCCACAGCATGCTCACACCACGCACATCATGCACACATACACACACCACGCACATCATGCACACGTACACACACCACCCACATCATGCACACATAAAACATACCTCGGATCATGTATAAACTTCAGCAACACCGTTCAGCAGTCAGCACAAAACATAGAAACAATAAAAATACTACTGAATATACAAGCTTTCACAGAGTCATACTGAAGCAGCCTGCAACCAACAATCCCTAAGACATCACCAATGTATCGATAGACACATATGTATTTTCGGCAGTAATCATTTGTCTGGGGAAAATTATACTGATCAGAAATTGATTGTATATTATTACGATCCTCAGGCATTCCATTCGAGACAGCGCCCAACAAGTTCGAGGCGTTAGCGACCCATGACACGATGGTAGAAGTATCGGGCGCTCTGAACGTGATCGCCGTGTCTCTCATGAAGATCGCCAACGACATCCGCTTCCTCGCCTCTGGACCGCGCTGCGGACTCGGCGAACTATCCCTGCCGGAGAACGAACCCGGATCTTCAATCATGCCGGGTGGGTACACAACAAAGTATTTACAAATACTGCTAGTAATTGCAAAATAAAGATAATATACAGTTAACGTGAAATATTTTTTCTAATGCGAAGTGTTAGTGCACTTTGGATGCTAGCAAGGCTTTCCTATCCTTACATTTCAATTTCAAGGTGGGTTCATAATTTTTCAACTAGTATTTCTGCCAAAACAATATCCAATTATTGTAAGTATGGTCTGTTACACACTAGTATTCTAATTCCTTTTCTTGTAATACTTGGTGTTCATATTGCTATTGGTCTAAATTTATTATTCTGCCCGGCTTTATTCCATGCTAAACATGTAGTCGATGCAACAAAATGATTGTTAATCCCTGTTACTTAAATATAAATAATGATTTTCGATACATATTTGTAGTTGAAACAATAATAATATGTTGTATGCACTAGGCAAGGTGAACCCCACGCAGTGCGAGTCGCTGACGATGATAGCGGCGCAGGTGATGGGCAACCACGTGGCCTGCACCGTGGGCGGCAGCAACGGACACTTCGAGCTCAACGTCTTCAAACCCATGATGGTGGCCAACGTGCTGCGATCCATCCGACTCATCGGTGTGTATCATACACGAGTGGATAACGTGAACTACATCGCAACCGCTACCACAAACACAAAGAAACATAAATATATACAAAATTCACGCCTTTTTAGGGTAGGCAGTGGTACCACGACACCCAGATTTCGCCTTGTGTGTTCCATCCCGTGGTGTAATAGGGGGCGAGCCTATCGCAATATCAGGCACAAATTCCGATGAATAGAGAAGCGAGTGGGAAAATAATGGGACTATGCAGTCAATGAGGTCATTGACTGCATAGTTGATATAAATGTGGAAGCACAATAAAACAACCAGTCCAAGACATGCTAGTTTATTACTGACTTGACAAAAGACAATGTTGAAAAGCGCGCGCATCTGTTTCCCGCCTTTTTGCAGAGCATAGACAATATAAGATTCATACCAATAGTCCTTCTGTCTAGGTAGACAAAAGGATAAACAGGTCACAGGGTATTTGATGTACTATTGTTGCTATACCAGCATCAACATAAATTACCAGCGACCAATTAAAAACAGTGATTTATATTAATTAAATTTACGAAAGTTAATAAAACCGATGGCCATACCAAATGATCTAGCCTGATCTAAGAACGGGTGTCTCATAGCACACAGTTTCTATAAGAGTACAAATAAGGCAGCGAATTAATAAAAAACAATGTAATTAATGGTATTTGAATTGACAGGTGATGGATGCCAAGCGTTCAACAAGAACTGTGCAGTGGGCATCAAGGCCAACGAGGAACAGATTGCGAAGATCATGCGCGAGTCTCTCATGCTGGTCACCGCGCTCAACCCACACATTGGATACGATAAGGTAACACCATGTTTTATATCAGCTTATAGTGTGAATACATCATACACCACAGTGTCTTCTAGATAGTTATCTGGTGACCATTGGATCCGATGGTAATCCCATATTAATAGTGTAGTTAGAGTATGTGGTTCTGTAGTCATGTGGCTCGGTCAGATTTACACAATACGAAGAAAAATTGCAATACAAATAATCTTAAATGAAACACATCAAATAAAAATTTCATCACACATTTTTGCTTATTATTGATACACTGAAAGCAGCTGATAAGTTTAATTGTTTGTTTAAATGATAATGAAACCAGTGATGCATTTAGTATCTCGAGACTATGTTGATAACAACACATACATTGTACATCTATATGTTGTGACCGAGAGCCCCCACAATTTTCTTTCTAGTTCGTGTCTGAATTAAAATGACCTTGACTATGTAAATAGCCAAATTCGAATTATTCTTTTAGTGCCAAGATACCGTCGTGCGCGGCACACGTTGATTTTTTTTATATCTTTGTGATAATGGAGTACGATTTGATAATAGTAGGGAGCGGGTCCGTAGGATCTTCAGCTGGGTATTATGCCTCGAAGGCCGGCTCCAAAGTACTGATGATAGACAATGGAACACCACCCCATAAAAACGGCAGTCATCACGGTGCTACTAGAGTAACAAGATGCGCGTATGGTGAAGGAGACAAATACTTGCCAATGCTTCTTAGAGCCAGACAATTGTGGACTGAACTGAACCAGATTTCTGGTGAAGAAGTGATACACGCCTGCGGTGTCCTCAACATGGGACCACAACACTCGGAATTCATGACCAATGCTGAAACTTCTGCTCGGAAATTTAACTTGGACGTAGATATTTTATCACCACAAGAAGTTGAGGAAAGATGGCCTGGTATTTCAGCACCAGAGGACTATATTGCCCTCTTTGAACCAGAGGCGGGATTCCTGAGATCAGAAGTTGCTATTTCAGCCTTTGTTCGATTGTCCAAAGCAGCTGGTGCGACACACTTGTTCAACACCACAGTGACTTCAGTAGATCCCATTGAAAATGGCGTGGAAGTCACAACCAGTGCCGGTAAATTTAAATCTCGCAAAGTGTTAGTCTCAGCTGGCACCTGGGTCAAGAACTTACTGCCAGATCTCCCCATACAACCACTGAGGAAAATCTTCACGTGGCATCAAGCCGACGAACGGTATGAGAAAACACCAAGTTTTGTCATCGAGATGGGAGATTCTCATTTCTATGGATTCCCTAAAGACGCTTCCGGGTTTAAAGTTGGCAAGCATAATGGTGGTCAGAACATACATTCTCTTGAAGGCTATGTTCCTTTTGGTCAAGTGGATGAGGACAGGACAGAAGTATCTGAGTTTCTAGGAACATTTTTCCCCGGTGTTGGGGAGATTTTGCGTGGAGAAGCTTGCACATACGATATGAGTCCGGATGAAGATTTTATCATTCATACACTGGCTGATAATATTATGGTGGTCAGTGGTCTCAGCGGCCATGGGTTTAAGTTTGTATCAGTACTGGGTGAAATAGCTGCTATGTTCGCGCGTGGTGAGAAACCACCGTTTGATCTCTCACCGTTTAGACTGCAACGATTTAATTAGGTATAATAAATGACTATTTGGTTAAATGTTCCTCTGCTTGTTTTCATTTTATACTTCTAAAGAGTCATCACTGTTTTTCTGTATGGCGTAAAAGGTCTTCTATTTCGAAAGCTACACAACAATACGATGAGAGAATCAATTAGATATTATGTGTCTAAAGATTGAATATGTAAAAAAAATCAAATAATGAATGGAATTTTGAAGAAAATAATATTTTTTCAATATTTCACATAAATAACGTGTCTAATCAATTACTCTGAGAAGATAACTAAGTCTAGATTATTGTGATATCTGCAGCATGTATTGTGATTACAACAATCTCCAGATCCCTTTTAACTATTATTTATAAAAGTACTATTTACAGCACTACTCAAAATATGCAATATATTTAATATTTGTATTAAACAACAACATGCAATAAATTAACTTACGTAATACGTAACGCTATATTTAAATCCTCGAAAATCTTGTGCTTGAAACTAAAAATAAGATTAGATAAAAACACAAAAAATCATCATAAATAATGTCATAACAAAACCTCTGCTCTTTTCAGGCGGCCCAAATCGCCAAGACAGCGCACAAGGAGGGAGGCACCCTGAAGGACACTGCCATCAAACTAGGAATCCTCACCGCAGAGCAGTTCGACCAGTGGGTCAAACCCGAGGACATGCTGGGACCCAAGTAGACTACCACATCAACAGTTGCCACCGGGTAGTGATATTGGAAATGGTTACATGTGACTCACCTGTGTACTTATTTATTATTATGTAGTTTTTATGAGCCTTGTATGTACTAAGATATGTATAAAGACATATAGCATATTTATTGACAAGATATATTTTTTTATTTTATATCTTTCATGCCTTAGGAAGATGAAATGTTGAAACATACTAGTGTTGTCTCTAAATATGTCTAAATGTAAGACTCTCGACATTGTTTCTGGCCTTATGTCTCGCGCAATATATGGCTCGATACGAGAATAAATTTTATGAGACTGTGTCTCGACACAATGTCTTAAGATAAATGTACCTTAGTGAGTATGGGGCTTTTTTAATTTTGATATATTTTCTTTTTTTTTGCAATTTTTTTTCTATGGTAGTCATTTTGTACCAGTTTCCAATAAGACTTAGTGTGGTAGTGGTGTAAAGTATTATGATTGTTTTGTTGAATGTCCATAACTACCACATCTATGATTCTTTTAAAATCACTGCCTGGTAGACAACTTTGTCACAAAGTATTCAATGAAATTAATATTATGATGAAATTGTAACAACGTCGTTTTGTACATAATTATTTTTTTTGAATGTTTTATTTGTAGGGTATGTGGAGGACAATATAGTGGTTTTGTTAACCTTGTCAAAGTTTTAAAATGGCATAAAATGTACAAATAGTTTAGATAATCATTTATTTTCGCTTCAGAACTACTAGCATATATGAATGTTAATAATTCAATTTTCAGCGTTAATTATAATGGTAATGCATATGTTTCTTCATGAGAAACATACGGCTTACCATATCTAATATACATAATAGTTATAAATTATACAAATAAAAAAGACGAGTATATAAAGATCATTTCGGCAATCTTTATTTTGTTAGTAATTTAGGCATTGAGAAGTTCATGTATAAATTGCATTTAAAAGTCCTTTATCATGATTTATCAGGAAGGCATTGTCAACTGCAAATCCATATGGTATTTGACTGGAAAATAATATGTATTAAAGGATATTTCAGGTTTTTCAATGTGCTGTCTCTATGGTAGTGTTAAAATTTCTCGTCAATGCAAATGTCATGACGCCTCCACGTAAGTTTGTTGATACTATTGTCTTGTGTACAATTTACATTTTTGTGAAATATGTTATATGAATAAATTATTATTTGAGTATGTACATGGTTTTTATATAATTCCTACCCTCCCAAGTGTAATGGCAATGGGCATGTTCTTCTAAACTCATATAAAGAGGAATGATTTGATTGTTTGTTTGCTTTGAATAGGGTCTCAAACTACTGGACCGATTTGAAAATTCTTTCACTATTAGAATCTTACATTATCCCTGATGAACATAAGCGATATAATGTTAAAAAAAACTATTTGCACCTGGGCGGAGCCGGGCAGGCCGCTAGTTTAAAACAAATTCGTTTTTAGTGTGTTATTAAACTGAAAACTTTTACATTTTGGTCGTATTAGAAGCTAGAGCTATCTCATAAATGATATACTCATACATAAGTTTCATAAGAAATTGCTTTGAATGCTTTTTGAGATACAAGAAAATATCTAATTATTAAATGTGTGCAAGAAATTGCAAAGGTTGAAGGTAAATATATTAGAAAGTTATGAAATTATCTGTCGTCTGTGCATGCTGTAGGCGTCTACTTGTTAGGTTGCAGGAAGTCACTGGATGCAGGCCACATCCAACAGGTCAATGCGGAGATCCTTTGGGAAGGCCTATGTTCAGCAATGGACTTCCTGTGGCTGAAGAGGAAGAGAGAGAAATGGGATTATGGGATATAACAAATCAAAACTCATAATTCAACTACATTATATTCAGCATTGGCTTAGCTTTACAAAAATTGTTGGTAGATCTTTGGTAAAACATACATATCACATTATTTCAAATAATACTTCACTGGAATGTATTTGTTCATTAAATAGAGAGCTAAAATTAAACATAAGTACACTGTTCTTTACTCAGTACCAATCTATGTATATCAGTATCTTTTTACTCAAGGGCAAAAGCACCACAAGGTTTTGATCCATTATCACGAAAATGCAATACAAGACGCCCTTGAAATTATGCAATAACCAAGACATTAAAATAAAATGTAAACAAAAAATACCTTTGTTTCAAAATAAATCTTATTCAATGATGAAATTAAAATGTGGGTAAATATTTGTTTACGTGTTTTTTTTTTTTGCATTTTAGTTGTTGTGAAGATTTTCTGTCATTTTTTAGAGCCTACTTACATGTTTCATTTAACTTATTTATACTTTTGTCAAAAACATAGTCTTCAAGCATATCACTACAACAAAACTTAATATAGCTTGCAAGTGTTCTCACAAGCCAGCTAGATTTCCCCCAAACATACCTAAATCATACATTGGACTAGATTTATAATTCAGCATTAAATAGCATGACCTAACAAGGAAGGCATTATAAAAATTTGATTATGTATAAAACTGTATCCTTAAAATTACATAAACACATCTTTGATATTCTGGAATTGCTTAACGGCAAGATCAACTGGCAAGTCAAAGTTGTATGGAGTTAAACGGTCCAAACTCTGCAAGGCATCCTGAAAACCTGTGTTAACAATGTAACTTGTGGCCGAGTAATAAGAATCTATCAGTGAACGGCATTTTAGTATTATGTTCAGCCACAAAACAAGTTTATGGGCATTTAATGCAGCACAAACAAAAGCTTTAAAATGAGCATCATAGCTCCTTTTATACGGCGTGTGTGAGGCAAGTATGCTTCCAATTGCACTTAGTAGACTTTGCTTATTAGTTATTGCTGTGCCCCCTACAATATCCAAATTAAAACTTTGGCTCAACTTCCTAGCTGGGGTAGAATTAAAGTGATCTCCATCATTTAAATCATAGTATCTTAGAATCAGTTCCCAAACATGTAATGAACGTGAAGTGGATGATCTTCTGACAGGAAAGCAGCCAATTATGGGTACCAAGGAGCTTGATTCTGGGCCAGTCAGACCATGTTGTAGAAGGTCTCGTAAATTAACAGCTAGGTGGCGGCGAACTGCTGTTGTAAGAGGTGCATCATTAATGACAACTCCACCCTCTTCAGACTCACTATCATAACTGTCAACAATAGCCTGTGAGGATCTTTCTCTGGACACTAAGTGTAAGACTGCATCAATAGACATCTCCAACTTAGCTCTCAAGTTGCCCCAGTGAGTGACTATAGTTGAAGACTTTCTCTCAAATCTCCGATCTGTATTTGGAGAACAACCAAACTGAGACACAGTAAATATCTGTATAAGTGCAGATGCTCTTCTCATAAGGTTAATTGTCTCAGCTCTGAGTTCATCACTAGCTTTATTTTTCGCATGATTTTTCTCGAATACTTCTGATTTAACATTTTGGGTATCTTGTTTTGGTTTATTATTTTTCAAATCTTCATTTTTCATTAGCTTGATGAATGTCTGCATGTCTTCTATGTGTGCTTGGAGTTTACTGATGATTTCGTCTTTAGATAGTTGTTTATCGGCGTATTGGCGGACGGCACAGTTAATCTGATGTTTTAGTTCATCTGCAGTGAGAGGTTGGTGGCAGCCTTCTTCTAAGCTTTGGTCTATTTCATGTCGCAAGTGTTCTATGAGGGATCTATGTTTCACATCGCCGTGAGTACCAGGACTGGAAGCGAATCGCTCAAGTTCTTTTAACTGAGCCTTTAGTCTCTCGATAAAGTGTGCTTGCCTGGTTCGTTGTCGCTTAATCTTCCGTTCTAGTTCGGCGCATTCGCTACATGATGCCTCTCCGGAACTCCCTTGTGGCGCGGCCCTTGAATCAGGAACTCCGCGCGAAGTAAACTCTTCTAGGGCCTTTAACATAACATCTTTCTCCTCTGGTGGAGCTTTTAGAATTTGCCGGAGGCGAAACTCCACTTGTGCGAGATGTGATGTCAAAGAAAACACTGATGATGAAAGAATTTCCTGTTCTTCTTCCAATGCATGAATTCTGTCGCCTGTAACTTGTTCGGGGGCATTTTCGTCGCATGTTTCTTTAGGTGCACCTAAAGGCTCGCACCGAGGTTCTTGCCATATAGGTATATCGCTATCAAAATCGGCAAAATTGTCCATTTTTAAATCAAAACTATGTTAGCAGCAAACAAAACATTTTTGATCGATTTTCACAAAGCAAAAGCACCACATAAAGCTGCAGAATTACAGACGTCACTAAGAAAATGACATTTCGTTTGACGTCATAGCAGTTTTTTTTTATATTTGTTGCAAATTGAAATGTGCCAAAGGCTCGAAGTATATACAGCCGTCTGTAAATCATCTGCAAACTGGTCCCTATCATACAATAAAAAAAACTAAAACACGAATGTTAGGTATGGTAAGGTTACCATACCTAACATTAAGGGAAAAAATTAAAATCACGAAATTCATCCAGTGAACTTGTATTGATCTCAACCATCTCTCTATAATATTGCACATTATAGTACGAGATCCCGCTGCAGGATTGGTGCGCTCATCGACTTTTTGTTTAAAACCAATTTTTTATGTTTACTTATAATTAAGAGAATATATATTTACTAGGGTGCCTATCAAAATTTGGCCGCCATTATTTTTAATTAAATTATTTTTAATTGATTTTTGGGAAAAAATTTCGTTTATTTATTTTTTAAATAAAATAACGTCTACATTACGGTAATTAATATGAAGATTCTAAAAAATCACGGTTGCCGTTGCGCACCTGGCCGCACCTCTTTGCAGCCAGGTGTAAACAGGTATGATTTCGGTAAATTTATACGTTCATAACCTATTTTTATTCATTATATGTCAAATTGAAGCTAATTTTTTTCTATTAATTATTATATAAAGTTGCTTAATTAAATCTGGCCGCAAATAAGGGTTGCTGGCTGTTAAAGATAATAAATATTAACTTAAGTAAAAGAAAATTTTCTTGCGAAAGTATCATTTAAAATTTTTATTAGATTTTATTCAAGTATTTAATTGTCTCTTACATATTAATTAAACATTTAAGCAAATTAAAAAATTAAAAACTTTATCTTATAATTCTTATATTTCCGTAACTCTTATTTAAAAATCTGAATCATCGGAGCTTTCAGTTGTACTGTCATCGGAGCTATCACTTTCATCGCTACAAATATCAGAATCGTCGTTATCGGAAGCTTTGTTCGTGGATTCACATAGCACACTATTAACTTGCGTTGGAGTTGAGTCTCCCAGGAACCTTGTTGGTTTTAAAAAACCATCTAGTGCCAGCCAGCCATTATTTTCTGGGCTGAATTTGATGCAGTCTGGTTCAGTGGCATTTAACCACATCGAATTAATTAATTTTTAAATTTGTCATTTTGAAAAAAATTACAAATTTTTTTGGAGTATTTATTATAAGTCGTCTCTATTACTCCCCGGTGGTTGTGAACACTAACGTTCGACGCATGCGCAATGGCTTAAAAGCGTCGCACAGCCGACAATCGCTGTCCTCGTCTGCCAAATGATGTTACGCGCTAACTCTCTTTCACTCTACCTTAAATATTTATTATCTTTAACAGCCAGCAACCCTTATTTGCGGCCAGATTTAATTAAGCAACTTTATATGATAATTAATAGAAAAAAATTAGCTTCAATTTGACATATAATGAATAAAAATAGGTTATGAACGTATAAATTTACCGAAATCATACCTGTTTACACCTGGCTGCAAAGAGGTGCGGCCAGGTGCGCAACGGCAACCGTGATTTTTTAGAATCTTCATATTAATTACCGTAATGTAGACGTTATTTTATTTAAAAAATAAATAAACGAAAGTTTTTCCCAAAAATCAATTAAAAATAATTTAATTAAAAATAATGGCGGCCAAATTTTGATAGGCACCCTAGTAAATATATATTCTCTTAATTATAAATAAACATAAAAAATTGGTTTTAAACAAAAAGTCGATGAGCGCACCAATCCTGCAGCGGGATCTTAGACTATTAAGTTCAGTACACCGCCATCTAGTAATTTACGAACATATTGTAAACTTCTTAGTGCTTAGTCACCGTTAACTGAAGATGGCACTGTAGCTGCAAACACGCTACACGGGGCACGCACAAAAAAAACATTGATTATGCCCAACACTCGTACTTCATACGATAAAAAAAATATAGGTAGGTACCTATAAAGTATTTATATTATTAAACCAAATATAATAAATACCTATGTAATGCTTAAATAATTTACAAAACACACAACCTAAATCAATTTATATTTTTACTAATGTTATTTCGATGTTGGCCTGTAGGCTATATTTAGCAATGGATTATTAGACTGCTGATAGATAATACAGCTAAGTAGTTAACAAGCTAATATGTTTTTGTCGGCACAGTGAACATCATACGCCAGGAATGAAACCGGGTGTATTAGTACACCCCTTGTACTATTCACAAATTAACTGCCACAGTTCGCTGAGCTTCGTTTTGTCTAAAGAGGATCCTAGGTAATAGAAGACCGAAGGTGTTTCATCATGTTACGCCGGTAAGAATTTTATACCTATACATATTTAAAAAAATGTTATGGTTAATTAAATCCGATTGCCTGAACTAAGAAGAAATTTAGAACTTATCTACGCTATACATATTAGAAAACCTTATTGAAACGCTTAGCACTAACCTAAACCCTAATTTTATCTAATCTGTATTTACGGTACACAGTTTGATAGTCTCCTTTACCCAAATTCATCCCTCGCCGTCAACTTTGCGGTTATGCTATTAAATTCCTTGTGGTTGAGCATAAAATTGAACTGAAATTAGTTGGTAATTGGATAAAGCGGGTCTAACCACTGCACTGTCCAAGCCACGTATTCAACTAGACATTTAATTAATAGGTTACCGACGAAATAGGTCATTAGGAAAATTTACGTTCTGATGGTGGCGGTAGAAAAACTCTACGGTGGTATAGTTCTGATCAGAACCGCTGAAGCGGAAGGTAAGAGTTCAATTTCAAGCTTTATTACTTATGACTTTCTGTGCAAGTGCACCTATACTTTATTTTTGCTAAATGAAACATCGTGATGAATTCTTTATAATTCAATTCAATCCATTAGCCAAAGGAAGTCCACTGCTGAACATAGGCCTCTCCTAATGATTTCCACATTGACCTGTTGGAGGCAGCCTGCATCCAGCGACGTCCGACGACGACGATGAATTCTTTACATTAATAAATCCTCCACTAGGATGACGTATGTAGCTGTGCGAAGATCACCAATCAGACGCTGTATTGAAAATAACTCTATTATCTAAAAGTAAACGTGAAGCAGGTACTTAAATACTGATATCCACCGCTCAACATGTAGAATAATATCATAACATACATATATATATATATATATATATATATACAGCCAAAAACAAAGCCAGGTGGTAGTATTAGTGACTTCAGATACAATGCAACTAAAAATTTCCCAAAAAAGCGTATTTTTTTGTCTCGTGTTTGGATGGTAAATCCCTAGTTTTTGCTAAAATTATAGTTTAAACACTTGTGTCTTTAAAAATAATGTGTACATTATTATTTTGGGAAAACGATGTATTAACGACCCAAATACGATGATAAGTAATAATTAGAAACAAAAACATTGTCGCTTTGTTTGCGACATTTTTAGTTGCATTGTGTCTAAAGTTACTAAAACTACCACCTGGCTTCGTTTTCGGTAGCAGTCTTGATATTCCCTGTATATCAACTTTCGATGCCACTGTTTCGTCGAAAATCGTCGAGTTATGACGAAATTGCTGTCGTAGTTAGTTTTTTGATGATACTTTCTTCTCTTATTTTGAGAGGCTCAGGCTAAAACTTTAAAAGATGTTTGTGGGCGGCGGAAATCACTTATTATCAGGTGAGCTTTTAACTAATTTGCTAATCTCGGTCATAAAGTAATATTACAACTCCGTATTTTTTATTATAGTTAAAATAGAAAGAGAAATGTAAATAAAGCTATTTTAAAAGTTAATGTTGGATTTACAAACAGCGTAACTAGAATTCGCGACTTCTGTCCACGGGGAATAACTTTATAAGGAAAAGTTTCTTCATTGAAGGAAATACAGATATTTCCCACAAGATTTACGTGATGCTACTTCATTTCAGAAAACTTAAATTGATGCATGCTGGAAACTTTATATCAAATATTTTGTTAAGATTCCGTAGTGTAAAATGTTACAAGAACTACAACTAAAAATATGCAACAATCCCATTAGAATACGAGTAATTCCTCAGTGTAGTTATGTAATAGATTTTTTGTTCTTTTGGAAATTAGTCAAATATTTACAAACCAACATTCAAGATAATATACCTACCTATTACAATTCTTATCACGTGAAAACAATAATTAATTAAAAACCTTTAGCAAACATTTTATTGTATGGAATGCGGCAGTATATATGACAGTAACAGATAAAATTTATTATAATAAAATAAAAGCAAAAGTAAATTTCCTCTAATTGCGTTTATAATAGTGTGAATTTGGGGTTGAAATTTTTCAATTAGGTTCTGTCCAATAAATAATCTGCAGCTCTGAACCGTATACAATAGAGACGCATTTCAATACAGAAAATTATTTTTATCTGTTGATTCATGTAAATAAATTAATTGATCAGTAGTTATCAAACTATCGATAGATGTTTAATAAACTGACGTAGATCCGATTTAACGACTCAAATTAAATCAAAATCAAGTTTAGCTAGAAGCAAAGATATTTATTTTACAATAAATAAATAATGTAGACAAAAATGAAAATGTTGTTTTTTTTTAATAATCTCATCAGCGTTGGGAAAAAATGTAAAACTAAACAAAAGCCTCAATTCATTCTGCTTCTTCTATATCATAATTATTTTTGTCTAAAAATATAAACTTATAAACCAAGCCAGCGAACAGGCCACCACAAATCGGCCCTACCCAGTAAACCCAATGATATCCCCATTGATTCATCACCACTGCTGGACCAAGACTTCTCACTGGGTTTAAGGACCCTGTATACGGAAGACATGCACATTGACATCCAGTAATGCTTAATCCAACAGCTAAAGGGGTTGATCCCAAGCCTCTCGCGCCTCTTCGAAGGTCTACAACGCTGATATAAACAGCAACTAGTAGGAAAGTCATCAGGAATTCTAAGGCGAAGACCTGGTCTGCTCTAAGTTTCTGATGAGGCATGGTCACGCCAAGGAAATCTCGCGTTTCGGAGGTAGTGACTGCGTATGATACTGCTGAACCTGAAATAAACGTATGGTTAAGTAGGTAATTCGTGCATGGCTTTGATATTTTTATTAATGGTTTCTTGGGTTTACGCGAATGTTACACATTGAAATAAAACGAATTGTTACGGATTTTATCGCGCATTTTATTTTTTAATTTCTTCACGTTTCGATCACTTTACTTACTTTCGAAATTAAAAATTAAATCAAATTCACGATGAAATTCGTAAGAATTCGTTTTATTTCAACATCTTGATTATTTATAAAGGTAATGCAATCTATAGAAGAAAACAAACTTCTTTTTATTTACAATTCCGTCACATATTGTTAAGAACGGTAATTAATGTGTTTTTTAACGATTTCTTTGAAACTTAGTACCATAACTCTTCTATACAATTAATTAAACACGTAATTCATCAAATAAAAACAATTGCTCAGAGGCAAAGCCAGGCGCATCAGTCATTGAAGTAGCAATACCTGCTATAGCTCCCAAAATCTGAACCACAACGTAACAAACACCTTTAAGAAGCTTGATATGTCCACACACTAATGCACCAACGGTTATTGCCGGGTTTATATGGCCACCAGAGACAAAGCCAATAACTTGAACTATAGTGGCGACCAATAAACCATTTGCCAACGCAGTTGCTACAGTGCCAGCTCCTAAAGTCGTTTCTGATAACAACACCAGAGCTAAATACAGAAATGTTCCTAAGAATTCAGCGAATAATTGTTTGAATAGTATTTTAAAATTTCTCATTTCGTCCACTCCAATAAATGATTTCAGTTGCTTGACAGGCATCGTTGACTGTTGAGCTAAGTCAATATTGGTTGTGGACATTGTTAAATCTACTTTAATCTGGATGGTCCGGCTTTATTTATGAATTTTATCCTAAAATAAATGTTAGGTGTTATTCGTTATGTTACTCGTTAATTAGTTTTGTTTAATAAAATTGCCGTAAGAACAAATAATTCTTATTTTAATGGTTTTTATATTTCAACGAAACTCTTTTAAGGCTATCTTAAAATTGTTTTTTTTTAATGATAATAAATACATCAAACAGCACGTATAATCCTTAACCCACACAATTTGCCAAGTTTAAAGTCATGACTATCAAAAATTACGAGAGACTTTTTGGTTTTGCAATACCCAGACCCAATACCGGTTTTGGTGCGAAGATCGATTCTGCGGCATAAATTCAAATGTCTGCCAAAACTTTGTTATCTAGCATAAATATCCCATGTCTATTCATGCGTTATTCATATTGATAAGTCACAGACGCGTCGGCGAATATAGTTTTTTACTTTTTTTTTGACAAAGGTTCGTTTGTAATAAAAAGCTAGGAGCATGTGCCATGGGAGTTGAAAAATCTAGATTAAGATAGGCTTCATCGTAGAATATTTTATTATTAGAAATATATTTTTATAGGAAAGTTTTCACCGAACATATTATTTTTATTTTATGTGCTGAAGTTATCGATATAGCACCCTGGATTAGCAAGCTGAAGTGGGTGGGCTGGTCACATCTGTTGCGGAACCGATATCCGCTGGGGTAAACGTGTTCTTGAGTGGAGCCCGCGTTATGGCAAGCGTAGTGCAGGACGCCCTCCAGTCAGATGGAGTGAAGATTTGCGAAAGGTCGCTGGCTGATGCATGCAGCGTGAAATGGCGCAATTTGGAAGAGGCATAGGTCCAGCAGTGGGCAATAAAAAGCTGATAATGATGATGAAGTTCTGTATGAGTTAAAACGTTTTATTGATGTTTTAATTACCATCTATCATCATCATAATTACGCTGGTTAGTTTGAACCTATCTGAAAACTGAATTCGTTAAGTTTTTTTTAATGCAATGAATGGTGAGACGGGCATTCCATTCGCCTGATGGTAAGCGATACAACCGCTCATGGACTGTAGTAAAACCATACAACACCATGAATTACAAAGCAATGCTTGGCATTCCACTGCGCTTACCATCCAGAGACATAAAATGTTAAGTATTATTATGTCCAGCAGTTACTTCGGTTATAATGTCCTTTAAACTGAAACACAACAGTGCATTTATACTGCTGTTTAGCGGAAGAAATAGACATTGCGGTGGTACCCATCCAGGCGGCTTCTCACATATGAGAGACCTACCACTAGTAAATGAATTTTACTTATATTTCTATCCAACTATGGTGAGTATTCCACCATAGTGAACGGTGTTCGCCAACCGAGCTGATACGAATATCTTTGCCTAAATAAACAATTTCAGTACACTCAAATGTAATGAGAATCTGTATATGATGAAATTCATTCATAAATTCTTAAATACGTACACAGACAGATAGAACTTGGATATATAAAATATTCCTTTGTTATACCGAGTGCGAAATTTTTCATCGGCAAAAGTAAATATTTGCGCGCAAAAAAATAACGTTTGAAAATAAATCGAGTCGATGTTTGAATGAAATTGTCTGTTGGAAATAACACCAGAGTTTGTTAACATGGAACACGAAACGTAGCATTTATAATTATTTTTTCTAGTGGAAATTTTATTTTTAAATATTACGAACATAAAGGTATCCAACAGTCAAACATATAGCCCTGACCCGACAGTAAAATGCAATGCCTCAAAGTGGTGGAACCACGCTGTTGTCAGCCATGACTCAGTATGAACGAGCAAGGTCGTTAGTGGTGGTCCCACTGTCTCACAGGAAATCGACGTGAACCGACTGATTTGCTTTCGCGTTTCGTTCGGTGAGTGAGCCTGCCGGATGCCTAATACCCCTTTCCTGTTCTTTTTCCTTCCCGCTCCCCTCCCAATCTGATAGGTCTGCAACATATCCATGATCCAAGCGTTGTGGATGTTCATGGGCGGCAGTGCTCACTTACCATCAGGTGACCTGCTTGCTCGTTTGCCGTACCTATGCTATAAAAAATGTCTTATACAATGGTTTTCAGGAATTATGACAAACTTCTGGCCTCATAACAACCAGACCGAAATATATGCATACAAACACGGGTATCGAACGCGCGGCATCTCGAATCACAGCCGGCTCGTCAACTAACGACTGTCTTATAAAAATATTTGTTTTCGAATATTTTTATTCACAATCTGAGGGTAGTTTGTTGTTACTTGCTTATTCACTGAATTCATACTTTAGTCTCGTGTTACCTTCTGAAAGCGTAGCGCGTTGCTTCGCTGGATTTCCTGCCGACTCGAGTTTAGTGAACAATACTATGTAATTTATTAATCAATATTGCATATCTTTCTGTTTTAAACGAATAAATCCTAAGTTAAATTGTGTTGTAGACAAGTGCAAGTGATGTGTGGTTCTCCAATTTGTACTATTGTTCTCGTCGACGCCGACTATTCAACTTCATCTCGACTCAGGTAAGTTTTAGACTATAAATAATTTTAATAATAATTCTAATGTGTGTTGTCTCGTTTTGGTTTAATTCTGTGTATATTCGGATACAATCGGGCCGGCATTATAATGTTAACCGGCAACAAACAGCCTTCCTGTGTCGGTAGATATTATACATGAACTGACTACCCTACACTTTCAAGCGAATTTTAGGTACTTTGTCGTGCCCTTTTGAAAAAAGATTTTAATTTATTTGTTATATTAATCTTTTTGTGCCCATTTGGATTCGTAGATTACATACTCTATACAGATTTCATACAAATAGAAATATAAGGGAATTAAATGTTGTGATATAGATATCACGGTTCGATAAATATAAGCAAAAAATATCTACAAAACAATCGGGGTTTTCGCACCTGTTTGCTTCCCGTCCATTAAGCAATCATGCCGGTTACCTCGCCCTGTTTCTATACAATATATTGATATAAAAAACGATTACATGCCCACGTAAAAACACACGAAATGTAGGTAAAGCTCAACGTGGGAATCAAACCCATGGCCTCACTTTTCACAGTTCATACACATTTATAGTTATACACGAATAAGTTTATTAAAGCCTCTGTGGCGCAGTTGTACTACGGTATGATTGTAAAGCTGGAGTCACGGGTTCGAACCCCTGGTCGGGCAAAAGTGATCTTGGATTTTTCTATTCATTGTCAGCCCGGAGTTAGGAATTTGTGCCTGATATGGCAATAGGCTCGTCCCCTATCACATCATGGGACGGAAAATACAAGGCGAAACGTGGGTGTCTTGTTAGCACCTCTGCCTACCCGTTCTGGGAAAAAGCGCGTGAGCTTATGTTATGTTAAGTTTATTAAAGCTTCTCGTAATATTGGTGGTTTGTGCCCAACAGTGGGACATTTATAGATTGGTATAGATATGTTTTCCCATAATGTTCTATTGAGGAATGTTATTAAATAATATTGGAATATAAGGTGGATTCGAGTGAAGCTTTTGGATATGTTTTTATGGGTTTAGTGTTTGTTTAGGACGAGTGAAGGACTGAAGGTACACTTCCCTCACGTTGTCTTTGATAAGTGTTTCGCTGAGGGCACTCTTCTGTCCCTTATTTGGCGGCATATGCCATATGTCTGTCAGACAATTAAAGTGTACCTGTTCTGGAATATATTATACGTATAATAATATTTGAGGTTTGAAGCTGTTGAGGCAGAGCTCTTGGGTGATGTGTCCACTTTATTAAAATCAACGTAACTATATGACCATTTTTTAAAGTGAATCAAATTAAATCAAAATCAGCGGATTAGCAAGTTGAAGTGGCAATCGGCAGGGCACATAGCCCGGAGAACCGATGGCCGATGGGGCCAAAAAGTACTCGAATGGAGGCCACGTAGCAGAAAGCGCAGCGTAGGACGTCCGCCCACAAGGTGATCAAACGACCTAGTAAAGGTCGCGGGACGTCGCTGGATGCAGGCTGCCTTCAACAGGTCACTGTGGAAGTCATTGGAGGAGGCCTATGTTCAGCAGTGGACTTCCTTTGGCTGATGGATGGATGGATGGTAATCAAATCAAATCATTTATTTGAAGCTATTTGTATCAACTCCCTATTTTCGTAGATAAAGTACCTACTACATACATACATACATAACCACACGCCTCCCTCCCAGAAGGGGTAGGCAGAGGTGCCACCAGAACACCCACGACGTTTCGCCTTGTATATTCCGTCCCACGATGTGATAGGGGGCGAGCCTATCGCCATATGGGGCACAAATTCCTGACTCCGGGCTAATAATGAATAGAAAAATCCAATATCACTTTGCCCGACCCGGGATTCGAACCCGAGACCTCAGCTTTGCAATCATACCGTAGTACCACTACGCCACCGAGGCAGTCTACCTACTAACCTCAATTAATTAATTGCTGAAATATTAGAGAGTTTATCGTGTATTGTTGGATATAATCGTCGGGTCCCGACGCTTTTAGCGATGAAACCACAGTGATTGAAGCATAATAAACTAATAATCTAGGTAATTTGTTACCTTATTTTATGATTTTTAAATTTTACTATTTTCGGTCTCTAACGATCCCATTTAAAACTATTCAATTCCTCTAAGAGAGCAATGAATAAAATTAAAACAACAAAATTATTCGTTATATATTTATTCTTAATAACGTGTGTCAGGTCTGGCTGTTCCCGTTTTCTTTCCCCGCTGAATCCTCGTAACCCTTTACGAGGTTCTCTAATATAAATCTTATTGTTAGTTTGTATATGTTTTCTATATTTGGTGTATATCGGTCCCCTAGTGTTGTTTTAGCTGCTTCTAGAAACGGTTGCTCGATTTTCTGTAACAAAAACAACATCATATTATAGTCATACAGACAATTTTAATTTTAGGTCTGTATGAATAGCGACACAAGATCAAAATTTATTGTGGGCGTTAGAAACTTGGTACCTATCCTCTTTTTCCGTAAATTATATAGAATATTCCGTATATAGAAATTTGACATTCACATTTGTAATTCAAGATTATTACGAACTGCTGGGATATACCATTTTGTAATAAGTGAAAACTGTAGCCTTGGTCAGTGATTTTAAAGACGGGCTAAATGTTTCATTAATAAAATTAACATCAGTTATTTTGTGTTTGTTGGCGGTAGGATTTTGATGTTCGGCTGCATAGACATTAACCAACACAGTGATTTGTGGAAGATTTGTGTTCAAACATTTTATTACAAGAGTTCAAAGCTCACAACCATAAACACCACTACACCATATTGTATCAGCCCATATACGACCCACTGCAGGGCACGGGCCTCCTCTACAATCGAGAGTACGATTGAGAGTGGTTAGGCCATAAAATTCACCACGCTGGCCTAGGGCGGGTTCGCGGACTTACATACCGTAGAAATTCTTTAAAATCGCTACGGTATGCAGGTTTCCTCATGATGTTTTCCTTCACCGTTAAAGTGCGTGGTGATTGACTATCAATACACACATAACTCCAAAAAGTCAGAGGTGTGTCCTGGGATTTTAACCCGCAACCACCGTGAACATGTAGGCAGCCGAGTCTGGTCCGTTACCAACAGGCCACTACACCATAAAAAAGTCAAAACAATTACCCAAAAATTCTCAGCCTTGAACCCCGGGACCTGGTGATGCGTGGCGCCCACGTGCCGTATATACGCGAAGAAGCTGTCGATGTCGCCCAGCCCCTTGATGCCCTCGTCCAGGGTGTGCATGACCTTTGTGGCGTGTTCCGCTAACTCCTCTGACTGAGCCTGGTCCTCCATCGTGCGGAGCTCGCTGAATTTGTCGAACAAGTGTAACAGCTCTTCATTCTCTTCGAATAATCTGGAAATTGAAATTTGATTAATAAAGTCTGAAATAGTTTGTGGATAGGTTGTAGTGTTTTATGAAGTATAGCTGGATGAATTTGAATGTTTTTCGAAGGTATTTTGGGTGATCAACACTAACAACACACAATGTGAACAAAATGAAATGATCTAAATGAGTTAGGAATATTGTAAGCTTTAGTATAACATGGCACCTACTTATTTTGCATTTAAAGGACACAGAATTAAAAGAAACAAGTTGGTATCACGTTGGTGGTCATTTCTTTTAATTTTGCCATACAAATGCAATAAGAAATATGGTTAAGAGTCGCATCTTTGACATAGTATGAGTGTCTATTTAAGTACGTTTTGAATTGGATAGTTTTATTCGAAAACTAGTTACAATACCAGTTACAACGACCTTCATAATTGAGAAACTGGATGTTCATTATGCATACTATGTGGCGCTGCCAGCACAAGTGCCTGGCAAACACGGAATCCGCCGTGAGTGTGTCCAAGCTTTATACGATACCCACTGGCAAATACTGCCAGTGGTTGGGATAACAATCTTGTGAATATATCTAAACAGAATCATCTACATTCGTATACTTAAATAGTTGTATGCACACATAATATGTAGTTTGATAGGAAAATAGTAACCACAGAACTAGTAAATATAAAATACGATATTTATAATAGACTAATGCGCCATTTACACGGGGATAGTTTTTTTTCTTTTACACTGGCACGGCATAATGACTGCACTGCACCTGATGGTAAGCGCAAATGCCGTCAAATGGCATCAGACGGCGGTCCCATGCCATTCGATACAATTATGCCGGCCTGTTGAGATGCTTCTTCACACTACGGCGGAAGGACCCAGGATTATAGGAAGGAGGGAACCCGTGTGACAGCAACTAATTCCACAACTTGATGGTGCGGCACAAAAAAGAATTTGCGAACTTTTTGGTTCGCGCCGAGATGGTTTGGACCATCAATCAAGCTATGGCTTCGCAAGCCAGCACGCGTGGTTCTGTTTAATTATGAATGGCGCATGACGCTATCAGCACAAACGCCTGGTAAACGTGGAATAGGCTGTATCCAAGCCTGGGTATCCTATACGATACCCACTGGCAAATACTGCCAGTAGTTGAGGCAACAATCTTGCAAATAATTATGAGAAATGAACAACCTATATCCGTATATGATAGCGATCGCAATCGCATTCGATTGAACACTAGACCCACGCAAATGTGTAGTCGGATTCAGCGTGTGTATCCACATATAATTAGGTCGTTATAAATATGTCGGTCGGCGAGAAATAATGGTCTGTTAATACTCTGTCTGAAATGCATTGGATTTTATATCTGCTGGGTTGTGTTCAGTTTATCGTGCTGCAATAAAAAAGGCCCATAATAAAAAAAATACAGTTGAATTGGGAACCTCCTCCTTTTTTTGAAGTCGGTTAATAATAAGCCAAATCTTTCTATGACATTCAATAAAATCAAATATCAGTTTTATTGAAGTAGGTGCTGTAAAGTTGCATTTTAGTACTGAACATTTTAATCGTTGTTTATATGTATATTGGAGCCATAATATTAAATACTCTTTCAAAATTAAGGTAACGATTGGGTTGGCTTGTTTTAAAAAGAAATGGATTTCAAATGGCGAGACGAGCATGCCATTCGCCTGATGGTAAGCGATACGACCGCTCATGGACAGTAGCAAAACCAAACAACACCATGAATTACAAAGCAGTGCTTGACAGTCAACTGCACTCAGCGTCCTGAGACATATTAAAGTGTTAAGTCTCATTATGTCCAGTAGTTACTCTGGCTATAATGTCCTTCAAACTGAAACACAACAATGCGTTTACACCGCTATTTGGCGGAAGATATAGACATTGCGGTGGATAATTGAACGAGGAATTTAAAAATGTAAAACATTGGTCTTTTGATTGACGTGTTGGCGTGTGGTTGGTTTGATCGTGAAACGTAGTATAAATTGATGTAAAACAACTGGAGAATATTATAATTTATTTGTAAGAGACGGAGTTTCATTCTTAGCCAGAGAAAACTCTTTCTAGAAGTATAATTATCCAGGTACAAAGAGAGAAGACGGTATGAAAAACTGAAGGCCATTCTTATAGTACCTACCTACAATCCAATTTTTAAATTAATGGATTTAATTAAGTCAACATCTTGCATCATCATGCTTGGCACAGTGACAAGACTGAGTCTATCAAAAAATAACTAGAAATTACTATAAAATGACTATAAAAATATCGAATGAAACCGCCATACTACTGAACCCACGTAAGTCTATAAAAAACAGAAAAATAGTAAATACCATCAATTTTCTTTTCAATTAAATCTGGAACGATATACCGATTGAACCTCGTAAATAAATAGAGAGGTTCAGGAAATTACTGTAAATAAATGAGCTTGCTGGCTTTGTGCGGGAATAAAAGATCAACCCGGAGGAGGGAACCCGCACGACTAACAAGATTAGTTCCAGGGATAACATAAAGAAACTCCCGCGCTCGCCATTCATTGACGAATCCCTTATTGGGGGTGTGGACGGTTAAATGTTTCTAATTATGGTTGGACACACATAAACACCAAACCTTTTTTCCAGAACGGGTAGACAGAGGTGCAACCAGTACACCCACGTTTCGCCTTATGTGTTCCGTCCCATGATAGGAGGCGAGCCTATCGCTATATCGAGCACAAATTCCAGTCTCCGGGCTGATAATGAATAGAAAAATCCGATATCACTTCGCCTGACCCGGGATTCGAACCTAAGAGCTTTGTAATCATACCATAGTACAACTACGCCACCGAGGCAGTCGAATTATGGTTCAAAGAAATACAGTTTAATGTATTTTGTGGGTTATATTTTGAATTAAAGAAACGTACAATTTGATAGTACGCGTATTGATAATTTAGAAGTTCAAAATGGCCACTACAGTCTTATAATTAGTTTTTCATTGATAACCCACCTCTAGATACTAAACATAAAATGGTGCTATTTTTATGTATTCGCCTGTTAAGTATTTATATTTCATATTTTCATAACAAGGCCAGTATTTTCAATTATAAATATTGTTCCATTTGGACATATAACTCCTAATCAGAACCACTTCTACACTCAATTTATTAGCGACGACCTCAATTACTTAGGTATATTCCATGAATAACCTCTATAAGTAATAAATAATCATTAAACCTATAAAAATATCTCCTACAACGTAATATTCTAAGTAGATGATAATAAGATTACAGGAACAGTGAATTTATCGTCCTTAATCCAATAAAGCGACTTTCCCTACGGTTTTATTTGCAAGAGCATCTTCGGGCGATCGTAAAATATCACAATTTGAATCAAGTTTTTACTGTCTTGTTACTTAATGGTCGATATTAAAATGGTAATGATTCTAGAGACATTGTGTATCAGCGAGTAGCAATTGCCAACGACAATAGTTTTAATGTAAACGACAATAACAATTAGGCTGGCGGGCCAATGTTCCTTCTTTCTTTAGCTTGTGGGATAATATTGTGGGCTGTCGTCGAATGACAAGAAATAATAAATAATAACTAAAAATCTTAATTTGCCTTTATTACATTTTAACTATTAATTTGGACACCGATGTTCAACGACAATCATTCAACACTCATTTTGTTCAATCTAAATTTAAGTGTTATGCTTTGTGTCTATATCCAATGCATACATACATACATAAACACACGCCTTTTTCCCAGAAGGGGTAGGCAGAGGTGCGACCAGGCCACCCACGTTTCGCCTTGTATATTCCGTCCCACAATGTGATAGGGGGCGAGCCTATCGCCATATCGGGCACAAATTCCTGACACCGGGCTGATAATGAATAGAAAAATCCAATATCACTTTGCCCGGCCCGAGATTCGAACCCGTGACCTCAGCTTTGCAATCATTCTGTAATACCACTACGTCACCGAGGCAGTATATTCAATGATTTCGTGCAAATAAAGATTTTTATTATTACAAGTATAATATTATTTATATTGACATTTTTCTGAAAGTGCGGTGACACCCACACTAAGCATTGCCTTTTTTTATGATCAAGACAACACATTATTATGAATAATTAAAACATTGGCTAAATTAGAATTATAGAAAGTGAAAATTATAATTAAAGATGAATATTTAAACTTAATAATAATTTGTGTGTTGCAAATTGTTTCTCTTCTTGGACAGTGGACGGCACTGCACTTAGGTACTTTTAGGGCAAATGCAATAATTTTGCCGAGCCACGTTAAAAAGATCTGTTATATTTTAAATCTCATTTTTGACACCTTAGTCACTCTATAATGATTGTGACTACAATACCCGCACACGCGTGTGGATATTTTCGGCAGAAATATTGATACTTTTGACAAATATTTACGTCTATAACGTCTACAGCAAACAATCTCGTACCATGTTATGACTGGGCATTGTGATCGTCACCGGGGTCATTGGTCAGCGCGTCACGTATGCCCACTGCCCACGTATGGGCAGACAATCGTCGGAACACCATTGTGATCGCGTTTGGCCGTGTGACATCATTGGATTTCGTTCCAGTTGCTCATCGTTACGTGGCCTAACTATTCGGTGTAGGTACTCGTAGTTATTTTTAATTTATCCTTGTTTATTATAAATATGTCATTAGTATCAAGGCGGCACGTATGGTCTGGTAATTTGGTGTCTCTGGGTTCAATTCTCAAGCCAAAAACTTAATTTATATTTTTATTAACTTTACTATATGAAAGTACGAAGCATAGCGACAATTTTACTTTTAAAAGAATAGGAAAAAAATAAGGAAACGAACTGTGGGTGATAGTGGCCCATCTGTGTATTCTGTTTAGAATATGGGTATTACGAATTAGTTTTTTGTTTAATTGTTTTGATAAATTGTAGCTCATTGTCTAAGTATAAAGTATTGCTGATATTATGTTTTCTATGAGACAATGATACTTCTCGGTTTTATCTGGTCTATTCTTAAGGACAAGCATAACTATGGCACGTGTGTTCCAAACACCGGTATGTTGAGTTAGGATAAATTTTTACACGAAAACATTTCCTTTGCAAACGGATTTCTCGGTCCTTTAGTTTCTTCTTTCAGAGTTAATGCGCTTTTAATACCGAACGCTATTTAAATATTCATGTTTTTAAATACAAGATGTGGAGACGTTTTCGTTTTGAATGCGCTTTTTAATTGGAAAAGTTGTATATAAAGTGATGTTTACATTTTCGCTTTACGTTGCAAATGGGAATTTGAAATCTGATGGGAATACGACAGTTTTCGAGGTACAGTTGGAGACGAAGCCAACGGCGTGGAATAAATGTTGGTGGTTTGATTGACACAAATGTTTGAGTTTGGCGGCAAATATTTGTTTCATAAATGGTTATTTTCAGACCGAAGTTTCTTGAAGTTTTTATATTACAAGTAGGTCTCGTAACTATCATTTAAATTCAGGACCAAGTGTGTGGTTATTCGATGTATTTATTTCTTTATCACTTTAGATGATACGACTGATTTCGCGTGCTTTAATCGTTTAACTTTTTTTTTATCAGCCCATATACGTCCCACTGTTGGGCACGGGCCTACTCTACAATCGAGAGAATCGATTGAGAGTGGTTAGGCTATATAGTACACCACGCTAGTCTAGTGCTGGTTGGGGGACTTTACATACCATAGAAACTCTTGCAAATCGCTAGGTATGCAGGTTTCCTCACGATGTTTTCCTTCACCGTTAAAGTGCGTGGTGATTGACTATCAATACACACATCATTCCGAAAAGTCAGAGGTGTGCCCTGGGATTTGAACCCGCGACCACCGTGAACATGTAGGCAGCCGCGTCTGGTCCGTAACCAACAGGCCACCACGCACTTAATACAAACAAAAATAATAACAAAATATTTACTTATTATAAAATACATATGTAACTACATCGCGTATGCTATCAGTACATAAAACTAGTGGACAAAAGAGTCCCTACGAAGGGCGTGTGACCGCACTATTAATTACAGAGGGATGTAAAGATGATAAATTGCAGGGTTAGTGAGACACGCGCCAGGCAATTTGTTAGCTGTACCCAACGTGGGAGTCTCCTACTAAATACGGCATCATTATCTTAGACGACATAATAATTCTTTACTGTAGTCACCTACTGCTAGCACAGGCATTCTCAATCGAGAGTACGATTGACAGGGGTTAGGGCATATAGTCCACCACGCTGGCCTAGTGCAGGTTGGCCGGAGCATGCTGGAATAATTATATAAATTGAGAGTCCAATTGTAATTAAATTTGTCAAATAAAATATAAATAAATACACCAACAATTACATACATAGTCCTGACCCCAAACTAAGATCGAATCTTGTGTTGTGGTTATCAAGAACTACGAGAGACTTTTCGGTCTCATGAACACTCGGAACGGAAACAAATGCCTGTAGATCACCCAAATATTTCTTTCGGTGCGGGGATTGAGCCCGCGGTCTCTCGTTTCGCAGGCTGCGCCACGGAGACTGTCGAAAAACAGGTATTTTATTTGAAACTAACATTCCGTTTTTCAATCGGCCGGCATAATTGTGTGGACGGCGAGAGATATTCGTCGTTTCTCGCGATTGATATGTAGACCGTGCTCCACTTACCATCAGGACCCTTTACCGTGCCAGAATAATGTAAAACAATTTTAGAAAAGCAAAATTGTATTTTATTTCTAAAATATATTGTATTGGACATTACGCGTCAACATTGTTCTCGTCGCCGCGGGCAGGGGCGGAGTAAGGAAGTGACCCGGGGCGCGACCCTCACCTGTCAACCCTAAAATGGGTCGAGCTACGTGACAACTTTATTAATTTTTTTAAATACCTTTATAATAGGATAATATTTTTTGGTTAATACTCGTGATTTTGTGTAGGTCTATTTAGTTCGATTTGAAGTGTGTTTATGACCCTATCATATTCAAAATTGAAATAAATATTTGTTGAATCTTTTATTTTATAAATAATGAAGTCTGAACAAGTCGTTTCTCATCCAATATACTCCGTAAGCGGTAATAAAATAAAACTTAAATGAATGGTGACAAAAACAGCAGTTATAATAATTAACAGAAGTTGAAATTACCATACAGAAAGGCAGAACTAGCAAAATTCCACCGTTTACGTTTGGCGCCAATTAGCTGTGAATTATTATACACATTAATATAATTAACGAGCTTACTTTTAAGAATGTAATGAAATAAATGTCTGGGGATACTGTTTATTGCTTTACTATTTTCGCTTGAATATAATTTCAAATTTGCTTATCTTTGATAAACTTAATATCTAATGTGGCGTATATTGTTAACTAGCACCCTATTAGACTTAATTAATAATGCAAAATAGGACTGTAAATGATATTTCTATATTGTATTATAATTGCTTTAATGATCTATTTAATTTATTATACACTGAAACAAAACACTTCGTGGTTTTAATAGTAATGACGGCGCAAGGCGTTTAATATATAATCACTGATTAATTTATTTCTTAGAATAATTGATCGCATTTTTGTTCCTAAATATGAGTCCCTACATAATATATGAAATGCCTACCTGGTCACAACAAAGGAGTTTTGCGACTGTGTCTCTGGGTCGAGACAATGGTCTTACCGCGGTAATGATGAACAACTAAATATACTTCGGTACTGAAGACAGTATTTTACCTCTCTGTCTGTTGTAGAAGAAAATATGTTGCTGTTTCGCTTCAACGAAGAACTGCATTTGTAATTGGAAAAGTTTCTTTAATGATTGAGTAGTGGAAATGACGTTGATCTAGAAAACAGAGAGGTGTTCGATGTAGTTGGGAAAAGTATAGCTAGATACCTACAACTAGTGTTAGGTATATTTAATAAAAACAAAGTAAATATAATAATGCCACCCATACCAGGCCAGCGTGGTGGACTATATGGCCTAAAACCACTCTCAATCATACTCTCGATTGTAGAGGAGGCCTGTGTCCTGCAGTTGGACGTATATGGGCTGATACAGATACAGAAAATATATGTAATTACAACGGGCTCAAGCAAAAGGAAACTTTGAATAACTCTTAAATTAGACTCAAACACTCAAAACTTAAAAAAGATCAATGTTTTAACTGACGCGAAAATTCTTCTCCAGAATTCATGTTTTATCATTTTCCTAGCCCATTTTTTATCATATTTTCAAAGAGTAACCAAACTTAATTGTATCAAACATCGGGTAAGCGAATTAATATTAAAAGTAAATAAGTCTATTAACAGATTGATAATATTTAACGAGCGTCCCGACAGATCAAAGGCGTAATTGTTGACTGAATTCGCCCGCCGCCGCGCCATTCAGTCACATGAATCTTTGACGAAATTAGATCGTGGAGTCAAATCAAATGTTTGAACTAGGAGTATTACTTTATATCATGGAGATTGTAATGCGATAAACTAGTTGGAAGAGGATTTGACTAAAGAAAAACGGAGTTTCAAGCTCATGACATTAACAACTTTTTTGTTTTCGCAGTTGTCAGTACATTTATTTTTTTAATTGTCGCTCGCTGTAAACTGGTGAAAGAAAACAGCGTTAAAATTCATGTTTATTTGTGAATTCTATGCAAGAATTTCATGGTAATGAAAGGTAAAATAAATTATTAATTAGTTATGTGCGCGCCTTAATAGCCCACGTGATATACCCCATTTTCACGGGGAGTGTTTCTAGGCTCGAAGATACGATTATCGTAAGGATATAAAAAAGTTGCATCGTGTAAACATTGTCAGAACACGATAATCCATGGCGGTTATGTCATGCGATAATTTCATACGATTCTCGCCGCGAGATCTCCCCATGTAAATAGGGCTTTGCCTATAGTGTTTCGGGAATCGTGTGTCAAGTTGATGCAGATACTTTCAGGCCGACGTGATTGTTGTGACTAGCGAGGGATAATTGTCTGATATCGGTGTATATATGTATATTGCACTGTAGTTACAGGCAGGTATATTGAAATTAGTTTTTCTGCTAGTAGGTATACTGACAAACTTCAAAATCTTTATACAACTCTCGGGCAGGTTTGAGCCCACAATCTTGCCGTAGAAAGTCTTCTCAGCCACTGTGCCAATCTGCTTCACTAGCGCCACTTAAACCAGCATATAAAGTTCTGTTTAACCCGTTAGTCAGTCGACAGGTCATTATTTAAACCGAAATTCTGTTTGGACGTTTCCATGAAAATACTTATAAATATACTCGCACTACCTCACATGCTCGGTGGCGTAGTTGTACTACGGTACGATTACAATCTGAGGTCTCGGGTTCGAATCCCAGGTCAGGCAAAGTGACATTTGAGTCAGAAATTTATGCCCGATATGGCGATAGGCTCCCCCCTATCACATTGTGGGACGGAGCACACAAGGCGAAACGTGGGTGTCCTGGTTGCACCTCTGCCTACCCCTTTTGGGATAATGGCGTGATGTTTATGTGTGTATGTAATATGTATGTACTGCCTCACATTATGTTGTTTGAATTGCTAAGAATGGAATATGATTAGTTATATTCTAAGAGCCCTTATCTTTTACTTACATATACCAGTGTAATAAAAACATACGTTTTATTATGTATTTTTCAGCAAGAACGGCTTAATATGTAACAACAGGCCACAACTTTTAAAACATGGATTAATCTTCCAAACGAACTCTATGTGTTGCTAGCTCATTGCTTGGCTAGGCTGCTAGGCTTTGTTTGTTAAATACATATGGGTGTATCCATAGACGCATTTAAAATCTATTTTAGTTATCGAAGGTTTTGCCCCTTTCCAACGACGTCTGAATTCAGTTTGAACGATGAAGATAAAACATTCGATAACTAAAGCAGGTTTTAAAACTGTCTATGAATAAGGTATTATTAACTATTGTAGTTAAAGATTGTTTTAAATATATTTGACTGAGAATCTAAAAATATCGGATAAGAACAACTGGGGAAAAGGAGTTAGTCGCTATTTTAAAAATATTCAAACAGCAACTTTTACTCTCAACGCAAACCGAAGTGGAACCAACTGATATATTATGTGAAAATGGTTCTGTAGAAAGGTGTGTTTATTCGCCGTAATTTGTAGCGGGGCTAAATGGATCAAGTATGTGTTTACATTCGAAATTTATACGCATTTTGCCTAAAAGCGCGTTGTTTTAGCTAACTGTTTTCTGTTAACTAGCTCATTGTTGGAGGTTTGTTTGGTAAATACATAATTGTTTGCTTAAGATTATTTTAATACTGAGAATAAAAGAACGTATTGGATGAAAACAAGTAACATACAATAAAGTCACTATTTGAACAATAATTTAGCTTCTCATGAAGCTAAGTTTAGTTAACCAATCCCATAGAATTGTTGCAAAATTGATGCGAAAATACTACTTAATCAAACCTCAATCTTCATCTTATATATTACAAGACGCATATTTCCTTTGTTATAAATTTAAATTAACAACGTTATTTCTGGGTTAGAATACCGCAACATCAACAACCAAGCTTTTAGCGGCGCGCAAAGAAATGCCTATGTGTAATTTCGACGCGAAACACATCGTAAATCATATGTTTTACGCTTATAGAGGTTTTAAATACTTCGGTGTAATGTATTGAATGGAATAGCGGGTTATTATATGGGTATATATATATATATATATATTTTTTTTTTTTTTATTCGGCTTTATAAACGTTTCAGTCTTTCCGGATGCCCAATACCTCTTTCTCTTCCCATCCTTTTTCTCCGCTCCTCTCCCCATTGGGCCGGCAACACGTCTATGAAACAGCATTGCGGATGTTCATAGGCGGCAGTGATCACTAACCATCAGGTGACTTGTTTGCTCGTTTGCCGGACCTATGTACTAAAAAATGTCTCTAGATTTTACAATATTGCGAGATTCAGTAGTCTTAGCAGTAGAGTTTTCGTTATAATAGGGTATTATTGGACTCCATTTTTATTGTATCTATCTATCAAAAGGTATCCATATTAAAAATCTAGCATACAAATAATTTTGTAACTCCATTCAGAAATAAACAAGTTCGAAACTTTTTGAACCTTGTAAATGTCGCTTAAATTGTATAGGAGGACACCTAATAAACCCCGATCATTCTCTCGTTAGCTCCCTCTCCTTCATTTCCAAACATTGGCAACACAAATAGGATTTTCGAAGAGTTACGTGAGTTATGGACGACGGAAATTACAGCACAACAGAAGCGCAGCATACTGCTTTACTAAATTTACAATTCATGAACAATCAAGCACGTGCGGGATACGATGCAAAGTTTATTTTATATAAAAACCCTATTAAATAATATCAAAATAACGCTTATTTGTTGATGCGTGATATTTTATTTTCACTTTGATGTGCTAATTATAGCTTATTTACTTATCTGGTGACGTCAATGTAGTAATAGTAAAATTTTAATGAGTAATTTCTATTTCAAAGAGCGAAGGAATTAAAGTGGGGTTTCTCGGGTGTATTGCATAATATTTTGATACTAGCTTCTGCCCGCAACTCCGAGTGCGTGGTTAACTTTATAAAAAAATCACATCCAATCTAGTCCCGTTATATCCCGCCTTGTCCCGTCTCATTCTCAATAAAGATATGTAATTCAGTCCCATACTATCTATTTGAGCACAAAAAAGCAACAACTATATCGGAATTCCTCCCACATCCCAAGGGAACACTACATTTTTCAGGATAAAAAGTAGCCTAAGTGTTAATTCAGGGTGTCAGGCTACCTCTATACCAAATTTCATCAAAATCGGTTAAGCCGTTTTTGAGTTCATCATGCACAACCGCACAGACACACGGACAAAAAATCTAAAAGTCATTGTTTTGGGCTCTATTACGTTAATATAGTCCCCCCACATCAGTTTTTATCATTTATCTTCCATGTACAGAAATCTATCGGTTACAAATGTATCATATGTATAGATTAGAAGAACTAAAGTGGGCTTTATAGGGCTATGTAGTCATTGACCTTTGCTGAAGACCGTGAAAGGTATATCCAGCAAAACTGACTTGACTAGTAATAGCTATAATATGTAATAGCTGTATCTCTATCAGCCCATACACGTCCCACTGCAGGGCATGAGCCTCTTCCACTATCGATAGTATGATTGAGAGTGGCTAGGCAATATATTCCGCCACGCTGACCTAGTGCGGGTTGGCGGACTTTACAAACCATAGAAATTCTTACCAATCTCTATGGTATGCAGGTTTCCTCACGATGTTTTCCTTCGTCGTTGTGAAGCGTGGTGATTGTCTATCAATACTTGACTCCGAAAAGACAGAGGCGTGCCCTGGAATTTGAACCCGCGACCACCGTGAACATGTAGGCCACCGCGTCCGGTCTGTTGCCAAAAGGCCACCAGGTCCTTAATACACATAATATGCATTGGTGCATTTTATTCTGTTCGTGTTTTTATATTTTGGAAAGCAGCGATAGTTTCCCGGTGGACTCAGCCCATTCATGCTTTAATCTAAATTGGGTACACTATATGGGTGTCCTGGTTGCATCTCTGCCTACCCCTTCAGGGCAAAAGCGTCATGTTTATGTATGTATAGGTACACTACACTACAGAGTGGCTTAACACTTCCTGTTATTAAAATGCGATGTATCCCTATTAACACTGTCAGCGATGCTATCGGCGGATGATAAATTATTGGATCCCTCGTTAATTAATTAATATTTAATAGTGAAGGCTCGACCAATACGGCCAGTCGCGTGTGCTTTTAATCAAATATTGGACATATTTTAGATACCTACTGGCTACTCGTAGTTTTATAATTTTTATTTTATATTACACCCAATGCGATGATTTCTTGTGGGGATCTATGATTAAGGGGCTTAGTATGGCTGTAGATTATGTTTAATGAAGGTTATTCCTTGGCTACTGCCTCGGTGGCGCTGTTGTACTACGGTATGATTGCTAAGCTGAGGTCTAGGTTTCGAATCCCGGGTCGGCAAAGTGATATTGGATTTTTCTATTCATTATCAGCCTGGAGTCAAGAATTCGTGCCCGATACGGCGATAGGCTTGACCTATGACCTATCACATCGTGGGACGGAACATATAAGACAAAACGTGGGTGTCTTGGTAGCACCTCTGCCTACTCCCTCATGGAAAAAGGCGTGAGTTTAAGTATGTATGTATGTACATATGTAATCCTTGGTAGATAGATTGATAAGCATTCTGTTTTTCTCCTACCTGCCCTTATTTTTATTTAAGAATATAAAGTCCTAAAATAAAGCCCGACTTAAGTAACAGAAAAATGGAGTGTGAATTCTGTAATAATATTTTTTGTGCGATATTTTCTTTAGTGTAATATATTTCAAATGATCGAAGGTCCTGTTATGATAGCTGTCAACTCACAGCCAGCGGCGAACTTGCATTAATTAAATAAAATACGTACCGAAGGAATATTTAATTGAATTGGCCTGAATAAAAGCCATTTTGATAGAAAGCCTTTCAGATATCACAGCGTGCGTCTAAAGATTCCGACTGACTTGTGACGAAATGCGCGTCATTTAGCAAAATAAAATACTATAAAATGAGAAGCGTAGGTACTACAACTGACTGAGATAACATCTAAAGGTCATAAGCCGCTAATATATAACGTAGAGGATTTAGTGACGAGAATTGACAAAGGAATGTTTCGATGGTTTGGTCATGTAGAGAGGATGGATGAAAGGAGACTAACCAAGCAAATATACAAGGCGAGGGTGATTGGAAGAGTCGGTAGGCGTCGACCTCATCGAACGTACACCATCCAAATCGGTGATACACTCAAGAAGTGTCAGGTCAAAAGTATCTTGAGCCGATTAGCATGCATGAATAGATCGATGAATATATATAGCCTCTGCCTACCCCTATGGGATACAGGCGTGACGATTATGTATATATGTATGTAATATATAACTTTTGACCTATAGATATATTTCCAAAGGTGGTGTAAATTTAATAACGTATATGTAACCGTGGTTAAGGCAGGTTTTTATATTTGCGAAGTTATTAAAACAAGATATTCCACTTTTACTTTTATTATAAATATTACACTGATTCACTGATTTATAATTAATAACAACATCCCTTCACGGCGGCAAAATGACGACTGAGCTCTGCTGTTGGTTGTTACTCCTTTTCTACTCTCGAACAACTCCCCACCGTCGGTATTGTTTGGCGGTGGTACCTTCAACTTAATATAAAAATGGTGAGGAGCTGTTACAGTCGGCCATCCAATTTGTAGCGAGTCCCTTCGTTACAGTGTTGAGAACTGTTCTTCACGCCATTGAGTGCCTTGACGTGGTAGCAGTAATTTCATCATGATCTTCTAATCTAAACAGCACTACATTCGAATCATGTGTTTTAGTCATCTTGCGACATTTTTATCCAATCGATTATAATCAATCTGTCTAGTTATACGTGACGGCTGTACTTGAGAGGTTCTAATCTTCTGTTGAACTACTGCCGCTACTTGTATCGTCCTTCGAGCCCGTACCAAAAGCGAGCCACGGGAACACTTTGTCTATGGACATAATTCCTTCGTAACGTCTTCCTCCTTTCCTTGTCAATGGCGTATCCTCTATTACGAGACGATCATTAGGTAGGATCATTTTCACTCTATAAGGTCCCTGGCATTTAGGTTCGAGTTTTTTTGACTGTCCACTTCCTCCAGGTATGTTTTTTATTATTCGTACGAGGTCACCTTCCTTGTAATTTGGGGATGTTTTCCTGCCCCGGTCGAACCTCTCCTTACTTTTTTCTTGATGTTTATTAATTAAAATCTTACTTTGTTCTCTGATTGCTTCTAAGCTTTTGTCTACAACACCTCCTCCTACCTCATTTATGATATCATTAAATATTCCTTGTGCCGGATTGATTATCTTCTTGCCAAATAATAGCTCCGTAGGAGCTCTCTTGGTTACTTCATGTACGGCGGAGTTGATACCCAATTGTATATCTTGAATGAATTCATCCCATTTGTCTGGGTTATTCCCGTGCATCATTGTTCCAAGGGCAGAGACGATAGTGCGATTGTATCGCTCTGCTTGTCCATTTGCACGAGGCGTAGCAACCGAATTCAAAATATGCTTGATATTTAGTTTTTTTAAGAAATCCTTAAATTTCTTGCTTGTGAAGCTGGTTCCCCTATCTGTTATTAACCGAGAAGGGGTTCCGAAATAACTAAAGAGGTTTTTAAAAACCTTTATGCTCTCCTTGGTTTTGGTGCTACGAACTGGGGTGAGGTTAACGTATTTTGAAAAAGCGTCTACAACCACTAACAAATATGAATTTCTGTGCTTACTGCGTACAAACGGTCCTAGGTGGTCAGCATGTAGAGTATGGAATGGGATCTCCAGCTTCTCAATGGGATGTAGTTGCCCTTGCTTAGCTCCAACGGGGATTTTATGGTGAGCACATTCAAAACAAGCGTTTACGTACTTTTTTACAAAGCGGCGCATTTTAGGGAACCAGTAGTAAGACTGAAGACGTTGTAGGGTTTTTTCAAACCCAAAGTGGCCAACATCATCGTGATTTGCCTTTAGTAGTTGCCATCGAACATCTCTCGGCACGACCCAGCGTATTGTCTTCTCGTCGATGATGCGAAAAACACGGCCATTTTTCAACTTGTAGTTTTTGTATACGTCGGCAACTTTCGCAGTCAAAGGATCTTCCAAAATGTCTCTCATGAGCTTTATTTCGGGGTCTCCTGATTGAACAGTTGTAATCCAATCGTCGGTGTTAATTGTTAGGATATCTAGTGTATGAAGTTGACCTTCATCGTGGCAAATCGGACTCCTGCTCAGTGCATCAACGTGTGCCATTTTGTTTCCCGCTCGGTATTCTATAACACAATCATACTCCAGGAATTGTATCCACCATCTTGCAATGCGGGGAACAAGATCACGCTTCGTAAAAGTTGACCGTAGAGCATTACAATCAGTAACAATTGTAAACTTCACGCCAAGAAGGTAGACTCGAAACTTATTGAGTGAACTCACTACTGCCAGCGTTTCTAGTTCAAAGGAATGTAGTTTTTGCTCATAAGTGGTCGTTTGTCGACTGTAATATGCGACGGGTCGCCAATGCTTTGAATCACTACGTTGTAGTAAGATACCTGCCAGACCCAGTTTGCTAGCGTCTGTATGTAACTGTGTCTCCGCGGTGTGCTCGTACAACGCTAATACTGGTCGCTTTACTAGTTGCTCTTTTAGGGTTTGAAATGCAGTTTCCTGATCAGTACTCCATTCCCAGACAACATTTTGTTTTAGAAGGGCTGTCAAGGGTCTTGCTATTAGAGCAAAACCTTTAACGAACCTTCTGAAGAAACTGGCTAAACCCAAAAATCTTCGGACGTCATGTTGATTATTTGGCGTTGGGAATCTTGATACAGCCTCAGTTTTCTGTTGTCCAGGTTTAATCCCTTCTTTACTTATCTCAAATCCAAGAAACTCAATCCTTTCTTTAAAAAAACTGCATTTTTCTTTCTTCAGTGTGAGGCCATTCTCCAGTATTACGTTTAGCACATCTTCTAATCGGTTCAATCCTTCCTCGACGGAGACGGCCGGTATCAGGATATCGTCCATATAGATGATTACGTACTTAATCTTGCCCAGCACTTTGTGCATAACCCTTTGAAATACCGCTGGGGCATTTGCCAAACCAAAAGGCATACGGGTGTATTCGTATTGTCCATCCGGTGTAATAAACGCAGTCTTCTCTATAGATTCTTCCGCAATAGGTATCTGGTGATAGCCTGACGCCAAATCAAGTGTTGTAAACACAGTATGCCCTGATAGTCGGTCTAGTAGGTGTTCGATCCTAGGCAGAGGGTAATGGTCACGCTTGGTCTTGTTATTGAGTGCGCGGTAATCCACACAGAGACGTTTTTCGCCGGACTTCTTTTGTACCAGCACAATTGGACTGGCATAGGGTGACTTGGATTCACGAACTATTCCACACTTCATCATTTCGCTCACCATAGTTTGTACTTGCTGTCTTTCCGACTGCGACATTCGATAAGGCCGATAAACTACTGGTTTAGAGTCTTTTAATTGAATCAACATTTCAGTTTCGTTAGTATACCCCAAGTCATATAAATGATTGGAAAAACATGATCTGTATTTATACAGTAATCTTTTCAAGCTCTCTTTTTCTTCGAAAGTAAGTTGGCCGCCAGTATGAGCCAGCGATTCGTTTAGATTCTCGTCAGTTACGACGTTAAAAATGTGTTTTACCATACTTAAATATTTGGCACGAGTAACCAATGTCCCCTTCGAGATTCTAACCGGATTTGTACTTAAATTTTGGATCAATAACGAACATGTGCCTTCCTGAATCTCGTATTCTCCTGGTAGCAGCAAGTGTTCATATCCCACACATCCTCTCACTGAACCACAGATGTAAATTCTTCCACTAATTTTATCATCCGACGTAGCCTGCACGGCCTCCATTTCTCCTTGATTTATAATCACGTCTTGATTTGTTCGGAGTAAAAGTTTGTATTCGCCATCTTGGTCTGTAGTTTCAAATCTTAGCTCTGACGCAGTCTTTATAATGCGTACATTCGGCCGTTCAGTGAAGGTATGTCCTAAAAGGACCGGAGTATTAATAAGATGATCTTCAACAATAAACATCTCAACGCCTCTTTCAACGACGCCTTGTACTTCCACAACAACCTGTGTCTTTCCCAATGGTGTGTAAGGCACATTTCCCAATCCTCTTAGCAAGGGTCCAATGACAGCTGTCCATTGCAGGTTTAATATTTCGGCGTCTGTTTTCCGAATTAAAGTAGCTTCACTACCCAAATCAATCTGTGAGAATACTGGGTTTCCATTGACGTGTATTGTCATTCTATATATACTTGCTGAATTGTCATGAGCATCTCTGAGCGAGGTATCATTGCAGCCCTCCCGTGTTGGATTTAAATTGTCCTCTAAAAGGATTTTCATAACTTTGTTATCCTTTAACTCGGTCTTCGAGTTTTTCTTCGTGCACTCGGTTGACGTATGACCAATCAAATGGCAAAACGAACATTTGATTATGGGCTTTGGACACTTGGAATTTGGGTGGCCTTTTTCCTTGCAATTGAAGCAAATTATGCTATCAGAGTATCGTCGTGGCGTAGATTGCTTACTAAGATCAGTTTTATTGACCAGTCGGTTTGTTATATTATAATTAGGTGGTTTCTTATCTTTTCTGATTTCTACATCATTTATTCGTAATTTTAGACTTTTAAAAAAATGTAAAACTTGTTCCGGTTTTTCGAAATTAGCCGCTTGGGCGCCCACTCTTATCCCTCTATCCTCTACCCCATGTATAAGGCAGTCTATGGCTTCCTTCTTAAATATCTTGCAGCGGTTCAATAAACTTATTTTTGTAAAATAGTATAGTTCAAGAGATTCCCCAATCCGTACTCTTGTGTTTAGCATCTCTGTCAATAATTCTGCATAATTTTCAGTTGCTGGGAATGATTCTCTTAGAAGCGTCTTCCATTCCGGCCATGTATGTTTCAGAGTGGGTAACCCTTGATGCCATATCTTTGCATGGCCAGCGAGTTTGGGCAACGCATAATGTATCGTTTGCCGTTCGGTCCATTTGTATATTTCGGCACACTCGTCAACTTTTGTAAGCCAGGTAGTGATAGACTGTTCCTTTTGCAATGGATCAAACTCAGGTACAACATTAAGAATAGGGAAACTATCGTTTCCTTTTGCCTTCAATGAAGACAAGAGTTCCTTAAAAAATATAGAGGCTGAATCTGACCTGGACCATTCAGTTCCAGGATGGTATTCTCCAGAACTTCGGTGTTGGTTGCGGTGTTCCAGTTCTCTAAGATGTTGCCGTTCTTTCTTCAATTGTCTCTCCTTAGAATGCAAGCGTTGCTTCTGTCGTTCTATGTCATCACATGTTCCACGGTATTCTCTTGGACTGCGGCTGCGCGTATGACTGCGTAAGAGTTTTATCCGATGCCTATCTGCACTGCTTTTTTCACTACTGGTTATTTTACCCTGACTATGGCTCCAATCATTGAACCATTCATAGTTTAGATCGAGGATCTTGTCATGCCCTGAATCGCGGCTCCTATCATCCTTGCCCCGACTGCGGCTCCGGTCATTGCCCAAAGTGCGGCTTCCATCACTGCCCCGCTTGCGGCTCCTGCCATTGCCCCAAGCGCGGCTTCCATCACTGTCTCGCTTGCGGCTCCTACTATTGCCCCAAGTGCGACTTTGATCATGATCTAGGTGATCAGTCTCATTGGAACCTCGATCTGGGCTCCTACCATGGCCCACATCGCGGCTCCTATTATTGCCCCGAGTGCGGCTTCCTTGACGGCTTAGACGGTAAATTTTATCATTGTCCCAGTCGTGGTTTCTGTGGAGATTTCTCGCGGCGCTACTTTGGCTGCTGCTGCGTCTTGGTGTGACCAGCATTCTTTTAGGACTGTGTCTTGGCTTATCTGGTCTTTGGTTAATACGTGGTTGATGATGTACAACTGCCTTCGTAGTCATTTTCTGCAACAGCGGGCTTTTTGATAAACTCCGTTCCAAGTCCCGATCTTCGTTGTTCATATTGAAAAGGATTGCTATCCCACTTCTGAGTTGTAACCGTGGTTAAGGCAGGTTTTTATATTTGCGAAGTTATTAAAACAAGATATTCCACTTTTACTTTTATTATAAATATTACACTGATTCACTGATTTATAATTAATAACAACATCACTTCACGGCGGCAAAATGACGACTGAGCTCTGCTGTTGGTTGTTACTCCTTTTATACTCTCGAACAACTCCCCACCGTCGGTATTGTTTGGCGGTGGTACCTTCAACTTAATATAAAAATGGTGAGGAGCTGTTACATATAATTTAATAGTCTTGCTATGGCTTGCTAACGCTAAAATACAGATGAGTTGGCTGGTTCAGTGTAGTGCTACGCCATGACAGTATAAAAAAGAAAAATATATCAATATCGTAAAATGATTTGCAGTTATACCTTCGGCAAAACCTATTTCTTCAAATAAAAATTTAAAAGCTAAAGCATGCCTAATAGAGTTGAATTGTTCCCAGAACAACGGGACAATGTTTTTATTGTTAAAACACAGTGAACCCAGCTACACTCGGCTGCTGATTTTCCACCGAATCCCTTTGTGTTTCGTAAAAATCAATGCTTTCCAATACTGTGGCTTTCAATGCAAATTTCGTTGGCATTGGTTTTGCCAGTTGTAACAAGTAATTTATATTAATATGAATATTTTTATGAATATTTTTCATTTCACTGACAGCCTCCGTGGCGCAGTTGGTTAGACGACGGCTGTGAAACGAGAGGCCGCGGGTTCGATCCCCGCACCGGGACAAATGTTTGTAAGGCACACAAGTATTTGTCTGGGGTCTGAGTGTTTGTGAGACCGAAAAGTCTCTCGTAGTTCCTGATACCCACGACATAAAAGTTGATCTTAGTGTGGGGTCAGGACTATGTATGTGACTGTTGGGCGTATTTATTTATTTATTCACAATGGGAGGATTCAGAAGAAATTAATTACCAATACCTATTCCGTAGTTATCGTGTTCTGTTTTTATTTTCGACAGGCATGTTCAATGTTAATGAGAATATCCTTGCTCACAGTATATTAAATAGTAATAATAATCAGGTTGTGGAGTTGTAGGGTGTACTATTGTTTCACAAAATATACTCACGAAGTGAGTGTTGTTGCGTTTCGTTTGATACGTGGGAAAGCCCAAAACTCCATACTCATTAAAATAAAACTAATTCTTACGGATTTTATCGCGAATTTGATTTAATTTTACATTTTTTAACTTCCCGACGCTTCGATGGTCACGGTCCTCCGCATGACGTCCGATCCGTAAGAATTCGTTTTATTTCAATGTGTAACATTCGCGTAAATCTAAGAAACCATAACTCTTTACTCATATCTTCGAACATCATTGAGTTATAATTCTGTTGGAGTTCTTGAGTGTTCGTGATTTCTATCTATCAAATAAGCGCTTGATTGTTTCCCACTGGATATAAATATTGACAAATATTTGTATAGATCAACACATCATTCGCCAGATATAAATCTCATATTTCTTTTACGTTCAAAATACTTGATAAGTAATAATCCAAAATTGTCCTTTTAACAATTGTTAATTTAGAAGTTCGTCTATAAAGTGCGATTGTTCGACCCAAGTCAATCGCAATATTAAATTGAGATGTTCAGAACGGTCCTCGGTGACGCCGTGAATTAATACTGACCGAGTGAAATGCTTCCGATTTCAGAACTTGGTGGAATTCACCGATATTTGTACGAGACGTTTCCACTCGAATGGCTTTTAGAAACGCCGGCTTTGAAGCTGGGGCGGGGTATAAAAAGTATATTAATTTGAAAAGTAGTTTAAAATCTAGTTGTACTAACATTTAAGGAATTAAATTTAGAAAAGTAACGGAAACGTTATATATCTAGTCATATAATTTTACACAGAATGAAAAGCTGTTTTGTTGAAACAACATTTTAAACAACAAAAACATGCTTACATTTTAACATTTCGGCGTAATTATTGTATTCTCTAGAGGTTTGGATAATTAAAAGCATCCATGTGACGAGGCATTACGAAAGTGATTTACCTATTTACATATCATTGAACTCGCCAAAACCTTAATTTTTTCTCCACCGTTTAAGAAACAAACAAATGGATAATAATTGGTACGTTGTTATTTGCTTTGAATATGTATTTACATATATTCAAAATAAAGCGAAATTTGTTCAGACGTTTCTGAGATTAGCGCGCACAAAGGCACAGATAAACAGATAATTAGACAAAAATTCTGACAATCATTATTTTGGGTTCTATTACGTTAGTACAGTCCCTTACAATAGTTTTTATCGTATATCTTCCATGTACAGACATTGATCAGCTACAAATTTATTATAAGTATTATGTATAACTCAATTCGCAAATAGACAGCATTCCAATGAAAAATTGCCAGGTAAAACCGCGTGCAAATGTAGTGCTACCATAAAACCCGCATCGCATTTTATTGAAACATTTAAATTGGCTTGCCCGGAGGTATTTGCGATGGAAATTCATCGACATTTTTTACCAATGTTTTGTTCGTATTTTAATTCAAATTCTTTCTGTTATTTAAATATATTTTTGATTACTTATGAACGCAAATTAATAGTGTACCTAAGCTTTGTAACTGCTCAGCTCAACTGCCCCTTTGAGATTAGGTTTTAGCGTACGTAGTTAAAAAATATGATACCTAAACATTTTATTCGTGGGATTTTCTCAAAAAATATTTAATTTCAGAATAACTAAACTTATCACCTGTCGCTAACCGAAACAATAATGTCGGCTTGCTCATTACCGGATGTTTACTGGCTCATCCCGGAATGATTTGCGTGAGTCACTATTGAGATGGTTTGTTCATACGAATCCACTACAGCAAATTTATAACTTATGCCTGGACCTTAACACAGCTAAACAAAAGCCCTGAGTTTATTCAACAAACGCTGGATTGATATAATCATTCATCAGTTAAGATATGAGATAAGTCTTACAGTTGAGGATGTCGAAGATCGGACTTAATAACAATTGGGCGGTAAGGTCAACGTTAGTACCAGTCTAGCAGAAAGAAAGACTAAACCCAGAATACTTACTTGATAAACAATAAGATGCCGGTCTTTTCAATCTGTCTGAAGATGCCCTTCCATGATGCCAGCATGCAGTACTGCTGCTTGGTGGTCAGCGGAGATCGAGGGTCAGCGGGCGGCGGCGGTCGGTCCATCAGATCATGGTTGAACTCCGACGCAGCCAGCTTCGTCAGCTCACAACCCATGTTGCTCACGAATTTAGATCAAAATTAAAGCTGTTTTTTTTTGCTCACTTATCACTTACACACTTAAATATTATTTGGGTAATTGTTTCTCGTATTTTCACTTTTTATTTTGTAGTTTTATTGTTTTTATTGAAAAGTTAGCTGGCGACTGTTCGCTAAAATGAGTGGCGCATACTACCGGATTTCGTATTGAAAACCGCACGAGTTAAAAATCAAACAGATAAATCTTTCTTCTGGTCTATTATTAGACGAAATAATGTTCTGCCAGCCGGCATGCAGTGTGGTTAATATTCAATATTTAGAACTGTATTTTATACGGAAGGCTGTCTGTCTGTGTCTGTTTTGGTTTTGGTAAATACGTGTTAGGTTTTTTTATTGGCTATCAAATGATTTGCTAATGATCTGCAGACGTTTATGCGCTTGTAAAAACTTTGATTTACCGGTTCATTCGGTTTTATGCGTTTTATAATTAACTAATGATTTAGTTTGGTAATTAATTTAACTATTATAAATTAATAAACTATGCCTAGCGGGTTAGTTTACTAGATAAAACATTAGTACTAGTTCTATATAAAATATTAACTATTTCGGTGTTTTTCGAATTTTGATAATTTTTTTATAGTTTATATGTAAATATATTTTGGTTGTCTAAATGTATGATTTCTCAACATAAAAGTAATATATATTATTTCTTAAAACCTATGTTTACCTATTCCATTCACAAATAATTTAATTAAAGTTCACAAATTAAAGACTAGATGGCGTTATTAACAATTAATTTAAAAATTGTCGTCACTAATCACTACAAGACTTTTAACTTAAATTTTAATCACTGTTTATTTTATTGCAGTTATATTAAACAAGTGAATCGGTCGATTAATGTTTCGTTACTGAGCTAATGATGATGGGACACACCTTGCTAGTGATGTGGGTAGACAAACGGTCATATTGATAACCGTTATAACGTAAGCATAGTAACGCCTGCTATTTTAGCAGTTATTTATAGTACGTTTGTCATTATCTTTGACTCATTGATTCAGCTAACAAGATTTTTGTGTGGGTTTCAGAATGGTTGACCTTATCAGGAAATAATGCATTTTTTAAATATTATATTTTGTTAAAAAATCTTTCATAAAATTTGCTGAGTGGGTTGAGAATCGAACTCAAAACAACGTCTCATATCCCCAGCCAGTAGATCAATAAACCGATATATAATATAAACAATGTTCTAAATATAAAATTAGCGTGAGTCATTCCCTCCACCTGCTGCTCTATGGATTTCTAAGTGATGACGTCACGCCTGATGTATTTCTTCAACTTCCCATCTTTCGGTACTGTAATAAATTTCAGTTAAACTAGCTAGTGGTAGGATATTCGTATCCCCTCGAGAAGTAAATATACCTGTATTCCAAGTGTTTTGATTTTTAATGATGGCGTTACCTATTATCCGGTGAGCTATTTGCTAATTCAGGACCTTTGCAATAAAAAACAAGGCTTCAATATAAAGTCTGAACTATGTGAGTGTGGTCCTTTTGGGTGTAATTGTTTATTCAGCCTTCAATCTTATGTGTTCAGTCCATGAATCGTTTGTACAGCATTGCATTCTCTATAATTGTTGTATTCACAAAAATATCAACATCAGCAGTTTCAGTTATTCTGCATTTAAAATGCCAGAATAAAAACCAGGCTTGTCAATAAACAAAATGTTTTCTGACAATATCATTTTGTTATGGCAGGAACGCAATTCCGCCTGCTCGGCTCGCCAATATAATTTGATTACGAGACGGCCGGTGGCCGGACCCAGACAAATTGCCTCGTACTCTGTCATAAAAATGTGTTATCGCGTAATGATAGACGACTGTATCATATATAATATATTCTGCGTTCTGGCGTATCGTTTGAGTCGTGAAAAATAATGTAGATATTGATTTTAAAGTCCTTGGATTTCATTATATGTTGAGTATTTTCTGTTCATTTTTATGTTACTATTTAAAGATAAAATAAGGTTTTTTTTTTGTAGACTAAAAGGCAAACGGGCAGACGGGCCACTTATCAATTATGCATCTCTGTTTCAATGGCCACGTATGTATGTATTTAATATCTTTAGACATTCTCATCTTTTTATATTCTGACGCAATTCGGTACCTTTTTTTTTCGGGTTTTTGCTGTGGACGATACCCAAATCACTCGCAATTACTAATTTTCACTTTCATTTACAGTAAATAAATGGAAGGGTACAAATCCGTGGTACAAATACATCTGAACTAAAAAAGAAGCAAAGTTGAATCATAAATAGATCCCAAAAGTTAAATATTAGTGGAGTTTGTCAAAAAGCGATGCAATAACTTGTTACAATAAAAAGTTATGTATTCGTTTGTCAGTAAAATAAATATCGGTTCCATTTCCGCCAATAATTTGATTATGCATCAGAACAATAGCATTAATACTCAACAGTCAACAAACATCCGATAACAGTTATCATAAAACGTTGAGAAATAGCAACAATAACAGTTTATCGGTTAATAAAACTGCTACTGTTATAACGGTTTCCCATCCATTACTTTAAACGCAACACTAGAATTGTCGCCTGCAATTGTATGATAATATTGCACGCCTTTTATGAAATTATGGGCCGTGTACGTCATACTATTATATCCATATTTCAAGTTAATGGAGTGGGTTAATTTTGGGTACCGTTCCGCCCGGCGGAAATTTGAATGTGAATTTGTGACCTGGGTCAGTCAGCGATTTGCATAGGCGTAGTTTTAGGTTGTTGAATTGGGTTATAATTTGGAAAGGTGTGTCGTTTTGAAATGTCTTTACTAACGTTTATATGTTTCACTATTTACTGGACAGCACTGTATACTCAACTTTGTGATTATTCAATCTAGATTAATTCGGCTTGGAAAAAAATATTTTATTATTAACTCGTAGGTTAAATCGCAGCATATTAAATAAGATTACGTACGAGTCTCCACACGAATCCTTGAGGCAGATCTATGTTCAGCAACAGAGTTCTTATAGTCGAACATGATAAAAGAAAGTAAAGGATTAAATATGGCAAGAATCTGCAAATTAGTGTCCGACCGAAACTAGTTTTTCAGCCGAAACCGAAACTTATTAAAATTATTTAAAATTACGACCACTCACCAAAATTCACTGTTCTTTTCTACATTTACTAAATAAATGTATGAGATAAATGTAAAAAAAACGGCGAATTCCAGAAAATAATCGCAATTTTAAATAAATGTCGGTTTCGGTTTCGGCCGAAAAACCAGTTTCGGTCGGACACTACTGCAAACTATCGACTTTCTTTCGGTTGATAGTTTAGTTGAGGATTCTAATCAGTTCGCAGATGTTTACAAGTGCGCGTATTATAAAGATTTCTCATTCGTACAGATTTACAACACCATTAAAATATCTGCTGATAGCTGTCTGCGGGGCATTAAATAAACATTAGTTATAGCGCCGGTAGACTGCTTCGGTGGCGTGGTTGCTCCCCTCTCAATTGGGCCGGCAACACATCCATGATCCAGCGTAGTGGATGCTTATGGGCGGCAGTAATCACTTACCATCAGGTGACTTGTTAGCTCGTTTGCCGAACCTATTCTATAAAAACAAACTTCGTTCCAATTTTCGATTCGAGACTGATGCAAACTCGCGTTTGCGTAAACGCACTTGAACGTGTGTAGCAGGCTTTACATGCATAATAACACGTACTGGCAAAATTTCTAACCACAATTCACGTGTGTCGCTGAAATTTACGGCGTCAACACTGAAAGTACAGCATTAAATTCAATTTACAATGTACAATTTACAATTTGACTGCCTCGGTGGCGTAGTGGTACTACGGTATGATTGCAAAGCTGAGGTCTCGGGTTCGAATCCCGGGTCGGGCAAAGTGATATTGGATTTTTCTATTCATTATTAGCCCGGAGTCAGGAATTTGTGCCCGATATGGCGATAGGCTCGCCCCCTATCACATCGTGGGACGGAATATACAAGGCGAAACGTGGGTGTTCTAGTAGCACCTCTGCCTACCCCTTCTGGGAAAAAGGCGTGTGGTTATGTATGTATGTATGTATAATGTTTGCTAATAACATTATGGAACATTACGATTAATGTTGTAGTGGTTACCATAACCTTTTACCAACTCTACTGTACTGTATCAGACCATATACGTCCCACTACAGAGCACGAACCTCCTCTATATGAGAGTACGATTGGTAGGGGTTAGGCCATATTACTAATAATTGCGACCAACTGTGAAATCGAGCTGCGGTTTGCAATCTTATTTCCTTCGTTTTGTGTCTGAAGGTATGTTGGATACCTAAATCACTGGGGGTTACTCTATGATCCGAAACGAAGTTCGTATGTTCGAATGTCGCACGTAAAACTGTATGCATGTGCCTACGTACTCCATAAAATTTTCGAATCCTCTATCATACGTCGTAACCATAGACTTAGTTCACAGAATAATAAGTGTCATAGAGAATAGTGTTGATTTTTAGAAGTAAAACGTCCGAACATTGTAACTTCGTATCGGATCATAGTGGAACGCCTCAGGATCCAATTACAGTTTCGAGTTGCGACTTTGTTTGCCGATGCAGAAATCTAAAATAGCTTGACTCCTAATGAGAAATTGGTTTTTCGTTTTACTGCCTTTTATTTTGAAGATGTGACGTGATTTCTTGGCAGTCTATCGTCCATTGATGTTGCTTAAATGTGACATACGAGTATAATTAGTGTTGTTTTTTTTAATCATTGGGAAACAAGTGGCATTAGCTTGACATTAAGTTATATGACAGTGACCATCGATGATGTCGGTGGATATTCACATTTTGCATTAAGCTTACCATCAAGTTTATTGTGGTCATTCACAGATGGTGATTTTTTCTCGCCAGTTTTTAAAACAAAAGAAAAAATTACAATATGATAACATCATAGGGTTTCAATATTTTTGCAAATAAAACTGCCATATTTAATTACACAGATCTTATATATTTTACGTATAACACATCCATCGTTTATCATAAAATTATTTATATAAATACATTGTTAATTTATCATGTTTTTTTTTAAATTACAATCTGTTAACATACGTACATTTGGTTACAATTTTAACTAGAAGTTCTTTCGTTTAAATTTTACATATGTTTACTACTCATCAAATACAATCTCATGATTTCAGGTCAAAAAATGTAGAATCTTAAACACTGGCTGCTAGAGAATCGATTGAGGTATTACTTGTCTGTCTTAACGCTCATATCAAAGGTTTTTGGAATCGTTGAAAGGGCGCATTATCCGTTTGAGTATGAGCTACCCTTAAGTACGGATTAAATATGGGCTTATGTGTCGCATACGTTGTTTAGTTTAGTGCAAGTATACTGCTATATTTATATTGTATCATGTATGCAATTGGAAGATTTCATCTAATGCAAGAAAACTGCGGTTTTGTTCGGATATACTTGATTATTTTTAGGCGGATGTAGAAGTATTCATACAGAGATTTATGTCATTATTATTAAATGAAAGTTAGATTTTTCCCCTTCCAAAGTATCAGAAAAAAGGGTTTCTTTTAAAACAGAATTTAAACATACTACTACAACTACTCTTTTATACTTTAATGAAAGTGATAATAACATTTCCAAGTTGTCAGTAAATTCTTTTCTGTTCTATTAACGGCTGAAACATAGCAAAATCTTTGTGATATTATAATTGAATTCATTATTCCTGTTACGCGTCCTTTCGTTGCTAGCACACCAATAATTATAAGTATAATTCGTAAATCAATGTCAACGTAATATCTTTAATATGGCGTTTATGTATCATGATGTGTAAACGATGGCAGGTTTATGTCCTATAAAACGCTTTATCTCTCCTTTGTGACGTTTTAAAGAACTACTCTCGATGCAAAACTTTATATGTACCTTAACGTATTATTGTAAAGCTTAGCCGTCGCGTTTCGTTGAGTAAGTACGAATTTGTGGATTTTGTGGTTTAAACAATTTGTATTCTTAATTTTCAGTTTCTTTATAGTCGTCTGTAGGGATCCATGATTTTTTGAGGGTTGTGATTGTTGATGTGGCAACCCAACAATATCCTATTCATGTCCCTTATATTCCTATTCTTACTCTCAAGAATAAAGCTCAAAGTATTCATATTTCATGCGCTGTACTGTACAGGATCAGCCCAGATACTTCCCATTGCAGGGCAGGAGCCCCCTCTAAAATCGAGAGTTCGATTGAGGGTGGTTAGGCCATATAGTACACCACGCTAGTCTAGTGCGGGTTGGGGGACTTTACATACCATAGAAACTCTTGCAAATCGCTAGGTATGCAGGTTTCCTCACGATGTTTTCCTTCACCGTTATAGTGCGTGGTGATTGACTATCAATACGAGTACACACATGACTCCGAAATGTCAGAGGTGTGCCCTGGGATTCCAACCCGCGACCACCGTGACCATGTTGGCAACCGCCTCTAGTACGGACTAAAAGTGCGTGGTGGCCTGTTAGTAAAGGTTACTAACAGACCACCACGCACTTCTTCTTTAGGTACTGGTTATTAAGCAGCAATCCGAATAGTTTCCGTGAATATAATTATTCGTTAGATACAAAATTGCCTATACGCGCAAAAAGTTTGGTAAATATAAGCCTTGGTAACAGTGACGTCGCAACGTTTTGAACTCCAGTAAGATATTTCTTTCGCTTATTACCTCCGCGGTTAAATTACTCGCTTTGCACCATTAATACGGCCCGTGTATTTAGATGTTTGTTTATTAAACCGACCGGTGTCGAGTGGGCGGTCAATATATCTCTTAGTGTTTATAATTGTTGGTATAATGCGAATATTGCACGTGTGATGTTTTGTGAAATAACCGAATGGGTGCGGATTATTTGCGTCCGTGAGTAAACTGCAGGACTATTCAACTCTACGCGCGAGTAAAATTGTTGGGATTGGGCAGTACCGGGTATATCCGAACTGCGACCGAAAATGAAGCCAGGTGGTAGTTTGGGTGACTTCAAACACAATGCAACTAAAATTTTCGAAAATGGCCGACGGTTTTTTTTATATTTTTTTACATAACGTCGAGTTTGGGTGGGAAATACATAGTGTCGTAAAATAATAAACACTGCTTTAAAGTTAAAGATGCAATGGTGCGTAACAAAATTATTTATTTACCACCCAAACACGAAGATGCAGAATAAAGTTGCTTTTTTTAAAAATTTTAGTTGCATTGTACCTGCAATCACTAAAACTACCACCTGGCTTCGTTTTGGATCGCAGTTTAGATACGCGGCATATTATGTTGAAGCATTTGTTAAGGCATATTATGATTATTAGATTGAAGTTCAATAATCCCCATCGAGATTATATAGAACGGAAGGTTATGTTATAGATGGACCATCTGATGGTAAATGGTTACCGTCCCCCATGAATCGTGATGGAGGAAATGAGGAGTTTTGTTATAATGCTGCCTTTTAAAGAAAATAAAGGCTCTTTTCTTCAAGGTCCCTAAGTCGTATCGATCTAGATTAACGCCAAAGGTTGCCTGGAAGAGATCGTAGGTAGCGATAAGGCCGCCGTTGTAACCATGTCTTTAGTGTTATTGTATTTTCATTTGTTTTATTTTTTTTTATGTTCGTGTTTAATAAAGTATATATAAAATAATATCCAATCTAATTCATAGGAGCTGTATTTTTTCTCTGATATAATGTGATCTAAATCGATTTTGCGACTCAGAAACTAAATGACCTTTTGCGGTTTGTTAGTTTCTTGAAACATAGATAATTTACATAGTGTAGACACAATATTATGTTGCTTTTTCTATATTACGTATGCTTTTGGCTGGATAGTATAAGTAGCGTGGGTTGGTGTGAAGTTACGGAAAAAACCTATTTTATATAACAGTGGAATACAGCTAATTGAATAATCACAGACTATTAGCTCTAAGCCCCACTTTGATAACAATGCAAATCCGTTTAGCTGGTTTAATAGGATTACATTGTTGATTATTTTATAATTTAAGATATAATTTGTAAGGCATACTAAATATTATTTTGAATATGTGTCCTAAAAAACTTATTATAATAGATTTGGTTCGTGAACCTACAAAATTCGCTTTCGCAGATAGGAGTTAACTATGAAATGGAACAGACACAGCGTAATCATTTTATATAGTGTCCATTAGTTTGGAAACAACTCCTCAACTTCCAAGCTTGAGTAATCCCACGAGGATCATCACTCTAACAACTTCAATCGATTCCTATTAACTCGGCGTCCGAAGTTTGGTGACAATTACTTCAATATTAAGATAGACCTTTGAATCATGACACACTTAATATAATTAACATTGAAGTGTTGTTTATTCGTGTTTCGTCGTAAATTGAAACGAAAGAACCCCCTCTAATAATGAAAATTACATCACAAAGTCATTTCCAGATGTCTAAGTGGCAAGTTTGAATGGAAACTTCACGTCTTTTAATTAAACTTACATTGTGTCCGCGAAAGTGAAAAGTTGGACACTAATTTTGTTGTAAGTACAGGTAAAACTTTCTAAAAGGAACGTAAAATAGATTCCCGACAATCTTCTATAAATAGGAATTGACATGTAAAGACATTATATAGTAAAAAATATCCCTTTAAAAATATTTACTCTACCATCTTTGGTTTCGTATAGGATGCAGAAAAATAAATGCACTCGCGTCGTGCGACAGATGACAGACTACATGGTGTGGCCAGAGAAAAATCTTTTGACATCCCAAATGTTGCCAGCGAGAAAAAACAGTCGACACTTTTGAGAGAAGCTAAAAGAATTTCACTTTAAAATACTATATCTAAAACATTAATGTGCTTACGTAAAATTAATTATATCGTAAAATATCAATAGCTTCAACAAATATTTACACGGAAGACGCAATTTAGGTTCAACACTGCCAAAATATAGTGATTCTTATATGGACCAGCCAATACAATTAGAAGCAAAGAATTAATTAGTTAACAAGCTTTGTGACATATCATTTAAAAAAGTTATTTTACCACTTATTTCATAAATACACGTTCACATTTTCATGTACTATATCTACATTTGACGCTATTATTAAAAATAATAGTAACTAACAAGCATTCTAAAGAAATAGCTCCACTTCAGAAACGCAAGCCGTCCCAAAAGTACGGACGAGCCAAATGAACCGACACAACTATTTAAAATATTCACATTATACACACAAAAGTTTCATGATGCATTTACGAACGTCTGTATTCCACTCTTTCCAATTGACATCATTTATTCAATCCGACACTGGCGGTTCGCGAAGTGTAAATCGATTTGTTCCGGTTTCCGGTGCGCCGTAGAAATCCGATCTTGCTTTGGCTGAATTTCGTATAGATCCCGTGAAGCGGGGTTATAATCTGGCATCTAACGCTCACGTCGAATTGGGTTTGTTGCCAGCCATTTCGTATCCTTCAATCAGTGTCTCTAATATAAATTTAATAGTTATTTTGTAGATATTTTCCACGTTGGGCGTGTAGCGGTCCCCGAGAGTCGATTCCACCGCTGCTAGGAATGGCGCCTCGATTTTCTGCAATACAATTTTAAAAAGATCACGTATTAAGTACACAATCAGCTGTGATGTTGCTGGGGTCGCAATATGGCGACATTCCGGCTAGGACGCGTGTCACGTCTCACATATCCGGACGAGGGGACAGATATCTGATATTAGATGTTTTTTCTTATATTCCAACTCGTGTACCGAATATAATTCTAGATTTATACAATTGTGAGGTACGTGCTTGTTTGTGAAACTTGTACCCTCAATATTTCTATAAAGCTTTGCCCTAAAATTGTATCGACCTAGATATGAATTAATATTCTTATTAAAGGCAATTCAGAAAGTGATAATATATTCAAAAATGTATACTTGGTTTGGGCCATTTGATACGGCAAACTAAACACAAAATGTTATTAGAAACTATTCAGAGTGTTAAAAAACCTTCTCTTTATGTTCTAGTCACGTTATGTACACAAATCGGTCATGCTTATATCAATGCTGCATGCTTTATATAAATTAAAATATACCAACATCTATTATAAATATGTGTCAAATTGCGAGAGGGTAATTATCTACTCGTATCTCCTATCGAAATTATATCAGCTAGAAGCCGTAGATGATACTGCGCTTACCACCAAGCTCATTGCCATACGAACTAGAACAAGAATTTTACTTCCGAAATGATAAGCATAAGATCCAAAACTCACCCAAAAATACTCGACTTTGAAGCCAGGTATTCTCCTATGACTGGCTCCGATCTGGTGTATGTACTCGAAGAAGTTGTCCAGATCGTCGAGCCCCTTGATGCCTTCATCCAGGGTGTTCATGACGTTGTTAGCGTGTTCCGCCAGCTCCATGGAGTTGATCTGCTCCTCTTTCGTCCGACACTGGCGGAATTTCTCGAACATGTTCAGTAGGTCTTGGTTCTCCTCGAACAATCTGTTGGGAGATAGTTTGTTGAATTGAAATCACAGTATCATCATTGGTCTATATTCATTTTAGATAAGATAATTGCTGCCGTTTGTTGCTATGGCCATTTTTAAAGGCTGCGTGAATGAGTAATTATTATTATTAGGGTTTTAGGTATCATTTACGAATATTCGTTATTATAGTCCATTTTGCAGTGCCTATTTTTAAAAGTTGTAAGAATGCTTGTGCTATTCAAGACGACGTGGGAGCGACAGCAAAACAGGCCTCAAAAGTGCTTGATATGGCCTGATGTACCTATTGTGTTGCTTGTGCTTTAATTTATGATAGTGTCAACGACGTTTTTGTGTAGAATTAAACCAGACATCACCATTGTCTAAACTCTAAAGCTTGCCTCAAACATCTTGTCCGATTGATACCTTAATAACATGGTTTCTAATACCTTAATACCAAATCGTAATATCCCCGAATTGGCACAGTCTTCCAATCGTAGCCTTGATCTAAACTTGAACAGTAAAATAATCATCTGTCATAGTACGACTTTTTTGAAACAATGACATTAAGGTGATACCCCATTGCTTCAAACCCAATATTTTAAACAAGTAGCAGTACGATAACTAACTATAGCGTCTCTAGTTACAAATATCTAGCATTTGACGTATATCAAAATAGAGAATATGGTTGAGGGAATCAAAACTTTGATACTCAAGTTTCACAACAAGAACCGCAAGCTTGTTCTGTAAGTTACACGAAGTGTACAGAAGTTCATTCTGCGGGGCATGTGGCCTATTATATAGATAATTCTGTGAAATTGATAATGGAAACAAAACCAGGTTTCATCCAAGTTGCCCTTAGAAAATTATAGCCTTTACGTCTTATTCATAGTCTGTTTTTAAACCTATTTTAGTTATTGAAGTTCTGTCTTCGTCGCTCAAACTGAATCCAAAAGTAGTTCGAAAGGGACAAAACATTCTATAATTAAAATAGGTTTAAATACTGGCGATGAATAAAACGTTGAATGTAATAATTGTAAGTTATGATCTATACTGTAAAGTTTTATTAAAATTCATTCAGTAAATATTGCCTGAGAAAAGCCCCATTTACACGGGGAGAGTTTCTCGCTTCAAGGGTACGATTATCGTAAGGATATCAAAAAGTCGCAACGTGTAATTTGTCAGAACATGATCCTCTATGGCGGTTATGTCATGCGATAATCGCGTACGATTCTCGCCTTGAGAAACTCTCTCCCTGTAAATGAGGCTTAAGCAACACCGATACACCTATCTAACATCTAAACTTCACATTTATAATATTAATACGATATTATCTTGTACTACGAGTAATTGTATCTTCAGTTAAACCATTACCAGAAGCGCTTATAATGACGTTAAACGGTTCATTTTGTTTACAATATTCCCCATTCGTGAGGCCGTGAATATTTACATTCGTAATTATTTACGCGATAAATATTCGAGTTCGTGTTTACTTTAAGACATTTTATGGTTCGTTAAAGGCTGTTTGGGTTGTTATAAATAAATCAAAGCTGTATTCATGGAATAGCTTTATGTTTTGTGTTAATTGAGATAAAATGTTCGCTTATTAAACTATTATTCCTTACGAGATCGAATCAGAAATCAGGGGATCCGTAGGAAAACAAAGGTAAACATAGTCCTTAGGATTAACAAGTTGAAGTGGCAGTGGCCGGGCATATAGCTCGTAGAACTGATGGCCGCTGGGGCCGAAAGGGTTTTGGCGTGGAGGCTACGTACAAGCAAGCGAAGTGTCAGACGCCCACACACAAGGCGAACAGACGACCTAGTTAAGGTCGCAGGAAGTCGCTGGATGCAGGCCGCTTCCAACAGGTCTATGGCGATCTATGCGGGAAGCCTTTGTTCAGCGGTGGACTTCCTGTGACTGAAGAGAGAGATTAAACTTTCAGGCAGTTTACCGACTCACGTATTCCTAGTGCCCTTTAAACTTGTATCCTTACGCAACAGTGGAAAGAGACAATCAAATGGACTGGCATAATTGTGTCCAGTTCCAGAAGATAAAATATATCTATTGTTATTCGTACACTTGTTCTGGACAGCATCACATTTGCATCACATATAATGTAGTAACATTCTGTATGCAGGGCACGGGCCTCCTCTACAATCGAGAGTATGATTGAGAGGGGTTAGGTCGTGTAGTCCACCACGCTGGCCTAGTGCGGGTTGGCGGACTTTTTTATACCATAGAAATTGTTCCGAATCGCTATTGTATGCAAGTTTCCTCAGGATGTTTTCCTTCACCGTTATAATGGCAATGTGATGAACTATCAATACACACATGGCTCCGAAAAGTCAGAGGTGCCCTGGGATTTGAACCCGCAACCTCCATAAACATGTTATCAACCGCGTCTGGTCCATTACCAACAGGCTACCACGCTCTTACACTGCCAGCTTAAAAAAACTTCATTGAACTTGTGTACCTATTATCTACAGTTAATATTCTAGCATGCGTGAATACAATAGTGTTTTATTTACACACGCCAGCTTATGTATTAAAATATTTTAATTCAGAACACAAAGGCGCATTATCAGCATCATTATTGAGAACAGACAGAACAATATCGGCATTTGGCTGATGTACGCTACTGCGCTTTGTATCCCGAAGCATTGTGGCTTGCTCCGGTTTGATTGTAGAACAATAATCCGGGAGTCCGGGATGTAATCCCGCTGTTCCTGTTGTAAACTGTGGAACATCAGTAAACACTGGAGAATGTAAACTGTTTGCAATGCTTTCGTTCCTGTCTTGTGCATTTGCTTTCAATTAACCTCGTATTGTATGTTTCCAAACAATGGATGTTTTGAGGCAGAGTGTGGATAATTTATTACTTTTTGTACCAAATATTTTTTTGCTTTATCCCCAAAATTATGTGATGTAGTGAACACACGAAAGTTCAGAGTAAAGGCTGATGGGTATAGTTTTGTCTAACAATAATCTATTATTAGTAATATAAGTACCTATTTATTTATTAAGTGCGTGGTGGCCTGTTGGTAACGGACCAAACTCGGCTGCCTACATGTTCACGGTGGTCGCGGGTTCAAATCCCAGGGCACACCTCTGACTTTTCGGAGTTATGTGTGTATTGATAGTCAATCACCACGCACTTTAACGGTGAAGGAAAACATCGTGAGGAAACCTGCATACCGTAGCGATTTTAAAGAATTTCTACGGTATGTAACACCGCCAACCCGCACTAGGCCAGCGTGGTGGACTATATGGCCTAACCACTCTCAATCGATTCTCTCGATTGTAGAGTAGGCCCGTGCCCAGCAGTGGGACGTATGTATATGGGCTGATAAAAAAAAATCTATTAATACAAACAATATACGAGTAAATGAATGAGCAATGAAAGAAATTACTGATACAATATTATAGACATGAGCAGACACACGGAATATAGAAAGCTTAAAAAACAAATAAGCAAACTATAAATAATACTCGAATAATGTACGAATACACTAGTTTGTCCACTTGTTCGCATATTTAAAACTAAAACTGTCGACTTCATTACCATTCTCACTGTACGATAAAAAATACCCAATAAACGTTCATTTAAACAGAAATAAATGTGATCTGCCGCCGTTAAACGGACGGAAGTGGTTGAAATCAATCTGCGTTCAATGGTCCGTTTTTAATGAGGCACGCGCGATTTATTTCCGCGGTGTGTGTGGTTTTGTTCTGTTTACACGCAATGGATTGTAAACACAGCTAAAGAGACGTAATTATTTAAATGACATGTAATTTCTGACAAATGAAATAAAACTGTTTTTTATTCAAATCGTGTAGGTGGCTTCCAACATGTCGCTTGAAATTTTATAAGCGCAGATTGAAAGCGACCACAGAAAGCGACATACCAACGTCATACATAATGGGTTTTCCATCATCTTTTTTTTTATTGCATAGGTCCGGCAAACGAGCAAAAAGGTCACCTGATGGTCCATGAGCATCCACAAAGCTGGGTCATAGATGCGTTGCCGGCCCAATTGGGAGGAGAACGGGAAGGAAAATGAATAGGAAGATGAAAGGGGTATTGGGCATCCGAAATTTCACTCACCGAACGAAAAGCGACAGCCGAGCTGTCGCTTCACGTCGATTTCCTGTGATACAGTGGTACCGCCCCAGATGACCCTGCCCATTGATGCTGAGTCATGACTGACAACAGCGTAGCTCTACCATTTCCAAGAGTGGACTGTGGTCGCTGTATAAGACGGCTATGAATATTGTAATAACAAGACAAGTATTTTTAAAGGCAGTGGTATGTCTGGTTCAACCATTGATATTATACCATAATTTTTTCGAATTACTAGCTGTATCGGGACTACCATATCAAAACCTACCAAGTTTTACTAAATCTACAATTGAATCCACATCTATTTACCCGTATGCAACATATTCACTCTTACTAATCTAACGGTTGTATTAATTCTTATCACTACTGTATTGTATTGTATTGTATCAGCCCATATACGTCCTAATGCAGGGCTCGGGCCTCCAATCGAGAGAACGATTGAGAGTGGCTAGGCCATATAGTCCACCACGCTGGCCTAGTGTGGGTTGGCGGACTTTTACTTTTATAACTACTGTAATAATTCTAAATACAAATAAAACAGAAGAAGCCTTTGATTTATTAACAGAGCAGGAACTACTAATTGCAACTGTACCCATATTGTTAGCAGAATTGACGGAACTACGTACCGGAACAGCCGTTAATAAACCTTTTGTCTGTCCTGTTGTGCATTTCTGAGAACAATTGTATTGAACAAAAGCTCTATTGACGTAGCAATTAGGCGCCATTTTGTGCTGGGATCAAAGCGTGATTGAAACAACTTGTTATCAAGCATTCCTTTAGTATTATATACAAAATGGTGGAGCCTTATTATTGCTCGTTAAAATATACGTCCAATTATTTGGCTCGACCAGGAAGATAGCAATATTTCATACAAATCTGACGTGATAATTATAGGCTTTGAACCTATGGTATGATGGTTTAACTCTAGAAATCCATTGTGCAAGTATATCGGTTCGTACGAAATGAATTTTCTCGAATTCTATGTATATTGAATCTTAATATAACTTCGTTTGTTAGTTATACACACGCTTTGCATTATACCAAGCATCTAAATCATCATTTTAAGCGAAGGAAGACTGCCAAAATTACCTCTCTCCGAAGGGTTTCCACAGCGACTCCTTCGCTATGGAAATTTTAAAATAATCTTAAATATTCCCAAATTACATCGGACCCAATTATGAGGAGAAATCTTAAAAAATGGCGAGCGTTCCCAAGAGGTTTCCAATAACACTTCAGAAATTTCGAGATACGAATTTCACTCTCATTATGAATTCTTGGTCATTTATATTATCAATTATAGACAAATTTATGATGAACATATTGAGTAATTGCACAATTACAGCGGGGCTTTGCAATGTGTTAGGTGTGTTAGAATGGTTATTAAGAGCTTATTTTTCATTTCAGTATTTATAAACCTGATGACTGAAAGGGTCGTGGATAAAAAATGTTTTTTATGGCATTTTTTTTCTGTCATACAAAAGTATCTATGTGCTTATACAAAACTACTAAAGTAACAAGATACCTAGTTACCACTTATTTATACCTAGTTATCCACCATGTATCTTCCTTTGCGATAGAGCAGAACAGTAATGTAGGTTATTAAATTCATAATATGCCTTTTTGCGAGTTGAAATTTTGTGTAGGACTCAGGTATACAGGAGTCCTATTTGTATAACCTATCAGCTTCTTAGACAGATTGGCTGTGAATATGGTTGTATCGAAAAATAAATGAGGTAGAACAGTGGTTGAAAACCATCAAACTCATCGATGCACTACGGTGAAAAACCAATCTTAACATTGATTCTTTTCAGTTGTCAATACCTACTTAGCTTTCCCAACAGAAATCCAAATCATCTTTGCCCCAGATATGAAATGCCGAATGCGAAGCGGAAAAGGCCATCGAATAAAACTTTTACCGCCGAAAGAGCACTCGGAGAAAACTCCAAAATCAACGGGGCATAACCCAATAAAGTGCAGCGAGCCGTACGTATTGGTTTAGAGGAAATTACGGCGGATCTGTCGGGCCGCTGCAAATATTGTTACCGGCAAAATTTGCACTGCGCGAGGTTTTTATTTGTTGGTATATTTTATCAATTTCGAGCCCTGCGTGTAGAGGTATTAAATATGATAATACTTTACAGGTTCTGAAGGTTTCTGTGCGAAATAGATGTTTATTGTAGGGAGATGACAGTTGTTCTGTGATTGTACGCCGAATGAAGAGAGTAATTGCTGGTATTACTGAGACGCACGATTCGTTGAATGTATTTCTGTACTTAAATGTGATAGGGAGCTTATCTGTCTATGCCTCTGGCAACTGTAGTGATACAAATAAATCGAATCTGTTAATAACACAAATATGGAATATATGTATGTATGCATACATTCATGATGCGACACTGTCGTATCAGCTGCGAGAGTTATTTGTAAATTAAATATTGCAAACAAAACTATCTGTCAGTATTTCATGCTATTCTTATGACAGCCTCCGTGGCGCAGTTGTTTAGACACCGCTTGTGAAACGAGAGGCCGCGGGTTCGATCGCCGCACGGAGACAAATGTTTGTGAGGCCCACAAGTATTTGTCTCGGGTCTGGGTTTTTGTGAGACCGAAAAATCTCTCGTAGCTTCTGATACCCACGACACAAGACTTAATTTATCTTAATATGGGGTCAGAGCAATGTATATGATTATTGGGTGTATTAGGCCAGCGAGGTGGACTATATGGCCTAACCACTCTCAATCGTACCCTGGATTGTAGAGGAGGCCCGTGCCCTGCAGTGGGTCGTATATGGGCTGATACAATTACAAAAAAAAATTGGGTGTATTTATTTATTGATTTAAGATATCATATTCATCGGCTAACCCTTTTCTTTACTCAAGAATTGAACCTCACTCTTTTCATTTCAAAGGATTCTGACTCACGTAGTTTCTCAGTTAACAAATAACAAACAATTGGGTTCCTCCTTAAGCACCTACTTTATGAAACTGCTAGTCTTTCCACACGGAAAGAACCCCTCGGTAATTTTGTTGTTCTAACAACCCTTACCGTAATGGAGGGTGGATGTAGTGACGTAACACGCGGGAACACGGTAAGGAGTCTACTAAGTATCTACATTTGTTAAACGCAATTTGACACGTTTTAAGGAGGGATATGGAATTGTGACTACATTAAAGTGACTCAGTATATTATGTATCAAGTATATCAGATTGCATTGAAAAACAACGTTTTTAGTATATAATCTGACTCATATTCTAAACACTTTTGAATAGATCTTAGGTTGTTTATACATACATATACACTCAAGCCTTCTTTCCCAGAAGAGGTAGGCAGAGGTGCCACCGTTTAGCCTGGTCTGTTCCGTTCTATTTTGTGTTGGGGCGAGCCTATTGCTATATCGGGTACAAATTCATAAATTCGGGCTGATAATGAACAGAAAACCCATTCCCTTTGCTCGACCCGGGATTCGAAGACCTCAGCGTTGTAATTGTACCGTAGTATAACTGCGCCAAGGCAGTCAGTTTATTTTTGTCTGCACACCTGGAATATGAGGCTCTCTGGATAGTTGGGGGAAGGTATTATAAAACACTAGAGTACATTGAGATTATTTCCATCTTAAAGAGATTTATGAAAGTGGAAGAAGCGAAAGTAGTATGTCAGGATCGAGCAAACTGGCGATCCATCGACTCTGCTTACACCTATGGGATACAGGCGTGACGATTATGTATGTATGTAAGTATTTCCATCTTATGATGGCACTGGGTGCATGTCTATCGCTTAACAGGCCCAATTCAATCCAGTGTAACTCCTATAAAACTTAATAAACCGAAAACTCACACAATTTATTTACCATTAAAAACCTAAAAAGAAATCTTCTCAGCAAAATATATCAATTTATCACCACATATAAATTTAATTCCATCCATAAGGGCAAAGTTAATAAATTATGCGAAATTGACGTAACCTATAATAAAACCGGGTAATGTAATAAAATGATTGGCGCAAACCTTCTGGGCGTTTTACGTAACAGCCGATAGTACACCCGCCCACGACACGCTTTTACGACCACTTCTGATGCCAGAAATATTTTTTTATTGCCTCTAACGTAGTATTGTGCTTTTGTTTTGTAAACGCGCTGATTCTTAATACAATACGCGGTTGTGACTAAATTATTTCTTTACTTCATTCATGAAAAAACGTTTTTTTAAGTATTGGATGTGTTAATGGTAATCATACTTAGCGAAATCTCTATACCTGAATTAATGCACTGTTGTGTTCCGTTTTGAAGGACATTGTAGCCAGAGTAACTACTGGACATAATGAGACGTAACATCTTATGTCTCAGGATGGCGAGAGCAGTGGAATACCAAGCATTGCTTTGGAATTCATGGTGTTGGGTTTTGCTACTGTCCATGAGCGGTCGTATCGCTTACCATCAGGCGAATGGCATGCTCGACTCGCCATTCATTGAAATAAAAAAGTATGTGAAGTCTGACAACCGCTATAGCTCGTGGCAGACTGAAACAGCTTTTCCAACTAAAACGAATTTGCTTGCGTACTATTTTTTGGAGTGCAAACGACGTGCAAACAATTCTATGCACAATGTATGCGTCGGGATATATTCGTTAGAACATCATATACTACAGAAAAGAGTAGCACAATGCTGTTTGACATACATATATACATAAACACACGCCTTTTTCCCAGAAGGGGTAGGCAGAGGTGCTACCAGAACACCCAGGTTTCACATTGTATATTCCGTCCCACGATGTGAAAGGGGGTGAGCCTATGCTGTTTGAGCGCAGTATTAATCTGAGTTGAAATTCTGTTCCTTATCTTTCTCTATGGTTAAATGTACATTTTTCTTCAACAGCCTCCATGGCGCAGTTCGTTAGACGCCGGCTGTGAAACGAGTGGCTGCGGGTTCAATCCCCGCACCGACACAAATGTTTGTGTAAACCACAAGTTTTGCGTCGGGTCTGGGTGTTTGTGAGACCGAAAAGTCTCTCGTAGTTTCTGATACCCACGACACAAGACTCGATCTTAGTATGGGGTCAGAACTATGCATGTGACTGTTGGGTGTATTTATTCATTTGTTTATAATGGGATGATTCAGAAGAAATTAATTACCAATACCTATTCCGTAGTTATCCTGTTCTGTTTATATTTTCCACAGGCATGTTCAATGTTAATGAGAATATCCTTGCTCACAGTATATTAAATAGTAATAATAATCAGGCTGTGGAGTTGTAGGGTGTACTATTGTTTCACAAAATACACTCACGAAGTGAGTGTTGTTGCGTTTCGTTTGATGTATTTATTATTTATTCTTTGAAATATATTTTACCTTCCACATCGTAAACTAAGTAAGTATGTATCCAAATATGTATCCAAATGAAATTAGCCCATTACTCCATTGCTATGTCAAAGACAGACTAACTAATAGCGATTATAATGTATAATTACCTAAATAACATATTCCCCGCTCAATCGTAGCCAAATATCAAGCCTGAATTCCGAGAGCCATATAAGCCTGTAATTGTCAGCGAAAAGCGGTATTAGGGCTAAGTAAGGCAATCCAAGCTTATAATTTACCATATGTAAATGGGTTGCTAGTCAAAATGTTCTGTTTCACTGTATAGATGTGAGAAAGAGAGAGATAGAATGTATTTGCTTGAAGGTGTTAATGTTATGTACGTGTTGATGCAGATTAGATGAATAAGTAATATTTCACCTTTGGATCGGAGATTATAAGTATTGATACTTGATAGGGGTTTCAATCTAAGTCCATTCTGGCCTGGGGTTGGATGACTTCACATACCTCTGAATTTGTTGTGAAGAACTCTATAGCATGCAGATTTCCTTACGTTTACCCTCACTTAAAAATAAGCTGATGATGATATAAAATATACGCAATTTTGAAAAATCAGAGGTTGCTTTTGAACCTACAACCGCTGAATTAACAGTTCAATTCGCCTATAACTAAGCTAAAAATACCTCAAAATAAACGTAGAAAATCTACATTTTTTCCACGAAATTAAACAATTTACCTGCCCTACATTGAACGGAAAGTAGTTGTCTAAAACAAACGGCCATTTGCAAGTTTCAGCCCCTACGTTTACCCTACAAAGATTGACGGAGCACTTTGCTGGGGTCCTTTGGGCTATTTTTACAACAGTCGATAATTTCTCGGCCCTACCTGTGCTGCTGAGCAGAGTGTAGAGTGGCATGGATTTGAAATAAATTGAGACATTTTGAAGTAGCGTGATTTTAAATGTTTAGAAAAAAAAATACACAGCGATTGTGAAGAAAAGTACTAAATAATTTATTGAATCCATTAAAATGTTCAACATTATTTAGATTCAGTCATTTTTTTCTACCAGCCGGTTCAGAAAACGGTTTTCATTAGAGAAGAACGGGCAAGAAACTGTAATGTTGCTCTTTTCAAAACCAGTTTACAATATCGTGATTATTACAAAAGTTACAAGTTGGTTTAAATCAGAGCAGTTCATTGATAATTTGTTATAATTTGCAAGTGACATATATTTTTAATACAAATATGTTTACATTCTGTTTAATATGGCTGAGTGAAGCGAAGTAGCCCAGAACGAAGAATCAGTATACTCTGTTTCACCAACGTAGTTAATAATATTAATTAATACATTCAATATTAAGAGACATAATTTTGATCAGACAGTAAGATTATTAGTCTTCGTGGGTATCAAACATTACGTGAAACTTTTTGGACTCACAACACAGAGAGGTGAAACAAATACAAAAAAAGTTACGTTTGTTTTGGTAGGATTTTTTGGATCTGAATTTCTTGAGGCTCAAAAGTCTCTCGTCATTTCTGATATCTACGATATAAAAATAAATGACTGACTGACTTGGTCATAATTACTTTTGACTTTGCGGCTTTATATTAATTTAAATAATAAATAGATACACCCAATAGTCACATATATAGTCCTGACCCCGCACTAAGATCTAGTCTCGTGTCGTGGGTATCAGAAACTATGAGAGACTTTTCGGATTCACAAACACTCAGACCCGAAACAAATATTTGTGGGTCACTCAATATTTGTTTCAGTGCGGTAATCGAACCCGGAGCCTCACGTTTCACAGCCGTCCTCTAACCAACTGCGGCAAGGAAGCTGTCAAAACATACACGTATTAAAATTTCCATTGAAGATGTAAACAAAAAATATCCTAAATAATGCAGAACGATGGTGTCAAGACATCGTGTTCTTGACCCATATCTGTGAGTGTGCTGGCAAATAAATAGGGTCTCGCCGCGTCGCGGGCGAACACACTGGCCCCTAGTTACTGTGTTTGTTCTCCTAACAATCATTTTTATGCAAACTTACATTTTGTTAGTCTAGGTTATATGTATTATTAAACATATTGTTCAAGATATATGAACCACGAGGTAGGGCGTTCGATTTTACCTTACTCTGTGCGATTTTATCGGTTTGAAAAATCTAGTTGCTCAAGACAGCACTTTATGGCCATAGGCTTGCCCCCTGTTATGAATGAGTGGAAATAAGCTCGGGATTTTTTTATTAAATTAGGGTTACTTCTGCTGACCTCTTTGGGGACACAGGCGATAACCATGTAATTTGTAATGCAGAAATTAGTCACGACAATTAAGCTCGAGTATTTTCCCTCCAATACCAGCTATTTCAGATTTATATTCACACACACATTAGCAAAACACATCACAATAAAAACGTATCTCTTTTGGTATCCCTAAAACTGGGGTAAAACGTCCTTAAAATATTCAACCCTCTCCCAGGGGAGGTTATTGTAACGCCCGCCATAAAATGTTTATCGCGCATCAACTCTTAATGCATCGCGATAATCTTTATACTTGTTACAATAAGTGCTGTTTGGAACGGAAAACTATAAAGTACTGTATTTTATATACCTACTAGTTACTACTTATTTACGTTCAAGCCTATATCACTTGGTCGTCGGTAGGGGTAACACTATTTTCACCCAGATTTTACCATCTCGTCTCCGCACCAGGACGTTATAGAGAATGACCCTTTCACCATTCCGGGCATTATCAGCCCCGAAAATTTATATTATGATTCTTATATGGAAACCCCAGACCAAGTTCACAGCCTATACATGGTATTATCAATAAAAAAACCACCAAGACCCACCCGGCAATAATTGCGTGCATCATATGTCTCCGCAAGATAAGTTATATTACTAGTGAGTATTGATTACGCTATTATCCTTTTTCCACTTTCCCGAGTAAATAGTACCATAATTAGCTTTTAATAGATGCCTTTCTGCAAAAAACTAATAGATTCGCTACTCAAAACCCATTTGACTAACGCAGAACATTGTTATGCGCTTAAAAGTGTGAGCGAAAAGTGAAAGCGCTGAGTATTTGAAACTAAATTCAGCCATTTTCAACTTACATATCCGTCAGCCTTTAGAACTAGGCTAAATCCGGAGAAATGTGGACAAACAGCAGGCGTAATTGAAAGAATCTAGGTTACCGCCTGCCGCTCGTAAAATTTCGCTCCAATACAACATTGCTATAAGAATATTTGTAGGCGCTGAGTCTGGAATAACTGTTATTGTTCGAAGTAAGCCAATAGAATGGGCATAAAGTCGTATTCTTGATTAATTTTTCTACTTTTGAAGCGTTTTATACTCGGCTTGTTTATTAATATTGTTCTAGGCTTGTGATTTTTCTTATGGGATTAAGGGGAGAGAAAGCATTTATTAAGTCTAGACTCTAGACTAATCTCTTAAGACTGGTTTAAATATCAGAAATAATAAAGCTTCTATAGTCAGTTTTGGAGTAAATAATTGTTGGCTAAAGAAAATAATATCGAGATGTGATGTTACACTCATATAAAACCGTTAAAAAATAATAATTTTGTAGTTCCATTCCGTGAGTGAGATTGCCAGAGAAATAAAGCTTGTGGTGGGAAGTTTATGAAGGGTTATAATGACCATCGTACACCATGATAGTAAAATTCAAACACCCGGACAAAGCTTTATTTCGTCATAAGTGAAAGATATTATAAAAATATAAAAATTGACCCATTATTATTCATGTAAATTAAAATTAATAGCAAGCCTCGTTCTACTTTCAGTACTTGGTGTAATTTTCCGCCATATAACCAATATTTACTTTGTCGGCCGCAGCCTGCATTGTTCCCGAAATATTAAGCCCTACCTTTGCCCGAACTGGGATATTTTGCCACGGAATGTATGCGAAATGAAGGGTATTTCATAATATAATCCTCTTAACTTAGACAAATATTTTTGTAATGGTTGGATAGTTGAGAGTTCATAAAATACTTTCGTGGGTATATTATGTGTTACTATATACATTGGATTAGCAAGTTGAAGTGGCAATGGGCGGGGCACATAGCACGGAGAACTGATGGCCGATGGGGCCAAAAAGTTCTCGAATGGAGGCCACGAAGCGGAAAGCGCAGCGTGGGACGTCCACCCACTAGGTGGTCAGACGACCTGGTAAAGGTCGCGGGACGTCGCTGGATGCAGGCTGCCTCCAACAGGTCACTGTGGAAATCATTGGGAGAGGCCTATGTTCAGCAGTGGACTTCCTTTGGCTGATGGATGGATGATGGATGATATACATTGGTACATACATGCAAAACTAACGCTAGTATATGCCAAGGTGCAGGCAGATCAATAATCTAGTACTGAAAATTCATAAAATCTAAAAACTCACACAAAGTAAATTGCCTGACCGGGGAACCGAAACCAAAACCTGCAGTTCACGTACAATACAGGCTTCCGCTGGAATATCGGGACTTCAATATTGCTTATTGAATCTTTATGGAACGGCGAAGTGAAGCGAAGTAAACTATACACTGCACTTACTGGTAAGTGCACGGCGGCCCTAATCCAACAAGCTTAGAGAGAAAACCAATGTTTATTTGCAACTGGCCTTATTTATAGAGAAAAAAACCTTTTTTAGCTATCGAATTTTTTGTCTTCTTCGCTTAAACTGAATTATATAATTATTCAAAAGGGACAAAGCACTCCATAACTAAAATTGGTTTTAAATCTGTCTATGAATAAAGCGGAAAGACATAAGCTAAAGAAACTATGTATCAATAAAGATAATATTATTGGAGAGCCTTGCTAAGATAGATTTTCAATTCATAAGGAATAAACAAATGTGTAGATACAATTTATCGACTAGCACCAAATTGTTACAAAAACCAATAATCGTTATCTCGTTTGTGAAATTAATTAAAACAAAAGTAATTACTGATTTTCTGCCCTAACTTTAAGCATTTAGGGGAAACTGTTTAGGGCCAACTCGGTCCGTGAAAATATGTTTTTGTACGCAGTGAAAAAGGTCGTTTTCAAGGTCCCTTAAATCTTGGCTCTCCGTCCATTCATTATTCGAAGGCTAACATTTTCATTCAATCATTGAAATAAATTAGAAAGTCAAGCGATATTCTTAACTGGATTGTTTCAATTTCTATTTTTAACTCCGTTTTCGAATTTGCGCATAATTGGAATTGGAGATTGGGTGGAATAAGAAACGTTATTTATTTTATCCATCACTGATTTTATAAATACAGTAAATAAGTTGCGTCGACTGGTTAGATCAACCTATTTTATTTACGGACAAGTAAAGGGTTTTTGTATTAAATCTCCGGCGACTGAGGTCAAAAATAGAAAAATGTTAACTTTGTACAAAATGACTTTGAAATCTGAATTTAACGATTGCTCTGAAAAATATGTTTTCTGTAGAATTCCTAAGATTATATCATCGTATTTTTCCCACGTACAAGCAAGCGAAGTGTCGGACGCCCACCCACAAGATGGACGGACGACCTAGTTAAGGTCGCAGGAAGTCGCTGGATGCTGGTCGCTTCCAACAGGTCTATGTGGCGATCCATGGGGGAGGCCTATGTTCAGCAGCGGACTTGCTATAGCTGAAGAGAGATTTTTTTCCACTATAACAATGAGGTATAAATGAAATGTGAGCACTGATTTAGATCGTATATTCCATTCCGATGCGAGCTTGAATATAAAATACCCCTTGGATATAAATTACATAAGCGACAACTAAAATTATTACAATAATAAATAATAATAAAACTCATTTATTTCAGGTAAAAAGACCCATAACAAAGTTACTGAAACAGAATACACAAAAATCAAAAACCCAATCAAGAATACAGATGTCACAAAATACATTTTTTTAAAGAAAATTAATTAATTTATAAAGAAAATTATTATTTCGTATTTAAAATACTGTATAAATCCTCTTTAAAGCTGGACATGGATATAAAATAAAATTTTCACTTACATAAACAATCAGATCCTGAATTAGGTTTAACAAATCTCATGTGACTTTACCGCAAAGAGTAAATTATTTCACCTTAGCGGTAACCATCTCGTCGGTCGATCGCTAAATTGTTAAATATGTATGTATAACCATTAATCGATCTTTTTTTCTGCCAATTATTTTTACGAGGCTCAGCATGAACACCTGAATCAAAAAATACAGCTGAATAGCAGCAATTACACGACACATCCGGGTGCCTCCCACGGGGATGAAAAATCCCTTCGAACAAATGTCGTCATTAGAAACACCCACGTACCCCTCCATAATTCATGCCTTTCTTCTCTTACAAATGGATTGTAGTCATTAGTCGCTTTAGAACAAATTATACATACACCTTTATATTATATATTTCAATTATTTTTTGTGTTATGCCTATAGGGCTTAAGTGGCGGTTTTTTGCTAGCTATTAATGAACACTCATAATATATGGGTAATAGAGATTTCTATTTGTATAAGATTCTCTCTCACTCTTCAGCCTCAGGAAGTCCACTGCCGAATATAGGCCTCCCCCAAGTATCTCCACATCGACCTGTTGGAAGCGGACTGTAACCAGCGACTTCCTGCAACCTTAACCAGGGCATCCGACCGCCTTGTAGGTGGGACTCCGACACTGCGCTTGCCTGCACGTTGCCTCCACTCCAGAACCTTTTGGTCTTATGAAGACTAGATGGAGCAAAATAAATACATTTTCTATATTTTGTGAGGATTTACAGAGGAAAATGATTAATTTTGTTTCGCTAACATATTTTGAACTACGTTCACGCATTTATCCGCAGACGTAAACCAGTGGAACCGACATCTCAAATGAAATGTCTTATGCCAAAAAACGCATAGGTACAAGGCAGTGATCCCAACTTTAGAATTTGTCCTCGGACTTCACAATTCACAACTCATATACACTGTACTATACGGTATCAGCCTATATAGTCCCATTGCGAGGCACGAGCCTCCTCTACCATTGAGAGTAGGATTGGGAGGGGTTAAGCCATACAGTCCACCTCGCTGGCATAGTACGGGATGCCGGACATTACATACTATTGAAATTCTTACAAATCGCTGTGATATGCAGGTTTCCTCACGATGTTTTCCTTCACCGTTATAGTGCATGGTGATTGAATATCAATACACACATGAATCCGAAAAGTCAGAAGTGTGCACTGGTATTTGAACCACTGTGAACATGTAAGCGGTCGTGTCTGGTCCGATTACCAACAAGCCCACCACGCACTTTTTATAATATTTTTAACACACATTGAAACTACAAAAATGGGGCTACTTTCCAGCTTCAATGTAACACAAACCTAAAAAACCATGCATCAAAACCCAGTACCCAACTTACATCCAGCAGATTTTAATTAACCGGTACGACGAACAAAATGCCATATGCACAGTACAGATAGCGGGTTTTCAAATAGAAACATTAACAATGGCCGGTTCGCCTGAGACAGCTTGAATCGCCGTCATTTGTGATGAGTGTACCATTCAACGTGCCTAACGTAGTTGCATAGTGCTCGCTTTTACAGGGCCGCTGATTGTGTGCCAAGGAAGTGTACCAGTTGTGTAATTGGCATACATTTGCTTTTGATTTGACGTGTTTCAATGGTAAATACGTCCGCAAAAAAGATTTTTCTAGGGCATTGGAGTCCGCAAAAACGGATTAGGACAGTGGAGTAAGGCCTAAATACTGGTGGTAGGATGTTTGTCTTCACCTAGATTGCGATTGTATCTTCATCTCATACCCATGTTCGTGTGTTTCGTTTCGAGTTTATCCCGTATCATTTAAATTGTGGGTAAAAATAACTGTAGGAAAGAATTAAGCACAATAACAATTGCTTTTGAACTAATCTTTTGATTTTAAACCATTTGGATATTAGATTTTAGATTCAATTTAAATATGCAGCAGGCTTTATGATTCTATTTGAATGAACATCAAAGGCACATCTAGCTAGTTAGTAAGCTATAATGCTTTTAAAATTACCACACGCAGAACAGTATTCCGACACATGTTTGCCAATTCAATGTAGTGAATGTCGGTATAGGAGAAATTCCAACGTTTCTAATCAAGAATTTCTAGTATTACAAACGAACACAAATCAAAGACAGTATCATATTTGTCAATTACGTGTTCTGAATGCATAAAATAGTTCTCTTCGGACTATCTTTTAACATGACACTCTTGTATTCCAACTTTTGCAGTCTGTAGTTTCATGTAACAACGTCGTACTTCAACCACAGATAAGCCTTTTTCGCATTCCGAATGTCGTTGTACAGTTTCTAGTAATTCAAAACGAATGCAAACTAATTCAAAGATGCGAAACCTAATGTTCCCGCCACGCATAAGCTTAACATTCTGTATACTAAATTCAGTTTTACGCAGATAAAAATCAAGGCTACTAACCATGAGTCTTTGATGTTCCATATGAATCCGAATTATAGTGCGTGGTGATGAAAACAACACACACGACTCCGAAGTCAGCGGTGTGCCCTGGAATTTAAACCTGCGACCAGTGTGAATATGTGGCAGCCGCGTCTGGTCCGTTACCAACAGGCCACCACGCACTTCATTGCACTTGCAGGTTTCCTCATCATATTTTCCATCGTCGTTAGTATCTTAATAGTCGATCAAACAGTATGGTCTATCCTACACCTGTTCCATACCTCTGCAAACGTTTACAAATCCGAATGCTGTATTCTGAATACTCAGATGTCCCAAGGTTTGTAAACAGTGTAGCCGCAGTATGTGTTCTCAAAGGGATTACTAGGGACGTGTGCCACAACAATTTAATCTCGGCATAAGACGGAACTCACCTGCTAACTGCGATGTTGCCAGTTGTTTAGCTAAGGTTTGTGATTTCGGGAATTGTCCGGGTAAAAGGTGAATTGTATGGTATGATACGAGTTTAGACCTTTAGAGATGTGGATTTTTTGACAAAAGAAGTCTTTTTGTGTTTCGAGAGTTATGTTGAATAGTCGGTGGCCGTTGTTGGTATTTATTTAACATTTTAGTTACAATTTATGTGATTATTCAATGGAAACTAAATTTAGTTTATTTAGGATGCTTACATTGGATATTACGTTAATGAAAATGTTTGAAATATAAAAGAACGTACATAGGCCTTCCCCAAGGATCTCCACATTTTTGATACTGGCACGACTAATTATGTTTTTATAATAAAATACAAATTTTGTTTAACATACACCATAAACTCAGGCCTTTTTCTCAGAAGGGGTAGGCAAAAGTGCTACCAGGACACCCACATTTCGCCTTGTATGCTCCGTCCCATGATGTGATAGGGGGCGAGCCTATCGCCATATCGGGCACAAATTCCTGACTCCAAATTAATCAAATTTTATTTAATTTGGTAAAAATAAAATTATTCAATTTCAGTAATCAGATCATCGATCAGGTAAACATTCATTTTTAACCGACTTCAAAAATAGGGAGAGGTTCTCAATTCATCGGAATCTTTTTTTATGTTCTCACAGCTCTGTACAACTTATACCTTATAAAAAGTCGGAACGTTAAATATGTATGGCATAACATAATATACCTATTCTTTTGACTTTTATCATTGGCACGTTACTGTAATTTTATTGTTCGATACAGACTAAGAGTCCTTCGGATAGTCTTGTCAATAACTGTCTTGAGTGGTTCATATCGGAGCACGGAATCCTCTGCAAATGAAAAGCACTTGACGCATATCTGTACCGATTGTCCTCAACGGTAGTACAAGATTGGTCGTGTTTGAAATCTTACAGATAAGTAATATGCCCTCAAACGACGAGTTTCAGATAGTGTTTGATAAGTGTAGTTTGTTAATATTTTCATCTGATATAGATATTTTACTAACAATCGTTTTTCCTCATAAGTTTTTGGTACCTCCTAATACTATGGGCTGATTGGTTTGCAATAAAATAATTTTATTTTTTTATTTTGTTATTAGTTTTATTTATGGTTAATACATTCAATCTGTAGGAGTTGGATTTAAATCCAAATTATTGACAACAAACAAGATAATCTAACATTCTATGTGTTTTTCTTAGGCATAATTTTGTTTTATTTGTTTATTAATTCTCTGTTATACACAAAAGACCTAACAATATTCAGAAATAACATAAAACAACAGCACTAATTCGGACCTCATAGCTCAAGGCAATCTCTTACATATATACATATATCTTACATATATAACCATGGGATGGATATAAAAAAAGAAAAAGTGGGCTATCATAATTTTAGGATTTTCCGTGTATTTCTCAAAATTATATTTACAGAATTAAAAGCTGTAAATTAATTACTACATAACCCGAATAACCTCTCCAAATATTGTAATATTATTTTATCAGCAGTCAAACAGTTGCTACTTACACAAGAACTAACAAAGCACTTCAGCTAACCGTGTAGTTAGCATCACGTACCATCACAAAGGCCAATAAAGCCCTAATCTTAGGATTACGTCCCGGGAGCCGCAGTAATACGTGCACTTTATGTCGACCACAACCACAGAGGTGAATCTGTATGAACAACTATATAGTATACGAGTAGTATATACGATTCACGTCCTAACAAAGCTATATACTTAGATAGTGAATCTATTAGATACTGTAAGGTGTTTCATGTTTTTTGAGTTGTTTGTTGCGATTTTTAGGTAATAATAATAATATATTTATTTATTGAAATGCAGCAGCAGTTTAACACAATATCCGAGTTTCCATATTAAGCGACACATGGTTATAAGCAGACGGCAAAATGAAATAATTTGTTTAATCTTAATATAAAATTAGGGAAATGATAGTAAGTCGTGGGAGTTTTGGGACTAATATAAGATTAACACTACTTAGCTTATATATTATAGTATTTAATGTAATGTTAAAAATTAAGTGTGTGTGTGTGTGTGCATGTAAGTTTAGGTGTGTGAGGAATTACGTAACAAGGTTCAAGATCTCCACTGTTTCGAGGTAGTTAAGATTTTGGTAGTTAAGATCTTTCAGGGCATGATTATATAACGAAATACACCCAACAATCACATACACAGTTCTAACCACACAGTAAGATCATTTAAGTCTTGTGGGTCTATATCGAAAGTCTAAACAAACATTTATAAACCGCAGTAACATTCGTCTCTGTGCGGGGATCGAACCGTTTCACAAATACATTCAGTTTCATCTCTAAACCACTGATATGAAGCCTTATTTATGCTATATAGATAGTCAAAAACTAATATGCTTAGTTTTCTCACATTTGAAGCAATTTGCAGCATTTACTTAGCTTTGTCTGTGGCCGCTACGTTATTCTATTAGATTGCTTGCAGCTTCTGTACCTGATAATGTTGGAAACACTTTAATAAATGTTTGGTTCAACGCTTGGACCAACGCCAGATTGGATAACTTTGTCGAAGTTTTTCTAGCGATTAGATTTTAAAACACGTTTCTTGCAATAACGCTTCTAATCTTTTGTTAGGATTGAGTATGTTTGGTACGTTTTACAGGAGTTTTACGTTTTATTATTAAGATCAAGCTAGTTATGTTTGTAGATAGAACATTCCTTTAAACAACTACGCTTTCATAATTTCGGTTTGGATTCAGAATTGAGCATGGCGCACAAAACATTTGAATATGATGTATGACGTTTCACCGTTATCGATCGAGCTATAAGAAAATTGTACTACTCGTACAACTGCAATTTATATATTTTGATTGCCATGTATTGGAACCGTTCTGCTTCCAGTAGATGGGTAGAATCCCAAATGCATTTTTACCGCAGTAAATTGGCTGTGCAACTTTGCTCCTAGTTTTTGCGGTGGCTGTAACTGTTCGGTCCCAGAAAAAAAATGTTTAACTGGCTCTATATCACATGAGTACAATATAAACTATTCCCATGGCAGACTAAACTGAAGCGCCACTTTCCCGGGGAGAGTTTCTCCCGGCGAGAATCGTTTGCGTAGATCGTATGCGATTATTACATGTCATAACCGCCATAGATTATCGTGTTCTGACAAATGTTTACACGCTGCAACTTTTTATATCCTTACGATAATCGTATCTTTGAGGCAAGAAACTTTCCCTGTGCAAATGGGGCTTTAGGAAAATTCCAATAGAATCTAATAAAGATGCAAATGACTAACTTTTCACAAATAGTATTTCCAACAGCGTTCGATACCAACCCACTCGTCTACATTCATCTTACACATATATTTCTACAAAACAAACGTAATCTCGCATTACATTAGAAGGAAACATGTAATTTGTGTACTCGGAAACAAAATTAAGCATCATTTTACGTTCGCAATATTGTGTGTCTGATGAAACAAGCGCTTGAAAGTAAATAACAGGGGCAGGGCGAGATCTTGTTTCACTGAATGGGATATTTTTTAAGATGCTTCTCGTGTTTGAAGGCTCGTGGAGGTCGTTATAAAAAGAAAGTATACAATTTTTAACTTCAAATTGAGTTTTGGGCTTCGTGTTGCGAATATGCTTGGAGGTAGATTTAGTTGATCCTTTCGTGATATCGATCTAAGGTATTTTAAAAAAGGATTAAATATATTTCAGCATCAAAGTATTGTGTTTTCGCGTAATTTTTGTATTTATAATAGCGTTTGGTTACAATCCATTGCAGGGCGCGCGCGTCTTCTAAAATCAAGAGTACCATTGAGAGGGGTTAGGCCGTATAGGCCTCCACGCTGGCCTTGTGCAGGTTGGCGGACTTTAATTTTTTTTTAACACACCTTTATATACAGAGGTATAGTGATTTATTTAATTAGTTATTTTATTTAAACGTCGACGTCAAAAACACACAATAAATACGCGAACACACACAGCTGCTTTTGTAGTTTCATAAACGATGCGTTTCTACATAAAACAAGAACAGACAAACATTATTTTCGCGTACTCCTGTATAAAGTCAAGCTCTGACAATCTGTGTAGCTTTACCGGAACGGGAAGTGACGTATTACATCGCTAATAGTGGAAGCAATTAACACAACAGCACTTCTGGGGAGACAGACGACCTTCACTAAAGAGCGCGGTATGAGGACATATTCGCGTGGACTCGAAATGTGTAAATGAATTTTGGATACTTGAAAAGGTTTTTGTATCGGTGTAGTAAGCTTTCAGGTATTGCTTATTTACCAGTCCTTTCCAGTCGCAAAGGAGACTTTAATCAAGCAATAAATACACTCAAGCAATTTTAGTAATATATTAGTTGTAGTTGTCGTAGACTGCTTCTGTGGCGCAGTTGTACTACGGTACGATTACAAAGCCGAGATCTCGGGTTTGAATCCCGGGTCGGGCCAGGTGATATTGCATTTTTCTATTCATTATCAGCCCGGAGTCAGAAATTTGTTCCCGATAGGTGATAGGCTCGCGCCCCCTATTACATTGTGGGACGGAAAATACTAGTCGAAACGTGGGTGTCTCGGTTATACCTCTCAACGCCTCAAAGTAACACAAATGTTTGTGGGCGAACAAACAATTATCTCGGTGCGGGGATCGAACCTACGACCTCTCTTTTCTAATATATATATACCATTTATATACTAAAGCACGACTGAGTCTGGAAATGTACCTTTATGATGTGTATTTTTTTTTGTATTGTATCAGCCCATATACGACCCACTGCAGGGCACGGGCCACCTCTACAATCGAGAGTACCATTGAGAGTGGTTAGGCCATATAGTCCACCACGCTGGCCTAATGCGGGTTGGCGGACTTTTACATACCATAGAAATTTATACAAATCGCTATGGTATGCAGGTTTCCTCACGATGTTTTACTTCACCGTTATAGTGCGTGGTGATTGACTATCAATACACACATGACTCCGAAAAGTCAGAGGTGTGCCCTGGGATTTGAACCCGCGACCACCGGGAACATGTAGGCAGCCGCGTCTGGTCCGTTACCAACAGGCCACCACGCACACAGGCCACCACGCATTTATGATGTGATTTATGGATAATATTGTATTACAGATTTACTTGACTATTTCTTTGTCAAATACTACCTCTTGGCTATTTATTTATTTGTTGAATTCAGGTTCTCCAACAGTATAGGCATTAATACAGATTACTTATTTTTCTACTGTCATATTCTGATGTATATACCACTTAAAGGAGAACACAACACTTTAGATAAATTACACAGACGTAAACAAAAACAAGAAAAAATTATACTTAAGAATGAAAAAAAGAAAAGAAAATCAAATCAACTATGGCTTGGCTTTCACGACATTTTTAAATACACTTCCATATTTAAGTGGAAAAGTGGAGTTCAATTAAAGAGGAAAATGGGTTAGGGTCGCATCCGGCGGCGAATTGAAAGGCCGCCGCCGTCACTTCCGGTGAGAGCCCTTAAGGAATCTCCACAATTCTGTGCACAAGTTATTCGAATGAATCATTAATGTAAATAAAGAGAATTGTGCACAATTTATCTTTGCTTTTGTAATTTTAGGATATTATTGTATAATTGGTAAATGAATTTGTATTTTAAGGGATACTGGCCTAAACGTTTTTTTTTCATGGCATAGGTCCGGGAAATGAGCAAACAGGTCACCTGATGGTAAGTGATCACAGCCGCCCATGCACATTCATAACTTTGGGTCATGGATGTGTTATCGGCCCAATTGGGAGGGGAGCGGGCCTTCCTGCTCAACACCCAATACCTCTTTCCTCTTTCCATCCTCTGGAAAAAAGGCATCCGGTAATCTCACTCACCGAACGAAAGGCGACAGCAAAGCTGTCACATTACGTCGATTTCCTGTGAGACAGTGGTACCACCTTGGGGGAGGCTTATGTTAAGCAGTGGACTTCCTGTGGCTAAAGAGAAAGAGAGAGAGAGAGTGGTACCGCCCCGGATGAGCCTGCCCATTCATGCTGAGTCATGACTGACAACAGCGTGGTCCTATACCACTTCAAAAATCTTCGTTATTTTTTAAATATTTCTTCTTCCCATCCTTTTTCCTTCCCGCTCCCCTCCCGAATTGACAGGCCGGCAATACATCCATGATCCAAGCGTTATGAATGTTCATGGGTGGCAGTGATCACTTACCATCAGGTGACCTGCTTGCTCTTTGCCGCACCATTGTATAAAAAAAAAATTGTTCTTGAAAACAAAATTCATAACAGTATTCAGAAGCATGTATTTGGAAAGCTACAATGAGTAATAGCGTTGCGTACGATTAAAGCCCCATTTACACGGGGAGAGTTTCTCGCCTCGGAGATAAGATTATCGTAAGGATATATAAAAGTTGCATCGTGTAAACATTTGTCAGAACATGGGTAATCTATGGCGATTATGTCATGTGATAATCGTATACGATTTTCGCCGCGAGAAACTCTCCCGTGTAAATGGCCCGTTATGTACATACTCTCATTAGAAAAAAAATTAAGTATACTGTACAGATTTCAATGTGTTTCTATTTCAGTTACTTTTGATGATGTGATATTTGACAAACACTTGGATAGTAATAGAACAAATTGAAAAAATACTCCAAAAATTTAGAACACAAACTTCTTTTATTACTCCGTACAACATAAACAACTTTGGGAGAACGTAAAAAATACTTTCCGATTTCTGAAATACATATTCTTGTTCGTGAAGGGATGAGTTAGATTCGATTTTATTATTCCTTCACCCCTTTACGCGTAAAGTTTTGACATGAAATTCGTTACTTTATGTTTGTGGATGTAAATTTTATGGTAAACAGAAAATCTATAAGGCAAATGTTTGTGAATATTTCGCTAGCTTGTTGTGTTTGATAATATTGAGAAACAACAATTAATAATAATGTAATGGATTGTTTAAAAATATCTTTTAGTACAGCAAAATTTGTTTATATTTTCTAATATATGAGTATGTATCTAATTTCGCTCCTTTACACACTTATGTTATGACATGTTATCATAAACTGCGAAGAACTACCTACACGTATTTTGTATGACAACAGCAGTATAAAGAAATTTAAACAGTCTTGAGTATGTGGCGTAATGAAAACCACATGTATGTACAAGAATATATATAGGTAATTACAAATTACAATAATTACTTTACAATAAGAATGACAAAATATATTTTACAACGATTTTATAATGACGTGTGTCATGATATTAACTTGACTGGCTGTTTAGCGATGATACATTAAGGACTCTTTGGTCCACAAGTATTACCAATTATTCTTATATTTTAATCTATGAAATAATTGTTTTTAAATTCTGGAAATGAATTGCATAATTAAAAAAGGCAAATTAGCATACCGACATGAAACTTATAAGGGTTAAATCCCTGAACACGTGTCATTTAAAATTTCCTCTTACAGAAATACCTTTGCCCCTTACATCTATAAAAGTTTATATAATTAATTAAGTACCTATAAATAAAACAATACTATAACTAATAAATAATAATTATTTGTACTAGCTGTGTCGTATAAAATATCTCATCATAAAATACAGAGTTTATTAAATAAAGGCTTTCGACCTGTGAGATGAAATTTAATAATTCAAGTTAATTGGCTGTCGCGCGGCAGAAGTTAATTTATGCCTTGGTATTATTAACCGTCCATTTATTTTGAAGAATATTGATGCTGCTTTTAGAAATATCAAATTTAAAAATTATAAATAGGTAAGACAGTGGTTATTTAACACGCCCTCTTAGGCAATAAAGGACTTCAACACTTTTTTTTCTTGTATTCTTTTTCTTATTGCAATGAATGACGAGACGACTATGCCATTCGCCTGATGGTAAGCTATCGTTTACCAACAAGCGCTCATGCAAAACCAAACAACACCATGGATAGCAAACCAATGCATGGCATCTCAGTGCACTGGCCATCCTAATATATAAAATATTAAATTATTAAGTCAGTCATATTATCAAATTATCAGCCAGATTCAGGAATTTGTGCCCGAAATGGCGATAGGCTCGCCCCCTCACATCATGGAACGGAACACATACACGAAACGTGAGTGTCCTGGTTGCACCTCTGCCTACCCCTTCTGGTAAAAAGGCGTGATGTTGTATGTACAAATAATATACTATATTTAACATACACCGTACTTGCCATCATATAAAGTAACTTAGTCCTGCCAGTGTAAAGCCAAAAGGCACTTGTGATATAAAGCAATATTCATGAAACATTTTCCCACAACTTCCAAACGTGTCTTGTTTGAGCACGGTATTGAATATCCGCCGGCTATGTTCGTTAATATCCGCGAATATCGCCACGTTTAGATTGTGACGTCAATATCCTGGACACGAGGTGAAAATATCGTATAGGGTTCAGGTAAGAATATTAAATGACAACGTCGTGTAAAAAGTTTGCAGACTATATTCTAAATTGATAAAAGATGTACAGAGCATTATTATAAATAATAAATAAATAATAGATACACTAAACTGTCACATACATAGTCCTGACCCCACACTAAGATATTGTATTGTGTTCTTGGTATCAGAAACTGCGAGACTTTTCGGTCTCACAAACACCCAGAGACAAAAACCTGTAGATCACACACACATATTTAACGGGGATCGACCCCGTGGCTTCTCGTTTCACAGACAGCTTCTAACCTACTGCGCCACGAGTGCTGTCCTTATATTCGTAATTTTATGTTCTTCTTACATTATTTTATTAGCTATTATGACGACACGTGCCTGGCCATAAAGGAGGAAACCACTCTGAATTTATTACTAAGCACAGTATGACACAGAAATGCTCTCGTCACACCGAGAGAGGCCACGGGGTCGATCCCCGTTAAATATGTGTGTGATTTACAGGTTTTTGTCTCTGTGTTTGTGAGACCGAAAGGTCTCTCGTAGTTTCCGATACCCACGACACAAGACTTAATTGATCTTAATGTGTGGTCAGAACTACATACATATGTACATATGTGACTGTTGGGTGTTATATCTATGGTATGTAAAGCCCGTCAACCCGCACTAGGCTAGTGTGGTGGACTATATGGCTTAACCCTCTCAATCGGACTCTCGATTGTAGAGGAGGCGCGTGCCAGCAGTGGAATTCATCATCATTGTGTATGGCATTCACCCTGCGTGAATCAAATTTCTATGTCCAGGATTTTAGCCAGCTTCCCAGTGGAACGTATATGGGCTGATATAGATACAGATAATGTTATTGAAATCAGAACGTAACACAGCGGAGGTACCTACTGAGATGGAACCTACGACCTATCATATTCATCGGTGCAAAATTAATTATATATATATTTTTTTTCAAAATTTTTTACTTTGAACAACGTAGGGCTGTTTCTTTGAAATTTAGCCTTTGATTTGAAATTATTCAAGCGTAGGTTTGTTATGTTTAAATCGAAATCTTGGACAGGCTAAATTGCTCTAGAACTTGAACCCAGTTCTCTCCGAAAAGTCTTTACTTTACTACGAGACTACAGACAATTTGAGCCCCACAGAACAGGATTACTGCATAAATAACTAAGTACATAAATAAAAGCGGAATCGTTTGAGGAACTCCAAGAAAGTTTACAGCAACTTAAAGTTGCAAGTAAACGGATTAACTCGAGTGTTCAAAAGGAAATTCCAGTTTAGTCTATCGAGTTATCGGAATCCTTTAGTCCGGTTATCCGGATTAGTAAGTCTCTCCTTGTTTATTTTGTTCGGGGCTTCAATAAGTTTTATGATTAATGGTATCTTTGAAATATTTGTGTTCGATTACTGGCGACAAACTTTTGGCTTTAAAGGTTAGTGTTGTGATTTTCAGTGTGAGTTTTTAAAGGTTATAAGTTGCAAAGTGGCTGCCTACTTTCATTTAATAATATACAAGGTGTCAGTTTTACAAAGGGACTTATATGAATGCGCGATAGTCCATGTTTACATGTATTTATTAATAACAGGGAACACCTTAAAAATATACTTTAATTCTTAACCAATGTATTTTATGTCACGGCGCGAGATAAAATAATCTTCCCATATTCCCGCGCATTCCGTAGTCAGTGGCCGGGGCATAGAAAATAAAGAAAAGGGAATATGGTTTCTGCGCGAACGATGTCATTCCCATGGACTACAGACACCTTTCTTCTACAAATCTCCTCTTTCGATTCTATCTCGTAGACAAATACCGAGCAATAACATTTTACCAGCGTAAATGGAGCTACAATACAACTGTACAGAAAGCGCTAATTGTTTGTTTGTAGTGTTAGACTATGTAATTTCCCCGGAGCTGTCCGCGTATTCCCTGCGGTGGCGGCGCATGCATATTACATCTGCGGTCTCTGTCCGTTGCAGATTCGTATTAATTTCACTGTATAATTGCTTGTTTGAAGACGTTTTAGGAATAAATCGTAATATAAATACAAACGTTTGTTTGTTACGTCCACGAAATAAATTACGCAATGAATATTACCAAAACGTTGTCATTAATACGGGGAACACTTCATTCAGAAAAAAATAGTGTTTCAGAGGGAAACATTGTAAATGCGACAGAATGTCTAAATCCACTAAATTACTCATAATGCAAATTGTCACAGGTATAGCTTAGGAGCTGGAGATGCACTCGTGTTACTTGCATTGGACTGCCAAGGACAGAAAAGATATGCAGGCTTGAAAAGACCGCGATAGAAAAGTTGATTACCTTTAACGCGCAAATGACAATACTGTACTAGGTTTCTTAGCTGAGCGACTGACAAAGCTGATTAAACCTTCTGAAGAGTCATCATCGGCTGATCCAACATTATATTTTTTCATAACAAAGTTTTATAATATTTTACACCTAAACCACTACTTATAAACCTAATTACTATCTGTATATATACTACAAATGTACTCACTTTATAAACATACAAATGCCGGTCTTCTCCATGGCTCTGGAGATGCCTTTCCACGAGGCCAGCATGGAGTACTTCTGCTTGGCAGTGAGAGGCAGCCGAGGGTCGGTGGCTGGCGGTGGCCCGTCAGTCAAGGCCGGTCCAGCGTTATTGGCACGCCGCTCCGACGCTGCCAACTTACCCAACTGGCAACCCATGGTTATTCACACTAGCACACCATTACACACACACACACAGAGACTCTTTAGTTTTTTGTATCACTGTATATCATATTAATTCACTGTAATTGTTTATTTGGCATTTGATTTTATATTTTGTGTTTATTTATTTGTCATTTTATTTTACGCACACTGTGTCAGCTATGTTATCATACTGATGATATTTTTAGCACTTTATCTGATGTTTTCGCAACTTCGGATACATTATTACGATGATTTATTTGTGTTTTATGTTCGCAGCGGAGGCGGCCTTGCTTCTTATCTAATCCGACGGAATCCCGGTACCTGTAAGTAAATTTTATATAATTAAATCTTGTCTTGGATGAGTTCATTTCACGTGACAAATATAAAAGGAATGATAAAGAGATTATTATGGTGAATCCATGGTGTAGATGGAAAGAAGTTAGTACTTATGTGTATTTTCACATAATTTTAATTTATAATCTATACGGTATACGTTTTTACTAATGATAGATCCTCGGTTAAGACTTTATTTATTTAAACCGAAAGTAATCTTATTAAAAATAAAATAAAACTATACTTTGTTTGAATTACCTATTACATAACTCTGCCTGTGTCTGACGGATCGGTTATGGCCTAGAGGCCCTAAAAGAGTTTTGAATACCAACAATAATTTCAATAGCGATTGTGCGATTTCGCCACATTTTTTAGTAAAGTATATTTAGGCAAAAGGGAAAATAAAAAACGTGGCTATCTGGCGACCGACTGTTGATTTGGTTGTTGAAATAACAAATATAAACAGTTTAAAAATTACAGAACATTGTCCATTTCGGACAAGGATAACATGTTGCGCGTGTATACTTTGTGTTGCGGAATTGTATCACAACATAAACTTTTAGATAGCTTTGTCCACATGTCAATAAAAATGTTTTGTTTATTTACATCGTTTAAGAGTTATTCGTATTTCGTATGTTAGGAAGTTTGTGGGATTTTTAAATAATATAATAGTAAGGGGGTATGTAAAGTCCGCCAACCCGCACTAGGCCAGCGTGGTGGACTATATGGCCTCACCCCCTCTCAATCGTACTCGCGATTGTAGAGGAGGCTCGTGCCCTGCAGTGAGACGAATGTGGGCTGAAACATTAAGTGGGTAGTGGACAATTATTTGTTTCCAACTCCTTCTATTTGTTTTTTCTTTCTGATTAATTTCGATGCGGGTTGAAGACAAGATAGTGTCCCTAAGAGACTCTCCAAGCTCCGGAGCTCGGTGCCAATTCTTTGCGTGATGTCGATCCTGGATGAGTGCTGACAGGTGTGTATTGGCGGGAAAGTCTCATGATATAATAGTAATTTGCTCGAAAAATACGTGTAATAGGGAATATGCATAAAATTTTAATTTGTCTCTAATAATTTATTTTAGATTCTTTATTGTCTCTATAACATACTTATAAGATATTTTTTTATTTAGTTCTTATTTCAACCCAGAAAATAATAAAAAGATAATGCAAATTATGGAAGGGAAATTCAATCTTACAAAACGCGTCACCATTGGTTAAATCAAATGTGACGTCATTGGTCACGTCTCACGTCTGTCATTCGATTTATCGGCGTCGATATTCATACTGTTATTTATTGTTTTTTTTTTATGTTTGTGAGAAGAATTGTTTAAAACTGAATACCTGTGTGATTACTTGTGGTTATATATTTCTAGTAAATATAGAACGATGGCATTACCTGGTTTTGTCAAAGCACAATCGGATAATCTACCGAAAATAGATGCATTTATGATGTCAACATATTTTGCATCAAATCTCGATTTTACGAGCGCAGAGATCAAAGCAGTGAAAACTGCAATGTAATTATTATGTTATATGGTATATTTTAGTCCTTAACTTAGATTTTTGTTCATAAATGTTTATTTATTACAACAAAACATAACCTTTAAACAACCATTTTTCATTAAAATTGTTACTAAACTTTCAATGTAAACTTCTAATTTACGTCTATATCGTTATAAATGATATTTAATATTATATTATTGAAGCTTACATAAGTATGATATGGTTAAGTATATACTTTTTGTAAACCTATACTTACTAATAATATAAACATTTAAGATAAGATTGATTGCTTGCATTTAATAGACTGAAGCTACTGGACTGATTTGAAAAAATCTTTTACCATTAGAATTCTTCATTATCTTTGAAGAAACATGGATTATTTTCAAAAAAGTTTATCTGCACCTGGGCCACTAGTATTAGATAAATGTGATAATCCGATTTACGTGAGCAAATTTCTTTCAGTATTTAAGTATAATTAACTGTATTTTCCTTAAACTGAAATCAAATACCATCATCAAATTTTGTAAAACTGCAATAGGAATAGCCAATATGCAAGTCCTTTCTAGATAAACTTTTAATAAGCTTTTGTAAACTAGGTTAGGTTAGTTTTAGACCGAATCTTCTCGTGCTTATTAGCTAATTCACACTAAGCTGTAAATAAATATAAGATTTGTATTGTATCAGCCCATATGCGACCCACTGCAGGGCACGGGCCTCCTCTACAATCGAGAGTACGATTGAGAGTGGTTAGGCCATATAGTCCACCACGCTGGCCTAGTGCGGGTTGGCGGACTTACACACCGTAGAATTTTTTTTAAAATCGCTACGGTATGCAGGTTTCCTCACGATGTTTTCCTTCACCGTTAAAGTGCGTGGTGATTGGCTATCAATACACACATAACTCCGAAAAGTCAGAGGTGTGCCCTGGGATTTGAACCCGCGACCACCGTGAACATGTAGGCAGCCGAGTCTGGTCCGATACCACGAGGCCACCACGCACAAATATAAGATACTTACATTGAAATGATCTTCACAACAGAATATAACCGATAGTGGAGATACATTATTCCGTCTCATCATCTTACACCATTTTTTTCGTAGTGCCACATCGCGTGGAATGCGAAAAAATACTTTATCGGGTGTACTAATAACAGTGTTTTTGCACTTCGGTACCATACAATACTTGTAAGGAGTTTTTTTTACTACTTCCATGACTTGTATAGCAAATAAAACTGAATTTAGTTACGGAGCAATAGTAACTGCACACGGGACGCAACCAATGACGTCATCAAAAGCGCGCGCTAAATGGTGGCGTTTGAACGGTTCAAATTTATACAATGTTTTAAATTCCACTTTGAAAAAATAATATACAATTTTCAAGTCTTTTTATATTTTTTTCTATTGTATAAAGATGTAAATGATTAGTTTTTGAAATAAAAAAAAAATCATGCATATTCCCTATTACACTAATACAGTAAGATATACTTGGAAAAATATTATCTGAAACAAAATTGATAAATAATACAAAAAAACATATCGTGTTGCAAATAATATTTTCTTACACCGATTATTTGGCAAATTTTTTGAGTATTTGTCAACATGAATACCAAGATGATTAATCTTTTCCGTATACAAAACCTATTGCAATGTGGATTCTCTGATCTGGCACTAAATTCTATAATTTAGAATCTATTCATACAACCTTTTGAGTATTGTATACTCATACAAAAAAATATATATCTTATTTAAATATCAAGTGACTGTTATCCACAAATGTTGGCCGTATTTATCCAACACAAAACGTTGAGATCTGAATTTGTGCCAATGTTTGTGAATGACGCGCGGAGTCGTGACAGCTCGAAGGTAATGTCATTACGGACAGTCGGGTACAGTGTGGTCAGTGCGTTTTATGGTAGTGAAATTGATGGTCAATTGTGGTGAGTGGTTGGGTTTTGTTGTGTATTTAATTTATTTCATCAAGTATTTGATTATAATGTGCAAGGAGTTTTGCTTTTAACACAGTGAAATTGGAAAGATATTCGTAAATAATTATTTTCAAACTGATATATTTCGTGCAAAGGTTAGGATTCATGGCACTACGATATTCCTTCTATGTAATGAGTGACGAAACTAAACGCAATTATTCTTAAAAAAAAAAACATAGTTTTTTTGGAAATCTCCTACAACATCCATTTATGTCATCGCATTTAGATGTTGCCTGTGGTTGTAGCAGTTATAATAAAACCAGTACTGGAATGTATGAGCTGTCAGTTTTTAGTTTGTAAAAGTCATTTGAGTTGACTAGGTCGTAACAGCCCCATTTACACGGGGAGAGTTTCTCGCCTAGAAGATACGATTATCGTAACGATATAAAAAAGTTGCATCGTGTAAACATTTGTCAGTACACGATACTCTATGGCGGTTATGTCATGCGATAATCGCGTACGATTCTCGGCCCGAGAAACTCTCTCCGTGTAAATGGGGCTTTAGGCTCGTCCCCTATTACATTTTGGGACGGAAATATGGTCAATGTGTGGCTGATATTAGTAGCAGCTCTGCCTATCGCTTTGAGAATATAATTATAAGTTAATATATTATGTTCGGAGTATAACCATTGACAAATATCCCATGTTCTAAATTTCCAAATTATTTCAAAATTTTAAGGACTTTTTTCTCAGCTTGTACGTTTTAAAATCCCCACTATAAGGCATTACTGAACACTTAACACAATAGTTGTAAATAGCATTGTGTAAACGTGCAGACATCGTTTCTACATCGACATTGAACTGAAATTCATTTTCTGAAATACAATACGTATGTATTTGTAAGTTTGTAAATAAATATGTCTATGTTTAGAGAAGCTAATTGGCGTGTAAATTAGTTTTTCGGGAATAATAATGATGACGTCTGCTTCTAGATGTATATTAGTAATGAAACAACAGCCTTAACCCTCACAAATGGTCTCTTGACTGTAGAAGAGTCTCTTTTTGGTAGCGCGTGCATATGGGCTGGTGGTAGATGTTTAGTTCATTTTTGTGTTGGTTTTATAGTTGCGTAGAAAAAATATCAATTTCTGTTAATGAAAAACTAAAATATGTTAAGTTTACTTAAATCGTTTCAAGTCGAACCTGACAGGTGAATATTGAGATAAAAAATATACAATAATTGGACAACTAAACAACAAAAAAGTTCAAACAAAACCTAACATTATAAAACGAAAACTAACAAATCATGAACTGCGCTAGTGACGTTCGTTCGTAAACATAATGTTTATCAGTTTTCCACCGATTTTTCAGCATAGTTCATTTGATAAAATTTCTTATCAGTTTTCCACAGATTTTTAGCATAGTTAACTTGATAAAATTTCTTATCAGTTTTCCACAGATTTTTCAGTATAGTTCATTTGTTAGTTAGTTTTCCACTGATTCCCCAGCATGTGACTAGTGTCCGACGTTACAAGGTTCGCAGACGTAGCTAAATTCAGTGTGAACATTACGTTGGAGAAGTGATCGATTGAATTATTCATGGGGGTAATGGGTACGCGTGCCGTTTGGCCACACGGGGCTAAATGTACGGATTGTTATCGCCTTTTAAATATTCACCGGGTTTTTTGGTAATGTACCTATTGTTTTACGTCTGAAGCGTGGAAAAGTGAAGAGGCGTAATTGTGTCGTTTGGTGAGAAATTGTCTATGGCCAGTTGACACTCAACCTTTTTAGGTTTTTGCGAACAGAAAATGCTGACTGGTTGTATTTGAATATACTGAGAACTCGGGTTTCAGCTCACAACTAGTTTCTGGAGTTGCTTGTGTCCTTTAAAATACTTATCAAGAATTTTGCTATGAGTTTCAAAATGTAATTAAGGTTAAAATCTTCATTTAAAAAGGTCATGTATTTATAAGTTACTGAATATATAATTATTGAAGATTAATTTAAAGTACTAAATAGATATTATAATATTCCATTACTAGAAACCATACAGCAAGATATTCAGCAGACCATCGCATACAACAAGTACATAGTCTATGTAATTGAAGAGTCCTTCAAAGCAGTATTCACGAGTTAAGTAATGAAAACCAACAGACCAGACACTAAAATAACAAGTATAAAACTAAATGGGGACCTCAAGCAACTAACGCGCGAGCCACTAGCAACTCAACAAGTACTCGTAACTTACCATTACTTTATGGGCGTCAAGTTTCAAATGACGGCACAAACTCCGCGCCATCTAACTTTTATCGCAACTTAGCCTTCACTTAATTTTCACTTGGAGTTTACTTGGGGATCCTTCGCGTTACTTTTGATGTTAATTAATACCGGGTTAGTGAACTTCGCGTGTGTTTCGTTATGAACTTGATGTGAATCTTAGTAATATTATAAATATGATGATGTACTCGTATGTTTGTTACTGTTTCACGCAATAACCCTTTCCTCTTCCCATCCGTTTTCCTTTCGACTCCCCTCCCAATTGTGCCGGCAACGCATCCATGATCCAGCGTTGTGGATGTTCATGGGCAGGAGTAATCACTTACCATCAGGTGACATGTTTGCTCGTTTTCCGGACAAAAAAAACTCAAAACTACTGAATGAATGTAGATGATACTTCACTGTAATATAGACAACATGTTAGAGTAAAATACAGACTATAAATTTCCTAATATAACCCGGGTAAAACCGGCCGCGAAGCTTGTATTACATATTTACACCCTTCTTGCTTTTCAAACACCAACGCAAAGGCGTCGGGAGATGATCTTTATTCAATGTCACTGAAAGATTAACTAGAAGGGCTCGCTGATGTCAAACCACTCAGTAAATTACTAAATTACGAGGAAATTATATTTTGTAGAGCGGGAGATAAGTAGAAGTGGATTTACTGCTTTGAATCAGCCAGAATCAGAGTAATATAGGCTTCATAGTCTAATTCATAAACCCTTAAATAATATAGTAATAATATAGTAAAATATTAATGAATATAATGTCTTAAAAGATAAGTGTATAATTTTAAAATACAATTCTAAATGCAATATCATTCCGTTGGGCTTAATATGTTCAAATCAATGTTTGGGAGTGAATTTCCCACGATTGAAGGTAAAAAGAAATTAGCTTTAGACGCGTCGTATTTTAGTATTTAGAGAAATCTCGAGAGAGTTTAGGGAACGCGTTAAGCAATTACAATAGAAACCAGCATTAGCCGGTATGCAAAATTGATCAACCTAGTGCGCGTTAGACTAAGAGATTAAGGTCCAAAATTCCATAAATAATGTAGTAGAGACCTGTAAACCACAAATCGGATGTTAAATAGATTGTTACAAAGTAACATTTCCATCCATTAGTCCATTTTTACACAGACGACATGGAAAGATTCTTTAAAACTAAGTAAGTCTGAATACGCGATAATACACCTTTTGGTTCAAGACTTAACGTGAATTATCGTTTGTTAATATGATTGCTAAGTAAACATGATCTGCCGTGTGTTGAGTGCTATCTCTGCTATCGTACTTTGTGTTATTTGCTCAACAGAAATGTGGAATCCTTGGCCTGTGTTGTTTGAATTAGAAATTGGTGTGTACGTAGCGCAGTTGTTTGGTAAAATGATCATTTGTTGGAAGCAAATTGAAATTCTGAATTGAGTGTACAGATTTAGATCTATTTAATTAGTATACCGTAGATGCTAAAAGAATTAACTTCGTCAGTGTAAATTGGAACTTGGAAGACAATCTTGTAAATCAGTTCTACAGTTTTGATTAGAATAGTAAGTTTTTGAGGATGAGGAAAATGAGGATTATCGCGGATTTGATTAAATTTTTACATTTTTTAACTTCCCGATATTTCGATCACTTTACAGCTTTTGGGGTCACGGGCGAAATGAGATATTAGTGCGGATGACTAGTTACTACTATACGGGAAGTTAAAAGTGTAAAAATTAAGTGAAATTCGCGATAAAATCCGTAAGAATTTGTTTTATTTCATTCAGTAAGTTTTTAAATTTTCACTTTTTACTAAGCGATTTCGGAGGAATTACGGGGAAAAGTTTCGCAGAATACTTAATAGGCATAAGAAATATCGCGGCCTATAAGACGGTCCATAAAAAGGGCCGACCATACTATTACGATACACATACTATTGAGAAATATACAAATATACTTGTTAAGCAGACTGGATTTAGGCGTCCAAGTTTCAAAAAACCAAGCAATTGTTTTAAACAGATTCCCACTGCCCATAAACACTCTTGCATTGGTCATTATAACTTTTACATATTATTACATGCTTATGCTTAGTCCTTATTCGCCAAAAACACAAATATTCACAGTCATATTTAAATAAAATTAACAAAAACAAATTAGTAAGCAAGCGTTTCCCATATTATTTATACTCTTTATTGTACTCTGAAGTTACATAATAATTAAATAAAGAAATAACCTTAAACTAGTACAATGGGCGGCCATATCGCATTGAGCGATTTTTTATTGAGCAACCTTTGGATGAACAGGAATTGTTGGATTGATAAATAGGGCTTTTTTTTTTATTTTTTTTATTCTGGCACGGCATGCTGACTGCACTGCACCTGATGTTAAGCGCAAATGCCGTCCAGACAGAGTATCGAATGGCATCAGACGGCGGTCCCATGCCATTCGACACAATTATGCCGGCCTGCTGAGATGCTTCTTCACACTACGGCGAAAGGACCCAGGATTATAGGAAGGAGGCTTGACGTGCAATAAGAGTACATTAACTAAAGAAAACAAAAATAACAGCTGGTAATTACGTATTCACATCTAACACGGTTACACTGGCTCTGAACGAATGTGTTTCCATTCGTAATGAAGTGCAGCACGTTTAATCAAAACTTGTGCGATAGTTGAAACTGTTCGCGGCGATAACACTCGTCGAGTAATTGTGAACTAAGCGTGAAATTTCGCTCTAGAATTTACAGCCTTTAGGCACTTAGGTTTTGTACATAAAACTGCGAATCGGCGCGATGTGAATTGCTGCGATGCGATTTCATGCGACTAGGCATCTTTCTTCCACGATTTGGGTTAGACTTCTTTATTGCTAAGGAGATACAGGGAAAAGAAACAAATAAGATTTTAACTTAAGTCGCTGGATGCAGGCCGCTACCAACTGGTCTATGTGGTGATCTATGGGGGAGGCCTATGTTCAGCAGTGGACTTCCTGTGGCTGATGTGTGTGTGAGAGAGAGAGAGAGAGAGAGAGAGAGAGAGAGAGAGAAAGGGAGAGAAGATTTTAATATCGCAGAAATGCGCGATGCGAATCAATTTACAATTTCTTGCGATGCGTCGTGGGAGCTCGTACATTTTTACGATGCGGCGTCGTCGCATAGCAGTTTTGTGTACAAACCCCAATGTTTGCTACCCAATTGTATAATGCTTTAGTTAGTTTACTTTATTATTTTTACTTTGGTATGTAAAAAAATATATACACAAATCATCTAAAAACTCATTAAAGGGTATAACAGAGCCCTTATTAATTATTTTTATCTAAACACGTGTACAATCATGTGTTTCTATGTAATGAAGTGCAGCACGTTTAATCAAAACTTGTGCATAGAACTGTTCGCAGCGATTACGCTCGCGTCGGGTTATAATTGTAAACTACTCTCGGCATATCGCCCCACAATTGACAGCTTTTAATTTGCTACTCGATTTTATAACGTGGTCCGAACTTTGTGGGTTGATAACGGGTGAAAATGTTATTACAGTGAGTGGTACTTATCGATCGAGGAAGCCCCGGGGCTATTACAAAAACAAATTGGACGCCTAGATATTATTTACAAACAAATTTGGATATAAAATTCTACTAAAAGTACATCAAAAGGCAGAAAAATACCGCCCTAATTAGATACTTTGGGTAACTTAATACTCTTAAATATTTGCACAGCCGACGGCTTCAGGGATATTTGAAAAGGTTTACAATAGTAGGGGTTATTGAGTTTTAAGCATTCGCCTTTACCAAACAAAACGTGGCAGGAAAGCTGTTCCTTCAATATTTGTGAACCAGTGGTACCACAATCAAGCCGATCCATTCTATTCACCAAACGATAATAACGTGAGTTGCTCCTTAGTAGGGCTTAAGAATCGATTACGCTACCGCCTGGCGTTCAATCGATTCACCCGTACCTACTTAGGAGATTACAGTGTGTAAGCTGTTTCACTGATTGTGAAACACACGAGCCCGGTAAACCGTACTGAACATACCGAGCATTGTATTGCGTCCAATCAACCGGAGTGGTTTAATCCGATTAGATTTTTTCAGCATCACACGGATTAATTCACGCTTTCTACCTAACAATTTCCATAATAGCTCCGCTGGTTTTGTTTTTCTACAACGGTATAAAGGGTAAAGGAAGATTTTTAATAAAATTGTTTTAAATTCTCTTGTAATTTCAGCTCGTTTTTATTAAATGGTGTTTGAATAGTATCAGATGTCACAAAGGGTTCTTTTGTGTATTTTCCAAACGAGTTCCAAAGTTACCTTTAACATTAAATGAGTCCTTTGGAATAATTTTACAGAATTTGTAATTGATTGAAGAGTTATTTAGTATTATTCGGTAATGTCGCGTAATTAATGAGCCCACCTTAATGACTTTAAGGGAACGTTAAAGATGTTACAATAAATTGAAATTATGGTCTATAGAAATTTTCAAACAATTTTATAAGATCTTAGTAACACAAAATCAGGAGAATAAATGATTAAAATAAACCGCATAATTGGTTAATAACCGCATAACAGGTTTTTAATTACAGAATTAATGAAATGCATTTTATTCGTAAACCTCGCCCACCAATGATAAATTAAAATCGTAATTTTTTTTTATATTTAGCACTGCTTCACTTCAAAATATGAAAATTAATCATAGAAATGTTTTTTACATGGTACATAATTTAATATATTTTTTATTCTGGTTAGTGCATGGTAATTGGTTTTAAGCTTATTTTATTATTTATTGTTTGCTTAAATTTGCATGATGAAGTATGTTAAGTGGAAAATTAAATATAGTTATTTATAAAAGTCCCTATTGATACGTAAAAACCGCATGGAAATATGTACAATATCTATTTAAATATTCACGATTAAGCATATGTACATATACCTTAAACAGTAAACCCCCTCTTTTGATGTCGCTTAAAAAGGCACACGTTTGACATGCTTGTATTAAAATCAATCATTAAGTACAACAAAGGAGATTCCCTATGATCTCATATCAAAGTTAATAGCTTCCGAAGTGTCGCAAATACGTGAAGGGACGGGACAGAGGTCGGAGGGACCCGTTGCCTAGCAACGCACAATTAAACTTGCCTAAATTACCCAGAAATAATGAGCCTTCTGCCGATGACAAATAGTGTAACGAGATTAATTAAGGCGATTTGTTCTCGTGTTTAATGAGATGGAGCAAAAATAACTTGAGAATTTTTGGAGGCTTGATGAAATAATTAGAATGTTAAGCGGATTAAAAAATTAAGCGGTCGTGATGGGAATTAAGATTCGGTTTTAATTTCGAAATTAACTTTATTTTATTTCAGCGAAAGCCTTATTATAGAGACCATTAGACTACATTTGTATCTGTATCAGCCAATATACATCCCACTGCAGGGCATTAGCCTCCTCTACAATCGAGAGTACGATTGAGAGGGGTAATGCCATATATACCACCACGCTGGCCTAGTGCGCGTTACCAGTTTAACATAATATGTTCTGAATTTTACAAAGTGCAAAATATACATACATGACTCATCTTTGACTATAAAATATCCGTAGCAGTATGACTACAGCCGAAACGCATCGCACGTAAGTATAAAGCTTTAATTAAAGGGAATTAAAATATCCTACTCGTATAATTAAAGGAATTAAATTCTTCCCGTGATGATAAAACAAAGTAACAGCATTTCATAAGAGGTGTTTCTGTTCTTTGTAAGGAGAACAATGTGGGGGCGTGAAAGATTTCCCGCTGCGCTGGCCACGAGGTTTTCGTCTGTGGCCTTGCCTTTATTTCATTCACCAGTTTTGGAGTTTTTGGAGAAGGCATCACAATGGACTTATTTTTGGCCGTAAATGTGGAGAGTGGTTTTGTAAAATGTAATGTTGGATGTACAGTTAGGGATAATAAGCAAGTAGCGTAGGACGCTCTCTGGCCAGATGTTGGGAAGACTCGCACAAGAGGGCCAGCAGCGATTGGATGCACAAAGTAGCAGACCGGGCTCTGTGGCGTACTGTGGGAGAAGCCTATGTGCAGCAGTGAACTGCAACGGGTTGTTGATGACGTTGATGAAAGAGATAATAACAATGGCAAGTGAAGGTTATAATCATACCGTATTATGAGACCACGCCTTTATTTTTCAAGAGTTAACTGAATTTACACGGGGAGAGTTTGTCACGGCGAGAATCGTATGCGATTATCGCATGACGTAACCGCCACAGATTATAGTGTTCTGACAAATGTTTACACGATGCAATTTTTTTATATCTTTACAATAACCGTATTTTCGAGGTGAGAAACTCTCCCTGTGTAAATGGGGCTTTATACAGACGTACCGCTATTATTATCATCTACACTTTATCTACCTAACTTACATTTGAAGATATAAGAGGGCATGAGCTTACCGTCATGGCGAGCACAAATTCAAGTCCCATTAGAAATCTCATTAGACTGCCTCGGTGGCGTAGTGGTACTACGGTATGATTGCAAAAGCTGAGGTCTTGGGTTCGAATCCCGGGTCGGGCAAAGTGATATTGGATTTTTCTATTCATTATCAGCCCGGAGTCAGGAATTTGTGCCCGATATGGCGATAGGCTCGCCCCCTATCACATCGTGGGACGGAATATACAAGGCGAAACGTGGGTGTTCTGGTAGCACCTCTGCCTACCCCTTCTGGGAAAAAGGCGTGTATTTATGTTATGTAGAAATCTATATGAAATTTTACAAACTGAAAACTACACACAAATACGTGTATTTTTATGAAAACAATTTATCTAAATGACGTCATGTGCCGCATAATTCTAAAACAATTTTCCAGCCTTGTAACTGGACTTTAATTACACCGAAGCCAGATGAATAAACAATTTGCTGTCCAAACACGCTGTTTATCCAACAAAGTGTTATTCGAATTAATTTCTATCTAATTACACTAAATCAGTCGGCGCTCTCGTTGATTCAGAAGTTTGTTTGGACTAGCCCTTACAGAGTCCGTACATACAGATTCTGTGTAACTATTTAAACACACTTTATGTGGGGGAGTGTTGTACGATGAGAAACAAAGACATATATTTTTAACTTCATGTTTACGGTTTGGTTTGTAGGAGTAGTACACACATTAATAGGTTATTTCGAATGTAAAAACTGTATGTAAAAGATCATAACGATTCCTGCTTAAATATTATCAGATATCACGAGCCAAGCCCTTAACATAACAAAGCCTCTCTGTCTCTCTCTCTTCAGCCACAGGATGTCCACTGCTGAACATAGACCTCCCCCAAGGATCTCCACATTGACCTGTTGGAAGCGGCCTGCATCCAAAATAATACGAGTAATAAAGCCTATATCTCGATAAAAACTTATTGCAGAACCGATTAGTTTAATTAATACCAATATTTTTCATAAAGTGCGCTGTAATTATTATTCTTCTACATGAAATAAGGACAAGCATTCAATAAATTGTTATATCGGAAAAACTACGGTTCCTATTCGATGCATGCAGGTCGTAATTGTGTAAATTAACTCAATCCAGATATAGCACGGATGAATCGGCCGGGTAGGTAGTAGGTATATTTAGCAATAATAAATATCTTGAATTATAGAAATTATAAGGATCTTTTGTTAATGTTGGCACAGCGTAGTGAATACTGCATAGGTACTGCGGTTGCGATCCGATCACAAATATGTCTTGGTGCGGGTTCGATCCCCGCACCGAGACAAATATATGTGTAATACACAGGTATTTGTTTCTGGTCTGGGTGTGTGTGACACCGAAAAATCTCTGTTAGTTCCTGATATCCACGACACAAGACTCTATCTTAGTGTGGGGTCAGGACTATGTATGTGACTGTTGGGTGTATTTGTTTATTTATACTCAGCCTGTAGTCGTCCACTGCTGGACGAAGGCCTGCCTAAGTAAGCGCCAACCATCCCCGTCTTGAGCAGCCCTCATCCTTCGGTATTATATGGTAACTTTACATCTGATAATAATGCAGTGCCGTCTACACTCGATATAGGGTGTCTATCGACACAAGATGGCTATCTTTTGCCCGTCGAAACATTTATGCCGTCCTGATTGTACACAGGTGATCCCGAAAAGCGACACATTTACGTCGGTCACTAGGACGAGTCCTTACCCGTTTTTGAACAACAGAAACACACAAATTCGCAACATCTTACTCAGTAGTTATATTTAATAGAGCCTCATAGACATGATCGTATTGATGGCAACTGTAAAGATGGTATAATTATGTATGTAGATAATTAATAAATATATATTTTCCACCGGATATTTCCCCTTTGAACTGTATTAAAACTCGTCAATATTTATTGATGGAAAAGATTAACATCTTCGATATAACCACACCACCGCACGTTTCCCACGCATTTTCTACATCGATTGTGCATTAGCTTCGTTCCCTTACTTTTGTATCGGAACTATTATAATAATAGTGGCCTACGTGTCGTGTTTAAGGTTCATCCTATGTACATCCGGTTCCATTCAGGCCGGCATTATTGTGTCGACTGGCGAGAGATGGCAATTTCTCATCGGCGGTTATTCTAGACTTTATTTACGATCAGATGAATTATTGCAGTCACTCTGTCTTAACAGTATAAGAGAGCAAAACTAATAATCATAAGTACACCCAACAGTCACGTACAAAGTCCTGAGCCCACACTAAGATCGAGTCTTGGGTCGAGATCAGACACTACGAGAGACTTTTCGGTCTCATAAACACCTAGAAACAAATCCCTGTGGATCACACAAATATTGTTCACGATGCGGGGATTGAACCCGCGGCCTCATGTTACAGCATCTAACCAACTGCGCCAGAGGCTGTCAAATAAAACTCATCAATACTTCAATCTCTACATAAACCACACCGTGCATTTCCAACGCATTTTCCAACGCTGATCATTTGTTTCATTTGTTTTGATCCCCTGTTTGTTTTTATAATATGTATGTTTTCAATTTGCAGTGTTTATTCAGCGAGTATTTCGGGCGCAATCTCGCACTGGCCGATGTTCGGCATATGGGGAACACATTACCATAATTCTGTTAAGTTTACACAGGCGCGTATTACGACATGCATGTGATTGACGTATTAATCTACGTCTGAATAGTTTGTTGGGGTTTTAGTTTATTAAATAAGTATATTATATAGTTGTACACTGACAAAGAACTAAATAATAAATCAATTACAATTTTTTTTTTATGAACCGTTTTTTCGAACATTAAAAGTCTTATTTCTAATATGAACAAAATTATTGAAATCGGTTAATAAATCTTCAATCCATAGATATAAAAAGCAAAAGAAGGAATGATATTTTTCATTAATTTCTTACGAACGAAAACACGTCTGGTAAAGTCACAAGGAATCAAAGTGCCGCTGTCACTTTTTATACCCACCATTCATCAGTGGACCTGAAGTGAAACATTTCCCATTATCGGGCATTCTGACCGCCAAAAATGAATCCACCCCGGCTCGGAAATTGCCTGCGCTGAAAATAAACTGGAAGGTTTCGCACAATAAGCCTTGCGTGTGTTGTTTCGTGATAGACTATGACGTAGGATAAAGAAAAAATACACAAAATAAACTAGTCTATTACAGTAAGTAACTTTTTTTTTGTTTTATAATTTTTGCCAAAGAAATAGTTTTTTGACCGTTTATACACTTTATTGTATATCACAATAAGTGTTTGTTTGGACCTTCTATCTCTTTCTTCAGTCACTGGAAGTCCACTGCTGGACATAGGCCTCCCCCTGTTGGAAGCGGCCAGTGACCTTGGATTATTTACTTTGTACGAATCTTGGATATTTCTAAATTTATCTTACTTTTTTATGCTCTAAACCCACTACACTACGTTGCCTAGTTTTAAACAAAGCTTTCTTCTAATTATGGGTTGTTTAACAAATATTCCAGCCTCTTTAAGATACCCGAGAATCCTTTTAAGACATTCTCTTCGACATTTGAGAATTCTGAGATAAATTTCAATAGGGTATTTAACTCCATATTTTTATTGATAATATCAAAAGGAATAGCTATGCAAAATCTAGCAAACAAAGAATTTTGTAAATGCATTCAGAATTAAACAAGTTAGAAACGATATAAATCTTGTAGTAAGAGTAAAAGAAAAAGGGCGCAAAACAAAACTAGTGACGTCACTAGTCTTAATAGCATTACAGTGCGCGCGTGTGAAAGAGACGATAAGATGTCCGCACTACGCTCCCACTCTTTTTTTAAAATACTAATATTTGCCTCATTTTACAAACTTATTTTCTACAGTTATTTTGTATTTAATGGTATTTGTGTTTAAACGCAAAATAATAAAAAAAACCCATTGCTATAGTTTTCCTTTGTAATTCTTCTGAATTGGGATGTGTTGCGTGGGCGGTCCAACTGAATGATGGAACGCAAGCACCACGCGAAGATTGACCGAGGCAAGAGGATGTTTGTGTGTACGTCTCAATAGTTTTTATTTTATACAACTGTTGAAGTGTTGGTGCTATGATGCAATGTTTTTAGTTAAATAGTACTGATTTTGTTGTAATATTGCGTTGGAATGACGTGAGTTAGGTTGCAGAGCTTCTATAATGCATAGTGTTTTCTGACCTGAATATTATAACCTTTTACTTTCTTTGTTACATAATACATAATATTAACTCTTTCATTATGCAAGACGATAAGATAAGAACAGAAATTATTAATGATTAATGGCGTAGGTAAATTTTTTGTATGATTATATACTTTCTATCTATGTATAAAAATGTTACTACTTGAATAGAGCAAACTCGTATGTCATTAAATAACGACATCAATTAATTTATAAAAAGACATGACGTTTTAAAGAAGTCTTTACGATACAATTTTTATGGCCAATAAATTCAATTCCAATTTACTCATTACATTTAAAGACTTTTTTAATACTGAGATATTTTCTCAGCGCTGATTAAGATGTTTCGTCCGATATCTGCCGCCCTTATAGCCAAGGTTGATCATTTTTCAAGACGCCACGTATAGCTGACTCGGGAACTTTTTTGATAGCTCTCCAATACATGCCGTGAAATTGAGAATGTTTTGTGCTACGTCGGAAAAAATAGCTCATTTATTTAGCTCAGTAAGGGTCGAAATCACTAGACAGTTAGCGCCGTTCCGTTTCTATTCTGCTAATATAATTTATTAGTGTTATATTAGGCCAGCTCCCGCATAACAAACACCATAGGGCCAACATAGGGACAGGGGTGGCTGAAAATCAGCGCTGTTCCATCCCACGTTGCCGATCAGGATAAGCTGAGCTATCTCCTATTGCACTGCACTATTCTTCAGGTATTTTTTTTTATTTTTTGCCACTTATTTGAAGCAATTAATTATTATTGTTTGTTTCAAATATGCGCTAACTAATTTTTATGGTCAGATTTAGGAATTATTCCAGGATTTTATTTCGATTATGGATGGATTTGTTTTAGTTATAGGAATCGATTACCACTATACGTATACTTAGTTCAAAAACTTAACTAAAACTGTCTTATTTTTCTTGTAAATTTCAAGACATTGATGTAAATTCCAAGGTTAAAATATTGGCGTATAAATCAATTTTGACCGACGAAGAAGCGTATACTAAAACAATGGCTATACAGCTGTACTGCTTAGACAGAAACGTTAAAATTTTACGCATAGTTAATGTCTTAGTGTTAAAATATTCGCCTGTTTCAAACGCAACTCTTTCTTTGTTTATATTAGATTGTAAAAATCAGCAATCAATCAACAGGGAGCTGCCAAACAAAACACAGCCAAAACAAATTCATAATGGAGAGTAGAGAAAGAACAATAAACTGTTGCTATATGTACGCCGTGACGAATATAATAAATGTATTAAAACTGAGAAGCGTTGTTTTATGTATAAGCTCGCGCTTGTTTCTGAAGGGGTAAGTAGTGCGGCCTTATTTATGTAATTGTAGGGTCTATGAGCTGTGGTAACATAGTTTAGATGCGTAGGTTGAACAATCACATTCAGAACTGATACTTCACGTTATTTTTCTGTAAGGTTTTAACGACCTACAGCAAAGCTTCTAACAAAAACGTTTATATTCTTCTTAGTTTCATCACAAAGTGTTACGCAAGTACTCATTCTGTTTAACGTCAAACAAGAATGGTATTAAACAACGTCAAAAGAATCTATTTAATTAATGGGGCATGCAAATGGCACTTGTTCAAGTCTCATAGTTCCAGCAGTGGAAAATAAACCGGCGATTTTCTTTGAACGAACCACTGCGCTTTCAAATAAGAATTTTTCAATTTAATATTCCTTCTACAATTATATCTATGAGCAGAATGAGTTCGAGAAATGCAATATTCTGCGCTGTTCGTCTGAGTTAGACGAATATATACATAAACATGGCGCCTTTTTCCCAGAATGGGTAGGTAGAGATGCTACTAGGAGTCCCACGGTTTGCCTTATGTGTTCCGTTTTATGATGCGATAGGGTGCGAGCCTATGGCCATATCCTGCACAAATTCCTGACTCCAGGCTGGTAATGAATAGAAAAATCCAATATCACGTTACCCGACCCGGGTTAATCTCGGAGACCTCTGTGTTGTAATCGTACGGTAGAACAACTACGCCATCGAGGCAGTAAGACGAATGTATGTACTATTAGTTTATTATCATTTCAAATTACTTGGTTCGTATTAATTGTTTATGTTTTAGAAGTGGTAGTCTTGCTGTAGCTGTTGTATACACAGTAGTAATGGGTTGGTTAATCTCAATAGTGCTCTCGATTGTAGAGGAGGCTCGTGCCCTGCAGTGGGACACATATGGGCTGATACAGTAATGGGTTGGTTCGACCGGGGTGGTACCACTGTCATGTAGAAAATTGACATGAAATAACAGTTTTGAGCTGTTGCGTTTCGATCGGTTAAAGAAATTGCTGAAACGCCTGTATCTATTTGTATAATTTTGTAATGAATCGCCATTAAAACGAGCAATTATGAATGCGAACGTAAATTTAAAATGTGAGAAATGCTATATTATAGACAAAAACTTAGTCTTGTTAGTCTACCAGCCTCCATTTTATGCTCCGACTTCATCATAACATTGATCCAAGCCTTGCCTATATTAATTCCATTTTACAGCAATAAATAAAGTAGTTAGACAGCCTTGAAGACATTATTCATGGTTCAAGAGTATCTACTTATTGTCTAACTTAGTTGAGCCAATTTAGCGGAAGGACGGAATATATTAGATCAGATTTATTAAGGGCGTTCTGGCCTTGCGCAGATTATTGGTGCGTTAGAGGCTCTTCTTAATGGAATGAAATACGTGGGTGATACGCAAATGGAGTTAGGCTCTTTTAATACTGAAGTAATGCGATTGTAACCATACTCGTAAGTATAGGAAAAGAATGAATGTTATTATTTCTTGCATTTTTGATGAGGTAACTTGATGGAAGTTGACTGAGAATCGGAAAATCATTGGTTTGTTTCTAACAGCATTTTTATGAAAATTATTTTTAAGAATCAGATTTTCTGGTACTGATTTATTTTTTATAAAGAGTAGTTTAGAAATAGTTTAGTGGAATTCCTGTGGCTGAAGAGATAGAGAGAGTTTAAAAATGCGGTAGGATGTGAGAAATATTATACAATTTGGGGTTGCAGGTGGATGCCAGATGTAAAAGCTTAGTAGCGTTTTATTAGGTTAACCGAAACCTGTGATGCTACATGTTTTAGAAAATGAATGCATAAAAGGTGATTAAAAAAGGTGACTACTTAAGCTCCTTAATAAAACTGCAATTTTATTAATCAACCGATATACTACAAAGATTTTACATCACGTATTTTTTTTAAAAGAGAGTCATACCACCGTAGTCAATCCTATCCATTTATCTTATACTCTTAACTGATCGACAGTAAGCAAGTCACATATCCCTAATATCCCACGACACAAGATATTGACACGCGTGATTTATGTCACATCGGGAAGTGGGTCACGTAAAATGAAAAACTTCGTCCAAGGCCAGTGTATTGTGCATACGCGACGCTTGTTTATTGCTAACCAGCTGCCACTTGAGTTCACATTTTGAGGAATTAGGATGCTAGATGTAAATGAAAGGTTAAGGCAGTGTCATTTTAGACACAGGTGATTTCTGTTGACTTGACTTGATCGTCAGGGCATAGACTACGCTTAGCGTTGACAGCTTGTATAAGCTGTAAACAAACGATCGTGAGTTTTCAAACATTAGGTCGGACTGTGAAGGAAATAATTTCTGTAAAATGTACTAATAAGTTAAAGTACGTGGTGGCCTGTTGGTAAATAAGCCAGTCGCGACTGCCAACATGTTCACGGTGGTCGCGGGTTCAAATCCCAGGGCACACCTCTGACTTATCGGAGTTATGTTGGTATTGATAGTCAATCACCACGCACTATAACGATTTGCATGAATATCTATGGTACAAAAGTCTGCCAACCCGCACTAGGCCAGCGTGGTGGTATACGGCCTAAACCCTCTAAATCGTACTCTCGATTGTAGAGAAGGCTCGTGCCCTGCAGTGATACAGTACAGTATGATAAAGTCGCTGGATGCAGGCCGCTTCCAACAGGTCTATGTGGCGATCTATGGGGGAGGCCTTTGTTCCTGAACTGCCTGTGGCTGAAGAGAGAGAGAAAGAGAGAGAGTACCAATATGCGCCATTGCCTCGCGATTCTTTATCAACCATTGAGGTATATTGTGTACCAACCGAAGCCACGGGAAACTAGTAGACCGAAAGGGAAGACTGTGTGAAAGTGTGAAAGAGACAGTTACGCATTATGTGTGTTCTCGTTCACCCATATAATATTAATATCTTACGTTGATTTACATTGACACCCCGGAAATGGCTTCCATTAATACATTTGTTTACCCTTTTGTAGAGTTATCTCACAAAAGCAGCGGATGTAGCAGTAATGAAATAAAAACTTATTTGTCTAATCCATCATTTTGACGGCGTGTGTCGATCAATCTTGTTGACGTTTGCGGGACGCGGCAGGCTTTACAGAGGCAAAAATGTCCGCCTCAAATGATGGTCAGCTGAAATATTTGATGACGTTATAGCGCGGTTGGACGTAGGGAGACATTAAGGCTGGGACTCAATTTTTAGAGAAGGCATTTCATATAGTTGCTTGTTTTTCTAACACAATTAATCCGATAATAATATGCAGGTCCAACAAAAATGGATTTTCTTGATGGTTGGTCTCGCTTACGTAAGGGCTCGTGTGGGTTGGTATTAATTTTTTTTTTCTATTTCTGCTCTACTTGAAGGACACTCAATACCTATGCCCCTTTTCACCTTTAGTTTGTATAATTTTTTAAATGTTACCAACAGAGAGAGAGAGAAAAATAGAACTAAAAAAGCGGTGGGTGTGAACGCGCAACAAAATCTACTAAATACGACTAAATCACCAGTAGCGAAGAGCGATCCCCGTAGCTAGTTTTTTATGGGCCTGCGGTAATCCGAGATACCTTATCAGTACAATAAGCCAGTGATAGCTTATCGAGATTATGAACCGACGAGTGCCGTCATACACGCACACTTCATAAATAATTGTTATTTTGACAGAATGCGGTGTTAACATGTCATTAATAGCTTTCATTTATATCCAGTACGAAAATACAGGTTTTGTAGTATACTCGTAGATTGGAGGAACAAGCAAATGGATTATCTGGTATTAGATTGTTATTGATATCTGACATTGGTGCTTATAAACATAAAATATTACAACATGAATTATGGATTGAGATATGGAAGAAGGAAAAGAGTAGTGAGGGCTTTTGAAATTCTACTTCACTTTAAAATAAGCCTAGAGCATTTATACAGAGATAATCAATAGAATCCTTTTCTTTTATAATGTTACTTTCGTGTTTTATGATTAAAAGAAAAATAATTTAAAAAAATTAAACCGACTACAAAAGAGTAGTTAAAACAGAGAAATAATAATCTAATACCTAAATATGCCAACAATATTTGATGTCAATATTACATAAGTACATACACATCGAATTGATAATCTCCTTTTTTTGAAGTCGATTAAAAATAACAACTATCCTTAGCTAGTTTATTAGTCCCAACCAACAGATGGAGCTACAGGCACAAAAGATAAAATAAAACGGAAATTACATCTTCCATCCATTCTTATCCTTGTTATCCCACGTTTCTCGTCGGGAAAGCTATAACCCGAGCTGTCTAATGTAATTATAAGAACATGCAACAAGAAACAACCATTATACGGACGTTGTGCGATGCTCAGAAGTTTTACTCATTTTAAACTATTCTACAGCGCAGTTACTTTAACGATATAATTAATAATCACATTTTCTTTATAAAATGGTAATATTGTGGAGATTTCGTTTGGGATGTTAAGGGACATTTTGTCAGTGAAAAGAATAATTTACAAGGAGCTTTAGTTCGCCACGTTTCAAAACTTGCTGATCACTATATTAAGTAATAAATAAATTATAATGTTATAATATAGTGTCTGTATATGACCTAACCACTCTCAATCGTACTAATCTCCATTGTAGAAGAGGCCCATGCCCTGCAGTGGGACGTATCTGGGCTGATACAGTGCCTGACTTTTTAACGACGAGTAGGATTTTTGATCTAGCACATTGAATAGAATTGCTGAAATATGACTATTGAGCTGCCGTATTCTTAAATGTTTGGTGTGGCTCGAGCATAATGTTTCCAAAGCTAATCAATCAGTGCTGAAATCAAAACCGACATCACGTTTTAATGCTATCACAAACATTTACCAATAATAATAATAATAAAAACTCTTTATTTTAGCACCTGATATTGTAACATAAGTGTTAAATAACATAAATAAACTAAGTCTTAAAATGCTAAAAATCGGCGGTCTTATCTTACCAATTCAACATATGAAAACTTTATCCAAAAATACAGTCAAAAGGCACATAAATAAGAAGGTATTTTACTTATTCCCAAAAGTGTCGATTCAAATGCCATTACGCAGAAAGGTCCTTGAGCAGTAAGTAAGACGGATTGTCCGGCTGTCAGTGATGCGTGAGAATGGATCTAGATTTGTCACAGTTCATAAATTATTCATTTTGTAGGGATGGACATTTTTGTTATTTCTTTATTGGATAAAGTGACTGCAGTCGATTTGATGGTAAAAACAGTGAAATTAATTTAAAAAAGACAAAACACCCGATTGCGTCAATATCTGCTATCTTTATTAAATTAATTGAAGAACTGAAAAGATAGAAACAAGATTTAAATTTGAATATTTTATTTTGCTTTTGAATTATCTTAGTTGACAGCACATGACAGTGTTTATAAACGCAGTCGGAGCCATAACACGCTCACTTCTCATAATTTTGTTGGTGATATAGCTAGAGCAACAAAATCTAGGAGTGAGCAGATAATGTCGAAAATACAGGGTATATCAAGTCAAGATCGAAAACGAAGTCAGGTGGTAGTGTAAGTAATTGTGGTAGTGTAAACAATGCAACTAATTTTTACACTACCACAATTTTTTTCAAAAAAGCGACAAGCTTTTTTTGCAATTTTTTGAATGTCGTATTTGGATGGTAAATCTCTAGTTTTTCCTAAAATTATAATTTAAACCATTGTGTCTTTAAAAATAAAAAGGTGTATATTATTATTTTGGGAAAACGATGCATTTACTAAACAAATACGACGATAAGTATAAAATTACAACGAAAAAATTGTGGTTTTTGTTGCGAAATGTTTAGTTGCGTTGTATCTGAAGTCACTAATACTACCACCTTGCTTCGATTTCGGTGGCAGTCTGGATATACCCTGTATACACATATATTATTATAATAATATTATTAAAAAAAAATGTTTTTGTGGTTCACTTTGCGCTTTAAGGTGTCGGAGCACTAACATGCTTTTAAAACATTAAATTCAAACAAATAGTGACAACACTAGAACAATCTAAATTCATAACAATTGTAGAGGGAAAATAAAGCAGTGCACATTCTGAGTTTACGCGACGGGAATAAATTGTAAGGAACTTTTATACTTATGCATTTATACATTTTCTCTCGGACGGAACGTGCATATTATTACTGTAAGAGACTTTTTTATTTTGTCTGAGAAATGTTATTACAGAAATTTATGAAAATATGGGCGGGTTTGTCTAGTAAAATGTTAGTTATAAGCATTGTGTGGGACTGAGTTTGGTTGCTCGGTTGGGGAATGTCTTTTAATTAATATTTGATTATTAGAGAAATGTAAACAGTCTGACGTAAGATGTTGGTTGTATTAAATCATTTATTCATTGGTTTTACAACAAACTATACTGTTATTAATTACTTTCCTTGTTCTGTCTGTCCATGTGTCACACTTAAATGTGATGCAACATATTTTTTTACTTACAGAATGTTTTTTCCGCATAATTTTACGAACGATTGTTTGCTTAGTCTTTCGGAAATGACATAATAACTTAATTACCAACAAAGAAAAACTGACTAAAACTGGCGGAATTTTCCTTAAATTAGTAATATTTAAATGTCAAAATTCCACACCACCAATGTAAACTAAAATGTAACCCTTAACACCGTAAACACACAGCCAACCTCCGCATTTACATTCCGCGTAAAAATATATGTAGTTCGCGCTGCATTATTCATTAAGATGTTCCAACATATACATTTTACAACGAGCACTGCTATGCCGAGGTATGGCCAGGTGGGGTGTTTAGATAGCCATCCCGCTTTAACAGGACGTGAATACAGACTCCTGACTAAATAAGGGATGGCTGCTACATTAATAGCCGCAATAACGATTTCGGCGTAATGGAATGACGTAATAGCTGATTGCTGTTTGCCATGTGAAGCAAAGTCTTTTTTTTTAATTTTTGTCCTGTTATTGTAATCCTCGGTGTCGTAGTTGTACTACGGTACCATTACAAAGCTGAAGTCTCGGGTTCAAATCCCGGGTCGGGCAAAGTGATATTGGATTTTTCTTATTCATTATCAGTCCGGAGTCAGGAATTTGTGCCATAAACTGTGGGTGTCCTGGTTGCACCTCTGCCTACCCCGTCTGGGATTAAGGCGTGACATATATATACATATGTATAGTGGCAGCAAGATTGGGCTGCAAATCGCGGTTCTGCAATATCATTTGTATATTTCATGTGGTGATTTGAAAACACGATTTGTTCAACCCAACACATGCCAATATTTGAAATAAAACGAATTCTTACGGATTTTATCGCGAATTTGATTTAATTTTTACATTTTTTTTATTTCCCGACGTTTCGATCACTTTACAGTTTTCGTGGTCACACGGTGAACCAGTAGGGTTTTTAAAAAATAAAACATGAAATCAAATTCGCGATAAAATCCGTAAGAATTCGTTTTATTGCAATGTGTAACATTCGCGTAAACGCAAGCCACCATTACGTCAATTTTAATTATGTTAAGTCATTCAGATGTTTCAACGAGTACTGCCGGTTATTCCGAGGTATGGCCAGGTGGTGTATTTAGATAGCAGTTAACGCTGAAACAGGAGGATCATGTGAATACTGTGGACTCCCGACTAAATAAGGGACGGTTAGTAGGTACTACAATAATGATTGGACGTTGTATGATGCAAGAATGATTTTGGTGTAATGGAATAACGTGTGAGGATTTTGGGTATAGTTTTGCGGTTTATTTGTTGGCGACCAAGACGGTTGGGAATAGGAGATAGTAAAACAAAGATTTGTTAAATTATAACATGTTTTTTCCTTTATTTTTTGTTTACAATGTTATTTAACAGTCATATGGGCATGACAGTATGTATAGACTGTTTTAAGACTGTAAATTATGTATTTTTTTTTTAATATATTTATGTATTTAGTAGGTATAATTACTTATTTACTTGTATAGTTTTTTTCTCTTTATATTTTAATTAAGTATTTGTGCACCTACAGCTCATCTCTGCGTCACCTAACGATCGACTGGGAGGGAATTGGCATTCAGCCCGCCTTATATAAAGCCATATACTATGTATATAAAGCTTAATAAATAAATAATTCGTAGGGCCCAGCTTAAAAACACGATTTGCCTAATACTCGTATTTATATTATGTAACTTAATTTCAGCGTTTAATTTAATATGTAAATACGCAGGATACCGGAGATAACAATTTGAGGACTTATTACTCTATTAAATATGTAAAATTCAAAACTGTACTGGGGCCAGATACGCGCGTCTACTAAACGTATTACCGTATAATGATTATTTCATTTGCATATGTTAATAAGTTTGGGGAATGTAATTTTCCCACTCACATTGCTTACGATTATTTAGGTAAAGCCCCATTTACACGGGGAGAGTTTCTCGCGGCGAGAATCGTATGCCATTATCGCATGACATAACCGCCATAGATTATCGTATACTGACAAAGGTTTACACGATGCAACTTTTTTATGTCCTTACGATTATCGTATCTTATAGACGAAAAACTCTCTCCGTGTAAATGGCGCCTTATTTGCATATGGAGACGTTTACTATGTATATAGATGTACATTGTATTGTTGTATTGTATCAGCTCATATACGACCCACTGCAGGGCACGGGCCTCCTCTACAATCGAGAGTACGATTGAGAGTGGTTAGGCCATAAAGTCCACCACGCTGGCCTAATGCGGGTTGGCGGACTAGATGTACATATAGGTAGGTATTGGTATGGTAAAATCGGTTGGGTCGGGTGTCCACCATCTCATTACTTCATTTGTATAAAATCAGCATAAGCGAGTATTATATGAATAATTTAGAAAAAAATGGATAATTTGTTAGTTGAAAATATAGGATATAGTGATAAAGTGTGAAGGTTTTATTAACTGGCTTAAAAAAAAGGAGGGGGTTCGCAATTTGACTGTATGTTTTATTTTCTATCTCATATTGTGCACCAGCAACTTTTATATATAACTATATATTCAATTGATTTATTATCACCTCACGATAACGCAATAATATCGTTATCATAAATTTAGGTCTAGTCCTATTTCACGAAAAGGTAGATGCCAAACTATAGTAAAATTGTAATAAATCATGTGGCGAAACGTGGGTGTCTTGGTTGCACTTCTGCCTACCCCTTCTGGGAAATAGGCGTGATGTTTATATGTATGTTAAAAAGCAATGTTTAACGTACAAAAAAATTGCACTGCGCCTGCTCTACGCAACTCTGCGTTAACACAGGTTAGAATCTACAAAATAAACACTACCCAACTCCATAATATAAGTAAATTGACAACATCAAAACAGATCTTCAGGAAACTTTGAGGAGTCCACGAAGCAAACACTCGGCTGGTATCTATCAGCTGCAAATATAATAAAATTTTATACAGAGTTTATTTCCAAACATCGAGTTCGGGGAGTTGCGAGTTTGCCGTAAAATTACGTCGCTGTAATTAAGAATTTGGAGTTCCGTCTTCAGTCAAGTTTTATGATGTTTGATCTTATTGAAGCTAATGGAGATGGCTGGCTTGGATATTTATTTATGGCATGGTAATGTGACGTCATACTTGATTTATCTGATATGTAATTAGTACAATATGTATTATTAGCTACAGAAGATAGCGATTATAATCTCTCCTCGTTTGTCACAATTTTGATGATTTATTTGCAATTGGATATCTGTATTAGCCCATATACGTCCCACTGCAGAGCACAGGCCTCCTCTACAATTAAGAGTACGATTGAGAGGGATTAGGCCATATAGTCCACCACGGTGGCCTAGTGCGGGTTGGCGGTCTTTACATACCGTAGAAATTCTTTAAAATCGCTACGGTATTCAGTTGTTGCATGAATGATCCTCACGATGTTTTCCTTCACCGTTATAGTGCATGGTGATTGACTATCTATACACACATAACTCCGAAAAGTCAGAGGTATGCCTTGGGATTTGAACTCGCGACCACGTGAATATGTTGGCATTCGCGTCTGATCCGATACCAACTGGCCACCACGCACTTTGCCATTAGGTATATAAATATTGAACCCACAACTCGACAATACAAAACTACAACTCGATAATACATACAAAATTTTAGTATCGTGTATGGTGGTCACTATTCGCGATGATATGAAAATTTTACCACCTACATACTTATGTACATATATACCGTCTTTGGCAACCTCTCTCACTGAAATAAATGTACCAATAAAGCGGTTTTCCACGATTTTAGACTGTGTAGTGTTTAGTAAAATAGTAGTAATTGTCTATCTATTCCACGGAAGATACTTATCGCCCAACTTTTAAAACAAGAGCTGTTTTATTTTAAAGCGCGGAGATGCCTATTTGCATCGCGTACGGCCGGCACGTCCGACGCGTTGGGATGCATAAATCTGCCTTTATACCGGCTAAAACAGATCAATGGTCTTTTTATTACCTGAACCTTTGAGGATAGACTGAACGAGAAAGGCGTAAAGATAATTGGGCCACCTATGATGGGGCCTATCCATCTCATCATCAAGGCCTTTCATGATATTTTTGTCATTGCGTCTGTATCGATATGAACATCTTATTACTAACTAGCTAAAAGTATTATAATCATCAAAATGTGTTCATAATAGTCGACTACGTAGGTGATTACCTCCTCAGAAAGAGTTTCTCATAAAGGGTTTAGAAGTTTTCTGTCAATCTGTAGTGTCCAATTCGGGCATATTTTTCAGCTGTTGTCTATGCTATGGCGTATATGACCCATCCACTTTTGAACGAGAACAAAGGGGGGTTGGCTCCTTCCAATATTGCTCTTTCCATCAAGGGAGGAGGGAGTATAAATGACTCTAACTTTATGTGTAAAGTCACGTTGTCGAACTTGATAAAAAATATTATTATAATTCTTGGCCCGGTCTACGAAGTTAGAAATGTTAAATGCCACTTAACTCGAGTAAAAACTCGTTTCATACAATAGTCATGTATTTTATAATATACTGAATGGAGTTTTTATCGCTGAGCCGTTTGTAAGCAAGTCTTTTGATAGCTTAAGTAAGGGAACGAACGCGGTTGATAATTATGACTTGTAATTAAGAACACACTCGTCCCTTCCAAATGAACGAAGAAATCCTCCAACAAACATACTCCAAACGAATTACATTTAGTGAATTTCCTCCTAACACCAGCATTTACACGAATTCCAACCTTATCATTTACTCGGTTGGGTTGTTATTAAGTTAAAGGGCCCATAATACTACTTTTCATGTTTTTTATTACAAGATAAAAGGTACGTTTCTCAGAAATTGAGATTTGGAAGTCGTAATTTCAGTAGATTTTCACATTTTTGTACGTTGACCTCGGATTTAAAATTATAATGCGATCAAAAGGTGCTGGTTTCATGAAGTTATGTTCTTGTTTTTCATGTTTAGTTGGATATTTTGTAAAGTATACTAAAATGGTACATACATTTTAGTAAATATCTATTATTACATTGTTCACGGAGAGCTATAATTTTGTAACTTAAATTAACTTCTTTTAGGCACTAGAGGTTAATAACACTAGACTCATATTAGTATGAGTAACCTAAGTTCTTATTTAAATAAAATAAATATATATTGCTGTTTGTTGTCAAAATAAAATAAAATAATTTGTTCCAGGGAATATGATTACCATCTATTTTTGTTTGATGTATGTATTTCGCAATTCGAACCATCACATTATAATAGGCCCACAAAAATATTACTTCAAGTATAACATAATGTAGCAACTATTCTATGATATAGACCTAACAACTAAGATACAACCATTTAACGTTTAAAAATAGTGATAGCGTATCAAAGAATACATATTTGTGTTGACATTTGACTAAAATACTTGGTGCATAGCTTATTATGTTTGTCAGAGATAAAGTAGTCTTCTTAATTATTCCTTTCTCGAACATTTTACGAATACATTGTGAGGGAATCTGTGGGTTTGGAACTTTCACATAAGAATTTCAAAGGTATGTGAAGTTTCCGCCTGCATCGGTGGCGTAGTGGTACTACGCTACAATTACAACGCTGAGGTTTCGGGTTCCAATCCTGGGTCGGGAAATGTGATATTAGATTTGTCTGTTCATTATCAACCCGGAGTCAGGAATTCGTGCCCAATCTGGCGATTGGCTCGGCCCCTATCACATCAGGTAAGGATCACACAAGGCGAACCAGTGTGACCTGGTTGCACCTCTGCCTACCCCTTTTGTAAAAGGCGTGAAGTTTATATATGTATATAGTTACCGCAGTAGGCCAGCGTGGTAGACCTTTAAATCTTATAGTAAACGACCTTAAAGTGACGCAAGTAGTTTTATCGGTTTAATTCTCATCTATTTTGCCCTGGATTATAATTTGTGCTCAGTATAGCGATATTGGTGGCCTGTTGGTAACGGACCAGACGCGGCTGTCTAAATGTTCACGGTGGACGCAGGTTGAAATCCCAGGGCACACCTCTAACTTTTCGGAGCTATGTGTGTATTGATAGTCAATCAACACGCACTTTAACGGTGAAGGAAAAACATCGTGAGGAAACCTGCATACCGTAGCGATTTTAAAGAATTTCTACGGTATCTAAATCTGCCAACCCGCACTAGGTCAGCGTGGTGGACTATATCGCCTAAGCACTCTCAATCGATTCTCTCGATTGTAGAGTAGGCCCGCGCCCAGCAGTGGGACGTATATGGGCTGATACATACATACATAGCGATAGGATACCTGCCTATGTATGTGGGCCAAATTATAGCTGATACAAAGATTTATTATAGACTTTACCGACGCGGGAAGTGGACAATTGTTTGGTACCAACTCCCCCTATTTTTCTATATGATTAATTTCATTTCGAGTTGAAGACATGCTAGTGTTCCCAAAGGAGTGTTTAGTATGAATTTTTGTAAGCCCTTGTTGATCTTGGTTGACAGAAGTGATAATAGTAAGTCATGAATGTATGGACGAGACAGGTCATGTGTTAACCTTTAACACCATATTGCTAGAACTTATGTTACTCCCAAATTCCTCTTCACAAAAATGTACGCTGTAATGTAGGCAAATCTCCATCTAATAAACACGCTCTTACGTTTCAAAAATAAGTAAAAACAAGTATAAAAAACCGTGTAAATCTGCTGAAAACGGCGTGACAACCGACGACTCCATCCCAGCGAACAATTCAATTGTTGTTCCTATGTAAATGCAACAATGAAAATTCGTCGACGGCCGCATTTCAACGTAAGATACGCAAACGAATATATTAAGCATGGGACGTGGTACAGTGACGAGCAGAGCGATTGTTAAATTAAATTAATATTTTTTATTTCTATTTTTTGTGTGTTATGATGATAAACCTGTAATTGGCTATCTATTTCATACTTTTTTGTCACCTATTGTGTTGTATGTAAGCTGTTAGTTTTCCAATAAATATAAATAAATAAATAAAATGCAATGCCCCCGAAGGTAAGTGCGGTTCAGTGCAGATGGAGTTACTATCGATATAAAATAATTATTTGCACCGGTCGACACAATTATGCCGGCCTGATTGTGCCCGGATATCTAGTTGAACTTGCACCGCGATGCACCTACATTGGTCTCTACAATGGGTTCTTAGCTACTTTTTAGACTTTCCCGCCCTCACACCCACCACTGCAACTCCTGTCAGCCAGGATCAACAGTACGCAAAGAATTGGCACCAAGCTCCGGGGCTCGGCGAGTCTCTTAGAGACACTAGCTTGTGTTAAACTAACTTGTCACTAGCTTTTCTAACATCTGTTTATAAAGGCGATAATCCTACCACGACAAATGATGTTATCATTTTAATACATGTACTATGACTTGTGCTGCTGTGTGTGCTCAGGACTTTGTTATCCGTAATTATCCCAACATTCAAAAATATTTCGTCATGATTCCACATAAGATCAGCTGAAATCAGAAACGAGAGACTTCTTGGACATATGTACGTACACTGCATGAAGGCGGCACACTTATTCGAACGCCCTATCTGAGCATCCAACCTAGAACATATTTCACAACTGCACATATTTGACAGCCTTCGTGGCGCAGTTGGTTAGACGCCGGCTATGAAACGAGAGGCCGCGGGTTCGATCCCCGCACCGAAATGAATATTTGTGTGAACCACAGGTGTTAGTTTCGGGTCTGGGTGTTTGTGAGATGGAAAACTCTCTCGTAGTTTCGGATACCCGCGACACAAGACTGGATCTTAGTGTGGGGTCTGGCCTATATATGTGACTGTTGGGTGTATTTATTTATTTATAACTCCCTACACTCCTTCCCAGGGGTCACCAACAATATTAAAATTCATCTAAATAGTAAATTCTAAACCATAACTCAATGTCAACTCCCAAATACCACAAACGAACGCGCTAAAGGATTTGCTCAGTGGGCGTGAGAAACATTTTGGTTTGGCTAAATATATATTTGGTGAATTTCAAATGCGTCGGGTAAACTTTCACCCGTTAGTTTGTGCAGGAACTGGTGAGACGGATAAAATTCCCACAGTTAAATACAGCTCGGCGTATTAAAAGTATTTGTTGCCACCGAATTGGTTGATTGACTGGTCGAAATTCGTCGAAAATGTTGACATTGCAGACTGAATATGGATGTTTCGTGTTTTTGATTTTTCATATTGTTTTGTAGTAGCTGGAAAATGATTTTTTCGGAAATAGTTTAAATAGTTGTAAAATGATGAAGAAAGTAGTGTTTCAAAGATATGAGTAAAAGAAAGAGAAGGGGCGTAGTGGGAACACTCATAATTTTCCACATCTTAACTGTAGTGACGTCACAACAGTATAAACCATTTTGTTTTCTTCAATCAATTACTTCCAGAATAAAATGAAACGGTTCGAATTTATACAAATTACAATTAGGTTTTGATTTCGAACAACGCAATGCTTAAACAAAAAAACAATCACAAAAAAATCAACCATTAGCTTCTTGATTTTTATTTTCCAGTCCAACTGCGCATGAAAATCCAACTGCTCACAGTTCATAACCCACACACTACGCCTATTTAAAAACCTAACATTATGGGTTCAAAATAGCCCGTCGTCTTAAGCAACACAGCAGCAGGCGGGTTGTATTCCCGTGTAGAGTATACGCCGCGCCCCGAATCTCGCGAAGTGTTCTTAAACTAGTTGTGCCGCCTCTTATCCCACTTAGACTTGAGAAAGTCTGGGTACGAGTACTGGAAATGTATACTAACTATTGTGAGGTTAGGAAGACTGGGGTTTTGGAACTTATTACAAGTGGAGAGTAATTGAGTAAACAAATACTATAGATATTACACAGCTATACATGTATCCCCGGAGAGTGATATAAGGGTGAAATAAATGTTATTAATGTCATCGATTTTTCGTAGAATTTATTTTATAAGTTTTGATAGGAAAGATAGTGCGCCCGGTGGAAGTGTTATATCGCATTTCAGATTTTAACACCATTTAACATGGACAGCTATGCTGTCAGACTTTATCAGTTAAAATACCGGGCACAAAATCCAGGCTCAGGCAACAAATGTCACCTTTCAAATTAAAAAACTCAGACAAACTAAGGCGCGTCACTTAGGTGTCGAACCCAGGTCTTTACGGTTCACCACCGGCTGCAAGTAGACCAAGAAATCAATCAAAAACAATCTCACATCTATAAAACAATGATAGAATGTGCAGTGAATTGTAACGGTCACGTGACGTACAGTTATTGAACTCGAAATGCAATTTTTAGACAGTTACTGACAGACCACGAGCGTGTTACATAACTGTGCTTCTATCACACATGGCATATATTGTGAGATATGAAACTGCTCTATATATCACAACATATGAAGTACCATTCATTCATCTATGCTTACTTAATCTGAAACAACCAACACAAGGTCTATGCATCATTATATTGTTATTTGCCATTTATCTATCTATGCTAAATTAATTGGGGACACCCACAAGTGGCTAGTCAAGAGCACCTTACTATCTAATCTGCCTACACTGTACTACAATATGTCAGCCCATAGCCGTCTACTACTAGCATGGGACCTCAAGAACCAAAAGTTCGATTAAAGAAACTTAGACTACAGCACACCACGCTGGCGTAATGCGGGTCGGCGCAGTTCACACACCGTAGAAATTCTTCTAAAATCTCTATGGGATGCAGATTGCTCTATGATTTTTACCTACTCGTTAAAATGTATGATAACTGATTATCCATACAGACGTGACTTTGAAAATTCCGAGGGTTGTTCTGGGAGTTATAATCAAGACCATAATTCATAGATATCTTACATACAAATAAAGACTGCTACCGAAAACGAAGCCAGGTGGTAGTTTTAGTGACTTTAGATACAAGGCCACTAAAATTTTTTTTTAAAAGCGACTTTTTTGTATTTTGCTTTTCCTATCATCACATTTGGGTGGTAAATACATACGTATTCCTAAAAAAATAATGTACATCCTTTTATTTTTAAAGACGCTATGATACGCAAGTCTTTAAATTATAATTTTAGCAAAAACTACGGATTTGCCACCTAAACACAATGACATTTAAAACATTACAAGAAAAAATCGTCACGTTTTGTTGCATCGTGTCTGTAGTCACTAAAACTACCACCTGGTTTCGTTTTCGGTAGCAGTCTTGATATACCCAGTACATCTTTCACACAATGGAAACTAAAACATTCTACCCCGAATACAGGTGCAAAATCTGGGATATGTTACCAATGTAATGTTCAATGTTTTAAAGAATTCGTCATGGGTTTAAATAGTTCTTTGATGTCTATATAAATAAATATTTACGCGCGCCCAATGTTCCACAGTGGGTGGCGTTCACAAATAAGCAAAATGTAGAACTAACACCTGTCTGAGGCAGAATTAATCGAATCTGGGACTTGTATTAAAAATCACTGGTAAATATCGGTTGTGAAATGCAGCATTATTCAACCAGTCATTTGTCATTTAGAAAATATACCTATTGTGTATTGTGTCAAAATAATATAAATTTTAATTAACTGTAATTTCTAAATTATTGTTTATATTTTCTGCGGTAAAAATATGATAATACGTAAGACATTGTGTATATTTCATAATTATGTTATTCATAACAAATAACCATGGAAAAAAGCTAAGTAAAATCATAAATGAACGATAAATTAATGATTTAAAAAATCGACGCATAAGTTTGTATGACATGATAACCTGTCTAAATCTTTGTTTCCACGGTATAAAATAAATAATTTTTCACTTTACGATGAAAAATAATCTTCTTTTGCTAAATTACGATATACCAGCTAAGCACAATATATCAACATCAAGGGAGCACGTAAAATATTGTTTCCCAACACGAAATTACGTCACATTTATCCGCCATAAACATAATAAATCACGGCGGAACCGAAATATTCACAAAGACGCGTTTCCGGAACTAAATAGAATGGAAACCCGGATTTTTTCCCGCGACGCATTTCGTCACAAAGGTAAACTGTTATCGAAAATCTGAAGCGTTCAAGGCCGCACACATCTTGTCTTATCTCTCATATTTAAGTACCAAAAATAAATTAAAATCAGAAAATACTTACTGATTTTACGCTTAATCCATGTATTTCACTCACTAATACACAAACATACGTATTTTTCAGTTTTTCATGTGTTTCCCGAGGCTACAGTCGCCTCGCGAGAGCCGACCCAGACTGCCCACTCCGCGCTGATAATGGCAAAGATTAAACGCACTCCGCTCGCAGAGTCGACATTATGCAAATTTAATTTATTTTAACAGATAAAGTAGGATTTTTAATGCTGAATAATTTTAGGTTTAAATGTGAATTGAGTTCTCAGTTTTTGTTAATGAAATTTTCAACTTGAATTGTGAAGAGTTTTTTGTTGGATTACTTACTGGAGGTTTTTCATTTAATTATTACCTATTTAAATCTGATGTTTAAAGAGTTTTTAATTAGGAAATTTAATAAAATATATACTTATCGTATATATACTTAAGATAAATAATGCTGTGTATTTATTTCTATAGAAAAAAAAATACATAAGAGGGCTTAGGATATAGATGTCCGTGTAGGCGTAATACGGCTAGGCGAATTTTACATACTATAAAAAAATTGTAAATCAGTCAATTATCACGCACTTTAATGGTAAGCGAAAACACGGTGATGAAACCTACATACCATAGAGATGTTATAAACATCGCTACAAAATATATTAATAGCAGTATAAATGTTGCTGCTGATTTATTTCCTACGCCTCATACATTCAGAAGGCAATTTATTAGAAGTTTAAACTTTTTAATTACGAACATAAACTTTAAGATCTATATTTGTGTTTCTTGACAATTAAATTGATGCATCCGTTATAACCACATGTTTATAACGCGCTACCGTTTTTGATATATTAAAAGGGTTATAAAAATAACATATTTAGAATACACAAGTGTGATATTTATGTTAGTTGATTAACCTCTAAGTTTAAAGTTTAAGGAAAGTTGATTCATTTTCAGGTTTTCAAATAACGAATTTGTCTATATTAAAATACTCTTAAACATTGGTGTAAACCATCTAGGCTCCAAAATGTCAAGACTTACATAAAGCATTTTAAAATTGATTCTAAAATCTCACGCTTAAAAATTAATGAACCATGAATTGCAACATCAGAGCCGGGTGAAACAGATTAAAAACGATTAATAAAATATGAAAGCAACAGTCTGAATTATCCAATGTCAGACCATGCGAGAATTTTTAACAAAACAATAGGCGAACATTTTTTAAATCTACTCTCAAATGGTCCTTTCACTTCGGCTAAACACAATGAAACGAGCAACGCAAACCGCGGTATAAACAAAAGATGAACGTAAATAATTTTACAGCCCAATCATTACCATTGTTTTACTGAGTTCATAAACAAAAGTGCGAATGAATTCCCACACTAATTAACTAATTAATGTCTCGCTTTATGGTTATTTTTCCTTTCTACAATCGTGGAAGTTTATTATGACATAACGTGAAGTTACAATGCCTGAGATGTTTGGGTTTATTGAGTGATTTGTTTTTATGTAGACAGCTTGCAAACAAGCAGTCGGTTTGTGTGATTACTACAGAAATGATTACAGCAATTATTTGAAGATTTTGTAGTGACCCGCATTTGGAGGAAACATATGAGCATTGCGCATAATTCGCGTAAGCATTTTGTGACATCACCCTGTTATAGCATTTTCAAATTCCCTTCAAAATTTGCTGCATTTTGAGTCTTAACTGACCTTTTTTATGAGTTAAATAGAGTATAGTATATTTTTAGGCGAAAAGCAATAACTACACGGGACCTATCACAAAATAATTATGAATCCTCTGAGAGACACGTTTCATGAAGGCACGAACAACATTGCAATTCGCATATTCTTTGGTAAGGCTTCGATCGTGCCTCTCTATGCCACGCGTGTGTTCTGATACGTCGGTCTCACTCCAACGCGCACCTAAACGATTGACGTAGGCAGGCGGGAAATGTGTGAACTTCTCAAGGCGAGTGCTGAAACCGAATTAATTTGCTCATAATTTGTGTACTATTTAAATATTAACGGTATTGGTTTGTGTTGTGTGTGACACTATTTGTGCTGCAATAAGTCATTTGACTAGCTTTGATTCGTGACTTTGCTTGTATATTTTCTGTTTTCAATTTATTTTTGCTGGAATATTAAGTAGTTAGTATGTTGTATGTAGACATAGATATAGGAATTGATAAATCGTATAAAGGAGTAATATACAGTAAACAGTACTTTACATGAAAGGAAAACTTATTGGCGAATACATTCTTTTGATTTCTTGTTCTATAATTATTTTTTTTCAGATTAAATCCTCCTGAATGAAACCTTATAGTTTATCTTTTATATTTCACATACACTTTTCTTTTAATTACAATCCCTTGTGAGATATCATAAAAAATAGCAGTTTTTTTAAGGACTGGTAAAATAGTAAAATCTTGCTGGGGCTACCTCAGACTACAACCTACAGTAGGTACTTATAGCAATGGACCATTTCGGCCGACGTGAGTAATTTTGCTGTCGCGTTTCGTTTACTGAGTGTGGTCGTCGGAGACCTAACAATCTATTTCCTCGTTGATCTCCATCCATTTTCAAAGTCCTCTGCCTTCGACCTTCAAGTATTGTTGTTTATAGGTCGAGGTGATCAATTCATACTGGTATGACAAAGTGTTGTCGATGCATCTTATTCTTGGTGTTATACAATTCAGATAGTATCCATTGGCAAGACGCCGATCGACAAAAACGCTATGCTAGCACGGTCGACATCGGATAAAGTGACTGGTAGGCTAAATGCTTGCAATTGCTATAGCAGTGTTCGATATGGCGCGAACTATGTAGAAAGATCTGACGAAGCACCAACCAGGATAAAGCCAGATGCATGGAAGAACTATAGAAAGTTTTTACACCTTTTTGTAAGATGGTCACTGTACAACCAGATATAAACGTACCACCATAACCACTTATTATCAAAAGAACCCCTTGTTAATATACCAAATTCTATCATAAACGACAACACATAACATACGCTTGATAAAATATCGTTTTGAACTGTTTTTATTGCTATCTTTTGATACTTTCTCGCACACGTCACAGACAGAAATCTATTCTGTGATATTTTCAGTGATTTTGATGGCCCCTTTGTTATTATTTGATGTATGTATTATTGCGTTTTATTGTTTTGTTGCCAAAGCCTTTATTTGTGGTAAAATATTAATTCTATGTATCTGTATTACTATCGCCATTAAGTGGTTTATAATTTTTCGGTCAATCGTCATCGGTTTTAGGAAATACCTATATATAGTGCAATATTAATGAAAATGAATATAGTGGGCATGATATTTCTATTAGATATGGTAGACTGCGGTTGTCATCTCATGCTATAAAGATGCAATTTTCAGCTAGCCTTGCCTCTTGAATAAATTGTAGAAGTTGTTGCTTTGGACTTATGTAAACTAGATGTCGAGCTACGCTGTTTTGTAGAATTCGACGAGATGGACAATGATTTTTAGACATTGGACACAATAATTTCTATCGCCTACAAATGATAGGAGACTGAAGGATAAGGCATACAATGACAGTTTTAAAACCTATTTTAGATAACAAATATTTTGTCTTCTTCGCTCTAACTGAATTCAAAAGTCGTTCGAAAGGGACAAAACATTCGACAACTAAAATAAGTTTTAAACATGTCTATGAATAAGGCCGTAATTGTATAACTCAATAATAGTTTAAAATGACAACAATAAACAAAATAATTCCACGACATTAACGATACAATAAAAACAGTTGCAAGAATTACATTTAAAAAACGTTTTAAGTATCTTCGCGGCCATAAATTTTAATAGCCGCCATTTGCAAGCTAAATAAAAAGGCCGAGGGAAAACAAAGCCTTCATCCCTTTTATGTTTGTATAAAGTGACGTAAAAACTAGTAAGGAGCGCGGCTTTGTACTCGACTTTTCATCTCATTGCTTCATCGTACACGTCTCTCTCTCTCTCTCTGTACGTGAAGTAATAAAATATCTACATAAATAATATAATGGTAAAGGAAAACATCGTGAGGAAGCCTACATGCCCGTAGCGATGCTAAAGAATTTCTACGGTATGTAAAGGCCGGCAATTTCCACTAGGCCAGCGTGGTGGACTATAAGGCCTAACCTCTCTTAATCATACTCTCAATTGTAGAGGAGGCCCGTGCCCTGCAGTGGGACGTATATGAGCTGATGGATGATACAGACATAAATATATCACAGAGAGTATCGTTAGCAAAGTAAGCTGCACATTAGAGCGTATATTGTGACGTTTCAAAAAGTCTGATGTGAAGCAGGAGTCCATTACAAGATAAATAATTGTGCAACATTTTGAATAGCTATAATTGGCAGAGTTCATCAGTGCTTATTTATGTTACGAAGAGATCGGAGGCTAATCGACCGAGTTTTCTATAAAGTACAAACTGGCACAATTAGGTGACTACAATGACTTTAAGTCGACAATAATGTCGGCCTGCTCGATTCATGATATACAAAATCAGAAACTCAACATATCTGCGAGGATCATTATCACGATTTACAACATAGAACTGAAGCATTAACCAGCCTTGGCTATGTACACTTCTAAAGATTCCTTTACTTTACCACTTGTTGGTATGATGACGTCCTTCGAAACCCTCAGCCACACCTTCCCACCCTCATGTTACAAAGTCGACAACGTACCAACGAATCTATGTAGTAGATGTTTTAATTTGTGTGCCTCGTATGAGATAGTTATAGTTTAGATTAGCCGTTCTATTTGCTGAGTTAATTGAACTTCTTAATTTCTTTTTAATATTTGTAAAACTAAGATAATTTTATAGACATTTATATTGTCCATTTAAATTAAAACAAATAAATACACCCAACCGTCACATACATAGTCCTGACCCCACACTAAGATCGAGTCTTGTGTCATTGGTATCAGGAACTACGTGAGACTTTTCGGTCTCACAAATACCTAGACCCGAAACAAGTACCCGTGGTTCACACAAATATTTGTTTCGGTGCGGGGATCGAACCCGCGGCCTCTCGTTTCACAGCCGGCGTCTAACCAACTGCGCCACGGAGGCTGTCAATTTGCAATAGGATTTACAGCTAAAACTTGTATATTAGCTAGTACGTCCAATGCTACAGTCAGTGTACTATTGTTTCGTCCTCAAAATGCCCTCACTTGGCTTAAGATCAAAAGCAAGCATTAGATTTAAGAGCACGTACTCTGAAATGCTGTTACCTGAATTGCTGTCTGCAGTTATCGATCTCATAGCGAGAACTACGGTACAGCACGGTTGATTCAATGCTAACGGAGGAGTTCAACACGCTAAGAACAAGTCTAATATATTAAACATGTGCTAGTAATTACAAAAATGTAACAAAATAATTAAAATAATTCCCAGAACATAAAAGTAATCAAGATTGGAATTGTTTGCCGTCACACGTGTTCCCTCCTTCCTATAATCCTGGGTCCTTCCGCCGTAGTGTGAAGAAGCATCTGAGCAGGCCGGCATAATTGTGTCGAATGGCATGGGACCGCCGTCTGATGCCATTCGATACTCTGTCTGGACGGCATTTGCGCTTAACATCAGGTGCAGTGCAGTCATCATGCCGTGCCAGAATAAAAAAAAAAAAAAAAAGATATGCTTTAAGAGATTCCTTTTTGCTTAACATTAAATTATACAGAAGCGATAGCTATAAGTGTTCAAAGCAAAGAATATTATACAATTTAAAATAAACAGCACAAACAAAGATAATTTAATTAGAAACATACAAACGGATACGGATAGATAATGTTTTTAAAATTGGCTACGGAAAAAGGTGATTTCTCAAAAGAAAATACGTTTGCCAGCAGCAGTAGATTGCGAATTAAGTATGAGATGGGATAAACTCAATTATAATATATTAAAGCTTAATGTAAGTTATTTTCCATGTTGCTTGAAATCGTGGTACATTTTTTTATTATACTAACAAAAATATGATAAAAAACAAACTTTATAATTTTCCACCAAACTGTATGTTTAGACTAAATGAAACTCGTCAACTACAAGAATATTATATTTAAAAACAACAAGCTCCCGTGCAAAGCTTTCAAAAAGTTATCTCAGAATCGCTCCGAAATCGCGGAGCACGAGGAATATCAAGCGGAATGTAAGGAAAAATTTCATTTTTGTCCTCGTAAAAAAAGTAATTTGTACAGTAGTTCGAAAAATAAATTGTCATGAAATTGTACACGGTATTATTTCGCAGAATGTACTCATTTGGAAAACTTAATTTCTTGATGTTTCTTTCGTCTGGTAACAAGACATATCTCTGATTCTTTTGGTCCGGAGTCTGGTTGACTGATTAGGTAATTTACTAATACCTATTTCTCTATTTAAAAAAAAACTACATCTTTATCTGTATCAGCCCATATATGTCCCACTACAGGGCACGGGCCTCTTCACCAATCGAGCGTACGATAAACAGGAAAAAAACTGTATCACAAAATAATATCAATAATTTTCCTTAAAAATATTGAAGTGCCCAGCATAGCGTTAGGTTCACCCCTTATCACATTTGAGGGCGAAACAATGGCACGAATATTTCACTTTCTCTGCCCACTATTTCGGTGCTAAGGCGAGATCTTATGTAGATATTGAAGTAGTTTATCGTTCTTTAGTGTAGCAAAAAACAAGAAACGTGACTTACTAGAAAATACACCTAATATTGATTCCGATACTTGTAACTATAAAAATCGACCCAAATCATTTAATAGAAGTAGTAATAAATATCGCATTATAAATAAGCCTACAAATGATTTCTCCTCTTTGATCGCATGTTTCATGTACATTCCCAAAACACGTTCCATAGCAAAGAGGAAATTGGGTTAAGTCAAGAATCACTTGCGTGTTCTCCAAAGCCGATTCAAAAAGTTCCGCCCATCCCGGACAAAAAAATATATTTTATAAGGAAATTTTTACACATTTCCACTGAAATTTCATCGCTTTGCTCAGTGGCCCACTAATCAAATTTACACACCGCGCCGTCACTGTGAAAACGAAGTAAATTGGTAATTTTATAGCGGTGCAAAGGAATTTTAAAAGTATGAATTGCAGATCACGTTTTTTACTTCGACTTTTATTGGTCTTCGATATTGAGTGGAATTTATTTCAATATTCAATTAAATTTTTGCTGCCTTGCGTTTATACTGCTCGAGGGACGGAGAGAAATAACTTTTATGTTTTACTTTCGGGAAAATTAATTTTTGATCCATTTTTTTATGTTGGCATGACAAAGTGACTAAGGTATACATGATGATAAATACTAGCCCGTCAAAATAGCGTATCTGTTTGTAAAATATGGTTCTATCTTGCTGGTCAATACAAGTTCGTTTCTTTATATGTGGTAGAACCACACTAGTGCCAGTCATGACTCATCATAAATGGGCAGGCTTGTTCGGGGCAATACCACTGTCTCACAGGAAATCGACGTGAAGCGACAGCTTTGCGTTTCGTTCGGTGAGTGAGATTGCCGGATTCCCAATACTCCTTTCCTGTTCCCATCATTTTTCCTTCCTAATTATAAGGGCCAGCAATACATCTATGAACCAAGCGTTGTGGATGGTCATGGGTGATAGTGATCACTTGTCATCAGGTAACCTGTTTCCCGGACCCAAGAAATAAAAAAAAATTATACGCAGGTTGAACCCAGTACATAACAAACGTGTGTGTGTGTGTGTGTGTGAATTCAATGATGCGCAAATTATTCACATTAAATTCGTTGGAAATCGGGCCCCTGGAATTGTTTTTACAAGTCCTAAGTGGACAATATTTCAAGTTCAATGCCAGGGCATAAATACCTTCTACTTTGCAATGTGTTTCCATAGGTATCAGAACTCTAGTTTCTTTCAAGATAAAAGAAAATATTTTCACGTAGGTAAACAGGCATACCTGAGACTCTACAAACATATAAAGGGTAGGTAGTTTCCCAGTCTGTACAGGAAAATAGGCCAAAGTGCTACAACGAGCCCGAATTTCGTTCCCGAAAACGTCGAGTTTAGGCAAACGGCGGCTCGTAAAATTTTAAGCGGGTCTACATCATTCATAAAAAATCACGTATTAGGCCGTGCTAAGCCCACATAAGTAGAATATACCGCAAAAGCTAAGTGTTTATCTGGAATAATCCAAGTTGCGACTGCTGTTATCACTAATGTAGATTGTTTTTGAAAATAGTAATAATGCTAGAGTTTCTTTAGGTCGGGAAAAGTGATATTAGAATTTTCAATTCATTTAATGTCAGGAATGTGTGCCCGATATGGCGATAGGCTCGCCCTTATTATAGCGTGGGACTACAGCATACAAAAGGCGGAACGTGGGTGTCTTGATATCACTTTTGCCTACCCCTTCTGGGAAAAAGGCGTGAGTTACATACATACAGGATATATCAAGACTGCTACCCAAAACGAAGCCAGGTGGTAGTTTTAGTGACTACAGTCAACATTTTGTAAAAAAAAGGGTATGCAGTTGTAAAAAAAATAAAAGGGTGTACAGTATTTTTTAGGAAAATGTGTGTATCTACAACCCAAATACGATGATAGGAAAAAAACTGAAAAAAAAATCGTCGCATTTTTTTTTCTAAAATTTTAGTTGAGCTAAAACTACCACCTGGCTTCGTTTTCGGTAGCAGTCTTGATATACCCTGTATGTATGTAAATGTGTGCAGTTTGATAGTTCTTGGGTCGTTTGAACGGGACTCAGAAGTAATGGAAGGTCGGCAGAATTGGGTTGAATGACAAAAGTATTACGGTCACTGGTTAACTCTCTCTCTCTCTCTCTGCCTGGACGGTAGTATCTATACATACCATGAAATGGGTTGCAGTAACTTAATTGAGCAAGTATTAAAAAGATATGTGCGTAAGTGCGTGGAGGCCTATTGGGGCCAGATGTGGCTACATGTTCACGGTGGTCGCGGGTCCAAATCCCAGGGCATACCTCTGACTTTCGGAGTCATGTGTGTATTGATAGTCATTCACCACGCACTATAACGATGAAGGAAAACATCGTGAGGAAACCTGCATACCATAGTGATTTGTATTAATTTCTATGCTACGTAAAAGTCCGCGAACCCGTGGCCTAACCACTCTCAATCGTACTCTCGATTCTAGAGGAGGCTCATGCCCTGCAGTGGCACGTATATGCGCTGATACAGATTAAACAGATATGACACGTAAAAATTCCGTCCAACACGAAATGTTTGATCCAAAGGTCTCAACATATTGCCCACATACTTAATATAGAATAACATTTCCGCAAACATTTGGCCCGTGTCATACTCAAAGAGATTATCCTACCTCCGTGGCAGATTTATGCGGTGGATAGAAATAATATTGTGAATTCATTTTGCGGCTCATACGTTAGCTCAGAAAATATATTTCTGAAGATTTATATTCGGTGTAAAGATTGCTTCCTTTAAGAAATTTTAATGTGGATCGCAGAAAAAGCGGAACGATATAAGACAAATCGGAATTTATATCTCGGACAATTAGAATTATTATTTAGATAATTGAATATGTTAGTTTTGTTTAATTTTATATAATAGCATGCCAAAGGGACAGCAATGTACCTATGTAAGTTTTGCAATTCAAATAGACTATTCATCGAAAAAAGTGTATTACCTAATAATATATTCTTTTGTACACCATTATTCCGGCCTACTGGAAACCCCCTTGTAAAACAATTAAGAACTGAATTTACTTCTAAATCTACCAGAAAAAATAATCATTTTGATAACCCAAAACCACATAAACGGTCTAAAAGGCCCGTTTAATATCCAAAACCGATCCAATCAAACACCCAGTTGCTTATCACAATAACTCCATTTTTTTTTTTTTTTTGTATTGTATCAGCCCATATACGACCCACTGCAGGGCACGGGCCTCCTCTACAATCGAGAGTACGATTGAGAGTGGTTAGGCCATATAGTCCACCACGCTGGCCTAGTGCGGGTTGGCGGACTTACATACCGTAGAATTTTTTTTTTTTTTTTTTTTTTTAAATCGTTACGGTATGCAGGTTTCCTCACGATGTTTTCCTTCACCGTTAAAGTGCGTGGTGATTGATTATCAATACACACATAACTCCGAAAAGTCAGAGGTGTGCCCTGGGATTTGAACCCGCGACCACCGTGAACATGTAGGCAGCCGAGTCTGGTCCGATACCACGAGGCCACCACGCACTTAACTCCATATAACTCCATATCTATTACAATAACTCCATATCTATTACAAATTTAAAAGCGTAATCTTGCAAAGCCAGTTTTAACCCTCACAATAATTGAGACATAAAGCCGCAACGCAAAGCCAACGTGTTTTCCGGAATGGCTTTCACGTAGGTGCGAGATAAAGGGTTAAAACACGAGACTGTTCTGTCTCCTGATATGATATTTGAAGTTTGTACAGGATTTTTAATGATGTTTTAACCCTTCACAACTTGTATTGACACTTCAATCTTGTTGTGAAATATCAGATAACATTGTTTTCAAAAGTGAGCTACATCGACCCCTGTCATTCTGTTTTGTTTTCTTTTATTTTAAAGTATGTTTTTTATTTATTTTCCGTCTACTATTACCTGTATTTCTTTTAAATTACAATTATATGGTTTCCGAACAAGGCACGGTAAATCTAGCTCGCGAACCTGTAGCTCAGGTTTTTTATTTTATATTTTGTTTTTTTTTCTAATTATTCATAAGGAACTGTAACATTGTAAAAAGTGAATAGTAAATAATAATAATAAATAGACCCAACAGTCACATATATAGTCCTGACCCTACATTAAGATAAATAAAGTGTTGTATTGTTGATATCAGAAGCGACGAGAGACTTGTCGGCCTCACAAGCACCCAGGCCCGAGACAAATACTTGTGGGCCTCACAAACATTTGTCTCGGTGCGGAGATGGAACCCGCGGCCTCTCGTTTCACAGGCGGATTTTGAAGCGGTTTTTTTAATAGATACAGTGATTCAATAGCAAAGTTTAAATGTATAATACATATACAGAGTGTCTCAATTTGCACGAAAAATACTGGAGTGGAGTGTTATCAACAAACATCTGCACCCAGGCGAAGCTGGGCCGGGCCGCAAGTAATCTGTATATTTTCCACCAACATTCTGCCACCGTCCGATGATTAATTACGTTTCATTACTAAGCACGCCTCTTTTGTCTTGCCTAAACACATTTTGACTACGAGTAATAATAATAATTATTACATCTATTGTTAACAATATTGCGAATATTATTCATTGTGGACTTAAATTTATTATGCTGAGAGTTTAACGAATTATTGCTTTTTGACATTTGAGTTTGACTGAAATTTTATATCACAAAATCTAAATGCTATGAAATTATTACTTGATATTTATTAGTCGTATCCAAACATTTATTTAAAATAAAATATGTTGGAAGGACATCTACTAACGACCAGGCAGGGCACACGGCGGACTATTTGTAAACCGTTTTAACAAAAAAAGAACTTTACGACTCGCGTTCATATTAAAAATAAACGCGTTCAATGTAAACTTCCTTGGTATTGAAGTGGAGGAGATACAAGCACGTGTTTCAGTGCCGTTGACAGCGGGATCGACGGGCGTGTAAACTGCTTGTTATACGAAGGGTTTCGCATTAAAATTTGCAGAAATTTGATAGGAAATAGGGACATAGCTTTTAGTCTTTAGGTATATAGTAATATATCATATAATATGGTAGTGCGTGGTCTCCTGTTTGTAACGCAGCAGACGCTGCTGCCGATATGTTTACGGTGGTCGCTGGTCTAAATCCCAAGGCGCACCTCTGACTTTTCAGAGTCATGTGTGTATTGATAGTCAATCACCACGCACTATAATGGTGAAGGAAATCATCGTGAAGAAACCTGCACACCATAGCGATTTGTATGAATTTCTATGGTATGTAAAGTCCGAAAGCTTAACCTCTTCTCAATCGAACTCTAGTTTGCAGAGAAGGCCAGTGCCCTGCACTGAGACGTATAAGAGGTGTTATATTATGGTATTCGTATCTGACTGGATAGCGACGATGGTAAAGATAATGGAAAACCTATCATCGCCAATTGACACATTTATGACGCCTTGCCCGACACTTAATATGCACAAGCTACATCCTTAACGCGACACTTGCGTGTGTCACTATGAAGGGGCTTGCACTATTGTGTTAGAGATCGCTATCGGGGATACCACGCGAAAACATTAAAAAGGTTGTATGGGTAAGTTTTATTGGATAACCTTTTACAATATTATCATATGTTGCGATGAACGACATTTAAATACACATCGTAACAAATTTCGAAGACGATATACTTTCTCAAAACCTGTCCAAATTACGTCATTATGATAGTAATATTTACGATCATTATGTCTCTATTATGTCTATGTACTTATTAGCTTTTATTCAGTAATGATCAGCGTACAAGAAAATTCCACGTTGCACATAATTATACTCGTATAAGTCATTATAACAGCCATTGTTGAAAGCGCTATAAAATGCAAAGGAATATTGATCTGAACTTCTACCGCAGGTAATATGGCGACATACTTTAATGAGTTAGTTTTTACTATAATAACAATAAGTCGTATATTCTTTACTGCAAGGCATAGTTCATACGCTTATTGCCTCGAGACATTATGTGTTAAGAGTCCTTATAATAATAATGTTTCGTTTATACATATGTAATACGAGTAGTACATTCTAGTCACAGATACATTTTTTATTCATTAGGTTTGGCATACGAGAAAACAGGTCACCTGAAGTAAGTGATCACTGTCGCCCATGAACATCTACAACGTTTGGATCATAGACATGTGGTCGGCCCATCAAATCGAAAGGGAAACGGGAATGAAAAATTATTGATTTTATTCTTACTGAGCCAGTTTCACCTAAGTGATGCCGATGCATAATATATTAAATAATCAAGGTGAAAATTCGTAATCACGTTTCATTCTTTTGGTGAGACGTCGCCATCTATTGTGGGTGACAGAACTTGCTACGGAATGTGTGAGTTTACATATACAGTATGACAAAATAGCCCTGTCCGATTCAAGATTCGCATTTGGATATCTCAATTGTAGTATCGAAAATAAAAATATAATTAAGGATAACATAACTATCGTAAGTTATAATATACATTTTATTATCAATATTACCCTAAAATATAGCAAAGTTTTAAATTGACAACAACAACAAACATTCTGACAATTCTGAAACGTCGCTCCGTACGTTACTTGTTACGAACGCGGTTGTTAGCTGTTTAATGTGAGTACTGAATTTCCCTATTTATTAATTTATTTTATTAAGGATATTTTTATCATATCATTTGAAACGGGTCTTTTAAATAGAACACATTAGACATGCCTGATAATACCTTTATCGATCGGACAGAGCTATTTTATCACCCTGTATATTATCAATGGTTGTTTTTTGCATATCATCAATGATAGGCAAAGCATCCACGACGTGTTGTATTGACCACTCAGAAGCCGCTCCTCATACTCGTATTATACAAAATCCACAACGCGTCAGGTGTTGCTACTCACAACCCGCTTGATAGGAAAAAATATTTCTCAACAATGATTTATAGTGGCTGTTGAAAGATAGTTTGCGCGTGTAAGAATATTGATCGGGCCAGTTATCTAGCATCGCTCTTATACTTAAAGGTCGTGGCTATCATCAGGTACCGAGTTATTTTCTCCGTTAGCTTGGCACCTTTTTATTGTGTTGAATGGCGAGGCATGCTATTCGCCTGATGGTAGGCGATACGACTGCTCATGGACAGCAGCAAAACCAAACAATACCATGAATTAGAAATCATTGCTTGGCATTCCACTGCGCTCGCCATCCTGAGACAAGATGTTAAGTCTCATTATGAACAGTAGTTACTTATTGTTTGATCATCTCTGAGGGTTAAATTACAATTAAATAATATTCTTTCTAACAAGCAAGTCGGCGTGGCTTCGTCCCGGTTAATTATTATTTTATGTTCATTTCTTTTCTCTTACGTATTCGAAGGCATTGTTACGACTCCTCGCTTGTAATTTAGAACGATATTTTTCTCATTTTCTGCAAACTATGTAGTCATTTTTTGCCAGGTAAAGCTTTATTAAATCCAAATGTAATCTGAAATTATCCTTTTGACATACTGTTTTATTTCTAAGCCATTAAAAGTGTCTCACAGCTTGGCAAATAAATAATATAATCATAGCAATTAAAGAGTAACTACATACATACATAAACACACGCCTTTTTCCCAGAAGGGATAGGCAGAGGTGCTACCAGAACACCCACGTTTCGCCTTGTATATTCCGTCCCACGATGTGATAGGGGGTGAGCCTATCGCCATATCGGGCACAAATTCCTGACTCCGGGCTGATAATGAATAGAAAAATCCAATATCACTTTGCCCGACCCCGGATTCAAACCCGAGACCTCAGCTTTGCAATCGTAGTACCACCATCGTAGTACCACTACGCCACCGAGGCAGTCAAGAGTAATTAAGATCCAAAAAACATATATTATGTATGGATAGATATTTTGTTAGAAATTCGTCGTGTATTAAAATATGTAACCTATAATTCTTTATTACCCACTGTAATTTATTTTCTTAATATAGCATCTAAAGCTAGTCCTAACGCCTTTTAATAATATCATTAGCATAAAAGTAAATTCATGTGCCATAATTATATTCTGTTTCATAAAATATGTTTTATATGTCGGCTTACTATGTGAAGCATAAGCTGAGGCGTGCCAAACAGTCCTATTTTCAGATTGTGAAAATCAGTTATCTGTTCTGCCATTTTATAAGCTTATTCTATTACGTTTTTGGTAAACATAGTCTTTACTATACGACTACACGTATTACCAATCTGATAAGTATTGTAGGCAAATGAAAATATATGTACATAAATGTATTGCGCATTATAATACTTTGTCGTGGCTTTCTTATTGAAGTTATATTTATTTTTCTTTCCTTATATAACTGTAATGAATTTCTAATAAAATAAAGAAAACCTTCTCCAAAAACCGCTCAAAACGTAAACCGCATTTTAATATAATTTCATGTTCTCAAAATATTTTCTAACAAACAAAAGCACATATGACACAGAGAATCGCCATTTTTGTTTATAAAAGCGACATATCTAAAAAAGAAACACAAATAGTCTGATAAGGGTATAATTGTATATATTCATTCATTTAAGCACATGTTTTTCTGACAAACAAAATGATTTGATGTCCTAAAAACATCACAAATATTAATTATTTAATTCTTACGAACGACTGAAACAATACATTTAAATCTAGGCTAAAAATGGCAGCATTAGTAACCTTACTGTGGTACTAATTACAAAATCTTTTCATCCAGACGAAAAGTAAAATTTTAATTACACGGAACAACGTTTTGGTAAAACAAAACTGTTACTTGTTAGCGGGAGGTTTGCGAGCGGTTTAACTGTGAAGTTAACTACAGTTCGGGTTATGTTTGTTTATCATTTTTTATGTTAATAAAACGCCTGTTTTAAAATCGTGCGTGCTTTTCGGCTGGTGCGTGCTTTTCAAAAGTTTTTTTTGTGTAAAGGTTAATGTGTTTCGCTTTTAGAATATCAAATGAAATTGAAATATTTTACAGGATATTTTGAATCATTATTAAAAAGAAACTACAACACATCCGTGATCCAGCGTTGTGGATGTTCATGGGCGGCAGTGATTAACTCACCATCAGGTGACCTGTTTGCTCGTTTGGCGGACCTATGCATTAAATATAGGAAAAATTGTGACCGCTTCATTTGGAGGTAGGTACAATGGGATCCAATGCTTTTGTACCTTGTGCACGGTGGTTGTTACCATAGACAAGAATATTCTATCACTAGCAAAATACATATTATTTTGAAACATGCAAGAATAATCATATAGCCAAACCCACATAGGTGTGGGATAAGGGCATATAGAGGAGATAAGTATTGCGGTAGTAAACCCGTGATAGGCGCGCGATGTTAACCACCACGTTGGAAATTCTTTTCACTATAGATCCGGGTGTGTTTTATGAGAATATGCTGTTGGAAAGTGGAAAAAAATGTATTTTGTGAAACATCCGAATAATTATTAATTATAAAGAGGTATTTGGTTACTATCGTAAATGTATAAGCATGTTATGTGGTCCTTTCGATGTAGAGTCAAATACGAATAGCACTATTTTTTTCTTATTTTTGCCTTACACTACAATTTCTTTTCTATCATGGGGATTAACAAACGCAAACATAGACCATAATATATATTCACAGAGATCAAATCCCCTACTGTTACAAAGACACAGAGCTGCTTCTTATTCGACGTGGCAAACTATTTATTTTTAAAAACTTCGTTGTGGTAAAAATACCACAACACAAAAATGTAGCGGTTAGCCTCTCAGTAGACTATAAAATGTCTAGACAATTACCGAAATACCCGACCCTACCCGGACTGCAACATATAAACTTGGATGTTTACGTGTCTGTGCGTTTATAACTCAATCACTGTGACGTCTGTGTATTCTGAAATGAAATATTTTGAACAAAACAACATGCTTTTTTACTATCGTAATAAAGTCTACATTAGAGTGGCGGTAAAAGTAGAAAAAACTAGACATGTCGTAGTAAAATTATTTCGTATAACATATTCAGTAAACTATGTTGGTCTCTACTTCTCTACTATGAAAATATTACCGAAATTCGTGTTTTTTTTGGAAAATCAATCTCATGGTCTTGATTTTTAAATTTTATATTGGCCAATAAGCATTTATTCCTTCCTTCCTACATTACATCCAACACCCATCCTTATTAATACATGTAAAAAAATATTTAGCAACACAGTAATGTTACACTGTGTGTTTTGAATCAAAGTTTATCGAAAACACAGCTACTACTAATCAACCACGCTGTTGTAATGCGGGTCGGTAAACTTTGTACACTTTAGAAATTCTTAAGTAAAAACTTTTAAGTACTCACCTTGAAATTGGGAGATTATTGACTATAATACATTTTAAAAAATCCAGCAAAGCTCACAAGAGATCATTGGTCGCAGCTCACTTTGAAAACCTTGAAGCATTCCCGTATCCAACTATAGACATGTGTATATAATGATAAAACACGTATATTTTAAACTCAGATATGACCTCAGTATCGGTACTATTTCGCCAACTAGGTTATTATATTCCTCTGAACATTACGAACGCATTTGGAAACAGTAAGGTGTCTTTCATGCAGCGCAAAACATCGTTAAACTCACACGTTGAGGGACCCGATCGTTTGCACGCCAAACAACCCACGGAATATTGTTCGCAAGTTGTAAATAAGTCTATTTTAGTGCTACTAAACGTAAATGAACAGGCGTGGAATAGGCAAGCGGTGCGGGGGCGTGCCCCCCTCATTATGGCAGTTATGGGAATTTGAGCGAAAAAGGGAATTATCAATTTTGGGCTGACATGGAGCACATTATATACTATAAACTGCAAGAAATATATTTTTTATCCCCAAATGACAATAGGTTAATTTTTGGCCCACATGTTAACTATTTCATTTATACTGTTATGAATTTACATATTAAAACACAAAATAAAGCATTCATCAATGCAAATTATGGCATTAAGTTTTGTACTTTATAAAGGGCAAAAAAGGCATTTTAACAATAAAAAATGCCTAATGATCTGTTCGACGTATCTGTGTATCTTAAGAATGCAATTATCTAGGAGAGCATCTACTGCCAACAATGGTCTCAGAGCATTCAATACTACTACACTGTTCAATTGCTTCTTAACGCCCGATTAATGGAGCCAAGATTGCTATTATCATTGATCGTTCTAGAATTTCTAAAGCGAAGAAAGACGGAAGATGTAACATGTGTTATGATCAGAATATATAGACCGGTGACTATTTACATCGTTATTTACTTGAATGGGCTTAAATATTAATAACAGTGAGGTACGGAAGTACAGAAGAGGAATAGGCAGGGCCTCCTGCAAATAGCTTAGAAAACAAAACATGACGGTTGATATTTTAATTGAGTTTTCTATGAGACTGCTCCTATGGCATCTGCCTCTTTACGTACATAAGAGAAGCAAGGTGTTAATGATAGTTAAAGTATCATTTTATCTCCCAAAACATCCCCTAACTCCCCACCTGTCCCGCAAGTCTGCCAATGGCGCGATATAGTATTTATTTACGTATAATTGCAGTTAATTTATATGCCTCCGGTAACAACTCGCAGACCGGACGCCCGACAGAAAGTGCTCTGTTTTGTTCAACAAGACTATTGATCTTATTGGAATGTTGCTAGTACAATTGAAATATACATAGATGCTTATATAGGTATGTAGCTCGTGGTGTTTGACTATCAATACAGACATGACTCCGAAAAGTCACAGATGTGCACTGAGATTTGAACCTGCGACCACCATAACCATGTTAGCAGCTGCGTTTGGCTCGTTACGAACAGGTCACCAAGCATTATTAGGGACAAGGCCAATACCCCAATGCCCAATACCCCTTTCCAATTTCTATCCTTTTTCCTTCATGCTCCCCTCCGTATTATGTCGGCAACACATCCATGATCCAGCGTTGTGGATGTTTATGGGTGGCCGTAATTACTTACCATCAGGTGACCTGTTTGCTCGTTTGCCGAATCTGTGCAATAAAAAAAAGAAGGAAGACATCGTGAGAAAACCGTATACAATAGCGATCCGGAACAATTACTATGGTATGTAAAAGTCCGCCAACACGTACTTGGCCAGTGTGGTGGACTATATGGCCTCACCCCTCGCAATCGTATCCTCGATTGTAGAGGAGGCCCGTGCTATGCAGTGGGACGTATGTAAATGGGCTGATACAGATAAAGATAGATATTTATATTTTTCATTTCGTAATATTTTTATTTTTATTTGCGATACCGACGCAAAGAGCAGGTGGATTGTCTGATGTCATACAGCTGCCCATAGACAGGTGCAACATTTAAGGACTGCATGGTTTCTACCGCACTATATGCGTAAATAATATGATTGTGGTATATTTGAAAAGGCGTTTTTACGTCACATCCTACTAATATTTGTAAGTAAAGGCAAACAGCAGATTTTGTGTTTTCAGACATCTTATTCTGATCTATCATTCAAAAAGTATGAAGTAGGTAGATAATGTTTTAAGTAATGCTAATGTTTAGTTGGTTACGTCAATGTTAACCTCTTTATGGAACTAACTATAATATGAATAAGCTAAATTATTAGAGCATTCCCCATAAAAATTAAACCGACCTAGTTTAATCTAAGTTTATAGGTTATCACGAGACTTGCCTGTATAATCCAAATTAAGCGCGGGTGAAACCGCGGCGCCGAGATAGTTACAAAATAATTTCGCTTTAATTTAATTTCAACGCCGCTCGCGGTTTCCCTGGATGAAGTTTATCTAATATCCTTTCATAGACTTTAATCCGGATTTCGATATCTTTAAGCTCAAATAGTTTATTCATATAACATATTAACCTCTATTCCATTGTTTTTGGAAAGGCCTTGCGATTCAGTGTAATGAAACTCCAAGTAAATTTTGAGCTGAAAAGATCATGATTACATATATTCAATAGTCACTATTCAATGATTGACGTTTGCTGGCCAATATTTGCACCAATGGTGTTGGCCAATATAGCCATCTCGCGGACAGGTGTCTGATGAGCGTCTGGTCAAGCATTGGAGTGTTGGCCAATACCTAGGCGCGAGATCGAATAGTACTTACTGGCCTTTAAACTCAGATCAAAGGAACTTGTTGGGTGTTAGTAGAATGCCTATCGCAACACACGCTAGCCAATGAACCATATATTGGCTCCTGCGAGAAGAAACTGTTACACACATATCATTATTATTAAGCACTATTTCCTGCAACCTTAAGCCGAAGCGGCTGGATGCAGGCCGCTTCCAACAGGTCAATGTGGAGATCCTTGGTGGAGGCCTATGTTCAGCAGTGGACTTCCTGTGGCTGAAGAGAGAGAGAGAGAAACACTATGTCGGTATCTGTCATACCATAATATAATAATGAAAATTCCTATTGTGATATAAACCATTTTTACAACTTTATTATTGCCACGTGAGGATATTGACATTATTCGACAATTATTTTACAAAAGCTTAAGTGAAAACAACGTCTTGAAAAACAAATAGCGTCTTCAAATCTATTTGAAATAGACAGCCAAATACACATAATAGAAATGAATAAAAACATCGACAACGAGTTGTGTAAATGTCTGCCACAAACGGGGAGAATTGTGCATTATTCAAATGACATTTCTAATATGTAACGTCTTTATACGGGCTAATTTGCATCCCCGACGGACGCAGAGCTCTGAGATGCTAAATAGATCGATGAAGGTCTGCTAAACATTCGACATAGTGGTAGGAAGATGTTGAACACTTTGTTAGTGTATTTAAAATTTTTGAAGTTTGAAAAGACATGTGTTCTCGGTCTGATGAATCTTTATTATGTGTTGGAATGGAAATTGAAAGATCGAACTTTAAGTATATGCGCTTCGATGCTAGTTTAAGATGCTAAATTGGAACCTACGCACGAGCGTGTCGCGCATAGCAACACGCTTTGCTTTCTTCTGTATTTCATCCTTGCAACAACAAAATAAGACAAACTTATTTTGAAGAAGTATATCTGAATCAGCTCCTATACCTAACTCTGGCATTAACTGGGTTCAGGTCTTCTTATCAATTATAATAGTTAGAAACTTAGTCCGCCGACCTAATTCGGTTTGGTGACTCCACATACCTTTCAAATTCTAGTGAATAACCCTTAGCTATCTTGATTTCCTCACAATTCCTCAACCATTAAATTAAGCAGTATCTAACCAAGAACGGTCTCACATATCCTTAGTAAATAACGTGGAACCTAGGTTTAAATTAATGACCTCCTCGCAGTCCCATCTGGTGGTTACACTGTATAGTGCAGTAATATTAATGAACATTTGTCTGCCCGCTAATCGATCTACGACCGCAATATCAGGTTTGCTGGTTACAATGTAATCACAAACCGATGTGAAGTGGCGCATGGTCATTATTTAGATTTCTTTAACCACATATTAATGAGATTTTAGTATTGTATAATTTGAAAGACTGTATCAAAGAAAAGGTAATAGAAGAGTATAGGTACCTCTTATCAAGTGTTACTATTAAATGATTACTATTGATATTTATTAATATTGCTCATTATTACGCTTTTATTTAATTATATTTTCGGTATGATTTCTAATATTAAATTCCATACGCATGATTTCTCAGCTACAGTGGCAAATGCCATATAATACGAGATTGTTTGCAAGTTGGTACTTACCGTGATTTAATATAGTAAGTGTATATTGATGTAAATGAATCATATGGCATTAATTGTAACATAATGTAAGTTTACATCTTAAATATTATCTATGAGAACGTCATAATTCCCACGGGACTCCAGCAGTTCCCGTCCTTCCCCATTCTTTCCCAACAATTAACAAGCGTTCTCGGATGTTAAAAGCAATTAATGCAATGCGTTTACCGGAACGGTTAGTAATGCAGTTAGTTCTCACGGATTTGATAAAAACTGCGCCGGTTCTTACATTATAACATAGAAAGGAGAGAATAGATAATTCATTATATTACCACCTACACACAAAAGTCATATCCACTAAGATGCATGTCTTATGTTGTGCGTATCAGAGGGTACCCCTGATCCGAAATGAAACTCGAATGTTCGGACGTTCTACGTCTGCAGTACGTTTTTAATTTTCCACTTCTAAAAATCAACACTATTTTCTATGATACTTATCATTCACTTCAAACTAAGTCTATAGTTAAGACGTAAGATAGGGGATTCGAACATTTTGTGGAGTACCTAGGCACATTCATACAGTTTCACGTGGGTCGTCCGAAGTTTCGAGTTTCGTTTCTGATCATAGAGTAACACCCCAAAAACTGACAGACTTTTGGATAAAAATTTGTCTCGGTGCTGGGATCAAACCCGTAGCCGACGTTCTACCAACTGCGCCACAAAGGCTGAAGACTGAAAAGTAAAGCCTTGGTTTTGTAATCGGAATGCACAACTTGTAGTCCTAAATGTTTCTTACCCACGACGCATGTTGCGACGGAACAAAAGACTGGATATTCTTGTTCCACCATGGCTTTTTGAAAACCAGCGTTGCCGTGTTGCTTAAGGCATACTGCAGCATAAAGCAGAATGGGGGCCCATTGCCCATTGTGTGATATTGACATTACTTGTTTAGACCTAGTTGTATATTGTTGCATATTAATGTGTCGACACTTTTTTTATTTTATTTTATTTATTTAAATCAATAAAGTAAACGAAAAATAACAACATATAGAAACAAAAACAACAAAAAAAACAAGAAATTTCAAATGCCGGTCTTTTCGCATGAAACAATGTCTTACAGACAATCATGGGATCGATTTAAAGAAGGAGACAGAAAGGGCAGTGTAAAAATTAAAGATAATTTTTATTTTTATTTATTTTTTGTTTTGTTTTCTACTTATGATTATTTGCGCCTGCAATTAATGTATTTTTTTTCTTTTATTCTTGACTTTGGATACAATGACGTGTCAGACACCATATAACCTAAATTCAGCGTTGTCCATTACAATTAGGAGATCAGAACTTATGATTTTAGATATGGTCATTCTCAATTAGTTAGTTCTCTCTCTCTCTTTTCAGCCATAGCTAGACATTTATTGATGAAGTTTCAATTCATTAAATTGTTATCTGCAATATTTAAATTTGACAGTAAATTAAAAAAATAACAGTAAATGAAACCGCTTCTAACAAAAATGATCAAATTGCCATTGGTGCTGTTAAAACATACCGCATTTTTACAACTTATACAACAACAACATAAACATTATTTTACCGTCCTCTTTGTTTGAACACGATACTTTGAAATCAATACGGGGACACAAAGACATTGGGTAGAAAAATATATAGATGTCTTCGACTAAAGATTCGCCAAGTACAAGTGGGAAGTAATCGCTTGATGTTCCGTATCTATAAATTAAAAAGATAAAATAGGTTTGCAAAAAAATAAATTGTCTTTTACTATTGATGACGATTTGGGGAAGCGAGGGTGTCATTGTGAATTTCCGATGCCAAGTGCACCGGACATGCATAGAAAAAATACATTAATTGCAGTTTTTTTACAAACGGCCTTTGATATGAAAATTGCTACGTAGTTCATGCATACGATACACTTTTTAAATAATTGAACCATATTTAACTTAGATAGTATGATTCAATGTGAGAGATACGATGCGTTTTGATAAACCAGTAAAAGAAAGCTTCAACAAAAATCATAACATAAAATAAAACGAAGTCGCTTGCCGCTATCTGTCTCCCTATATATATTTAGATCTTTAAAACTACGCAATGGATTTTAATGTGTTTTTTTAATAGATGAAGTGATTCCAGAGGAAGGTTTATACGTATAATACGTATACAGGGTGTCCCAGCTTTTAGGAAAATAATGTGTATCTTGTGTGGGGTGGAATCAAAATAACATCTGCACCCAGGCGAAGCTGGGGCGGGCCGCTAGTATTACATAAAATCAACCGAGAGTAAAAGGTTTTTCCACTGCGTTTACAGAGCTCCAAGATGGCGTGCGCCGTACAAGTGCCACGAATTGAATCCTCATTGCACACGACGCTTTCAATATTTTGCTACAGTCGATTCTACTTTTATTGTAAGCTAGATGCCATTGTTGTGTGTGTCATGTCCCTTTTGACAATTATTTTTAAGTATAAAAATTCTACTAAAGGGGATTTTCATTGACAAGACTTAACAGATATTTCAAGATGTAGTCGTGAGTTGAGGGACATGAGTTATTAGCCTGAGATTCTCAGTGCATGCATATCAATTAACAAAAATATTATTTGTTAAAATAGTCTTCTATGCTGTTTGAACTGGAAAATGTATATGACACAATGAAACGCGACAGTATTCCATGCTGATACTTACAATCAGTTTTCTGCAAACTATTAATTTCTATCAATAACAACGTGATTTCCTACTTTAAAATATTGTAGGATGATTTTTTTTTATAGCATAGGTTCGGCAAACGAGCAGGCAGATCACCTGATGGTAAGTGATCACTGCCGCCCATGAACATCCACAACGCTTGGATCATGGATGTGTTGCCGGCTCATCAGATTGCGAGGGGAGTGGGAGGGAAAAAGGATGGGACCAGGAAAGGGGTATTGGGTATCCGCCAGTCTCACTCAATGAACGAAACGCGACAAAGCTGTTGCTTCAAGTCGATCTCCTGTGAGACAGTGGTACCACCCCGGACGAACCTGCACATTTATGCTGAGTCATGGCAGACAACAGCGTGGCTCTACCACTTGTAGATTATGTATGAATGGTATGATTTATATCACTCTATTTTGGGTTCAGAGGTGTTGAAAAAATAATGTTTCGCCAACAAAACACGCATTGAAATATTATAAGCAGTTTTAAAATTATTCTTACGTGCTTGACATAGTTCCAATAAATTTTATCATCCGTATTGACGTTCGGGGCACGTTTACTAAATAATTACCGTTTTGTTTTGGTTATATTACGTATTCAGAACGTAAACATGTCGTAAAGTGTGAAATATTCCCTCGAATCTATTTTAAAACTTGCGAAATAGCTTACTATGATTTACAAACTTTGAGATAAAATGTTGCCCCAGTGTTTTGAACGCCACTTGGTACTTTGATAGGGTTTATTTATACTGGAAGCTCTGTTGGAAGAAAATATGTTGAAGCATTATAGTACTGTTAGTATAGCGATTTGAACTTTGCGTTACTTTAAACGTTAATGAACATACATAAAAAACATTCTGATGAATTGAGAACCTCCTCCTGTTTTTGAAGTCGGTTAATAACACCATCTCTACTGCCTACTGTAATTCGACATGGAACTCTATATAACTTTGGTATTAACTGCCATTTGGCTACAACTGCTGTCGTTAGACCACGCTAAAACAATGCCGGCGAAGCTTAATGAAGGAAAAGTTTTAGCAATGAATGTCGGATCAAAAACAGCAAATAGAAACCTTTACTCAAATAGTCTATTTGTCTTTTGACTTATTCATCAAAACTAGTTATAATACATTTAAATTATATTGGCGTGAGGCCAAATTTGGAACTACAATTAAAATTTTAAAAATATCTATTAAACGCATTGTTTGAAATATGTTTTCATAATATAAACAACAAGCATTTATACTCGTAATGTAATAGTATTAGCATATCTAATTTAATAAAATGTGAAGAGAGAAAAACTGTTCCTAATATTTTGACAACAGCATAATAACAACAACGCATTTGGACGCCAAAAAACCGTAGACAATCTATACCATGGCTTCAAACATATTATAGATGTAAAGTTGAAACGTGTTCGTGATATCTTCGCTAGTTAGAATCGATATAAACGACAACAGAAGAGTGAAACACATCTTTATTCAACTCAAATACAAATATTCTCATTTCCATAGCAAAGGTTCAAACAATCTCCCTAGAAAATAGAAACGAAACATCGCGCTGTTCAATACAGACCAGCCGTTCATACTTTAACTTCTAACTATCATAAGTAGAGCGTTCTATTGAAAAATACTATACAAAAGTCCAACACGTAAGAAACTTTTTATTCCGTTTGAGTTCAGCCGCGCGGACACAAACCCGGCGACAGTCACAAAAGAGATTTTAAAAAATAATAGCCGACATTTTCAACACACAATTTTTAAATTAAAAATGCCTTTACAGCGTCCACGGAATGATTTGACGATTAAAAAATATGTCGCTGTTAACTTTAGAATTTGCCATTGTAAAATTATGATTATGTTTTGTGACGTTGATACAAAGTTGTGGACATTTAATATCAAACTTTCCATACTATTGTAAGGAAACATGTATACCGTAGCGATTTATAATAATTTCTATGATATGTATAGTCTGCCAGCCCGGACCAGGCCAGCGTGATGGACTGTGAGGCTCGTGCCCTGCAGTGGAAGTACAATATGGACTGATGCAGTCTACAGGATTCCTCAAAATGTTTTCCTTTAATGCTAAAGATGATTATAATCAATCGCTTATCGATACAATTAGGGTCAAAATCGAATAAACTCGGGCTGAAGTCTGAACTTGCAACGCTGCACATTTGAATGAGTTACAATTATGAGTTTTCACCATCCGAGAGCTCGAATGACTATATCCATCCATCAGCTATATAAACCGCGTTTTCTCTTTATTGAAAATGATTTAATAAAACTATTACATTTATGTATTTATACGGTTAATTCCAATTTTCTTTGCTTCGAGAAAGGAATGTTAATTATGATTAAATATTTACTGGGCAATTTGGTTTCGTTGTTGTTTATTTGTTCATTTAAATGCTTTGTTAAGATTATATTAGATAAATTGTGTGTAACTGATGTATTTAAGAAACAAAATGATCCAAAAGTATTTAGTTATATACAGAAACTTAATTCTTTGAAATGGCTTTAATTGATATTGCAAATGTTAATGATATCCTTTTTTCTAATAACCTTGAATGTTCATATAAAAATGGTTGCAATTATATTAGTATACACTCGAAACCATCGACACCTGTTTCAACAATGGACATAAGAAATACCACCGTATAACAAAGAACTTAAGGTGCAAAATAAATGCATATTCCTAATTTATACACTATTATACATATTATTTATAAATTTATAGTATTCTTCCATATACATACACTATTAGGAATGTACTAATTAAAAAGTCGAGCAATATTACGTTTGCAATAACATGAAATAATTGTAGAAAAATATCAGAAAAATATAATTCAAAAATCCATTTTTCATTCGCTGTTTAACTTTAATACATCCCACACATAAAACGCCTTAGGGTTGATATTTCAATCGTCCAATAAAATCCATCAAATAAATACAAAAATCATACAATACGATGTTCTTACTAAAATAGTTTTTAATTTAAACGTATTTTTTTTTTAATTTTGCGACAATTCAAAAATCAACCTTAAATGATCATCAGTTTATAATTTCACTAAGCACTTACTATAATTATCTAGGGGTGTCAGTCCCAGGACATCCAAAGAAGGGCTCACAACACAGTCACTACGCGGGCGGCCGCCGCGTGAACCCCGCACACACTAAAATAGGCTCTGCCGCGGCGTGGCACACCGGGCGGGGTGCATGGATTACTAAACATTAAACCAGTAGAGATATCTAGTAATAAAAAATAAACAGATTATGGTTTTATAAAATGAGTTTTGGTGAAGGATTGACTGATAGTTATAACTTATGTTCTCCTTGTATATTTATATGAAGATTTTTTTTATTACAACTAATGTGTAATAAGTTTGGGTTGATAATATACTTTTTAATTTCCCCCATATTTTAAAAATAAAGAATACTGTCTACTTTAGTAAAATATAAATATAATAGTAAAATATAGTGTTATGAAGAATAGTTATGGTCATTTTAGTACAGCTCTAGAGAGCACAGATAGTGATCTTCAAGATGTTGGTTTAAAGGTTTATTACCCTTAAGTATAAAATTGATTGTTTTCCCAAATTAATAGCGAAATAATAAATTAAAAACTTTTATTGCAGACCAATCAGCCCATAGTTTAAGTAAGTAAATAATAACTTACGAGAAAAAAAAATGCTTTGTTGGATGAAATATTCTACACCCTCCATAATAGATTAAACAGGGGAGAAGCAGAAAACTATTAAAACAAAATGAACATTTTGCACCACAAAATATACGGAAGTTAGTGAAAATTGCACAGCTGAATCCCGAGTCCCTCTGAATATTTTATTTAAGTATGCACAGCCCAACTGCTTGTGGACGCAAGCCAACAGACTCATGGTCAGATCCAGCAGAAGTAATCGTGTATTCTGTAGGATATATACGTATATAGTACTTGTATTGCCGAAAGGGTAGGCAGAGATGTTAGTAGTGCTACCAGTTCGTCTATATTATTGGCGTCTCAATGTGATAGAGTGGCAAGTTTCACTTATGGTAAGAAAATTCATCAAAATATAACTAATTTTACATCATTTTGGTTTGTATTTTCCTACGTTTCTTTTTCCTAACTTTACTTCAAAATTTTGAAAGTTACAAAATCCAATATATCCGCTTAATTTATTTTAATTATTATTTTAATGAGTCACAGTCATATAAACATAAACAAAATAACTTACATCAAGTTCTCAAAATCAAACTAAAATGTCAAAATACATAACTAATACACCTACATCGAACATTATTATCCAATTTAACCTATAGTAAGCTTGTACAATTAACTCGAAAAACATAACAATCAAATTAGCGAGACTCTTTGGTTAGTAAAACACATTGCTGTAATGTCGAACTGGAGAGGAGCCAGAATCACGTTCTCTCCTTGGTTCAATATCTTTGTCATTAGTCTCGGTTACGGCCTTTTAATAATGAAAGCTGGTGCTTCTAGAGTCGAGTTAAATACTAGTATAATACCTACACCGCCTAGAATCTGAATTATTATTTTATCAGGATGCTAACGTTTATTAACTGTAATGCTCGAGTGAATGTTTTACCGAGTTTTTACCTATTTAATGACTATTTGATTGCTATGACGCCCAATAACCCTTTCCTCTTCCCATTCTTTCCCGCTTCCCTCCCGATTTCAAGCGTTATGGATGTTCATGGGCGGCAGTGATCACTTACCATCAAGTGACCTGTTTGCTCGTTTGCCGGATCTACTGTATAAAAATTGTACCTGAAGGTAAATGTAGTGCAGTCTACATAGAGTTTACGCAATTTATGGTCCATACAAATATTTCAGCGTGCTTGAAAGAGCAAACACAAAGGTTGATTAAAAAATACGAAACGTGACTCAATTACATAGGGCTGGGTTATTTTATAATAAATAAAACTTAATTTATTTAAATCAATACATATAAATATTGTTTAGTTTGACCAATAATTTACGAGTGATAAAAATCGTATAATGCCCATATAATGCCAAATCAACATCAGCAACAATTATTGTGAGCTAAAAATTGTAATAAAGCATGAGATTCATAAATTCTGATAAAGTTCATAAAATTAAACGGGTTAATGTTAGCTTAACCAATAGGGATTTTATTATTAAGGTCGAGCGAATATCAATCACAATTAATATGGTTAGTAATATAAAGCTGAAGAGTTTGTATGTTTGAACGCATATCTTAGAAACTGCAGGCTTGGCTTGAAAAAGCTTTTTGTTTTAGATAGTCCCTTAAATTACACAGGTTTTGACTATACATCATCACGCTACAACTTAAAGTACAGCAGTAACCATAATCATCAATCAATGTGCGATATCGATTAAATAACTATTTGTATATGAAACAGGAACGTTTAATCCAAATTTATTTATTTATTTATACAACAAATTGAATATAAGAGAAACCACGAGGTACAGTATAATTGTAAAGAGCAAGTTATTTATAGACTTATTTGAAAAGTTTTATATGTAATGAGGTCAAATATTTTGGGTTCACTTAAAATTACTTTTGTTTTGTAAACGGGAATTTAACCGCAGTATCCCTTATTTTATTTGCTCTCGGGCTAATGAGGACAGAAATAGGAAAATGTTTTTGGCTTCTCATTACAATTTGTCTTTTTGGCTTGTTGATGTTGTAGTTATATTAAAACATACGTCTGACATGGTTGTATGCAAAAAAATCTCATTAAAGCGTTAATAGACATACCAATGGAAATGAACATAAATCCACGTCATGTTCCAAAATTTTATTATAAAAATTCATTTACAATATCAAAGTTCTACTTGTAAATATAAAGTACAGTACTCGTAAGTACAGTACATCGATTGAAACGCAATAGCAAAGCTACTTCATCGATTTTATACAACAGTGGCAGCATCCTAAACTGACCCATTTGTACTCCTTTAACCAAACAAGTCTCTACAACATTATTATATACAATATTGCTAATGAAACCCTAGCTATCGTCATAAAACAGTACCCAAGGGTACATTCGCTCAAAGGGTGGACAAAAGTAAGGGATTCGCTCAACGGGTGGACAAAGTAATGATTTTCCTTGTCGAAGCAGTCTGTTTGCTTGGCGATATTGAGTTATCATGCACTAATTAGGGCGAAAGTTATTAACGTATTATCTAATTTGTTTATTTGTAAGCAACTTTAGTACGCGGCGTGTTATTTTATTAGTTATGACGAATTGTTGAATATAGTAGGGATATTTTACAAAATTAGTCATGTAGGATGGGTTTTGCATTTTAAAATTTTATCGTAGATATGTTTTTAAGCAAAGGATAATGAAACAAGATACGGAATTTGCTTTTTGGTGGATAATGTCGGATCCCAAACCACAGTAAAAATAGCCCCAGTGATATAAATAGTCGTGTACATAGAAGATAATATTACTACCAATTTCACAGTAATTCAACATTTCAAATAGGTAAGACAAAAATGCAATTTACTACATTAATACAAGTTCCAATCTAATAAAATAAAGACTACTTCTAGCAAAACTAACCTAATGAAAGCGATGAACCCTTACCCAAGTATATAAAGATATTGTTCTAAGCAGTCTCTTGTCAACCTGATCACGTACTCTTCGCGAGTTCGCGCCGCTTTCCACAACACTTATTTTGTTTTAATCTATTTCTACAAACTTGGCTCAAAATGTATTGGAAGTTAACGAGGTAATTTAATAAAGACGATTTTATAAAACAATTTGAAGTTTACTCATTATCTTATTCCATTAAGTCTGAAGCCCTGTGAGTTGTAAGTTTGGAATTCTAAAGAGGTCTGCATTTAAAGTTTACTAATGGTCTTTATAATACTCTTGAAAGAAGCCTACGTGGTGTAGTGAAGGTTTTGGTTTTGAAACTTGAGGCTCAAGTTCGATCGACTAAGAAATGAATGGTTGCTAAGGCTATCTTATTAGATATGATAGTCAAAGATTTGAACCTATCCTTCGCTCTAAAAACGAATTATAGCACCATTCTTCTTCAGCACCATTTACACTGGGAGAGTCTCTCGCCTTCAACATACGATTATTATAAGGATATAAAAAGTTGCATCGTGTAAACATTGTCAGAACACGATAATCTATGCCGGTTATGTCATGCGATAATCGCATACGATCCTCGCTGCGAGAAACTCTCCACTTGTAAATGGCGCTTATATGGTAGATGGTAGGTAGATGTGATTGTTAGTATCCTTGATCACCATTCTTCCCATCTCTCACTCCTTGCCCTCTTCATTTATTTTCACTATTTATTTCTATTCCCAATTTTGTTAGCCCGTTTGAGTCCACTGTGAACGATTCGATCTTGTTTTATTAAATTGGGTCTAACTATACAAACAAATAATATTTGCTTTTATGTATTGGCATTTTGTAGTACAAATACTTCTATATTAAATTTACGGTGCTCGTATTTGTATTTATCAATTACAAGTTATCGTAAACTATACAAAATGCATTTTTAAATTAAAAACCGAAATAGAAATTGAACAAACACAATAGTAATAATATTTATTAAGTCTTCAGATTTATGATGTATGCAAACGTTTGCATATTCGACGTTTTTCGTTTATTTCGCATATTACGGACAAAAAATATTGTTGCATATTTTAAGAATTCATTAAATGGAACTTTACGAAATTGTCTGACGTTGGGGAGGTCAATGTTCCCTCATTTTATTATCTTTTCAGCAAACTAAGATATATTTTTATTATGTCTTGTATTTTACATTACAAGACCAGTCTCTTATTAATATTTTCTAGCAGTATTATAAAACATACAAATCCCAGACATTTACCGAGAGGTAAATAAAGGACATTTCGATAAAACTGTACAATATTTCTAGACAAAGAAATATAGTTTTCATATGAACTCGTTTCCTAATAACCATAATTTTATTTTTATTTATTTTGAAGACCAACAGCGTTTACAACACAAATAAACAGCATTTTATGCGGCATTAGTTAATAATTAATAAGTCTTCGCTATTAGAATTATTTTATAACTAGAGCCGAGTCAGAAGTTACTTCTTTAAATCGACAATAATGCTTTAGGAGGATGATGAAAATTATATATCAAAAGGTGGTTTGATTGCTTATATGGCGCAGTTGGTTAAGAAGGCGGTTGTGATATTCCGTGGGTTCTTTCATAGAGACAAGTTTGTTTTTTTCAGAGATTAAGATTTGTGAGGCCAATTTGTGTCTGGTTTCTGATATATACAAGATTTTTGCGTTCATGCCTATGTGTGTGACTATGGAGTGTATTTATTAAAATAATAGAAAAGAGCAACATAACCCAGTGTACCGCGTACCTATTTTAACTACGAGGGTAGCATGGGGAGCAACGGGGCGAGGTGCGACGCCGGCTCACTGAGTCGTCACATGGCCGCTAATGTCTATCATTACCGCGGTGGCCATTCACACGTGGATGTAGGGGAGACAGGGGACGTTGTTTTGCTTTAATCGATTTAGTAAAGTATAGGTTATTACATTATTGACAAAACGATTAAGCAGGTTCGCATGGTAACGTGTCGTGGAGCAACTGCAGACATTTGATAGTATCTGGTCGATACTGCACGGGCCAATAGGTGTATTATTGTTACTTTATTTTTTTATTCAGTAGGTACAGCAAGCGAGCTATGTTATGCCAGTATTAAAGAGGGTAAATATATATCTACTATTTCAGTCAATTATTAAAAATAATTAAGATTGAAAAATGAATAAATACACCCAACAGTCACATACATAGTCCTGACCTCACACTAACATCGAGTCTTGTGTCATGGATATCAGAAACTACGAGATTTCGGTTTCACAGACACCCAGATCCGAAACCAATATCTGTGAATCACACAAACATTTGTCAACATGCGGGGATCGAACCCGCGTCCTCTCGTTTCACAGCCGGCGTCTAACCAACTGCACCACGGAGGCTGTCAAACTTAAAATACATCTAAATTAACATTTATAGTTACTTGCTCTTTTTTTGTCTATGTAATTATTTCCATATTGCTTTTATTTACAAACGTACATAGACAAACGTCTGTATCCATGAAGGTGTCAGCTGAGATGTCATTAGTATTACCAAGATATATTATGGAATGAGTCTATCACCGCGTTATAAGTTACGTACTAGCTACCTTACTTTGCAATTCATAGTCAAATGGCTTCGAAGTTCAATCTTTGCAAAAACAAAAAATGGTTCTTGGGAAGGTGCGACAGTAAAAATCTGTTGTAACACCCATTCGTTCATAAATGGAGCCTTCATTTCTAAATTGCACAAACCTCAAATTATGTATGGGAAACCATTTGGCAAATTTATAGCCGAAGCCGAGTATCCAGAGGGGGAATACATCAATATTTTATGTGCTAACGTTTACCGAGTTCGATTCAGTTAAGTACAAATGTATGTCATGCAGTTTATTGAAGTGAGTTCTGGTGGCGGTACAAGGTATAGAATATAGCGGGGGAGTTGTACTAAGCATGCTTTTCCATGTCACTTCGAGTCATGTTCCAGAGTTGTCCACAATACACCTAATTTCTTCAGTATTACTCGTATAAGTATATGCTAGTTCCCATATTATAAAATAATATAATTCACATTAATTTGAGCGGTTTAGTCTATTAGGTGGAATAATACCAATACGATATTTTATAGGGCAGAAATTCTAAGACAGAACTTTGTAGTAAGTAGGTAATTTAATTATGTTTTACACACAATCAAAAATAAATACACATTGAGCATGTTGAAGTGAGAAAAGATATTTTAAAATTAAGTGTAAGCAAATCAGTCTATCTACCAATCCGTGCTCTAATGGAAATCAGCACAATCTGTTTTAACCTAAACTAGGTTTAGGTAGAATGCCTAACAAAACCCGTAAATCTCTACACACATTCATCTTCCCGTATCTGATGAAGCATAAGTTGAAAAACTTTGGGGAGGTGCGACGTCGGCGTGTTCCCCCAGGAGCGGCATCGACAGGAACACAATCAGGTAACTAATGCGAGGCGTACACTCGGAGGACAAGGGACAAGTTATAAACGGAGTGTTGGAGATAGTGTTGACGTGTTGGGTGATAGATGCTGAAGTGATTGACGACTTTAGGCATTGGATTTAAAACCCCTATTACAAAAAGATCTCTTTCATTTTAGGGACTTTTGCCATGATAAGGCATGCCAGCCCCATCATACAAACATAGGTATATAGGTAATACAAACATATCAAGAAAACAACTAAGGCTAGGATACAAAAATGATGTGCTTAATTAAAAATTGTCTTTATGAATAAATAAATCATACTATAATATGCAGGCTTCTTCTGATGCAGGGTTACTCCATAAAGCTTGCAGATTAAAACACCCTTTATTATTTATATCTTGACCTCAATTGAAGTGCTTCGTATTCTCGTAATAAAGAAATTAGTGGCTCCATTTTGAGTGACTAGCAACGCATCTACGATTCCAGTGTTTCAAATGTTCATGGCAGACGGAAAATAAATAATTTCAGAGCCGTTTACTCGTATGCCATTTATGTCATAAACAAAAGATCATTGCTTTTAGAATATAATAACAGCATAATTACCAACATCGTTTGAAAAACACTAGACACGCGTCCGTTACGAAGCTCGCTAATTCTTACAAATTGCGCTACAAGTGACTGCAAGTCGACAGTGAAATATGAAGTAGAGACTGTTTGTAGAGCGTCTCTGTGAGTCCTCGTGGACTCCGACAATAGAGCTGTCTCCATCTGCAAAGATTTGTAGAGACAATAACCCCAGCTTAATGTGTAGCCCGCTGTGATTCCTTGTAATCAACTTATGAACTTTGTTGTATCTAGTAGAAATTGTTTTGGATCGCTTCGTCTAGTAATTAGTTAATAGGTGTGTTGATTAAAATATATTGGGTAAAATAAATAGGACTGCCTCGGTGGCGTAGTGGTACTACGGTATGATTGCAAAGCTGAGGTCTCGGGTTCGAATCCCGGGTCGGGCAAAGTGATATTGGATTTTTTCTATTCATTATCAGCCCGGAGTCAGGAATTTGTGCCCGATATGGCGATAGGCTCGCCCCCTATCACATCGTGGGACGGAATATACAAGGCGAAACGTGGGTGTTCTGGTAGCACCTCTGCCTACTCCTTCTGGGAAAAAGGCGTGTGTTTATGTGTTTATGTATTGGGTACTAGCTTTTGTCCGCTACTCCGTTTGCGTGGCTATCTTCCCGTCCCGATATATCCCGCCTTGTCCCGTCTCATTCCCAGACAAACATTCTAAAAATCATTGTTATGGGTTCTATTAGGTTAATATAATCCTCCCATATCAGTTTTTCACATTTATCTTCCATGTACAGACATCGATCGGTTACAAATTTATTATATTATATGCGCAGTTGGTTAGACGCCGGCTGTGAAACGTAAGGCTGCGGGTTCGCTCCTCGCACCGGAACAAATATTTGTGCACAAGTATTTGTTTCGGGTTTCGGTGTTTGTGCAGATAGACTTATATGTTTAAACCTTCCTCTTGAATCACTCTATCCATTAAAAACCCGCATCAAAATCCATTGCGTAGTTTTAAAGATCTAAGTATATATATGTAAAGCAGATGTACAACACTGGCAGTAGACGAGTACAATAATGAGCCATCAAATTCAGTGGTGTAATTAAGTGGCTGTTGAATGAAATCTCAGCGCTTACAGACGTATCGCGTTTGAGACAACAATGTAATTAAAATGGTAATTACTCGGAGTACACGCAATTGGCTTGTTTCTCACACCGACGGCTCAACGTGTGAGATATTTTCACTGTACTTTTGTTTGGGTAAAAGTATCTTAATTTGTATTTAAATGTTTGGTGCTTTGTGTGGGGTTTAGTAAAATTACATAAATGTATTATTTTATTTGTAATCGGTAAGATAACATATATTGTGCAAGAATTGCATCGCTATATTTAAGACAGTCGTCTTACTGCAGAGCAAAAGTTTCATTCTTACATTTTTTTATTCAAAATCTACATACTCGTATATACTTATTTTTTCTCACTATAAGCACTATCTATCTATTTATTCAGCCATAGGAAGTCCGCTGCTGAACATACATAGGCCTCCCCCAGGGACCTCCACACCTGTTGGAAGCAGCCTGCAAAGATACAAACTACTTTTGGCAAAAATTAAAAAGTCTTTCCTTCGAAAAAATGAATCGTAAATTCATAGACAATGAGAACCAATATTTACTTCTTGGTAGGAAATAAACAGGCAATCGCAACTGCCACGCACCCTTCATGAATACTGCAATAAATCCCCTTTCACGTTAAGTGGCTATTCAAAATACCACGTCACGACGAATGGGTCGGTCAATGTGACGCAATCTCCATTTTGGAGTCTTTTAGGCAATGGAAGATTACTTAGAGTAATAAATAACAACGATATAATCGTGTACTTTATTTTATTTCTGTATACATTTTTAAAACGCCTCGGTGGCGCGGTTGAACTACTGTATGATTGCAAAGCTGAAGTCTCGGTTCGAATCCAGGTTCGGGCAAAGTAATATAATTTGCCTTGTAAATTCTTGTATTACCCCGGATACTATCCGAAGATTTGCTCAAGATTCATTCTCTCTCTCTCTTTAGCCACAGGAAGTCTACTGCTGAACACATGTATCCCCTATGGATTGCCACATAGGTTAGTTGTAAGCGGTCTGCAACCAGCGACTTCCTGCAACCTTAACCAGATCGTCCGACCACCTTGTGGGTGGGCGTGCGACACTTCGCTGGCTTGTACGTGGTCTCCACTCCAGAACCTTTCAACTCCAACGACCATCAGTCGGGCTACGTGACTAGCCCAACATAATCCAAATTCTTCATCATAATATAAATGTAGAGAAAGCATTTCCGTCGCTGGCACTTACAAAGGCAAATATATAATGAAAGCAATAAGTACTACTCAAATTGCATGAAAAATGTTGCTCTTGGCCGCAGCCCAAGAAGCTTGACAAGCCATTTCCCTGTACCACAGACGCAGTGTTTCCGCAAGTAATTATTCACAGGATTGTTTACGAGTGAGCTGTTTTGTTGACAGCGATCGGTTTGGTAACGTTCCGACGTCACTTGATAGAGTGAAGTTTCCTAATAAGTTTATAATGAAGATTCCGTGGGTGTATTGTGTTGATACGTACACGGGGGTATGAGTAGACACGAAATTATTCTGAACAAAGTGAATTCCTAAATGCACTCTCAGGTGATTATGTGTTATTGCTAAATAAGCAATACATTACAGAAGCAACGTAAAATATATGTAGCTAAATTAATACAAAGGGAAAATTAACTCGGTAGCTAAAAATATTTTAACAGTGCTTCTCGTTGGCTTCGATTTGTCTGTATTAATACCTGGAAAAAAAAATCCAGAACCTTTGTCCTCTGTTCTAGGCAATAGGTTACAAAGTACATGACATTTTGTGAAGTTTAATATAAAATGGTAAACAATATGATATGCGTTTATTAAAAGTATACTTATAAATTTTAAATATGAATCATTTCAGTATCTGCTTCGCTGCAGTTCTACTGAAACGTAAAGGAAGATTTATTCAATACTCCCACGAATAGCATCGCTAATGGATTGCCAGCTCTTTTCAATTTCTTAAGTTACTTGAAATTAGAGTGAATTACACTATTCGTAGAGATATTAACACTTTCAACACTAAATAGATTTGTGTACAGTTTCGTACACAACAACAACAATAACATAATGGATAATTCAATGTTTGATAAATTTAGACGAAAATTCAATAAACATTGTTATAATGACCGTTCTCCACTAAGGAAAACTTTATTCCTAACCGGGTGTAAAACAATATTTTTTTAAACAAAAAATTCTGAATCTAAGCAATGGTTTATGTATTCAATCTGTGGATTGAATATATGATTTGCAATTAATATCGTTAATATCTTACATACATACATAAACACACGCCTTTTTCCCAGAAGGGGTAGGCAGAGGTGCTACCAAAAGACCCACGTTTCGCCTTGTATATTCCGTCCCACGATGTGATAGGAGGCGAGCCTATCTTTCGATACTTAAAACGTGACACATTTACGTGACTCATTCGAAAAGGTGCTTCATCATTAGGGTGCATAACTACTGATTTAATAAACCTAATACTCGTTACCACAAAAACTATTAGCTGTTGACAATGGATCTATATCGCCAACAAACTTTATTTTTTATTTACACACCCCATTTCTATTTCGGGTAACAAAGCTTACTGCAAATAGATTTTTACGCACCTTTTTCGATTTCGAAGCCGCATAAAGTAAACGTGTATTGCGGCTTTATCCTTATGAAGCGGGAGGTCTCCGGTAGTCTAATATATCATGCTATTATTTTATTATATTTGGGTGACTTACAGCCATCAATAGTAAACGAACATAATATATAATACAAATTGCATACGAAATTGTTTTTAAGTGGTAGAGCCACGCTGATGTCAGTCATGACTCGGCATGAATGGGCAGGCTCATCCGGGGCGGTACCACTGTCTCACAGAAAATCGACGCCAAGCGACTGCTCAGTTATCGCGTTTCGTTCGGTGAGTGAGATTGCCGGATGCCCAATACCCTCTCCTCTTCCCATCCTTTTTCCTTCCCGTTCCCCTCCAAATTGCCTGGCAACACATCCATAATGCAGCGTTGTGGATGGTCATGGGCGGCAGTGATCACTAACCATCACGTGACCTGTTGGCTCGTTTGCCGAACCTGTGCAATAAAAAACAAAAGATAGCCAATGACGAGCTACCGCAGATAGGTTTTGAGAGTTACAAAATCTTATTGTCTGACTATCTTAAAAGTTAGGTAACAAAGTTTACTAACATAAGATACCTTTCATTGTTCTTCAATCTCATAGATAAAGAGGCAAAATAATCGCAATTCCATTCAATTTGTATACTAAAGAAAATTTTCTTCGACTGGTTGATAATATACTCCGCGGTTAGTGTTCCTAGACAATTTCATCAATCTCGCCTGACCATATCCATTCTGAATTTTAAAACTATTGTCTCATAAAATACATTAATAGCAACATCAAACCTGCTCTTTATTGGCCGATCGGAAAGTGCTGATCAACTAACATTCGAAGATACCGAATTATGTTTAAAAGTAGTTTGACGTGACATATACTTATTGATTTATTTTAATTTTTCTAGATTTCTATAAAAATAAACTGGTATCTCCGGATCGGAATATTGAAGGAGAAGCACTTAGTACTCAATCTAGAAAGGGTTTGTGTAAATGACGTTTTGCAGCTCAGTTCTTCACTGACTAGCTTGTGCTTTTCAATATTTTTTCAATCAACGCTGTCCAAAGAATTTTCATCAAGGCTTTTTATTCGGCTCTATAAATTATAGCAGTGGCCGCACGGCGCATAATTAAAACAAAATTATTAAGACTATATAATTATATTCACAGGTTTAAAATATGCCAATGATTAACTTGACAATATTATATGTACTTATTGGCGCCATATATAAAATATGTTTAATTTTATTCTATTTAGTTGTACAATAAATAGAATTCATAGCTCCAGGTGTCTGCTTTCGACTCCTTTATATCTTTGCTTCAGTGCAGACAATTCGGATGTCATTGTAATGCGTGCCTACGATCCTGGAGGGTTACTCAATTCTCCGACACGACGAGAAATGTTCGAACGTTGTACATAATACTGTACGAACTGGCCTAAATACTCTACATATGTTCGAATCCTCTATCGTACGTCCGACGATGTAACCATACACTAAGTTCAGAGTGAATGATAAATTTCATAGAGAATAGTATTGATTTTTGGGAGTGGAAAAAATTATCTTATACGTGGACGCTGAACGTTCGAACAATCGAACTTCGTGTCGGGGAATTGAGTAACCCCCGTGGGTTACAAGTGTTGCAGTAGAGGGTGTTAGGGCATAATGTCTCTTGTCTCTTCTACCTTTCTTAACGTATTTTATAGTTGCTAACAATCCGTAGTGAAGCGAGTAACCTCTACCACGTGAACAAACTCATTTGAAATTCTCTAGCACTCTCCTCACAATGGGCGACGTGACGAGATTTTCCAAATAGGAAAAATAGATTCGTTTGTGCAATATACGAGAAAAATATCGTTGGAAATATGAAAATGTATTATGTTTACTAAATAACTGCTTTTAGATTTTCATCTTTTTGGCGTAGTATATATGGGTTGTGAATTGTGTGGTTTTGGCTACGATTTGAGGTAGTATACTTTTCTAAGCGTAAGTATTTAGATTTGAAAAACATAGTACATCTTTTATCCTAAGCTGAAATATAAATAATCAATGCGAACTATGGGGAATACTTACCAATAGCACCTATGAAGATACAGACTTGTTCTTTTTTCTTTATTTTTACTGTTTAAAACCTACTATTCATTAGTACTTTAATAACAAAGCTACGCTATCTCACGTGTTAACTACAGTACGAAAAAGTTATATTGATTGGCGCTGAACTACTTCTTGTACTTACTACTTACTGTCTCACAAGAGCTTAATGTAAAGTTACAGTCTAGCTGTAGAGTTTTTCCCCATTAGTAACATTGTTGGGGACTTAAAAACCCCCCTTATTTTTCATCCCTTCCATCTATATCTATCTATCTGTTCATAGAAATCAGTATCTGTATCAGCTCATATTCGTCCCACTGCAGGGCACGGGCGTCCTCTATAATCGAGAGTACGATTAAGAGGGGTTAGGCCATATAGTCCAACACGCTGGCCTAGTGCGGGTTGACGAACAATACATACCGTAAAACGTATTTTTTTTCATCGCTACGCTATGCAGTTATAAACCAGAAATCAGTATACATTTCTTTCATCTCATTTATTAGATTTAAACAGTAACTCACATTAGTACTAAAATCACCTTTTTCGGTTAAATATAGAATTTTACGCTAAATTACACATCACACGTCAATATTTCCTAGCGTACCTTTTGAGTTATTGGTCGTCGGGCTTCCCCGCTTTGCGTCTGTAAACTGCAGGCTTACTACAAAACATTATTTGATAAAATATTATTTTATGGTCAAATAATACATATTATACTCTGAGTCATAAGTTTTGGTAACAGTTTTATTTATAATAGACGGTCTTTCACTGATTGATATCCGTTTGAGTTCTGTCAAATTATATTATGTTACGTCAAATACCAACTACGGCAAACTCTGTAAGCGAAAATTAATAGTGGAATACCCTGAAATAACATCGAACGTGTTTTTTTTTCTAATATCTAGCGTAAGTTCAATCAAGCGAGAAATCGAGACAATACCGTGCGAACAGCAGCTAATTTCTTAAAAGGCCAATAAATTAATCTTTTATACTAAGTACAAATAATTTGAGAGTAGGCCTCTCGGCAAATCTATGTTACCTTTTCAGATGCAAAAGGTAACTGTGAAAAATGGACGACTTTTTCTCTCTGAATGCCGGCCGACGTTTGAAGAATTGAATTTCGTTTGGGATTTTTTCCGATAACTGGTTATTGGTATGCTGTGCGAGCTTTCACGATCACGTGCTAAGTTTTTAACGAACCAAGTTACGTTCAAGTGGATTCAGAGATTTAAGATGGGCTTTCGTTTGTGCAAAACTCCTTTTTCGCTTTGCAAAATAAAATACCCAACAGATAGATAGATATCAATATTGTACCACAAGCTGTAGGATATCTAGCGTTTTCACTTACTTAACCAACTTTTTGGAAGTGGTAGAGCTACGCTGATGTCAGTCATGACTCAGCATGAATGAGCAGGCTCATCCGGGGCGGTGCCACTGTCTCACATGAAATCGACGTGAAGCGACTGCTCAGCTGTCGCGTTTCGTCCGGTGAGTGAGATTGCCGGATGCCCAATACCTCTTTCCTCTTCCCATCCTTTTTCCTTCCCGCTCTCCTCCCAATTGGGCAAGCAACATATCCATGATCCATCGTTGTGGAAGTTTATGGCAGTGATCACTTACAATCAGGTGACCTGTTTGCTCGTTCGCCGGACCTATTCAATAAAAAAATACAATTGTCTATTAATTCACTTAGTTTTTTTATGAAACAATACTTACATGTATTTAGGTCTGTCGACTCATTTAGTACTATATCTTTACAGATCTAAGTCAAGGCGCTACAAGTTCTTTTGTATAAATCAGGCATAGCGATCTCTTTTACTGTATTGTATCAGCCCATATACGTCCCACTGCAGGACACGAGCCTCCTCTACAATCCAAAGTATGATTGAGAGGGGTTAGGCCATATAGTCTACCACGCTGGCCATCTTATAACTCAGGATGGCGAGCATAGTGGAATGCCAAGCAGTGCTTTGTAATTCATGGTGCTGTTTGGTTTTGCTATAGCTGTTTATGAGCAGTCGTATTGCTTACCATCAGGCGAATGGCGTGCTCGTCTCGCCATTCATTTAAATAAAATAATAATAAAAATTTAACATCTTTATGAATTATTTTATTTATTCACAACAATATTAGTGGCATAAATAAGTATATTTAACATCATATACATTGTCTCAACCCTACTGCAAGTTAAATGTTTCGTGTTGAGTGCTTCACAAACTATGAGAAACTTTTCAGACAACACTCAGACTCAAAATAAACATTTGTTCAGACAAACTTATCTTATGCTGTCGAGTTGAAGATCGATCCAGTGGCTTCCCATATCACAGTCCATGTCGCTGACAGTCAACCGATAAGCCTTTTTTTCAATAATTATAGTAATAGTGGGCGTAGTTGTATTAAGATTGCAAAGCTGAGGTCTCGGGTTCGAATCGTGCATCGGCCAGAGTGATATTGGATTTTTCTATTCATTATCACCCTTGCTACAATTATGCCGAACTGGTCAAAATTGAATATACATAGACAACCTGCATACCATAGTGATTTGTAATACTTTCTATGGTATGTTAAGTCCACCAACCCGCACTAGACGAGCGTGATAGGTTATAGTCTACATAATTATGTATGTCATATATGTCCTAACCCGTCTCAATCGTACTCTCGGTTGTAGAGGAGGCTCGACCCTTGCAGTAGGACGTATAATGGGCTAATACAGTAGCAAGAATACCCTATTTGGTATGCATTGCAATTTCAAACCAGTTTTTTACACATTGTCGTGTCTGAATAAAAATACGCCGTCATATGAATTTTATTTTTAACACGCTCAAAAATCTTTCCTGTGAATAAAGGATGGAGGAGCCACAATGCCTCTCGAGAGATCCGAACACTCGGCTCTGTACAAGACATTTTGAGAAGCCCTTGTCTTTGAAACAAACGCCCGGCTTCAAATATTCAACTGGAAAATTTTTAAACGATCCAGATTTTGCGCGACGCGACGGCGGAACGAACAATTGGAACTCCAGTCTGCATTTGCAGTGGAATTTTGTTGCAAAAGAAAGTGTAAGAGTGGTATTTCTGATTAAAGTTCTTTTGATAATGGTACAGCAATGTGACTGAACTTAACTCTGATAGCTATAGCTATCATAAACTATATGATTGAACCACCACCAGAAAAAGGAAAAAGTTTAGTTACGTCCTTGTGCTTCATTCATTGGTTAACTAATGTTAAGTCCTAAAACCTCTAAACTTTTTTTTTATAGCATAGGTCCGGCAAACGAGCAAACAGCTCACCCGATGCTAAGTGATATCTGCCGCCTATGAACATCCACAACGCTGGATCATAGATGTGTTGTCCGCCCATTAAATTGGGAGGGGAGCGGGAAGGAAAAGGGTATTGGACATCCGGCAATCTAGTCACTGACCGAAACGCAACAGCAAAACGGTTGCTTTATGTCGATCTTCTGTGAGACAGTGGTACCACCCCACACGAGCCTGCCCATTGCAGTAAACCGTGCTGTGAACTGAAAACAGCGTGACTCCACCACAATTCACATCACACTTCTCCTAATTTATATTTTCCAGTCTCTAAAACTATTAAGACACCCATGATCATATCGAAGCTCAGGTCAAGAAATACAGAACTTAAATCCACAGTCAGATAAGCTCTTACGTCGTTGAACAACGGGGTGGACGGACACTTACGATCAGTATCGATTGAGAGCCAAGGTTAAGGCCCTTTGTACTCGCTTATCTTTTATACAAATTAAATGTATTTCAATACTAATTTATTTAGTTAAATGTATTCGCAAATCTAAATGAAGCCTGACTGTAATTACGTCTTATAAATGATTTGTCCAACGCGATACCGACCAAATTACATTTTGATTCATAACGCTCTATATTTTTAACGTAAATAAAATAAAACTTTATAGTTGGATGATAGAGTTGAGTTTTGATTGTGATGTCTCCTCTATCGTAGGACTTAAGGTGGCTTTTGAGTTTTAATTAACTTTTAATCCGCGTTCGCTGTAGACAATAAATGTGTATTGTTTTTTCAGTTTTCAACTATGAATTGGAGGGCTTGTTTGTTCGCGTCGAGTGTTGACGTGTTCGCGATTCCATCGACACGCCGCTAATGATCACATTTTCATGAAACTTACTGTTTATTTTAGCATGATTGAGTTATTTTGTATTGCCTCGAAGAAAATATTATAATGCATGGAAGGTAAGTGCAGAGGATACCAAATAATGTATTTGAAGTATAAGTAGCCGGAACACGTGTTTATTTGAAGATTTTTAGATCATTTTAACGATATACACAGACCGAACCCTCAACGCGATGATGTAACTACTTGCGTTGTTCACTGTGACGAAGTTTCCTAAAATTTATAGGAATACTGTAGACAACGGACAGTCTTTACTCTTTTGAGGGTAGTCTACCGCAATAGATAATATTGTCGACTTTACACGCCTTCAAAATTCTTCCGCCGAACTCTCAGCTATGTAGGTTTCCTCATGATCTTTTTCTTCGTCTTTAACCTAAACTAAGTCTAAGAAACTAAGTCTAAGAACTAAGTCTATAGTTAACACGTACGATAAAGGGTTTGAACATTTTGTGCAGTACCTAGGCACATTCGTACAGTTTTACGTGTGACGTCCGAAGATTCGAGTTTCGTTTCTGATCATAGAGTAACCCCCCTGCCCTTACGACTAAGCTATCTTCCAGACAAATATATATAACCTGAATAACGTCGCATGGCTGGACATTGTGGTATGTACGCAGCAAAACGTGCTTGGCATGTAGAAAATCAATTGTGTGAAAAATTTTACACAGCGCTACTTCTTGTTTTCGACACTACGAGTATAAGACACATGAAAAGTAACTTCGAGTTTTTATATTTTTATGGTTAGGTATGAATATTATAAACAACAATTTTGTTAATATAATAATACATACATTAACTTCACGCCTTTATCCCAGAAAGGGTAATCAGAGGCGCACCTAGGACACCCACGTTTCGCCTTGTGTTTTCACATCTTAATATATATAAATCTCGTGTCACAATGTTTGTCCTCAATGGACTCCTAAACTACTTAACCGATTATAACAAAATTTGCACACCATGTGCAGTTCGATCCAACTTGAGAGATAGGATAGTTTAAATCTCAAATTATAGTCGCCATTTTAATTTATTGCTAATTATTTGTCTGTTATTATTTGACAGTGACAATCATCTGTTAACTCCAAATGATTCTAACAGATGTCGATACCTTTCGACTGGGTTGAGTAAGTAATCAATAGATGGCGCTGCTATGGTAAATCTACGAACGTGTCATATAAGCTACATTTTAACAGTATAATTACCACGTGTTGTTGACGCTATAAAATTAATTAAATTTAAAATAAGTAGTTCATTATACTTTAAAAAATCAATTTCGTAGTCAGAATTTTGGCTGAGCGGAAAGTTTTAGCAGGAATTTTGCAAAGTATTTGTGTTTGCGTATTTTTTAAATGATATTCGTCGTATTTTCGTGTTTATATAAGGCCTATCTACAAAATAAAAGCAATTACAAAAAATTCATTAAGGGATGAAATGGGATAAAGTGGGACGAACGCGATGAAACCGGTCGGATCCGGATTGCATTCGATGGGAAATAATGGGACGGGATGTAACAGAAAGAAAAGGAGCCAGATGAGATGGGATGGGATACGATAGGAAAAGGGATAGTAGGTACTTAGGTTGAGTTCAGGAGTACAAAAGTTTGAACGGGAATAAGATATTTCTGGTGTGGAGTGGAGTCTAAACATCTTAGCACCCAGGCGAAGCTGGGCCGGGCCGCTAGTACATAATATGTTTATTCGAAAGTCTTATATCATTTCAACTAATAAAAAAGTCGTGAGAACCAATGGTAGCGTCGACCAACACGAACGCTTTACACGAGACGGCAGCCATTTTTCAACTAAGTACACAGATTTTTTCTCCCGTTATATTTCATTTTTTCAACCTAATGTTTCGGAGTTTTGTGTTGTTTACTTTAGGATTTTTTTTTGTGTTATATTATTTAATTACTACTCCTACGATGGAGTTTCAAAAAAAAAGCTACAATCAAGAATAGATTTTATTGGATAGTAAAACACAGAAAATCTGAGTCTGGAATCAAACTTAGGGCTCATATACACGAGCGGCAAACTGCCAACGGCGGAGGCAACTGTAGCCATCGACATCAGTCGGCGGCAGCCGTCAACGCATCGGCGGCAGCCGTCGACCAATACCGACGCTTGCAGTTGTTTGATTTTTAGCGTGACGCGTCCGCCATTTCGTCATTAGACTGCGAATAGTTCAGGAGTGCGCGTGCGTTTCTGTTTCCGCATGATGGTATCTTGACGAGATATTGAATCTTTCAAAACAGCAGTTAGTTCGTCAAAAGAAGCAATGGACATTCGAAAATAATTGAAAAATTTTTGCTCGTTTCTTCGTAATAGTCGATAAAGTGTAAAAAAATGTCCATCTTGTTCTCTATTCATTCATATTTCTTGAACCCACATTACACGTGACCTTTTTCTTTTTTGTCGCCGTCGATGGAGTAAAAGCAATAACAGTGTTTCCTCTTCGGAATCCATTTTACGACTGGCTCCTAAACAAAGAGAAAAGACGACGGCTGCCGCAAAGCTTCGACGTTGCCATGTCGACGGCTGCCGTTGAAGCGTTGACGGCTGCCGCCGACTGGCGTCGACGGCTACAGTTGACTCTGCCGTTGGCAATTTGCCGCTCGTGTATATGAGCCCTTAGGAGTTTAAGACCTGAAGCCCATGAATGCTTTTTTTGTGTTCAAGAGGAAAAGCTATTAAGCTCCCCTTTCGCTAGCCCGAGGGAGGTTGAAACGGATATGTCTGTGTATCTGGCCTTCCAGCCTGGCACAATGCGGATGTTTTGGCCGAGCTAGGTCCGTACCAATGCCTACGCCATACTGACTAAAAACCCCTCGATTACCGTCACAGCCCATGCATGCTGCCATGAGATAGACTATAATTAAAAATATTTATCTGTCTTGTGTCACGGGTATCTGAAACGATGTGTATGTGATAGTTTTGGATCTAAACACAGTTAAACCAAGTGAATATTTATGGTTAACTCAAACATTTAACTTGGCGCAGGTATAGTTCAGTGTTTCGCTTTGCACCCAACAATTTAACCAACTGTGCTACGAAGGCACATAATACTTTACACCGCGTAGCAGATTCTAATTCGTTTCAATTTACAGGGAAATTCGTTTTAAATGCAGAGTAAAATAGCTTAAATTTAAACTCTACTGGGCTTAAACTATTTTTCGGTTCTGTTCATTTGGACCAACAGACATTGTGGCGACAAGTGGTCTAATCTGGCAGAGCCGCCCACACTCTAGGAGGCTTAGCTCTTAATGTGGACGCGGCGGACCAACGAATATCATTCCATTTACGATTAGCAAGAGGACAATGTCTTAAAGTTAATTTCTAGACTTACATGTGGGAAGAATAAAAATGATACGACATTAAATTTATAATATTTTTATGGTAAAAAACGAATCAGGAAATTAAGCCCAATAATGTTCAGTAATTAAAGTCAATATTTATATTCGGTGATAAAATTATATTCGTTGAATTAACTTTAAATATAGTTCAAAAGCTTTATCAATTGGAAAATGTAAAAACCTACGTTTATAAGTTAAAAAATAAAGTGAATATTCTAATCAGTAATGCTGATGACTATTAACCGTTTCAACACTGGATATGTTTCATTCATAAAATAATCAAAGGCACAATATACATTGCCACGCATACGAAGTAAACAAGATTATATTCAACCAACTCTTAAAATCGATAACCACTTCGAAAATAACAAGTATAACCTCAACCAAATGAATACATTTATAAACGTAATTAAAAGTACAGTATAACTTCCTGACATCAAAAGAATGTCGGTATCCAACAAGTGAACCGTCGCGCCTGTCACAAAACTTGCCTCCACCCAGTGAGTTATTGCTAAAGTTACTTTATCAGGCGCCTATTACTTCATGAACTTGGAATATAATGTACTGCGAATTAATTAGAATTTATCATCTTAGTGTGGTAATTTACGGTATTAAAAGGGAATTAGGTAATATAATATTTTTGTAGGTATAGTATCTTTTCATCTTTTTTTGTATGAATTAAGAGTATTTTAACGCGTAAGTTTATGTAGATTTAATCGAAATTAACAAATAAACAGGTCAAACATGCCGAGAAAAGATTTCAGTGATTGATTTGATTGCCTGGATCTAGTTAGACAAATTTGTGCTATTCAATTTCAGTCTTATTTAAATATGGGAGGTCAAACGATGGTATACCTACATAGCGGTTTACAGAGATTCGCTTGAATTCGGAATATTCCCTTGTATAATCTTAATCGCTGTCGTCGTTACTGGTAGGCACTTTTTTCTCGGTGTCTTTCTTTTCACTGCCTCGGTGGCGTAGTGGTACTACGGTATGATTGCAAAGCTGAGGTCTCGGGTTCGAATCCCAGGTCGGGCAAAGTGATATATGATTTTTCTATTCATTATTAGCCCGGAGTCAGGAATTTGTGCCCGATATGGCGATAGGCTCGCCCCCTATCACATCGTGGGACGGAATATACAAGGCGAAACGTGGGTGTTCTGGTAGCACCTCTGCCTACCCCTTCTGGAAAAAAGGCGTGTGTTTATGTATGTATGTATGTATGTCTTTCTTTTCAGTGCGTTTTAACGAAAACTACTTTTTGCATAATAAAGGATCATAGCGCCTGTTCGAATTCTTATCGCACATTAATCGTATATTGGTAAGACATCAATTTGCACACCTCAATACATATCTGACTTACGATTATGTTGAATGGTAAAAATAGCATAAAGCACGCCTTTACACGAATGTTGTAACATGAGGTTGGTATACATTGTGCAACATCACTGATTAGGAAAGTTATAACCACCTGTATTACAATACAGACGATATTATACGTACTTACATATGTGCAGTTAAAAATTACGCTTACACACTTCGCATGAACGAAGAGTTGACAGCTGTGGCTCGAATAAATAATGCATACAAACCTAATATTAAATTTAGTTCCTCAACACCGACACTTCGAAAACTAAGCAAATATCAGAAATGTTACGAAAGGAAGAGAAATATATCGGCGAATCAAAGCTAACTTCGCCAAGTTTAATGTTTAACAAATCCGTTGTCCGACGCGGCGCGCGGCGGCGTCCAAATCCCGGCGGCCCGAGATTTTTTCCAATAAAACTTGCTCAGTCCCGGGCTGATTAAACTTCCACTGCAGGCCTGTGTCTTGTTCCATGCAACATTCAAACTTTCCAACTTATTATTTCATGAATAATAAATTATGTTTTGTGTTATTCGAGCGCGCTTTCAGTAATTTTCATTCAACTTGACACTTTGAGAGAATTAAGCAACTTGGAACAATGTTGGACAGAGTTAAAAAGTTGTACGATTCAATGAATTAGCAAGTGGATTGTCCTTTTAATTTTCCTGGAGGGTAAAAGGCTGTAACAATGGCAGATTGCGAAAGTCACGTGTCCCCAGATTGAAATTAATGTTGGGGCTGTTTATAATATATAAAAAAAGTTAAAGCCTATAATTTATTTATTCATAATTTATTTCATCGTCGTTGTAACCAATTTGAGTACGTCATGTTCATTAAAAAGTCTGTGCATGTGGCGGCGTCGTGTGCCGGGTCAGTCACTTCCCTGTAACATGGTTGAGGAGGCCGATGGCTGGCCTATGCGTCATACTCGTGAACGGGTGCTGCTTGTGTGGACTGGTCTGCTCGATTTGCTTATAGTGATAACTTTTAATGATTCTGAAACTTTTTTTACTATTACATTACTTTGGCCAAACAGTGCATACTAATTCCGAGTTCTAGGCGACTTTACTTAATTCAGCCGTACAAAATAACTTAGCCAATAATAAAAATATTATCATAAATTATAATAAATAAATAAAAAATATTGAAATATAATGAATAAATTATAATGAACTGCTTTGAATTGAACTAAGCTGCGACACCTGTATAACTACTGTACTGTAAACTTCTTTTGAAAAAAGCAACGCTAGAGTTTCTTGCCAGTTCTTCTCTGGTGAAAACAGCCTTGTGAACGGGGTGGTAGTGGAAAAAGAAAAAGCGACTGAATCTAAATAATGTATGACATTTTATGGGTTCAATAAATATTTTCATTTCATTTCATATAGTAAAATACTAATTAAAATTTTTGGAGTAACAGTAATTACAAAAAACTTTTTTGTTTCACTTCACTCAGACGAGTATCGAACTCGCGTAATCCCGTTCCACAGCTGACTCAAGCGATTGTACCACAGAATCTGTTTGTTTCAAATATCGATGTAGATTTTAGTAGGACCGAAAAATCCTTTTGGTCCCTGTATTTCACGGCACTAGATACATAATATTAAATTACTTAGGTATCGGAATGATCTGTGCAACTATTGTTAGTAAACACGATTATTTGGCGTAACATTCATCAAAGCTAAATGCAGATCGATCTCAATTTCCACATCAAAATTTAATTCATCCCAAGCCTCCATTAAGATCCCACTTAACCCCCCTTGACCTTAAAGCCCTTTCATTGATCATTCTTATAAGAATAGTATTAAAGGCTCATAACATGGGATCTGGTAAAAAACCACGTGATCACGCGTCGCTTCCGGCCAAACCGGTCGGCTTCCGTCGGCCCGACGCACTATTGGGGAGAAATTGTCCACTAGTGAAGGGGGATTACCACTGTTATACCGATAATGTTCTAGAGCTTTCTATACTACTCGTACTACTTGTTTGTTCGAACGCACTAATCTAGGCAACGACTGGTTCGAAACTAATAATATTTTTATTTGGATACTCAACTTACCGAGGAAGGCTGGCTATAGGGTAATTTTTATCCCGGGAAAATGTATAGCAGGACTTTGATCCCGGAAAATCTTTACATGGGCAAAACTGGGAGCACTACTTATAATATAGGTTTTGTCCGCAACTTCGTTTGCGTGGTTTTCTTTATATAAAAAAGTCCATCCCGTCCCATCCTGTTATATCCCGCATTGTCCCGTTTCACTCAAGATATGGAATCCAGTCCCATCCCATCCATTTGCATACGATTATCGCATATGCGATTATGGCATGGGTTTTAGGGGTGCAGAGAATTTCATGTACTCGTAGAGTAACCACCGGATGCGAGATGGCTATTCCACCGATTGACACAATTATTCCGGACATATTGTATCACGATAAACGCGTGGTGGACTCGGAGTGTGACCACTTACATGGCTCTTAATTACGGGGTCTGACTTAACCTACGTATGGAAATCGCTTTCCGGCGGATACGAATACCACCAGCAAATTGATCGTGACAGTAATTTAAATTGTTTTAATTTAAGTAAATTAAAACGTCCGTCTAAGTATCTATCTGTATAGTGTATACTCCCATAAAAATTCAACTGGTAAAGATTGTTATCCTTCTCAAAAGTAGTTAGTGAGGATCAGTTAATGTAAAGCTAACGCGAGTTAACGGACATTTTTCTAGAATATTATGTACAGTCGGAAATTTCACGCCTAAAATATAAGGAGTAATAAAAAAATAGCCCAGCGGATTAGTAAGTTGAAGTGTCAATGGGAGAGGCACATAGCGCGGAGAACTGATGGCCGATGGGGCCAAAAAGTTCACGAATGGAGGCCATGTAGCGGAAAGCGCAGCATAGGACGTCCACCCAAAGATACAGGCTGTCTCCAACAGGCCACTGTGGAAATCATTGGGGGAGGCCTATGTTCAGCAGTGGACCTCCTGTGGCTGAAGGGAAGAAGAAGTAGTGTGGTAATATTTATTACAAAAATTAAACAAAATTTAGAAAATATTCAAACGTAGCACACCACTACAACCCATATATGAATCACTTGTAATAGCCTGTGAATTCGTCCGCATGCGCTCTCCGACCGGACACCTTTCCCGGCGCAATTCATACAACCACCCATTATAATGCTCCATTTTAAATAAACAAGTTTAATCGAGTTTGTACTTGCATTATATTTATTGATTAAGCCCGACAAACGATTAGTAGATCAGTGCGTAGCAGAAAAGTCTATGTTGACGACAATAACTCATTACATTTGAAGGACAAAGTTTACCTTCAAAAATAAATCTGAAAATTACGGATGAAGTCTTTGAGCATCCGAAAATTCTCTCTCTCTCTCTCTATTCAGCCACAGGAAGTCCTCTGCTGAACATAGGCCTCCCCAAGGGTTCCGAGAATTCTACTAAGTAAACAAAAATGGCAAAGTCTGTTCTAAAGCCAAATACCTATTACACGGCGTTCTTGCATGATACAAATATAGTACCCAGATCGAACCATCACATTCTTATTAAGTAAAACTGTACCAGTTCAAAAAAATTACAATTCAAGAAGTTCACGAGATTCTTTACCACTGCAGGGCACGTGCCTGTTCTACAATCGAAAGTACGATTGAGAGTGATTAGGCCATATAGTCCACCACACTGGCCTAGTGCGGGTTGGCGGACTTTACATACCTACCGTAGAAATTCTTGCAGATCGCTATCAATACACACATGACTCCAACAAGTCAGAGATGTGCCCTGGGATTTGAACCCGTGAACATGTAGGGAGCCGCGTCTGGTCCGTATACCAACAGTGTTGACGCACTTATTGTATTTTTATAATATAATCTACTGGTTGAATAAGGGGATATTAATATCATTTATAAAAATCAATACAAGCGCTGGAATCGCAAGGACGGTAAAAACATCGAAGATACTTTTTGCCGACTGACACGATTCCCACACTAACCCGCTGAAAGTGCGGCGTCGGAGTTAACGATTTATTTAATTACTGTCATTTTCGCACTGTATATGACGAGAAAGCGGTTCGGATATGCTAATGTATCACGCATTGTTGATGCGAAATAATTATATTTTATACATAAACTCACGCCTTTTTCCCGGAAGGGGTAGGCAGAGATTCTCCTGGTAGTAACCAGGTCACCCGCGTTTCGCCTTGTTTCTTCCGTCCCACGATGTGACAGGGGGCGAGCCTACCGCCATATCGGGCACAAATTCCTGACTCTGGACTAATAATGAATAGAAAAATCCAATATCACGTTGCCCGACCCAAGACTCGAACCCTAGACCTCAGCATTATAACCGTACCGTACAACTACGCCACCGAGGCAGTCTTGTCTTATATTTTATACTGTCATGGGTAAGTGAGTACTTCGTCCAAAGATGTCATGCCGTTCAGATTGAGTATTGACTGGTAATAGACAAAAATCTCTATCTGATCAAAGGGGCCTAATTCATGCCTGCCAAGTACTTATCTACAATCGATAACCCGTTTACTGTGACTATCAAACATAAGATCTTAAGACTATGTTAAGCCAGCGCTTTGACAGTCCAACGCTCAATAAGTGTTCCCCTATGTCAGAGATTGTGCATTGGATCTGTGTAGTAAATGTTTCACTGCCTGCAAGCTGGATATTTGTCGAGATTTGCGAATTTATGAGCAAGGAATTTATGTACTACAGCTGCTATAATGAAGTGATCTTAGTCACCACTAGTGAGTGGAGCTACATTTTGAAAATCATTTAGGAAAAGGAGATTTGCGCTATAAGCAATTTTAAGCGGTATATTACTAACCCTAAACATTTTGCAATGTTTTACCCAATTATATGCATATACTTAAGCCTAAATTATTCTATATTAATCCAACCCAAGGCTATGCAAAGATATAAGAAAGTTCAACCGATACCGTCTTACTAATTTGCTCTTGGCTTATCCGAACGTTCTAAGAATCTAACCTACCTACAGGGTTTCTTGACGTCACGTCACAATACTGAAACTTCCACCTCACTCCTCAGTATCCAGTTAATTAGTTTAAAATAATAGTTGTGCGCGTGACGTGTACAAGGGGCGCCTTGGAGGGCATCCCGCATGTTCGCAACAAGCCCCGCGGTTGACGACAATATTAAACTTTGTGCGCGGCTGCGTATCTAGCAACACTACTTCGGAATGAACTGTACATTATTGGAGGTTGTAGTTTGATTGGTTTAATATACTTTTATACGACAGCCTCCGTGGCGCAGTTAGTTAGACGCCAGGTGTGAAATGAGAGGCGGTGGGTTCGATGGCACTGAGACAAACATTTGTGAGATCCACAAGTATTGTCTCGGGTCTGGGTGTTGGTGAGACCGAAAAGTCTCTCGTAGTTTCTGATACCCACGACACAAGACTTAATTGATCTTAATGTGGCGTCAGGACTATGTTTACTGTTGGGTAGATGTATTCATTATTTATTTATCTTTGTAAAAGTATTAAGGACTTGTGATGTTAGTGCATGAGTCCATGACGGTGAAAAGCTATGTTTTATAGAAGATAAATTGATGGTGCTTATCCATCTATAAGTATCCTCGCAATGCTATTATACCCGACATTATGAACCACGAGAGAATATCGTGTTTTGATTCCAGCCTTTACATTTCCGGCTTCAACGAAGTTTTGACTGTCGGAAAATGACCGTTTTGACTAGTGATAATTCGATCTAATCCGTACTGTACTACCACTTGTTGTAATGCCTTTATATAGAAATACGGGGCGGCGCTGGATGCAGGCTACCTCCAACCGGTCACTGTGGAAATCATTAGAAGAGGCCTATATTCACGATTCAGCAGTGGACTTCCTTTGGCTGTTGGATTGGATTGGATTGGTATAGAAATAAGCTTCAAATCTAATCTATTTTTGCTATACCTTATAAAGATGAGGCATTTCATCTTCTTACATATTTTATAAAATAAAAATCAAGGATTTCAAAAAATAGCTTCGATATTCTGGCACCAAATCGAGAGCTATTCTTGTGCATATAAATCGAAGCTAGATTTGCACAAACGCGACCCGGTTAAAAGTTTGTTGGATGTCGCCATTGTGCATACAATTGTGATGCAGTTCTCGTCTTATATAACGAATGAACAAAATAAACACTATTGTTACTTTCGTGTCAAAAATATACGCTGGAGAAAATTGTGATTTAACTCATGTTCATATTAAATAAATAAATAACAAGTAAAGGTATACTCGTAGGTAAACGTGCCTTACCATAACATTACCTTTACGTCTGTAAAGGTTTAAATAACAGTGTGTCATTTGAGCCATTGACACGAAAGAAAAAGAAGAATGTTCATATTGGTCTAACATGGATTTATAATAAATATACATATATTTTTTAAGTCTTTAGAATGATGTGTCTATATAAGTTTTTACATTATGTGCAAATTAATCAGACTGTTGCATCATACACAAGGTATGGTGTCGAAATTAATTCTTAATGAGAATTTTCCCTACATTAATTAGTTATTTAATGACTCGAAACATGTCCTTAATCAACATTAACCAGCAGTAATTACTTTATAATTTATAAAATATAAGCCGCATCGGCTTCATGCGGATGCAATTACTTTTTTAATTTCCATTCCGCAGTCATTAATTAAACACTTAGTTTTAAATTATTAAAACCTGAAACATTACATTCTTAACTAACTTTCGCGTCTGTTCGTTTTTAGGTCCCAAATCACACTTTTGCAAGATTTGACCAATCCAGTTTAAGAGCGGTTTGGTTACATATTATTAAATTACACTGGTGGCAGGTCTCTCATAATATGTGAGGGCCGCCTGGGAAGGTACCACCGCAATGTCTATTTCTCCCGTCAAACAGTATTGTAAATGCACTGTTGTGTTTCTATTTGAAGAAAATTTTAGCCAGAGTAATTAAATGAGACTTAACATCTTACATCTCAGGATGGCGAGTGCAGTGGAATGCCAAGCATTACTTAGTAATTCATGGTGTTGTTTGGTTTTGCTACTATCCATGAGCGGACGTATCGATTATTATCAGGCGAATGGTACGCTAGTCTCGCCATTCATCGAAATAAAAAATTAATAAAAGCTCTACTTAGCATTCAATTCCCAACATTTCACTGTAAACCTACGACAATACTGAGCAAAATATTTCAGAAAACCCCAAACACCGTTCCGTGGTATCTAAATTGTAGTTTTACTTCCATTGTTGCCGTCAAAGTGAATGCTTAAAACAATTTCCACCGCGCCGCTATTTACTGGATAGCCAACATATTTTGTTAGCACCAAGGCTATTTCTTTATGTAATATCCTGTTGGCAGTCTAGACGTCGCTTTTTGTACTGAGAAGTTTTCTTTATAAGTTTTCCGAGGTGATAAGTTTTACGAAAAAATATTGTTGGTGAAATAAGTTTTTGTGACTACTTTTTTAAAAATATTTATAAGTTCAATACAAGAGCTAACTCTTGCTTGTGCACAGAGTTTTGTAGGCCTGCTCGAATTCTAATGCATTGTGATGCATTCGCTAATCCAAGAATAATGGTGTCGATTGATCACTTTCATTTCATACGAGTTGAAAATTCGAAATAACAAATTTTGAAAACAATCTCCGTACAGGTGTTTAATATCATAATTATTTTTGTTTATATTTCAGGTCCTGTAATGTCTCCCTGCTTTCAAGGTAGATACTTTTCTATTGTTTACTTCTTAAAAATATTTACTTTACGGATAAACAATAATTATCTAATCAGAAACAAAAATCTACTATCTTAATATATATAAATCTCGTGTCACAATGTTTGTCCTCAGTGGACTCCTAAACTACTTAACCGATTATAATAAAATTTGCACACCATGTGCAGTTCGATCCAACTTGAGAGATAGGATAGTTTAAATCTCAAATTATAGTCGCAATTTTAATTTATTGCTAATTATTTGTCTGTTATTATTTGACAGTCACAATCATCTGTTAACTCCAAATGATTCTAACAGATGTCGATACCTTTCGACTGGGTTGAGTAAGTAATCAATAGATGGCGCTGCTATGGTAAATCTACGAACGTGTCATATAAGCTACATTTTAACAGTATAATTACCACGTGTTGTTGACGCTATAAAATTAATTAAATTTATTTTAAAGTTTTAGCAGGAATTTTGCAAAGTATTTGTGTTTGCGTATTTTTTTAATGATATTCGTCGTAGTTTCGTGTTTATATAAGGCCTATCTACAAAATAAAAGCAATTCCAAAAAATTGTCAACATGCCTATTTAGGCATTAAGGGATGAAATGGGATAAAGTGGGACGAACGCGATGAGACCGGTAGATGGGAAATAATGGGACGGGATGTAACAGAAAGAAAAGGAGCCAGATGAGACGGGATGGGATACGATAGGAAAAGGGATAGTAGGTACTTAGGTTGAGTTCAGGAGTACAAAAGTTTGAACAGGAATAAGATATTTCTGGTGTGGAGTGGAGTCTAAACATCTAAGCACCCAGGCGAAGCTGGGCCGGGCCGCTAGTATTATATTATGAAGCGACTTCTTCACGATCTGCAATTTTTTCAAGCTACGTCTGAAGCAACGAAGCGACGAAAATATTTTCATTTCGTATCAGTGTCTATTCTTAGCCAGATAGCGCGAGACCTAGGGCCTAAAAGTTACTTTTAATCAACAGATCTCGTTAGTAAGGCTTAGGAGCGTAGGTACGAACATTTCTTTCAGTTTGTAGGCACGGGATCTGTCACAGTAGAACTGATTATAGTAAGGTAACTCACTGACGAATTCGATGTAATTTGATTAGGACCCGAACAACTTTACTTATTTGAATACATAGAGATTGGTCCTCGTCGCCCATTAATATGAAATTAGTAAAGAATTTAGGTAGTCAATGGATATTTGCCGCATCCAATAAGCCCCTGTTTAGATCTCTAAGGGAGCTTATGTTCAGCAGTTACCCCCTGTGGCTCAAGATGGTGATGGTGACTTTCAGGGTGGGTACGATGCCAGTATTTGAAAATGCAAAAAAAGTGTGAAGGAGTATGAACTATTGTAACTTTAAAGTGATCACTCTATTACACCGCAGTTTGACCATCTGAGAACTGGGTACAGAGATTTCCGAAAAAAATACCGAAGAACCACGCTAGAAAATATTAAAAAGTATTGTACCTCATCCTTGAACCTTAATCATAGTAATCTTGGGTTCCTTCATCGAGTTACAGTCAGGAAACCATTTGAAATGGGTTATTAATTAGACGAGGGATGGACCGCAAAGGCAATCCATTCCTCTTCACCTCACAGCCGCGGATTAACAATTCCTCAAGCATAAATTGCTAATTTATTTACCTACTTAATATAATTTTAATTACTAACTGACAGTCAACACAAAGCCTTAACCAGTGGATTTGGAAGCATGAAATTTAGCATTACAAGTTCTGTATAAATCAATAACGAATAGAAAATCTAAATACAAAATTACTTAACAGATACTTTCCCGCCCACACACCTACTACTGCAACTCCTGTCAGCCAGGATCAATAGCACGCAAAGAATTGGCACCGAGCTCCGGAGCTCGGCGAGTCTCGTAGGGACACTAGCTTGTCTTTAACCCTCGAAATCAATCAGAAAGAAAAAATAGGAGGAGTTGTAAACAAACCATACACACAAAACAATAGTACTGTAGTGTGTCACCCCAGATACCTCCCACTGCAGGGCACGAGCCTCCACTACAATCTAGACTACAATGGAGAGGGGATAAAAAAGATAAATAAAAAAACATTGAAACATAAAATAAAAAAAAAACAAAAAAGGGGATAAAACATTCGAATTTATGTCGTATTCCTACCAGATAAGTTTGAATGTATACTTTGGTAAAATAATGCCTTGCTATTCCGTCCCGGTCAGTGTAGGCCCTTTCTTGATCAAAATTGTCTTAATCTTAAATTAATTGATCTAGAAATATTGTATATTGTACTGAAATTATTTATAAGACGTAAAAAAGAATTATTTTAATGTTATTTAAATTATTGATAAAGTTACAGGCGATATACGATTATCTCTTGCCATTTGACACAATTATGCCGAACAGTCGCTCCTTCACGCCTCACTGAAAGGGTTCAGGATTATGTAGGCAACATGTGGACCGGCAAAATTATTTAAGCTAAGTTCCACACATCCTAAAGAATTTGAATAAGTATCCGTTAATGATTTGTATAGATTTACGTTATTTTCGAATGCTTATTCTTTTGGCACGTTTAGAAAAAAAAAATTAATTGATATAATCGTTAGTGAGTGCTAGGGTATTGTAATAATTCGAGATATGAATAACTTTTACCTTAAAACGAAGTATAACGTTTCACATAAGTACACATACGCGTTTTTTTAAAATAAATATGAAAAATAATAACCACATTTACGTCAAAAAGAAATATTTTTGGGCGAATGAGTTTTAATACGATTGTATTGGAAAAGTTGTTTGAAATAAGGATAAAAACGATCCCAAGAAGGCTAGAAGGGATTGTAAGATATAACGTCAGATAATTGGAACTCTGTATGGTATAAAGGTGTGTATACTGCCGTGAAGATATCCAATCCAATTTGTTATAGTAAAAAGCAATTTTATTACAAGGGAAAATATATTTTTTCTTCGTTACTAGGTATGAAAAGACAGGATAACGAGATATAAAAATCCATGCCCATATTGAACGTATAACAATAATTATCTTATAAGTGGTTGATAAAAAACTCAATCTAATAGCATGAAATTACTGCCTAGGTGGCGTACTTGTACTACGGTATGATTGCAAACCTGAGGTATCGGGTTCTATTTATTATCAGCCCGGAGTCAGGAATTTGTGCCCGATATAGCGATAGGCTCGCCCCCTATCACACCCTATAGTGGGACGGAACATACAAGGCGAAAAGTGGGTGTTCTGGTACTGCACCTCTGCCTACCCCTTCTGGGAAAAAGGCGTGAGTTTATGTATGTATGTATAAAATTACTAATTTTGGATTGTAGATACATTCAATAGCTTAAAAAAATGAGCCTATTCTCTCCTTGAAGGTCGGCAACGCATCTCTATGTCCTATGGTGTTGCGGATGTTCATGGGCGGCAGTGATCACTTACCATCAGGTGAACCGTATGCTCATTTGCTCCCTGTAACATAAAACAAAAACATTTTAGGAATATTTTTTTGCAATAAGTTTAAATTACATCGAAATCCTAAATTTCAAATAAAATCATCTGCCACTAGTATGTTAGCTTGTCGTGTCAGTATAAAACTGTAAAATATAATTATTTCTTATTTACTGTGTGCGAGCGCGGATCAGTAATGAAGCTAAAGATCTCCGACGCTAAATGACTTTTCTTACGAGTGCCATTTCATTACTCCGCCTTAATTCATCCTTTTTCACCTAACTTATTGTTACGAGTTAATTATAAGTTTTTGCTTAATTATATGATTGATCCTTGGTAAGTTTTTAACTTTAAAGCATTGAAAACCACAGGTTGTTTTTAGTTTTGTGATTGCCAATGCATAAGAAACATTACAACTCTATGAGTTGTGGAGCCGAGAAGTCTTTGGTTAAAAGTTGAACATACTATGAACGGTATTTTTTTTATCTGCCCATATACATCCCACTGCTGGGCACGGGCCTACTCTACAATAGAGAGAATGAATTGAGAGTGGTTAGATTGAACAGTATGTTTCTATGCAACTAAAATAGCTGAATGGGGCAATTTTTATGCCAGCATCTGTATATTCTTTAAAAAAACAGACGCGTCGGCCAGACTCCTATCGACCAAAACGAGCGGCCATGAAAATATACTTTGTATACTTTTATACTCCGTTTAGGATAATATACATTCGATGTTGTTTCCAGACGGCCTTCATGTTCAAGGATAATTGGGAGATAAAATATTTAATGAACACTCTTGCTGTGATATCGCTACATGTACATGAATGTGGACGATAAAAATGTTTCTCATAATGTCTAGCTCTTTTTGTTGGCATCATATGACTGCAATGCGCTTATGTGTAGTGCAGATAGATCGACGTATAGAGATAGTTATTTTGTACCGACACAAAAACAAAATAATAAAAAAAAAATTAAAACACACCCAACATTCACACACATAGTCATATTAATATGGTTATTAAAATACAAGTTTTATGTCGTGGGAATCGGAAACTCTGAGAGAGATATGTTTCACAAACACCTAGATCGAAATAAATATTTTATAACTTAACAAATAACTTTCGAAGTGCGTTGTGGCCTGTTGGTCGTTACCAACAGGCCACAACGCACTTCGAAACTTTGGTCCGTTGGACCAAACCCGTCTGCCTACAAGTTCAAGGTGGTCGCGGGTTCAAAACCCAGGGCACACCTCTGACTTTTTGGAGTCATGTGTGTATTGATAGTCAATTACCACGCACTATAACGGTGAAGGAAAACATCGTGAGGAAACCTGCATACCATAGCGAATTGTATTCGTACATACATAATCGTCACACCTGTATCTCATAGGGGTAGGCAGAGACTATGGATCGCCAGTTTGCTCGATCCTGACATACTACTTTCGCTTCATCCACATTCATGAATCTCTTCATGCATGCCCGTCGGTTCAGGGTACTTTTGACCAGGCCCTTGTTGAGGATATCACCGATTTGAATGGTGTAGGTTCGGTGAGGTCGACCCCTACCGACTCTTCCATTCACTCTCGCCTTGTATATTTGTTTGGTTAGTCTCCTTTCATCCATCGGCTCTACATGACCAAACCATCCAATTGTATTCTATGGTATGTAAAAGTCCGCCAACACGCACTAGGCCAGCGTGGTGGATTATATGGCCTAATGGGCCTGTGGGGCGTATATGGACTGATACAGTACAGTGCAGTACAAATATTTTTTTCTCTGCGAGACCCTTACCCAACGCTTTTTATTGACTCGGGGCGTCCTCACCAACTAATCTACAGATGCTGCTGAATAGGCCAGCCTACTCCATACTAGATACTGCTAGTTATACAGACTACATTGAAAACGCGTGGCGCTATCATAGGCTACGATCCCTTCATGTATGGTGGGAGGATTTAAAAATTATTTATTTTGTAAAATATCTTTTTAGATTTCCAAGCTAGAATTTACACGTTTTTTCAGTTTTCGGAAGCCGTCCTAAAGGGTTGACGTTTGATATGGGCCCGCTTGCTTACGAGGTTAACCTTTTCTGCTAATCGCGTCGTATGTTGCACTGATCCTTTTCACATTTAATATACAATAAGATGAACACATTCTAAATATTTTTACTACGAGTTGGCACAATATCTAAATATTATTTGACGTCGGTCCTCGACAGTGAGATATTTATGTAGTATTTCCAAACCGACACGCCTTAGGACTTTCGAGAAAAGGGCTTACTCTTTACGTAAAGGCAGGAAATGATCCAAATAATTTCCTAGAACATTGGCTATGTGCGGCGGTGACTACTTGCAATCGATCAAGAGCTATTTCCACATCACTTAACACCCAGATCATGATGAATATAGGCCTTAAAAATATTTACCCATAGAGAAGTCCAAACCATATCCTTATACACAGACTGCAAACCTAACAACTTCACAAACTGTCCAAACAAATATATATACCTCTAGATTTCCCTTGTTTCAAAATAGAGCTTCACCCAACAATAAACTAATCCATAATCTCTGAAGTTTGCATGCGAGTGAACCCGATGCACGTAGCTATATCAACTCCAGTTTAATTGGATAGTCAGAGCGAGTTATTGAAACTAATCCTTTGTGCAGTATCTGATGGGATGCGCTTAATGACGGGCAAGCTATTACAACAAGCTTTGTAATTTGAATTGGATGGGTGAGTTTGATAGATATACCAGTAGTCGGTAAACTAATTGAGCTAATAATATGTGGCTTTTGTAGAGCGTAGACAAATATTAATTTAAGACTGGCCTTAGTAGCACAGGCAAGAGATTTGTATTGTGAGTTAGCCCTTTGTATATTTGGTTTGAAAATGTTAGAAGTCTTTTGATCCCTTATAGTTTTTTAATATTTTTCTAGCATTTATATGCGATAGGTCAGTACATCCAATAAGAAATATAGTCCCTTAAATATTTTATATGAATAACATTCTTATTATCTTTTAAGAAAATTGAATTTAAGATAAATAGTCTTTACGTGTTAAATTAAAATGGGTCCACACATATCACGTTTATACAAATTGTTTTGTAAAATATATCGCTGGGACGAATCCCCGGGGATCTCATACATCAACACCTCTTGTACGTAATGTTAGCCGCGTGCGTCTCGACAGATCGTATTTTATAATAAACAGACATGTGTATTGCAAGAACAATTATATAATAATGTTGATATAGTTATTCGTGTTATGTTACTCTTTGCTGCTATCATAATTATTTGGTCCAGAGAGGTTGTCGGTGAGTTTTTGACCCAACAAGGATTTTGAGCTTCAGTAATGTCATTAACGGGACGAAACAATTATTAGTAACAATTATTAAAAAATAAAAAAGAATGATAAAATCATATTAACTTGTAATTACAACAAAAGCACTTTTAGCAACTGTAATTTAATGCAATCATCGTGAGGAAACATAATGATCTAACATTAATCAAATTTATCATTTTATCTTCATTTAATATTTTATGTATATTTCAATTTACACTAACCATTACTATTATTTTCCACGTAAATTGATAAGACAACAATCGCCACAGTCAAGCAATTATTCCCTAACATCTCCTAGTGTCTGGAATTTTTCTGGAATTGTTCATTTCCAATACGTTTGCCAGAAACGTTCTAGAAATTACACAATGAAAGCCACACCATGCCAACTATTATAATAATTGGCTCTCGTATTTTTTCCTGTTGGAACAGAACTTGGCTCGCATTTCCAATTCCATTTGTTTATCCTTGAAGATTAGATAATGCTGCAATGTCATATCCAAACGAATAAATGTTCTGTGAAATACTTTCTTTATGCAGACTTTATTAATTAACGTCCGTAATATATTTGTGTATCACACTTGGCTAATGAACAAACTGACAATTCGTATTTCTGAGGGAGTTTCTTACGTCTTTTCGTCTACATAGCTTCAAAAAGTTTCGAATAAGTAGTAATTCATGATTCAAAAGATTATGTAAAATACTCTTTGAATAGAGAAGCTTCTTTGACTCCAACTGTAGAAATTGTAGATGCAATTTCAACCTTTGAGGGTAGAAACTAGAAAATATGGTCGATAAGTGAAAGGGACGGGATTATAGGCGGGATAATAAGTGTAATGTTTGGGACTGACAGACATTCGCTGATCTCACTAACTAAATAAGATGCGGCTGTAAAACTGTTCCATCAGGTTTTATAAAAACTAGTAGTAAATTGCTACCATTACTGCCATATTGCAGAGAGAGATCAGAATGTACCTTCAAATCATAAGGTTATTTCCCTTTTAAATAGTTCACAGAGCGTGTAAATGTTCTATATAACACTGTAGACGGAATTTTTATAAGAAAACTAATAATATCTAATAGACGAAGCGAAAGTGATGTTTTAGAAACGAATTCCTAAAACATCACTTTCGCTTCGATCCTAAGATCGAGCTAAGTAAGTCTAAGTGGTGATTTATAGTTTCTGCTACCCTCTGGGATGTTGGTGTGAGGGTTATATATGTATGTAAAATGTAAATAGTCCAAAGTATATAAAGTTTAATCAAACAAAAATGTAGAGCGTTACAAATCAAAAACAAACGGTCTGCAGCAGCCATCTGCCTGCGATCCAATTACCCGCGTTTAATCAATCACCATCAATGCATGCTCGTTTGCTGTTGTTGCCAGTAATTACTAAAAAGGATGTTCATGGTTCGTGTGATTAAATTAAATTATGAAGTTATTTATTTGATGTTGCAATATGTAATTTACTTATTAAGACATATTTGGAATTTGGATATTTTCATGAAATTGAATTGCTCGGAAATGTTCTTATACAAATAATCAACCAAACTGTATTATGAAAACATACTACTATATACATTATGTTCAAGGCCGTTTACAAGTTATTATGGTTTTTTTTTATCTTTTGTAATTCGATTTCGTGTTGCTGATGATTATGAGTAAAATCGAAAGATTATAGATTTATATTTCTCTCCAGTTTATATCGTATGCATTAAACATATAAGCTATATCTACGATTTAAGTTTGACTACGGTGTAAATTACAGCAACCTAGCGCTTGTTATCGGCGTATTTGCTATCAGAAACTTTACAAATCTAGTTTGGAGTTCAGTCTTCCAATCAAGTTATCCGTTCATCCAGTTACCCTTTACAGTATCAATGACAGTCTTAATACCTTCATTAGAACCTTCAAGTGAAGTGTTTGATCACGTTAAGTTTTTTCAAATATATTTCTTACTTTAATTTACTATGCCTGCGAAGCCCTATTTACACAGCGAGAGCTTCTCGCCTCCAAGATACGATTATCGTAAGGATATAAAAAAGTTGCACCGTGTTAACATTTGTCAGAACACAATAATCTATGATAATAATATATGTAATGCGATAATCGCGTACAATTCTCGTCCCGAGGAACTATGTATCTCCATGTAAATTGACCTTGACCTTACCCTTAATTGACTTTAACCTGGTTTTTAAACAAGGCAAAAAAGAGTTTTTATCACAAGGTAACCAGCAGCTCCAATGTACCATAACTTTAGCAGATTATTACCTCATGAATGGTGAGCACTTACCATCAGACACCATGTTCCTCAGGTTATATCAGCAAAAAAACTACATGAGAATTGCCAAAACCTGGCAACACTGTATCAGTCACTCCATGCAATTACCCCGTTTGTTTGGCGATTTATAGCGCCCGCCGCTCACCCTGTAGATTAGAATGGAATGTTTACGAGCCACTGGAACGGCCTGGAAAGGGGCTGATCTTAATACAATAAATAGTAGTAACGTTTTTGGGGACGTGAATGGCGGTGACCCAATTTTGTTGCTTTACTTACTAGACGACTGTAATAAGATTAACTGCTCTATTTTCCGTCACACTTTAATATAATTAAGTGTTCTTCAAAACACAACCATAGAGCCATTTGCTTGTGATTCAGTTTGGCTTAAACTAATTAATGAACATTAATTGGATACTCGCATAATTAAAGTTAGGTATATCTGCATTCATATTAGAATTTTCTTTCCAAGTTAAAAGCTGGTAATGCATCTAGGATGTATTTACGATTTGAATCAGGAGTGATAGCCACTTAGGTAGCCACTTGTGGGTTACCCACTTACTCGTTTCCTGGTAGTTCTATAAGAAAACCAAAAATAATAAATACACCCATACCATATTAATATTATTCCATACTATATATACTATATTAGTAATATTACAATATTACACATACTACATAGTAGTGCTGACTCTACACTGAGATAAATATGTATGTCTTTTTATATGATTATCAGAAACTCAGAACTAGATCTCACAATACCTAGACCTTAAACCAATAATATTTGTGGGCTTAAAATTATTAGTCTTGATCTGGAAATCAATTTCGTGGCCTCTTGCAAAGCCAAACCCCAAACCTAACACAAATCTTACTCAACAGCTCTTTTAAAAATATTTGTACTAATATACATACATTAACATTATGAATAGTGTTTAACCATATGACCGCTATTCTACTAGGAAAGTCCAAGCAAACGGAGTCGCGCCATTCATAACAAACACCCAAAACCCATTTCCAAGAAGCTTTCCACAACCACTTATGTCAAAGTGACAAATTCCCACCCACATCAATTTGAGGACTATAAAAATATTTTTGCGTTTCTAAGTATGCGTCATCGATATTATAACACAGGAATAACACACTAAAACAGTCCCAGATCGTTGATACAAAACAAATTTATTGCGACGAGTTCTTTAGCCACTCGCTTTTATTGTGCTCATGCTAGGGGGGGTCTACACGGCGAATAGGCTGCCCCGGGGCGATAGGACATCTCGATTAAATGGTATTAGATGTCTACGTTACGGTACATGCCGCCTTTTCATCGACATCTTCAGCTACTAGATGTCAAAACATACGTAAATAATTTTATACGTTTTCAAAATAGTTCCTAAAAAAAATATTATACAATCAACTCTCAAAACAAGGGAATATGGAATATCAAAATCTTTTTTTGCCATTTTAAAACGTCAGTTTAGTGACATCTTGCGTGAAACAGCTGCACTACATTTTCATATACATATTTCTAAACTCTCAAGACCATAATACCTTTCCGTATATTCCCTGGAGAGTTCTGTGTGAACATTTCCATGCAAATTGAAACAATAGAAATGATCATTTCGCGTTCGACAGCGTCTGTGCGACCGATCTAATGCCAGTAATTACTGGCAACAAGCTAGAGTGCATGGCGATAATTCTGCAAATCGGCTAGTCATGTTACCTGCGCTCTGTGATACGTATTCCGCCATTATTCAATTACCTGAGCTGCGATTAATGTGCTGCATTATGTCATGAATGATGATATTGCGGCTGGATTAGCAATTTCTTGGAACCTGATTAGCCTTCGGATTTAATGTCTTCTAGTAGGTACAAATGTGTTTGAATTTGGATCTTTTTTTCAATACTGCAATCGTAATTAAAGGACTAGATAGTAATAGCATTCTATTTTGTATGCCATATTTTCAAATCACGAAACAATTGAATATTTTCTGTCACATAGCGCTACTACCGCTTCAGAATTCATTATTTTTTTTAAGAAAACAGAAGTCACGAAACCTCTTCAACAACATAATGAAATTCAAAATATGAAAGTAAAGGAGATTTAAACCAACAGTATTAATAAATCCGAACGAAACAACTCCATAACGGAGCAGGGCCTAAACAATTACCATAACCTTAAACGAGTTTGATCTCATATCGAATAACTTTTTATTATATAAATGCTTACCTCAAAATATTGATACAACGTACGTCCTAATATCATGCCTTATTAAACCGATCCCTAAACCCGATATTGTTTGATAACTTTCCTCGGAATTAGGGAAATATTGCGGGAAACATTTTAGCAAAATGTGTTCGTATTTTCATAATCGATGTTGAATATTTTGTGTTCGGTACTGGGAATTTTAGTGGCTATTTGCTTTGAGGCATTCTGATAATAAACATGCACGATTTCATAGATTTTCAAGAAGGTGCCTGAATCTTAATATATCAATCAATAGAATATGATTTCAATCTCAAAAAAGAATATATTTATTTGTGTCAGCGATAAAATGCAGCCATTTTGCCATTGTCACCGTCAACTATAAACACGCACTGGAGGTGGTAAGTCCTTTGCCAATCTTTTGCGATGATGAGGAATGTCACAAGTCCCATCATCATCATTATCATCAGCATATAGTGTTATCCATTGCTGGACATTACTACTCCAAATTGCGCCACTTCACCTTGTCTTCAGCTGTCGCATCCAGCATCTGCCAGTGACCTTACCCAAATCATCATTCCACCTATTACAAGGCCCCTTATAACCCCATAAATAGTTTAAAACCGAATACAAAGGCTGATTACTTCTTAACAGTATATGCATGTTTACCTCATTACCGCGAAAGACTGGACTTGCGTGCAAGTCGCACCCATGTTAAATGGGTTATAAAATATCTTAAGTAACAAACATATTACCCCAAACCCCAGATAGGTATCTTGTGAACCATTCCTAATCTATTCAGCATTCGTGATGCATATAAAGAACTAAATGTTTTATCGCGTCTGATTTACCTCGAAGGCACGAGTCGCATCACAATTGGGCCCAACACGTGTTGCCATCATGTAACCGTCATCGTATTGTTCAACAAGGGGCCTCTGGGGTTATTTACTATCAACGGTTAGGGTCATTTTGTAAGGTCATTTCACTGGAGACATTATGGGAGTTAAACAAGTACCTCTGTTTCTTTATTGGCAGGATAGTGACAAAAATGCAACTGACGCAACCAATATAAGTTTATTGAGTTAGGTGGATGTAGATTTGGTTTTATTATTTATTGGTTGTGGTTTTATTTCCTGTTGCAGTGTGTGTAGTCATCCATCCGTCCATCAGCCAAAGGAAGTCCACTACTGAACATAGGTCTCTCCCAATGATTTAATTAATCCAACAGGTCACTGTGTGTAGTCATGATAACCTGAATGACTATTAGGATTTATACTCTAACTTTGTGCATATCTATCTGAGTGTTACTTAAAAGTATTATCAATGTAAAACTGATTACATTAGCAAAATTATTCATTGGTTATGCACAGTTGATGTATTTTTAAAGACATATATTTTTAAATTTGCGATTCAAATAAAATTGGAAAGAAAAATACTCACGAAAGAGCTAAGCCAAAATAACTCATTGGCAGAAACGTGTAAATGTCTTTTAAATTCCGTCCGTAATGGATTAGGCGGAATGAAAATCAACATTTCGACTTGCTATATCGTAAGGAGCGACAATGAAAACCTTTCTGGGACCGTTTTTGGAAGGTCGAGTAAGACGGGATCTAAAATTGGATTTTTTGCGGAATCCTTAAGGAATTACCTGTTATCCCGGGGGTTTGGTTATTGGATTGAATTGTAAAGCACTTACTAGGGTTAGACGGGAATGATATCCGTCAGGAGACTATACGTTCGAAATGATAGTTTTACCACGATTTGGAGCCGAGTCCTTGTAAGGAAATCGAATAGAAAATTTTAATCGAAGTTTATCTGATGCGGACAGATAAAGACTGTGATTTTTGTATAGAAGTGTAACACGATGATAGTAAGGTTGTATGAAAACAGTCTAAAATGATTTTTTTAAGCGTCTGTAGCACTTTCTTTTCAATTTATTATTTTTCTTAAAATATGTTTTACTTGAAGTTTTTAATATTTGTTTTTCTACAATTCGACGCTCGGTATGTTAATCTTTAAAACAACTTGTTATGGATAAATTCTGTGATAACATTCCTTCGGTTATTTTAGGCGCAGTGTATCCATGTAACCCATATTACATAGATATTGTTCCGATCGAACCGACACAGTAAGTTAAGTTTTTATCTGATGAGCTAAACAGTAATCAAGAACAAAGTACCAAAGGAGGCCTAAATGGAGAAATTCAGTAAAAAAATAACTCCTAATTGCATACTTATTTTATCAGCCCATATACGTCCCACTGCTGGGCACGGGCCTACTCTACAATCGAGAGAATCGATTATGAGTGGTTAGGCCATATAGTCCACCACGCTGGCCTAGTCCGGGTTGGCATTGCATACTAAAGACAGTAAAAGCATTTAAAACGTACATATTTAATAAAAAATATCATCAAGACCTAGCCTTTTCGTCCTTTTTCAAGTGATTTCTACAAAGACATCAACAAAGGCTAAAGTGACGAAAGGGTTGAATTAAATGACCTTCAACTCTAACCTGCAAGACGTTTGGGAGTCATTGTCTAACTAAATTTCATCGGAGAGAATAAAGGCCTTTTTATATTGTTGCTGTCTTGGGGATAACTTGGACGTGTTGCTAAGAATGTGTTCAGATGTTTCTAAATACGTTTAGTTGGCTTGAAAACTTAAAAATTTGTGAGAAACTGGGAAGCTGTTTTTATATGTACTGGAAATTAGACATATTTAATGTTTTATTAAAAGTGACTACAGTAGAAGTGAACATGACGTCAGATCAATATAAAATAATATGTATGTAAGCACGAAAATGAAGAGCTCTCATGTAATATTTTTGCATCTATATAAAATATTATATGTACACGCCTCAATTGACCCCATACTAAGATCGTGACTGGTGTCTTGAGTAGCAGGAACTACGAGAGACCCTACTGTTATTTTTTGTCTCACCAACACCCAACACAAATATACTGGTGGATCACAAAAAAAAATGTCTCGGTGTGGGAATCAAACCCGCGGCCTCTTGTTTCACAGCCGGCGTCTAACGAACTGCGCCACGGAGACAAAGTTAAAAATATTCCCAGAAATTAAATTATCATTGTCTATTCACTTCCTTTTACTTTGCAAACTTCATTCTCAAGAACCGGTAAGCCATTAAAAAATCCTGCTGAACTACTAATTATATTTAATGGTCACCATATCTTACTAATTACATACATAACATACATAACCACACGCCTTTTTCCCAGAAGGGGTAGGCAGAGGTGCTACTAGAACACCCACGTTTCGCCTTGTATATTCCGTCCCACGATGTGATAGGGGGCTAGCCTATCGCCATATCGGGCACAAATTCCTGACTCCGGGCTAATAATGAATAGAAAAATCCAATATCACTTTGCCCGACCCGGGATTCGAACCCGAGACCTCAGCTTTGCAATCATACCGTAGTACCACTACGCCACCGAGGCAGATATCTTACTAATTAATTATCTTTTAATCATTGGGAGAGGCCTATGTTCAGCAGTGGACTTCCTTTGGCTGATAGATGGATGGATGGATATCTTACATCCAAAACGCCCCAAGTATTTCGTCTTACTATAAAAAAACTTACAAAAATACAACTTGTGTACCGTAAAAGTTACAAATATTAATATTTATTTGGCGTCCGTAAAGCATAAATCTTGTTTTATTTATGTTGTAAACACACGGATCCCGGCAACACTAACAAGGCTGACGTTGGATAAACCATAGTTTTTGTTTGTATTTTTGTTCCAACTTGCTTGCACATCCTACTCGCTTCTCTTTTCGTACTCTACATTTAGACGTTTGAATTATTCCCTTTAAAGCTTTTGGTTGGGTTAAAGATAGTTTCTAGGTTCCCTAATTTTATAAATATTTAAATGGTTCTAACGATCGTATAATACCTCTGAACTCTGAAGTGAGCGATGTTTATTGAGCTGCAGTGATCATTTACTATACCTCAGTTATTCAGCTAGTTGATATGTCGCTCTACATTATTTTGGCGTTTGTTATCCGAACCTATACAAATATTTTCTCACTTCCAATCACACCCATCTATATTCAAACCGATTCAACTGCTGTTTTCTCCTTTACTGGTTTTATTGTTTCACCTTTTCAAATGTTTGTGTGAACCACAAGTATTTGTTTCTGGTCTGGGTGTTTGTGATACTGAAATATCTCTCGTTAATCCTGATACACACGACACAAGACTCGATTTTAGTATGGCGTCAGGATCTATATGACTGTTGGGTGCATTTATTTATTTATTATTAGCCTCCATTTGAATTACTACATCGATAAACCTATTTCCACCAACCATTCTACCTATAGGATCAATAGTTAAGCCCCGTCAAAAACAATATCGGTTGTACCGAGCTCGTTAGTAAATCAAGCCGGGATCGTGACACGAGTCACGTGACGCGAATGCTGCGCCGCAATTAAACACCAGCCCGTTTGTTTAGTGAAACTACCTGCCAAATAATTATAGGGTGCCTGTATACCCAGCTGGAGGCTCGAATTGAGAGGTTTACTGTTGTAGCGATTGTGATTGGCGTAGAATATATCTTTGATTGGTCTATTGATATTTGAATTGTATCGTATTTGCAATCAGAAACGTTATCTACATACGTAATCAAGCTACGTGATATGATCGATATAGGTTGGAGATTTGATCTACAAAACAGCGAATTCAACCATGGGTGGTTCATCAATATTAATTGTCAATGGCTTACTGTCAATTGTAATGGCGACACCCGATGGATATGATCCTCAACTGTATAATAATAAAAACCACTAAAATAATGATTGAAATCACTTTATCCACCAATCAATACTAAGAGTGTGATGGATTACAACCCGAAACTCCTTCATTTTGTGCAGTAGTAACTAAACTACCCACAGGGACACCCCCAACATATAAAATACATTCAAATGTAGTTAATATATTGTGTGCCACTTCGCTTCGCTTCACCCTACAGTAAATCAAGGACAAACAAGTCGCAAGACGTCGGTTCCCCGAGGAAGCCGCGACAATCTCATATCCGCTTTCCACTTCAAGTATTAGGGTGATTTGCCCCTATTCAATATTATTTAGACGATGTAAAGTTACTTCAAGTTTGTGGCTGTATTTTTAAATCATGTTCTGATTACTGCCTCGGTGGCGTAGTTATACTACGGTACGTATAAAAAGCTAAGGCCTCGGGTTCGAATCCCGGTTCGGGCAAAGTGATATTGGATTCTTCTATTCATTATCAGCCCGGTGTCAGAAATTTGTGCTCGATATGGCGATAGGCTCGCCCCCTATTACATAGTGGGACAGAACAAGCAAGGCGAAACGTGGGTGTCCTGGTTGCACATCTGCCAACCCCTTCGGGAATAAAGGCGTGATGTTTATGTATATGATGTGTATGTATGTAGTGTTTACTTTATAATGCTAGCAGTGTCATGAAAAAGACGTAAAATTATTAATATAGGTTGCTGGTGGAGACCGATTCCAAAAAGTTCATTTGGAATTAAATCTAGGGATTTATGGGAGGTAGCTTAAAAATAATATTACTGCATCGAACTACTATTCTACCCATTAGAGTACGTTTAGCGAACGTTGTAGATTAATGCTTAACAGATGCGTCCATAGAACCTTACGGTCCTTTACATTTTTGTATAGGCAGTTTTAATAATCTTATGATTCAATAATGTTTTAAAAACACTTAACAAAACGTCACCGACTCAAAATACTTAAAAAAAACTGCAGTTTGTCAGCAGCCTATAAAAGGGACGTGTCCAACCAATCAGCACGAAAGATTTGTGCGGAACCGCTCCTTACTTGGTAATGATCGGTAATGATGCCAATACGTCACCGATGATTGGGCCGTGATGCACTGCTTTGGGCACTGAATACTAAACACTGCATTAACTGTGGACAGTTGGTATTTTCGACAGTACAGCAATCGATCTGGTTTCAAATTGTTTTATGCCAATGGTGTGTGTGACAAGAGAGCCAATATTGACGTGATGGAAGTTTACAGTTGATAAATTCAGACATTGTGACTGATTGTAAAGGATTACCGGTTTTTATTGGAGGTTGGAACATATGGAAGATGGAATGGTTATAAGTAGCGAATGATCCCTCGATGCAACTCATTACTACTGATAAATTCAATCAGAGTGACGGATTGATGGTGCATTTCTGGCCTTCGATGATGGACGGTGGAATGTGTGTAATTATAATACGAGGTCTGTTACCTCGGGTAAATTCGTTGTGCCTAGAGTTACCAACATTTATGGCGATAGAACACTAAAAAAACGTACCCCGTATACTCTCAACAGTTTGCCCGAGGTCATAAGACAAGAATCAGATAAAATATTATTTAAGTGTAAACTTAAAAAGCACTATTTAGCCAACTTGCCCTAACGTATTATTAAATAATTAACTTGATTCTGCAGTCAAACTGTTTGTACAGTTTTGCAGGATATTTAGTCGCTCATAAGTTTATTCTTTTGTTATTAATAAATAAAAGTAAGGTGGGATGGTTATCGGATCTAGGAATATCTGGCTCACTGGACAAACGCGGCTCCAATTCTATTACTAGCCATCTGTTATAGTACGACAGTTGCGTTACGTTAGCTAGTTCGGTCGTTTATGCTGAATTACCTACTTGGCATGTAATAGATTTTATAACAATTTTAAAGAATATAGTTTTTTCAGCAGCGTTCTGGAAACTTCATCACGATTTCTTGTCAAATATACCTACATGTCATTCGCCTAATGGTAAACGATACGACCGCTTGTGGGCAGTAACAAAACCAAACAACACCATGAATTACAAAGCAATGCTTGGCATTCCACTGCGTTCGCCACCCCTTACTACAATGTCATTCAAACCGGAACACAATAGTGCATTTACACTGCTGTTTGGCGGGAGAAATAGACAATGCAATGGTTCCTACCCAGGCGGCCTCTCACTTACGAGAGACCTACCATCAGCGATGAGTTGAAATTTACTTGAACGTTCATTACATTTATAAAACAAACTGTAATTATCAAAACATTTCCATTTCGCTTCATGTATGTTAACAGAGAAACAACTATTATGTTTGGCGAATATTAATAACTGCTTTTAACACAACTCATCGAGGTTATTTTTGTAGTTATTTGTATTTACAAGGAAACAGTAATTAGTTTTGTAATTACTTTGTATTATTGCGGGCCAGGAATTACTTCTGCGATTGAGAGCGGTTAGAATTTTATTGCCCACGCTGCCTCAGTGAGGTTATTTTGATTCATAATATTTTAGGTGTTTTGTGGGGAAGTCTTATTCATACTTAGATAAATAAACCATGCGATATCTTCGTCACTGTCATAGCGAACGACAGAGACGGTACTTCATAAAGTAAGGCGCATATGCTGTAAGATGTGAATCGGAAACCTCCGACTAGACAACCCTTTCCAAATCCATCTTAGTTGCTGTGTAATATTTGACTACGAACCAACGATATCTTTGAAATAAAAAAACGAAATCGTGAAATACAATAGGTACTTTTTTATGTTCGATCATCAGAACAACCTCTTTCATGGACACCTTGATATTTTAGCTTATATCCTCAACAGCAATTAAACGACTTATTTCTACCAACTTTCCTGTACATTTAAAAGAAAACTGAGATACAAAAGAGTCGTCCTTGGCTTTATTTCTCGGCGCAAGGTGGTCCATCAATCACGATTGTTCGCGGTCGAGTGCGAATTGCGAAACATCTGCAGGGGTCAGCGCACTTACTGCAATCAGGCACTCGATAAAAATGTACAATATGGAGGACACTCCACGCGTGATACCATCTGTTACGTGTACAGGTGTAGGGTGTGATGTGAGACGAAAAAATGATAAAAAAGGTTAGAACTCACTTGGTGTTAACTCATTAGACCAAGTCTCCCAAAGTTATGGGTTTGGAGGACATTGTAGCCGGAGTAACTACTGGACATCATGAGACTTAACATCTTATGTCTCAGAATGGTGAGCGGAGTGGAATTCCAAGCATTGCTTTGTAATTCATGGTGTTGCTTGGTTTTGCTACTGTCCATGAGCGGTCGTATCGCTTACCGTCAGGCGAATGGCATGCTCGTCTCACTATGCATAAAAAAAATGATATACGATTTTTTTAAAGATAAGCATGATGCAAACGGCATTGTAAATTTAATTTAATTATTTGAAAGTGATTTGATCTAGAATTAAGTATAATGAGCTAATTTTTCAAACTTTGTTGTTATCAATTTAGACTAAACCTTGAATACAGCAACCTCGGCAGATTGCTAACTGTTGTTACATCAAATTTTGAGTAGTTAATTAGGCTACACCCAGGTATTTTTTGTTTATTTCTTAGAATCTCGAAGATTACATAAATTTACGCTGAAATAATACCAATAAACGATCTGCTTGCATTTTTATTAAAAAGCGATTAAAGCATGCAGATAGTTATCAATTTTTCCTTTGCGATCTAGTGACCCGCTCCCTGATTAAAATTTATGCTCCATAGAAAAAACTAGGTTGGATAGCTCAACGCCACGATCTCGTATTTTCATATAAATAAATGAAATTTCAACGCTACGAACGCGTTTTGTCACGGATTGTTCGTGTCAGAACACAAATAGATTTTATCCCAATAAAATGAAAAAAGAATGTTGTTAAACAAGATACAATAAAGAGCTAAATCTTGATCCAGCTTTACACAATACGATATAAAAGAGAATTCTCTTGAAACCGTGTGAATTGAAAAACAGTACGCCAGTTTATTATCAACGTAGCCTCTGCTTTGTAGCTGACGATGTGAGATGTAAATTGTCATTACCGGTTCAATGTTCGGACCCAAGTTTTTTTTACTTATTATGAAGTAAATATTTTAGTTGAGATTAAAAATGAGCATATAAAGATAAATTCGTACACGGTTGACTTTTATACAATAGAAATGGTAGTGTTAAAGGGCACTTCTTGCAAACGTTTCTACTTCTCTTTTTGTTCTTTCTTTCTACCATAATGGTATTTCAGGTTGTCGATACCCTAACATCATTGTGCTTACCTTGCCATCGGGGACATTATAGTCACTCCGATGTCATATAATAAATGTATTATTTCCGCTGTACCTATAAATACACATTTTAAAATTTCTGCCCAAAACATAATCGTTGAAAATTGTTATAAAACACAACAAGGATTCCAAATTAAAATGCACGTCACGGTAATCATATCAACGACCGCAAAATTCACAATTAAATATGTAACAAATTAAGACCATACACACTCTATTACTTTGGCCTTGTTTTCAAGAAACGTTTAAAGTAGTATTTTATATCCTTAACGGCTTTCCAGTTTATACATAAAGAATATTGCGTTCACCGGAACGTAAACGAATTAATTTAAAATTTTAACGGCAACAAATTTTGTCTATGCACGCGATATGTACCAAGGTTAAACGAGAATAACTACTTCTTGATGTTAAGACTTGGTTGGATTTGAGAGAAACTAGCATGACCGATTATGGAACCTTAGATTCAAATTATTAGTATCATCACATACAAAGTCCTGATTCCACACTACGATCGAGTCTTGTGTCGTGGGTATCAGGTACTATAAGAGACTTTTCGGTCTCACAAACACCCAGACCTAAAAAAAATACTTTTAGTTCATACACACATTTGTGTCGTTTTGGGGATCGAATCCGCGACCACTCCTTTCACAGCCGGCGTCCGACTAACTGCGCCACGGAGGCTACCAAATTATTAGCATGGAGACATTGACGTTTGAAACTTGAGCTATAAAAGATTTTATAATATTGTAATATTAGAAAGAAAAACGATTTATTGTCACAATATGAAATGCACAGAAATTAAGAATAAAATATTGACACAGGATATTAGAATTCCAGATCTATCATGATTCGCTAATAAGACTAAGATACTGACAACGGCTCCACATCCTGCACCAAACCTGTGATGGAAGTGAACCTATTGCCACGCCGAGACCAAAACGCTGTCTCAGGTAACTCATACAATATTATGAGAGTTTTCGAAGAGAAGATTTATTACAAATTACTAGACGTTAGAGTGAAACATACGGCTCACAGCCAATATATAATGCTATCAGAATATTAAAACTTCTTTTAAAATCCTGTTTTATAATATAGATTATAGCCAGCAATGGGAGTGCGGATTGGTACCCCGTTATCTACCTTAGTAATTGCTACTTCCTATATTATTTTAGAGTCTGGAATAGAGGCATGGAATATTGAATAGGTTTATTATTATCAATTAATGAACACGTAACGTTAATTTCACGTGTGCCATAGGACACCATAGGTGTCTCGAACACTCATGAGAACAAAAACAAGAGAAGTTTCTTTAATTCGTTTCACTATGAAGGATATCGTGCCACTCAGAATCTTAAATAGTACACTGCCTTTGCCGAACCTCCAGTCTAGAATGAAAATAAAAAAAATGCAAAATTAAATAAACACTACAAAATTATAAGGTGTCCTAATTTCCTCGTGTCAATTCTCAGGCGAAGAATAAAAATTAAAGTGAATTCACACGTAACAGAAAAATATGTGTAGTGTAATCGTGTGAACGACGACATTAGCTTATGTAAATAAATGAATGCTGAGACCTTGATTACTATGATTGTCTTTACACTGGCATTAGACTTAGGCCTTAGCGGTTGGTATAGGCCATTCATTAACAGACATACGTATAAAGCTAACCAATACATTTTTATAGTAAGTCAATTAATAATTAATTAAAAAATATGATTAAATAGAAATTAATATTCTTAAGAAAATGAGTTAATAACAAAATATTTATCATTTATTAGCCAACGTGTATAACAAATGATGTTCCCTCCTATTGGCATATTGCCATTAAAACGTAACCGTACCAATATCTCCATCTCCCAAAGCTTACCTAGCATTTCTCAAAGAACGGTAGAACATGACACATCCACAATTCAAAGGTATTGATTGCCAGGCTCTTAAATAACATCCATACATACATAAACCATGCCTTTTCCCAGAAGGGGAAGGCAGGGGTGCAACCAGGACACCCATGTTTCGGCTTGTATATTCCGTCCCACGATGTGATAGGGAGCGAGTCTATCTCCATATCAGGCACAAATGCTGAACTTGGGTAATGAATAGAAAAATCCGTTATCACATTGCCCGACCTGGGATTCGAACCCAAGACCTCAACTTTGCAATCATACCGTAGTACAACGGCACCACCGAGGCAATCTTAAATAACCTGTCTGCAATTCTGCCCCGTTTAGCATAAACCCCAACAAAACAGTACCTACAAACTTATTTCCAAAGCATATGTACATTACAAAACTTGTATAATACTCTCTGCACAAAAGCCCATAAAAATTAAGTGTCTAAAACGCTAGGCAGTACAAAAATCAATTTCGTTTACCGTCCTACAAAACAGCAAATTTCATCCAAAGCCCACAGTGGGCTGTGTATACACAGGCGCGCCAAAAAAGGCTAAAAAAGCCTTGGATGAGGATGTTAGGAGTGAATCGTTTGTTCGCTTACATATGCGCTCTTTACCACCCATTTTACAAGCGTTTTCAACCCTATTATCATGGGGTAAGATACAATATTGTGCGAATGGATGTCGAAAGATTAAGTTACGTCGAGGCACATTTTTAAACGAGTAAGCTTCTGCCAGTTTGTTTGTTCTAAGAGATTGCCTTTGACATGCTTTTAATTAAATTATTTTAAGCATTTTCTATAGTTTTGGTGCTTTATTAATTTCATATTCTAAGGATATACTAGGAATTCAATGTCAAATAATTATTTTAGGACATTTTTTGTAGAAAAATGTACGTATAATTGTGAATGAAAAATTTAAAAAATATGTTGTAATATTTTTTGAACATAATATTATGCAGGAGAGCCTCATTTGGAATGAAGCATATTTATAATAAGCATATTTACAATTTTTGAAAGGGACATAAACATGACATGATGTAACCTGAATGCAAAAGAATTTCTCACAAACAATTTCAATTGTATGTGAAGTGTTGGTACACTGTGTGTTGGTACACACTAGAACATTGCGTTGGACTTATGTCGAACCCTTTTCAAAATCGGACGAGATTCGTGCCTAGTGGAACAGTTTGGTTATAGGGCTTTGATTTAGGTCAAAATAAATAGCCAAATAATGTAATCTCTCTAAAACATCTGACATCAATGTATGATAAAACTTCCTGAGCAGGTAATTCTTTCTGCAACCTATCAGCCAGGTTCAACTGCACGCAAAGAATTGACACCGATCTTCGGAATTCGACGAATTTCTTAAGGATACTAGCTATTCTTTAACCCGCATCGAAATCAATTAGAACGAAAAAACAAATAGGAGTAGTTAGAAACACCCTGAGTAATGCAAACACTTATATAACTATACTTCAATCGATTGCTCTTTGTATACAGTCTGGCAAACATAATTTTCGTAGTAAATGTACTGCAAATATGAGTTTCACACAGACATCAAGGGAAGGCGGGCATAAAATTATTTTTGCTTAATCTATTATTCAAGATACTCTCTCGAGATGTTTTCCTACATTACGGCTTAGTGGAGGATAGTGATGTTGCGCACATTTTGTATTCACTATCAAGTGAAGTAAAGTAGACATGTATCAAAGATGTACGATTTAGGAGAATATTGTGCTCGATTATATTAAATTGGAAAGAAAGATAAAGTAGTAGTTTGTAAAGTTGGTGGCCCTTGGGTTTGGAAGATCAATGATTTTTTATGAGTGGTTGATTAGCCATGAACGCACAATTTGCAGTAATTGCATAAATAGCAGTTTTGAATATTATACTACGAGTATGTTAATAAATTATGTTGGAAATTAGCAGCTCTTTAATACGACGTACTTGATTCCCTTGATATAAATATTTTGTCCCTACAATATCAAGCTTTTCAAATACAAGCCTACGCCCAAATAATATAATAAAGCAAATTGATGGAATTTAAGGTTAAAAATACAAGGTATTTTATGTAATATTTCTGTGAATTTGTAGTCAAAACAACACTAGACGCGGGCCTCCTGGGCAGCGCTATTAACTTCGTAGAATAAAATAATCGCAAAGTTCTAAATGGATATAAGTTTTTCGCAGAACGTTATTATGCTTTGGGAATTTTCGCACCGTTATTCAAGAAATAATGTCGCTTCAGGGCCTTTGAGAAGGCGATATTAGACGGAAGTTCGTAAAGCTAGATTCAAGTTAACACATTTTCATAAAATGCTTAGGGTGCGATCTGCTTTTACTACATTTATGGAAAAAGTATTGTAGAAAGTTGAAATACTTTTTGCAATATTTCAAACATCAATCTAATACCCTTGCGTAGACTCTAAGAGCAAAAAATTACAATATATTAACAAGGGATTCCCGTGCCTAAAAGTAATAAAAACTCCTCAGAGCACCATTTGGCACCATCCCAGCTACACCTTGTAATATTGACCACAGCTACCTCTCTAAAAATATTTTTTTCTTAATTTGTCCACAAGCAGTCGCGTTTGGCAGCACTGTGCTCAGGATATTCACGCCGCGCCACGTCCGGAATAGTAATAAGTAGAAAAAACACTACACGAATGTCATAAACATAGTTACTGGAGGTCGCAATGTAGCCTCAAATAGCTATATAACTTGGAGGTCACAGAGCACTGGACTCTGGTTATAAAATGTTAGTTATGTATTAGTTTTCGTGTTTATGTGGTTATTAGCCTTTTCATTGTTCCTATACGGAGTTTTTTGGTTGCTGACAAAGATTCTTCGTGTAACTTAATACACCTATAGTGTGACGTCAGTGGCTCGTCTTTCCTGATAAGCCAATGTTATAATTGAATTTGGAAGATTCATGGAGAACACTATCTTAATTAGAGTTTACAAATCTTTGGATGGAGGTTTTATAGTGATCCAATATTATCGAGGAAACGAGATAATTAGTTCGCAGTAAGTAAAGAAGACTATAAGGATAATACGTCACCCATTGACACAACGTCTGATACAAAGGAAGAAGCTTCATATCCGATTCCAAAGTTCTTTATAAGGTTTCTCTCAAGACTATACCTACGTCAGGTATCTTTGAGAACAACGCTTAGAGCATTATAATTATATTCAGAGCGTATACGTTCTCTTATGCAGATGAACCTAAAGTTTAGTTCACTGAGCGTATTATTTGCTTCTTGTGTGGCAATTGAATCAACGTCGTCCGGTTTATCAAGAGTACATAGTTTCTCAGCTTCAACGGCACTATGTTAGCTGTTAATGGTAGCAGTAGTAAAATGGAAGGCTTAAAAACTGACATTAGATTTGACTGCTACAATACTAACTTTTGGATATCAAAATGACGAAATATATTTTGAAAGACTGTATTAGTACTTCTTTATCCTTAATCGAATTTTGAGATGTTGTAGATACAGACGAATATCAAAGCACCAAGATTGATAAAACACAGACAATTTTGAGGGAAAATGATTACATAAAGTTTTAAAAAAACGACGTGCTATCGCCGTCTGGGATAAAACTTACAATTGATCTCCACCAAACCCAAATATCTTTAATTCAGTACAAATCTATACTCATCTTCCTAAACCCAAAACTATATTCCCAATTCCCACCAAAAGCGGTACCAAAACCCATTCCGCGAACGTACCAGTAGCGGAGTCGCGCGCGACGCAGCCGCACGTATGTTCCCCGAAGTGCGCGGCCGGCCGTGATGTGAAAACAGATGTGCGCCGGCGCATGCCGTTCGTGGTGTGATTTATGTGCTGCGGACATTTGGTGAGCCCCTGGTTCTTGGTGATGATAAAATACAGTGATATGGTGTTGAAGTGCTCTGGAGTTGCTGTTTGAATATTGGTATATTTTTTGTTTTTTTACCCGTCAAATATATCTTTTCCTACCCTCTTGTGTGTTTCTTTAAATTATTGTTATTTTTTAAACAGGATTTGTTTATGTCATTACTTATCTCTTTCTCCAATATAAAATTGTCAGATGTAATGATTATGATATCATATGTACCGATAAATATCGTCGTGTGTTCCGATTTTTATTGCAACCATTTTCAAGTTTTTAAATACAATGATTATATAATGATTGGTTACCAAAAACATTGATTTTTATCGATAGTATTTTGGTTACCAAATACTCAAAAACCAAAAAATCTATTCAAAATGAAAAAGAGATTGAATGACACGTACATATATTGGTTTCTGTGTTGAGTCCATACTAACAATGTGATGATAAAATAAAATATTCTGATATATGCAAATGACTGCCTCGGTGGCGTAGTGGTACTACGGTATGATTGCAAAAGCTGAGGTCTCGGGTTCGAATCCCGAGTAGGGCAAAGTGATATTGGATTTTTCTATTCATTATTAGCCCGGAGTCAGGAATTTGTGCCCCATATGGCGATAGGCTTGCCCCCTATCACATCGTGGGACGGAGTATACAAGGCGAAACGTGGGTGTTCTAGTAGCACCTCTGCCTACCCCTTCTGGGAAAAAGGCGTGTGGTTATGTATGTATGTATATGCAAATGAAATTTAATTATTACAGTTTCTTAGCAATCTCTGTCCATGACAATCAGCTTTAATGTTTAAACGCAATAATCCTGAAACTAGTTAATATAGCTATTATGTGTGTGTTTGTTTACGTACGCTGGGTGCATGGCGGCTGATAACCAATTCCATTAACCACATACAGTGTTCTCTATATAGCGACATGTTACTGTTGACGGCACGTGGTTTACTAAACTTTGAGTTTAGTTCATGCCTTAGTTAAACGGCCTTATTCATAGACAGTTTTAAACCCTATATTAGTTATCGAACCTTTTGTCTTCTTCGCTCAAACTGAATTCAAAAGTTTGGAAGAGACAAACATTCGGACTAAATTAGATTTTAAAACTGTCTTTGAATAAGGCTGTTACACTGTAATCGTGTTTGTGACTTATAATGTACCTTAGCAGTTTTATGTTAAGGTATGTTTCATGGGACTGTTTTATAACACAAAAGTGAGTATGACTTAATTTCTTTGAAATAGTCAATGCCCGAGGATTGTAATCAAACGACCAAGCTTGCAGTTATTTTTTCTCAAATAGGTTTTGCAAAAGAATTGAATAACATCAGCTACACTGTACCGTACAAGTAAACTGTATCGGCCCATAAGCGGTCAGTGCTGAGCATGCATACTTCATCTACTGAAAAAAATACTTTTTGTATGAATATGCCTCGCATCAATTTTCATTTCTTATTCATTCGCATACATCACACAATACCAATACTCAATTGATAGATATGCAAATCGATGGTAATTAGATACCTATATACATACATACATATACCTATATACATAAGTGTTAGAGACTCATCATTATATTAGATTTTTTTAATCATCTTTGATCATTGCGTCTTGGCGACGTCATTTACGCGACATCCATTTTAACATAACATTTTTAATTCCCAAAGTCCTCCATTCACAGTGATCATATTTTAGCACGCACATTTCATTCCCTGATTTGTGTGCCGCGTGCATCAAACGACTCTTGTGAACTTGCTCCATTCATCCTTCCAATTAGCAGGGACGCGACTACAGCCCCCTCTTTATTGTTATTACAAAGACCTTTCCTGTCCATAATGTGATGCTCAAGTTGAACAAGGATGAATAATTGCGAGAATAGCCGAAATATATTAGAATGACAATTTTATCAATGAACGTTTATTGCCTACAAAATATATTTTTGAGAATATGTTGTTTCTAATCCAATCTGTCTAGTAAATTTACTAAACATATACATACTACCTACACCTATTTCGGGTCAAAAAGGTGACAATACTGACGAAAATCATCGGAATAAACTTATTGATTTTATTTACTGCCCTGCCCCTCATTAAGAAAAGAAGGTATGGATAACACAAGCCCAATTATTTTGAAGGAAACGCGACTCGTCTCGGTTCTCTGCCTATATATCCAGCTGCTTCCGACAATACCTTTTGTTTATCGCTCGAATAGTTACTAATTCGACATAGATCGGCTTTGGTCTCACGTGGTCCCTCCTACACCTTCAAGCCCAAATAACCATCAGTTCGGCACCAAATTAGACCAGCCTCTGAATACACAAATTCGGTAGGCTACAAAAGTTTATATAGCCACCCAACAGATGCGAATACCAGAATCAATCGAATCTGTAGAAATGTGTACAGTTAAAACAAAAAAGTCATCTGATTGCCCAGGTCTTAATGACTAGAGCATAATGTTTTTTGCGAAAACAATTCCCAATGTCATTACCACGAATGAATGACCTCGAAAGAGACTGAACAAATACGCAGTTCCAACAAAAAAGGCTTAGAATGAGCAATTAACATAAACAGCAATCACATCATTTACCCTACTAAAAGACCATAAACACGAATGAATAATTACAGCGACCAAAACATCCATTACAGATTCACCACAAATTAATCGGCCACCACAATTTGACCGCGGCGCGTTCTCCCAACGCTCTCATTAAAAACTGCGATCTATTTCTGTACATAATTATATGAGATTTGCTAGTGGATCATCAGCATTGTTTTGTACTCTTCAGGTTTCGTGGTACTCTTTGGAAATTACCTAGTGTAATTGCTGAGGTGCTTTTGAAATTGTTCATTTCATAGTAAAGAGTATCGTCTAGACCTTTGTTTTGCGTGCAATTATCGTAAACTTACATGTGGTAGAGTCTATATGAATCCATACCTGTAACCATTTTTCTTAACGATTTTCCTTGTAGTTTGAAAGGCTGCCTGTCTGACATCAACGTTTTTGAGAATAAATATTTTAGTTATCCATGCTGACTCATTGAGGATTAATACATTTTACATACCCTTCCTGTGAAGAAAGAACTTTCATGTACGTAAGTTTTCTCACAATATTCACGATTAAATCAACTTAACAAAAACGAATAGGCGGCGCGTAACTTGGTCTACAAAATAATAACACATGATATTACAACAAAATTGAGTAGATACCACCGCAATGTCTATTTCTCCCGTCAAATAGCAGTGTAAATACACTGTTGTGTTCCAGTTTGAAATGTGGGTTTGAACCACATTGTAAGCAAAGTAACTACTGGTCATAATGAGACGTAACATCTTATGTCTCAGGATGGCGAACGCAGTAGAATGCCAAGCATTGCTTTGTAATTCATGGTGTTGTCTGGTTTTGCAACTGGCCATGAGCGGTCGTATCTCTTACTATCAGGCGAATGTCATACTCGTCGCGCAATTCATTGCAATAAAAAAAAGCAGCTTAGCTATTGTGAACTATGTTTTTACTTCCAATCAACTAATTGTTGATATTAACAAAAAATACCTTTATCAGCAATCACGATTCGAAGTAATGAAAAGAAGAAAAAAACATAACCACCATTTCCTGAAAAAATAATATACATATACTATATACAATAAACAATATACAATAAACGATATGCTAATCAGCAAACCATCACTTGATATAAAGGAACATTGACATAATGTATCATCCTTCGCAGTTCTACCTATCCCCTGGGAAATTAAGCGTGATTGCACATCGACGCTGTGCCTACAAACAGACTGACCACCTGAGGGTATCCGTTCGGCCTTTGAAGCCCTTTGTTTGAGGAATCTTATCAATTTGTCTATTTAAGTCGAGTGATCTGTAAAGACTTTGTAGGTTGCTGTATGTACTATATAGCAATAATCTGTTATAACAGTTTAGTATGTGTGGATGTTGCATAGTTATCATCGATAAAAACACTGAACGTTGTAATTTAATTATTATCTTTCATAGAGATACTGAAAATAATTTTAACTACATTCCGAAGTGTAGTGTTATCTCGCTGCATTTTAAGATCAATATATTAGCCGTTAGTTACTTAATAAATCTGATGTTATAATGTAGCATTTTTTGATGAGCGAAATTGCATAGAACATTTTGAACATTCAGAGGACAGTATTACTTATAGGAACAATCTAAATTTGTAGTTGCTCACAGGGAAAGGTAATATTTACCATCACAGGTCTTTGTTGCATACGTATATCTATTAAATTGAACTTCTCAGCCCCAATGCGCAAACAAACAACAATAATACTCATATTTGCATTTCTCAAACATAATTTTCAGGTGAAGGACCCAGAAAATTAACGTAATAAGCGAATTGATTTAATTTACGCCGCTCGCCTAGCCGAGGATGCGTTGAACTTGTCTTATCTCCCCCCTCCTGACCCCCCAGACCCGCCGTGACCCTCCACCCCGACCTTGGGCACGCAAACTGCCGGACCTCTGCCAGTTACAAAATAATTCGTCTGATTGTACAAAATTTCGCTTGAGCCCCTATTAGGAGTTTTCGTTTCGGTGTAGGGTTGACGATGAATTTATGGCATAAGAGAAACGTTATCAAGAGTAATATATTCTGCAATTACTAATTACCTAGTGCCAGCGTCTAACTGCGAACTGTGAGGTTCTAGTTTTGATTTCCAAGTCGGGCATTTCTTTTTTTTTATTCCATTAATCTTGTACTACCCATGGTGTGATCGGTCTATGACTGAATGTTTGAGAACTAATGACTCAAAACTCATGGGTTTAATTAAGAATTGTGTAATTAGTATGAAAATAATAACACCAACTTCAATGTAACAGTAAATAAACCACTTTAATAACATAAATAGGAGTAATAACTAATACCAATTAATCTTACTCATTCATTTTAATGCGCATAATTTTAACAGTTATTTGTAAGCAGCGGATGTAATTTTAGTACGTAAAAAAAGTACATACGTATCCGGACAGTTCAAAATTTTACCAACAAAAAAAGTATATTATACTGTCCTCGTTAGTAATATAACCATTGAAAAATAATTCTTTCGACTACGTCACATTATATTATTTTCAAAAGTATATGTATATGTATGTTCCTTACATACATATAAAAATACCTATGTACTTCAAAAATTATATCAACGGTTCGATTTATCCGGTATATTGTTTTAACATAATATATATAACACAGGGGTTCCTGCCAATAGTTTTCACGAGGTATGTATTCTCAATTATCTTTGTTTCGCAAACTGATAAGGAATGTGAGTGGAAGGTCTCTAGTCGCTATTCGAACAAAACAGGATAATGTAGATACTTTACAGGCCCCTCAAAGTTTGAATGAAAAGTCTTGGAGAGATAGAGTGGTATTGGGTCTTCGGCAAAACGAACGAAATACAAATACAAAGCGGCACTATCTGGTGCCGCCTCGGTGGTACCCTATTCCTATAGTAGTTGAAGGTTACAGCATAGCTTTACAACATGAAAATATTACCGCAATTAGCATATTCTAGAATGCCACTCAGAATAAGAATAGAAGTAGTGTCATCGTCCCCTATTCATTGTGAGATTTTTAATAAAATAGATTCAGAAGTCGTCAACCCTACGGGCCGCGAAGTTTATAACTCGGTTGTGGTCTGCCAAGCCATTATAGCTCTTGTGTCAAAGACCACGTGGCACTAATGTATCGAGTGGCCCCGACAAACTTATCAACATTTTATCATATTATAAGTTTGTAATGTCCTTTGCTTATTATTTGTTTTGGCTGGATTTCGATGATTTGGACGAAAATTGGAGTGATTTTGGAGTAGAAAATCTGAATAATATAGGACGAAATTTAAATTTCAATATTTTTAACGTCTATACTGCTTCAGTGATCTAAGGCCTGTAATGAGTAATGTTTGGAAAAAATCGATTTGAAAAATGTAATAGTCGGGACTGGATGCATTTCCTGGACATTGTGTTTGCATTTGACATCTGTTTGCGTTAAATTATAACTTAGATTAAAATCATAACAGGAATCTCGATTAATTATGGGATAAAGAGGGGAGATGAAGAGATGAAGCTTTCAAGAGCTACACTGAAAATCTGATTTTCTTTGTGAACTAAACGTCTAACAAATGAACCGTGCTTTATTAAATACTTATTTCACTATCCTTTTTCATAAAATTACTTCCTAGAAGCCAGTTCTTTTGTCAGTTAATACTTGGATAAAGAAAGTAAGATTTTAATATAATCGGGTACGTCGTACCTTTTGTTCCATATTATTAGTGTTAAGATATTTATTTGAATAACGCTATTTATTGTCCTAGCAAGCTAAAAAGGAATTAATAGGGCTAACTACAATTAATAGGACAAATTAATGGCACCCTCTGCAAGGGTCAGGTTAAATGTTCCCTGAACCGACGAGAATTCATAAAGAGATTATGAAATGCGAAAGTAATATGTCAGGATCGAGCAAAGTGATCCATAGTCTCTGCCTACCCCTACGGAATACAGGCGTGATGATTGTGGATTTATGTAAGACACTTAACAGTATCAACGGCAGAATAGCAATAGTATCTACTTGCTTATATACCCGAATAATGTCCTTTGTGTAATATCTGTACAATGTTCGAAACTGCTTAGAAATTCACTTCTGTAATCTATTTTTATCTAAGGTTTATTTAGATATTTTTAGTCACAATAGACATCCAACTTTATCATACCTTATTACAACAGTATAAATAAACATAAATAAAGTTGAATATACAAAAACACTTAATTTTAGTTATTAGTGAGAACACGAGCTGGACTACTGTAGGTAAAGCAACAATATTATAAAGTCCCAAATTTGCAATGAATAGCGAGACGAACATGCTATTCACCTGATAGTAAGCGATACGACCGCTCATGGACAGTAGCAAAACCATTAATTACAAAGTAATGGTTGGCATTTCACTGCGCTCGACATCCTGAGACATAAGATATTAAGTCTTCATTATGTCCAGTAGTTACTCTGGCTATAATGTCCTACAAACGGGAACACAACAGTGCATTTACACCGCTGTTTGAAATAAACATTGCGGTGGTACCTACCCAGGCAACTTCTCATATATGGGATACATACTATCAGCAAAATTTGAATTTACAAAATGCCTCAGATCTCCAAAATCCAGTCTATACTCTATATTACCCGTTATAATTTTCTTATTAGTAACAAACGGAAGGTCAATACACACATTTCCAATCCAAAACACATTGGAACTGTAAATAAAGTGATTAGAATTAATTACGGAAGACGCCAGGAAGTGTGAGCGTTATACTCTAACGCAATCCCATTATCATACTATTATCGGTGTTATAGGGTTTAACGTCTGTTTGTTTACAATGTATGGGATTTTGTTTGTGAACTTTATGGTAATCTGTTATTTTTTAATAGGTTTAATATTTATAATTAATAAACCCTGCAGTCACAGACACAGTATTAACCTTATGTATTGCGTCATGAGCATCAAAATCTACGAGAAACTTTTTGGCCTGTCAACACTTTGATTCAAAAAATGTTTTTATTGCATAGGTCCGCTAAACGAGCAAACAAGTCACCTGGTGGTAAGTGATCACTGCCGACCATGACCATCCACAACGCTTGGTTCATAGATTTATGCCGGTCTTTAAAATCAAGACGGGAGCGGAAAGGAAAACGGATGGGAAAAAGAAAGAGGTATATGTTTTTTTTTCATAGTTATACAAATATCAATTGTTTTGATGAAGTTATTGAATGCACGGTTCTTGTATCGCAGTTTGTTTTTTAACCTACTACATCCTCCAATTCTTGGCTTTCGTAACCACCCAGTTCACCTAAGAAAGCTAAACCAAAAAGACGTAATATGTTTATCCTGTATTAAAATGCTGTTATTAAAATATTCGATGGGGTTAGCGATGTGACTAAGATGTAATCTGTAAGTCTTTTCTTTTTCCTCAGCCTTATCCGTGCTAGGGTCCTGCCTACCTACTTCATTTCCTTCGCTCCCAAAAATATGGCATCTTCCCTGTCATAATACCTCCCTCATTACAATCTTCCCTGATGACATTAAAGTTCTCTTCAGTCATAGGAAGTTCACTGCTGAAAATAAGCTTTCTACAAAGATCTCCAAAGCGACCCGTTGGAAGCATCCATTGACTTCCTGCAATACATCTACAATGTTAATATATTAAATTACTGACCACATTTCGATATATTCTTTGTAAAACAATCGAATAAACAAACGGAACAGGATGATTCAACAAACCACACTTAAATAAAAAAATATAAGGGACGTGGTCTGCGGCTTATGGGAATTGTAAATAACTGATCGATATTGTATTACTCCCCTGGAGTATTGCGGTGATATTTGATGAGAAAAACTGTTTTGATCAAATGCTTTGCTATTATGAGGTATCTGCGACGCAGTGAGCGAAATAGCTTTAAAACCCGCATCGAAACAAATGGTTATACTATCGACAAATATTTGTTACAAATTCCGGTGTTGTGAGACTGAAAGCCTCTACGTGGTTTATAATATCCAAAATGCAAGATATTGTACATCTTACTGTTAACGTAGAGTGGAGACTTTAATGCACAAGTCTCAAGGTGGTTCCGTCGTCGTTTCAAAATTATGAATATGCAATGGGCCATCTGAGTGGTTACTACCGCAAGAGATTTAGCATCAAATATCACAGGGCTACGAGCGCAATGCCATGCAAGTTCAATAGTAATAAGTTCAAGGTAATTAAGCATGTCATGTCATGTCATTCCAACAGGTCACTGTGGAAATCATTAGGAGAGGCCTAGGTTCAGCAGTAGACTTCCTTTGGCTGATGGATGCATGGATGAAAATAAGCATGCTTCTGTTTATGTGCATTTATAGCTTGCCATGAACCAAAGTTCGTGCTTGTCTCATCATTCTTGTTCTAAAAGAAATGAATACACAATTAGGTTTATTAAGTCAGAAGTGTATTTTAGTGTGGTCTCCGTTACAGCTTTTAATTTCAAGTGACTAGACCCCGAAAGCAAATTTACAATACCTAGGCGATGAAATTCGTTCACATTTCCCTTGCAAAATGTCATAAAATGTTAAAACGGGGCCCAAGGTCCCTGCGGACACAATTCTTTCCGGCAGAGGTTAATTTAACCGTGGAAAGTCCCCATTAACATACTAAATGATTTGGAAGCTACACTGAAACGCTCGCTTAGCACGGAATTTTAAACAGGAATTTCCCTTCTGGTATTTTTTTAATCCTATGACCTTTCTAATCGCTGTTTATGGGGTTCGTTCTATTTTATCCTATTACGCTATTTCAGCAATTGAAATTTGACCGTAATATATTTTTGGCTTTTTTTATATAACTGAAAATGTCTTTAATTAATTTAAAACTGCCTTGAAGTTACAATTGCTCGGTTTAAAAGTGAAGGTAAACGTAGGGCAACTTGTATATCTGAGAGTTGTAGTCGGTTAATTTATTCAGTCCCTACATAAGGGACTTTCTGTCTTAAGTTATTACGTAATTACGTTATTACGAAAACACAATGTAATCTCACAAGTAATACAGATTGTTTAGTCATTAGTGCGATGGCCAAGTAAATCTATTTTATTAATACTGCTGTGTCCCCAGATCGAGCAGTGGGTAGTATATCAACTGATCGTGACGTTATTGTAATAGTTTTTGTCTACAGCAGTATTTTACTTAGTTCATTTTGATATAATTACAAAATGAGTATACCTACGTTTGCACATCATCCAAATAATATTTTCATTCATCTTCCACAATGAATAATCCGTCATCAAAACCCAGACAAGCCACCTACTCGTATCGACAGTATTAAAATCAATACAATACGAACTAAAACGAACTGAGATTGTGCAGGAAACCAATCGACCGACAAATAAGTAGACAGGAGGTTATTACCCGGCCACAGGAAATTATTGGCTCGACAGAAACATAAAGATACAATGAGCTTTCAAAACTCCACGGAGGTTATAAAAGATGTTGTATTTTCATTTAATAAATTTGTAAAATTCCTCATCCAGTTGCAGTCTATATGTTAATCGTAAAAGTAGATTTATTTTCTTGACAGTTACACACATAACAAAGACAGGACTTTGCATTAAAATGTATCAGAAACTTTCAGAAACTATTCATCTGTATCAGCTCATATATGTCCCACTGCAGGGCACGGGCACAGGCGATTGAGAAGGGTTATGCCACATGTCCTAAATCCACTCAATCGCCCGTAAACTATGTAGTCCACCACGCTGCCCTAGTGTTGACCTAGGTCCTAGACTATTCATACCCGCAACAAATATTTTTGGATTAGAACTTATTTAAGCATTTATCTCGATGTAGTCATCGAATTCCTCTCGTTTCACAGAGGGCTTATTAACCAACTGCGCCGCGGAAGTTATTAAAATATGTTTGATGTAATCGGATTAATATCGAAGGTGAACGCCAAGTGTAAAATCTTAAGCCAAATCTTTCTGTAACATGCACGTCCACCACACCGGTATCGTATTATCGGTAAAATAAAAACAATTATATAAACTGGGAGCCGCTCAGTGATTAAAATCTAACTGTAATTCATTTAATTATATGGGTGAAGCTTCAAACGTTACTGAGGTAAAACAGCAAAGCATTACAAATCATTTTTTCACTTTGTGCTATGACGTCACTTGCGTTGGACATTAGCAGTACGAACTTAATAAAAAAACATCCTCTTTTTTTAAGGCTTTATCCATATTTTTCTTATATTTCTGCAGATCTTCTCTATGTAATCTATTGCTAAGCCAATTCTCCGTACGCGCAGCAGCCTTAACAAGGATTCCAATTTATCGCTACTTATATTAATTCTTAGTTTTAAAGTCACGTGGTACGCTAAATAAGCGTGATGTGACATAATGCTGACATCACGCTACGTGCCACCACGAAGTTCAATTCCAGGTGGCCGAATGAGGACTTCCGAGAATTTATAGGCCACCGGGGCGCGCTAGATAACTGTATCTAGACTTATACTAGAACTAGGATAACTAATACAGCCTTGAAAAATAGTTTGATGAAGTTTAGAAAGTGATTGGAGCAGCTGTTTATGAAGATGTGAAACAATAGGTTGAGTTTAATCTCAGCAAGGAAATTAATTAATGTATCTGTCCATACGTGTGTGTGTATTTGTTAGATGGAAAGTCTGTAGATACTAGATTTTCCTGATACTAAGGACATAAAACTTTTTGCATTTAATGTAGAGCTAGGACTGTCAGTTAGTTGATTGTTAGATGAACCTAGTTCTCTACAATAAATATTTTAATTGTAATTTGTATTCTAAGCCAGAGCTGGCTTTTCAAGATAAAAACCTATCTCGTAAAAGAGTCTATTGTCGGGCGATTTAAATGCTGTTTTTGATATATACAGTGACCACCATGTAACAAAACACATTCTTACTTCGTGGTATATTATATTAATTAACCCTTCACATAATTTAGCCACTACATAGAAATATTCGTTACTGCCAAACTTGTGATGGGATTGTTAACCTGTTCTCTTCTGAAATACAATTAATGTCTTTAATCAAAACGACAAAAAAAATACACCTATATCCTACAGATAACAGAATTGAGCAATAATATTAATAAAACAGGATAATTGCGTCGTCGGTCGAAAAATAACCATCTCTCGGTTACCGATCACTATCAGAACATCATTGCACTTATCAGAAACAGTAATGTCAATTGCTGTACCATAATTAAAAGTATAATTTTAAAGCATTATCAATTTTCGGAAATATTTCCAACATACATAACATTTGTACACCTCAATAGCAATAACATAAAAAAAATAACTTTACATCAGTATGCATTTTTGAAACATCTCCAATATACATTCAAACACTTTTAAAGATATTTTTACTTTTGGAACATTATTTTGTATACTAGGTGATGGGAACACACGTGCGCACATGACTGTTAGATATTTATAACATGACCTCTGCAAAATATTTTAAATAATTTAATAAAGTGTCATCGCCAACCTCAATAACCCATAATTTAAAACGAAATACAACAAATAAATACAATTTTATTTGTTATATTTAATCACTCTGTAACTTGAGATGTACAATAAAGAATATATATATAAATATATAAATAATAAAATAATGCATAAACATATATCCAAAAAAAATTACAGAAGTTATAATACCATAAAATAATAAATAATTTAATATTTTTGTCTTGTGTACGAACTGACGCGAAGCCCTACATTTTGTTTCAATTTATGTCACTTTGTATAAAAACTAAAACAAATGAAATGTGAAAACGATACTAGTTCCGTGTACACGTTGATAAAACGGTATCGGTGACGATGTTCCCACGCTCTTACACGATAGCTGCGTCTCACTCCGGAAGGAAGCTTTGTTGTAACATGTACCTATTAGCTAATTGGTATGGCTTCATGCCATTTAGAATAGTTTAAAAATTGTTACCATGTTGTATCACTAGAGTTGTTTCATAATTTTCACCTACCGGGTATTATTGGACCTAAGTTTTACAATACTTAGCCTCCAAGCAAATATTTGGAAATTGTCTACCTCAAGCACATAGAAATCGCACATTATTTCTCGATGCGAGAATCGAACTTGCTGCTAGTAAGCAGGAAGTTCGATTCTTTTACAGTCGGCTTCTTACTAACTTCGTCATAAAGACTCCCGTATACAACATGCCGAATTTAAGTGGAATTATTTTTCTACAATTTCTAGATTTCAAGTTTTAGTCGCCTGCTAAAATCTAGATATTCGTAAGACCGCTGGTAGCGGTTGCAGACGATGGGCTGAAGATTGAGCTGGTGCAGTGTATAGGAGAGGCCTATGTCCAGCAGAGGACGCGGAAGGGCTGATGATGATGTTGATGATGAAAAGCCTAAACTGCAGTTAGATTTTACTAAGCTAATATTGAAAGGCCACGCGACCTATTTTTTTATATTTAAAACCACGATTTACCATTTAAAAACCAAGACTAAATCCGAATAAATCAATCAAACACAAAAGTGACGTAAAATAATCTTCGCAGTTCATTAACCACAAAACCAATTGTTTCCAAAATTGATATTACGTAAATTCTATTTAGTGAAATCATTAAAATCATTTACACCGTTGTCGAAGCTGTTCTAGACGTTAAATGAATGGATTAATTCGTCTCAGTTATTTTACCCGTACCGATTTGCCGCTCGAATTCCCGAGGATCTTTGGACTATAATAGCCCCGGGCCAATTTGGGGCCATTTCATTCACAAAACTACACGCGGCACGCTACAGGTTAAGATTGTGCGGGCTTAAGAGGCCGTACACATTGATTGGGGGAACGAACGATTTATTTGATTGGGTTCGGATGTTCAAAATAAAATTATAAATGTTTTTAGGAAATTTAAAGTTTATGATTTTGCACAGCTTGCGTCAATTTGGTATCAGTAGCAATTATGTAACGTTCTAAAATAGAGGATTTAAGGAGATGAAATTCAACTGGTCGAGAAATCCGCGGCAAAAAAACATTGATAAAGATTATTAAAATAAAGCAATATCTTTCCAATATGTAAGCGTTGTAAAAAGCGTCTAGGAAAGAGAAAAAATCGATGCTTTATATTTTTAGGTTAGTTTTGTGCGCGTTAATTAAATTCAATTTGACTTTTAAATTCCATCTATTACATCACTTACTTATGTATTGTAAATAACAAAATTACACAAACACCCCCAAACAAAAGCAAATAGCATAATTGGAATCACACATATTTCGCAATGGCAAAATTCTCGTGTGAATAAACTAATAATGGCTCTTTTCAGACACAAATTGCACACAATGAGCATAAATTACAGTAATGTCTCGCGGATATCCTTACGTTGTTATCCATTATAGGTAAACATGTTATAACTATTTTAATTTCTATATGATCGGTTTTAAGATTTTTTCTCGAGTTGTTAAAAATAACAAAATGAAATAAGATTTTTTCATACGGCCATTACTTCTGACAGTAAGCGTAGCGCACTTTTAATAAAATCTCGTTATGAATGGATACCATTATGTATATTTGCTCAATTTCTTTCAATCAATTTGCAATTTGATCAAAAAAATGTGTGACTTTTTGATACTTGTATAACTTATTCAATTGATTTTTATTTATTTCATTTCTACCATGTCCCAATCCCATATCCAGTACGATCCATAAAAATTGTTATAAATATTCTTACAACTTACATTCGTCACCCCTTTAACTTATTACGAGTTTTATGTCATGGGTATCAGAAATGAAAACGTATACCTACTCAAGAAAGACGTGACTTGCATAGTGGTGCGGGCTCCCAATGAGCACAATTAAGCAGTAACACCCTTCCAGTGAGAGCTTTAATAAAAACCAATATTAAAACACCATCCCGGCGAATAGCGCGGACTCCACCCCATAACGAGAGGCCTAATAGAGATTTTAAAGCTATTAACTTGTTAATATGGGGCTTGCGAAACGAATCTAAATTTGCTTTGTAAAGTTAATTACGAAGTTTGTACAAGTTCGTTAACAATGATTATTTGGCGTAATCACTGTTGAAGCCTGAGCAACTTTTGCTGAAACAAGAACAAATTGCTCTTGTTTTTCTATTGAGTTTATTTGTCATTTATGATGAGGTTTTATAGTTCTTTTTAATAGAGCCATAAACAATGTTGTTTTTATAATACATCCATAAAATCACTAGCGCTTATATGTATGAATCGTCAACATAAAGAATACAAGGGAATACTAATACAACTATGACTAGAACTATTATTTACTGACGAATCAATATTTTGCCAAAATTTATAGAAGTATCGGACCATCGTTTTATTCTGGGATTCCATTTCCACCACCTACTCATTCGCATTACCTAATTCGCTTCAAATTAAGTTTCTCAGATGAATCAACCAAATAATAAAACCTACGCTATTGATGGGCCAATAATTTCTTCGTACCGACTTAAATAAATCAATTTATAAAAGCTTAAAAATATAATTTTCTCTGCCGCCAATGCAGAAATTCTCATAGAATATTTTCCTTATAACTTTCGCCAAAAACGGATAAACCCATAATTGAATTTGCCTCGGGCGATAATACCGCAGCCTTGCGGTAATCGCAGAAGTTCACATAAATGGATACATATTTTCACCCCTATATCACCATGGCAATGTGGTGGCAACAGTACCATCCACAAATCGCCGAGCTTATTTTAGTCTCAATATATAATTTATTTCATTGATTTCGGACCCAAATTTCAAATCCAGAAAACTATAAGTATGAGATATTTAAAAAAAAAAGTCATACAGAGTGAACTGTTCAACTAGACAGTTTATACCAAAACTTGACAGTTCAAAATCAATTAACGCTGCCACTAGACTTCCTACCTACTACCTAACATAAGTATATCTGATATTCTCAATAGTACCTGCAAAAAGTCGTGACAATAACAATCCCACGACATTAAAAATAACTTTCCAATAAACGCCAAGCTGACAGGAGGCAGCCATGCTTTAAACGTTCACACAGCGATAAAATATTAACACGGGCTTCATATCGACCGTTCCCAAAGCGGCGCGTAAACAGTACGGTGTGCAGGGCCCGCAAGTCAACACTTAAACGGCGCTGACTCGTTTCGGGTTAAATTTTTAATTTAATGATGCCCCCGCGTAATTACAGCATTGTTTTGAGGTATGGTACATGAGTTACATTCTATTTTAGCATTTCGTAATTAAATCCGGCCGTGAATGCTGCTTGGTAATGACGTAATTGCTAGGTAGAAATGTATGTTGGTCGGACCTGTTGAAGAACTATTCATTAATAGTTTGCTATGTTATGTATAAATCCTATTTCTTATTTTAATGTTTATAGTATCAAATGAATTTGGGATAAATGTTGTTCGTGTGACACATTGGTTCCTTATATAAAATTCTTCATTTATTTTGGGTATATTCATCGTTACTCTATGTATCTATATGCTACACTATCGCGTTTATTAATTTTGGATTCCAGCATTATTGAAACTAATTATCTTGGACCAATAATGTAAAAGCCCAAGTTGATGCCCTTTTTATTTAGTCCTTGAAGCTAAAACTAATTTGGACCCTACATCATTGTATTCCAAAACTATTTGAATTTACACTCCCCGTACGTGATCACTTACTATGCCACGAATATAATGCTACTTTATATGTATTATATTAAAAGTAACTAATTTGTAAATGATTGTTGTTACAGGCGAGGCCATCGCGGCGGCAGTGGGAGAAAATGCAAACAAAAAACATTAACCTCAATCAGGAACAGAGGAATAAGGACAACGGGGATAATCAAGTTAGTACACTTATCTTTTATGTTGCAGGGTTTAATCATCATTAAATAATATTTCTGATCCTGAGAATAAGCTTTACTAATAATGTCAAAACTGAAATAAAATGTGCTTATTTAATTCCTTAATCTTTGTAGTGCAGAATATTGTAACGTTTTATATTTAGCAGCTGGGGCCTACTCTTGCATTCGATTTAATTTTGTTTCATTTAATGCCACCGTGTTGTACTTGGCGGTTAAAATTAATAGGCGATCCTTATTTCGATCTAAGGATCAATCCTAAAAACAAACCAATCAAAATTAGTCAAATGTAGGCGTGCCGATAAATCTTCGATCCGATTGGGCCGTTTTGGGGATCGATTCTTATGTGTAGTTTATTAATTTCGGGCGTAAGTTGCTTGTTTTCAGTCGTAAATCAGAGATTTCCGTAGACAGAGAATACTCAAGTTTTCAATGAAATTTAATGTTAAAAGGAGCTAGCTTAATTATTGTTTATCCGATTAGCGTCATCTAGCGATATAGACACTAAACTCTAAGCCGGTCATTTGCGTGTGTAGTTAATAATTCATATTCTTACCACTAGATGGCGCTAAACATATTAACAATTTATATTGTTTATAACAATCTCTATAAGGTTATTTTAAATTTATATTCACCGTTTCGACAGAAAATGGGCCGGCAAGAACCACAAGGGCTGTCAATCGAGGGGTCACTGCCCCATCAGACAGCATGCTTCACCCAAGTCACGGCTCCAGCCATTGGTTCCACGTATTTCGGTCAGTATGCGATATGAAAATTAAATTGAATTCAAATTAACTAAGAACACTTCTCACGACGTTTGCTTCTCCGAAGTTGTCGATATTAGTGCTTCGATTGAGTTTTATTATTAATTCTCGCTATACATGTTGAATGCGTTTGACCTAGATTGAAATGTAGTCATGTATTGGCTATTCACTATTGCTCAGGTGAAGTGTTGAATATTCGTCTTAGGGGCTTCAATTTTGAAATAATAATTAAATTTGGTTATCATTACAATGTAGCCAAAGTCCGAATTGACACGGTAGGCTGATTGCCTAACTTCATTTACATAAAGTAATTTGGTAGAACTTCATAAAAGAGGCGAAAAATATAATTTTATCTTAACGTTTCACATAAAAATTAAATAAAAAGTAAAATGAACATAAAACAGATACCTAAGCTCTAAAAGTTACTGCCAAATAGCCCCATTTTCCCCTAACCCCTGAGCCCAAATTATCCCAAAATGTGAAGCCGTATAATTTTTTACTAATTTCTACACCCTTAAACAAAAAAAGGATGCGAAAGACAAGGATGAAACACGTAACCGTATAATTTATGCGTGTGAGACCGAGACAGACGTATGCTACGGTAAACTCGTGTTCCAACTACGCAGGCTGTCGATCAAGTTTGAGGTCATGTAGTACGAGACATTCAAGTGTCTCGCAGGATTTCATGGAAACACACCAATTTCATTATTTTATGTTTATTTAAAAAAATGTTAAATATGAATGAAATGATTAAGGCAGAAAAATAATGATTGGTCGATATTTTGTTATTAAAATTGGTGTAAAATAATACTCACAAAAAGAAATAAGTAAGGACGAGGACGTGTGTATCGAGCAGTACGATTCTCGACACGGTGGGACACGGTGTCTCTCGGTGCACGTGCGTGTTTACCACTCGTCAGTAGTAGACACAGGCAATGCGTGATGAGAAAACCAAACAGATTAATATCTCGGCTTCAATAAACGCCGACGTCCCGCACCAACGGACAACAAAAATATTTCCGAACGAATTAACCGATAAACCCGCGAAAAGTGTTGAAAACTATAGAAAAATGTTTTTGGAAATTGCAAAAAAGTGAAAGTGACTAGCCGGTTGTGTTTCTGATTTGTGTTTAAGTTTTAAAATCGTTTTTAGAGAATAATCAAGCTGGATCCGCGAAGGCGAGGCATTCTAGGTTCTCCGTCGAGCTACGTGTCATTCCAAAGTAAGTTTATAGTGACTATGCATTAAGTTGACAGTGAAACTATTGTTTATAACCTCAAAAGTTAGTTTTAAGTTATTAAGCAAATTGTGTCAAGAACTTTGGTAAACAAGGTGTTGTGTGGTTCCGCTAGAATAGCGGTGCGGTTTTTGATACGTAGTCCAGATCACAGGTGGCGCTGCTAGTATAAAGCCTTTGGAGTACAATTTTAAATCATTAACTAAATAATACGTTAAAAATGGAGCAGAATAGATTGCATTTAAAAACGAACAGTGAAATATTTTGTTTTTTTTCCTGCACTAATACTTATATGAATATAGTTAAGCTGTAGTTTCTTGCCGATTGCCTAGTCGCTTTGTTACAACATTGCAATTTATTACCTACCTCTCGTTAGCAGTCAACTAATCGTTTTTGGGCTATTAGATTTCTCCAGATTACAAAGATTGTGTTGTATCATATATCATTTCTCAAACCAAGGCATTTATTTCCCTTTACTCAAACTTTTGACATGGAAGTCTGAATAGAATTTGGAGTGAGACCATTTAGAATATTTACTATTTAGTATTAAAGTCATAAGTAAGGGAATCTTATCTTGTAAGGTTATTTTACGGAGGTTAAATCGCTCTCACATCCGCCACTGCAACTCTTGAAGCAAGAGTCTATAATCGCATTCTAATAACACCGAGTACTGAAGTTCGGTTAGCCTGTAGGAATCATAGTTTTCTAAGAAATTAATTAAATATTAAAATTAATAAGAAACAGTTGTAAAGGTCGTTGTCTTGGAAGCCTAAAATTGTCTTCATCTGGGTCTAGTTTATAGCCTCAATTCTGGTACATTGACTGTTTACACCCAATAGCCCACATTTTAAAATACGCGCGATTCGTATTCTATAGAAATTGTTATTCAAACAGCATGCGGGTTTTTTTTACCAAATTTTCCTTCGCGCAAAGTAATGTCGATGACTTTGGCTCACATTTACGAGAGTTATTTTTTTTAACCGTCATGACCTGGTCGCTACCCAGGCGCATATGAATATCTTATCCACTATCTTTAGAGGCTCCAACAATATCGTTTAAATAACGAAACATAGCATCGCTGTTACTTAACATAGTTTATAAGAGATACCTAAGTACTCTTTTTACCTGTGCCAAGCCGACTAGGCATGATAGTATGACATGATGGTACAGCAATGCCCTACCACGTCAAATCTTTCGCAAAGGTTTAATAAAAGAGCAAGTATGGTAGACGACTGACTGCCGCCATTCAACACCTGTGCCGCAGGTGCGTTGACGAAAATTAATGGGCAAAAGAGGGGAAGAAAAAACAAAATATCGGTCCACACAATCGTATACTGTAGACTCGTCATGTTCGTTTCTAGTGGCTAATTTAGTTGATTAAAATGTCCTATTTCGACTATGTTTTCTATAACAAGAAAGGATTATACTTAAATATTAGCTTAATAACATTATGCAAGGTTGCTTTTACTATCTAGACGGCCGCTTCAGTCGATCCCGCTTCGCTTGGCTGCTCAGGTGTGGCTCGACCTTAATTTATATAAACAAAGAAACATTTCGGCAGGTGTATACATTAAGTAGCAAATTATGTAACAATAGAAATGAGGTATTGATATGATATCATATTTATTTGTCGTGCCTTCGAAATATATTTAAGTTTGTTAAACCACAATAAGAATATTATACCCGGTTAAAACTTCTGTCTTTGGAAAAGCCACTAAATATCATTGGAACAGTCTGTTGGAATATGGAAAATTCGTTTTATAATCCTGTCTCTATCTAGCAGTAGAATTAAAATGAATTAACTTGGTTACAACATTTACACCATCTTAAACAGTATCACATCAAAAGATATATTCCTTAGCGATTTAATAAACCGTATCTCATAATATTCAAGTCTCTTATGATTCCAGTGTTGACAAATTACATATCATTAATAACATTATACGCCTATCTCAAGCCATTCTACTCGACATCTTCAATAGAGCCAAGTGTATCATAATCCCATTAACTCCAAATCTATCCCAATTATTTCGCACATACCCCTTTCATTGCTACGAGGTATCCATTGTTACGAGTGTAAGGAGTTAATTGGATAGCGTGCGGCTAAGTGACGCAGTGACTCAGGCCCTTTTGTACCTGCTCATACTAGGCTGCAGTGCAAGGGTTAGACGGGAGCGGGTTAAAAATTAACTTTAAAGAAAATTTTGATTTTGTTGACTATTGGTGACTGGAGGTATGGTTTTCAAACATTCATTTATTTACACTTTATTGCACACCCAAAAAAGATTACAAATAAAAAGAAAATCAAATACATAAAAAGTACAATTGGCGGTCTTATCGCTCAAAGGCAATGTCCACCCATGGGATGGTTCTTATGTATTGTAACCAAGATTCTTATGTACCGTAGACTGCTCGTTGGACCGACAGAAGTTTGTCTGATTTGAAATTGATAACTCCGACCTATTAAAACACGCTGGAAATTGAAAACGATAGAAGAAAATAAGGAGCAGTAGCAAAGGCAATTTGTTAGGCTTTTTCAAATTCAAATGATTAAACGAAACGTGATCCAAATTGGTGGCAAACGAGAGACAGTGGATACTAGATACTGCTTCTATTAATCAGTCATAGCTAAAAATGGAAAACACTAAACTACCACGTGCAAATAAGACAGCAGTAAAGCAAAAGTATAAATTGAATAGGCCGTGTTATACGAAACATAAAAACTGTACAAAAAAATTAACATAAAGACCCAGTAAATTATAGATAATATTGTAATTTGGAAAGAGGAAATTTGGATCAATGGGAAATTATGCTAATCACCAATTCGTATTAATAAGTGTTACGGAACTTACACTTGTTTATGTAAATACTTGTGAATCAAAACAAGTCGCAAGGACACCCAGATAGCAGAATATATGTTGAAAATTTAGGCCTATGGAGTATAAAAGTAGGCTCACCGTTACTTGAGAGAATAAACGACTTCTGAAAGGATTTTTTACCGGTTTAAAAATTATCTTAGTGTTATTAACGCTTTTTGTTAATTTAATGTGGCAAAAACCTGATTCTGTGGGCCGGAATCTTAAACTAATATGTTTTATAGTTTCGCGGTAATTTTATGGTTTCTCGAAATCCCATAGCAAATGTATTATAAAAATATTATTGATGGATTTATGAAACACGATTATCACGTAGGAATAAAAAAACCTTATTCATTAAAGACTGGTAAATAATATTTCCATCGGACGACTACAACTATATAAATTGCTGCTATGAAGAGTAATTTGTGAATTAATCTCATATTTTTTTAAGTACATACCTCGTGTATTTCTTGGCTGGAAACTTTGCTCTACATGGGGATAGCAAGAGTAAAAGTTACGGATTTGTACTCTTTTGGCGATAGGTTCGCACATTTAACATCTCAGATTGATAAAAGTTACAGAAGCTTTCGATGCCTCTAATTTATGGACATTTATTATTAAAAAGTATATTTATTTTTGACTACCTCGGTGGAGCAGTTTCGGTATGATTGCAAAGCTGAGGTCTCGGATTCGAATCCCAGGTCGCGCAAAGTAATATTAGATGTTTTTATTAATTATCAGCTCGGAGTCAGGAATTTGTGGCCGATATGGCGAACGGTTCACTCCCTATCACATAGTGGATGGAAAATACAAGGCCAAACATTTTTCTGGTTACATCTCTGCCTACCCCTTCTATGGAAAAGGCGTGAGTTTATGTATGTATGTAAGGTATAATTAAAAAATCAGTTGAAAATTACTGTTATTAATCTTTAAATCTCTTGTCGCTTGTGCTTGGACCACAGCTGCCATACATGCGAACAAAATAGATCCTTGTATGTAACAGGGCAGGGAATCGTTTATTTAGTCACGAATGGTCCCAACAACTGTTCGGACCTCAAACACATGAATTAGGACACTGGCATGCGGTTGATGTTCATTGTTTTGTTTTATTTTAGGGTATGTAAAAACGAACGAACTTTTGTATTGAGACTACAGTGTTCCAATGCTTGCAAGATGGGTATTTTTAGTTTTTACTTGGCGCTTGTCAAGTGAACGAAATTGTTTTGATGTATTCTGTCTTAACAAATTTTAAGAAGAATTTTTGGTTTCATAACACCAGTGGTCGTTCATTCAACACATATAGATACTATATGCTGAATATTTACCCACTATGTCACAAAAAAATTCTATATGTGCATATTTAAAATACGTACTGATCCAAAATTTATCTTAAAGCTATATTTACTAGACTAAAGTAAACAAACTTGGATTTACAACAGTAGCAAATTCTCGGAACAGATACTTTGCGTAAATTGTGTCCGTAATGTTGGAAACAGCGGCCATAAACGACAGCCTACTACCACAAACAATAAGCACAGGATAATGGTTGTATTGCACAAAACTTACATTTTATACCTCTTAGTAGCTAGTCGCGCCTTGGTCCGAAAGATCAGAATTGTCAGCTGCCCTAAGTGTCACAGAAAGATTTTAGAATCTCTATAAGACTCAGAATTCGCTAAGCTAGTCAATATAAGTGATAAATAAAAATTGGCGTCTCTATAAAACTGTGGTATACTTACCGCCGTTAATAGCCAACATTAACGGCCTTATTTATACAATTATAAAAACTATTTAAGTTATCGAATGTTTTGTCCCTTTCGAACGACTTTTGTATTTAGTTTGAGCAAAGAAGAGAAAACATTCGATGACTAAAATAGGTTTTAAAACTGTCTATGATTAAGGCCGTAAATAGCCAAGAGAAAATACACCCAAAAGTGACCCACTTAGTGACGACTCCAAAGACAAAACCTACTAGATATTTCTTGAGTCCACAACAATTAGGTCCAAAGAAATATATATTGGCAACATAAACATTAATTTCGACCTTGTGATATCTCTTTTGACATTCTCCTTTATACATGCAACTGCAATGGGACTTTATCTGTAATCTGTATCGTTTTACTAAAACGTGTAAAACTAATTTTACTTGACAAAGTCTTATATTTGTAGCTTAAAAACGTGCGTTTTTAGATAAATTCCAATTTGAATTGTATTAGGCATCGTTCCTTTAAAGAAACAGAACGATTTTACACAATAGTATAAAGGTGTGGCCAGGTGTCCACATTGACACATTCGCTAGTACATAAATATCGCCCACACTGTGCTATTTGAACTGTTTTGGGCTTTACTACACTTTGAGGTCTTTAATAAATGCCAAAACTATTCATATGTTGCTACTCTCATATGGAACAGTCGTTATGTAAGCGAATTTATGTGATTCTTCTGTATTTGGCTTGCATAAATTAACCTATTTATGTTACTTTCAGAGCCTTAGTAAGAATTTAATAGTAGGCTTGAATCATAAAATATTGTCATAGCCCAAAATAGTATTGTTACTAGGACAGCTATTTCATAATTCAGTTAATGAAAACAGATTTTTTTTAATCTTTATTTTTATGGGCCTTAGTCACTATGTGTCTATGCCGGCCCCTGCAGGATTTTATTTAATTCGATCCATTTACAATGTCTCTATATATCAATAGAAAGACTTGGGAATAGTAGCCACGACCTCAGCGTTTGGCGTTTACAATCCTTAGTCCATTACCATGGCTACTACACTATGGAGACGAAGGTACATAATTAAACATATAGATTGTCTATGGTCTTTGTAATGTTCGTAAATAGGAGCATTAATAACGCGTGTGACAAGTTCAACCATTTAATCAAGACTGCCAACATAACCACATAAAACAATAACGAAACTATAACATCATAGACAATCACATACACTACACTCCTCCACAACCATTTAACATACTACATTTAACATACAATACACCTTATTTAGGCAACACAGTTATCACTACTATACCTTATAATTTATAGTTTTGTTAATCCTACACTGTCGGATAGGGCGGACCTGAGGCGGCACATCTTGGGCTGGTGGTTCCCGCACGGAACCCTCCTCCACAATAATTGATGGAGGCGAACTCTGTGCTTGCGAAGTCGACCCCGGTGCTTCCGGCTGCTCCGACTGAGTCTCCGCAGGGTTTGCGCTGGGTAGCGACTGCCGATGCGTAGAACCTGTCGGAATTACAAGCGAACTTTTCGTCCTACGCCTTAATTGATCGATATGCCTATGTACTTGTCTGTTACTGTTATCCTGTACTTTATAATCGTTCGTACCATCCGAATCAACTATTTTTCCAGCTGACCATTTCTCCCCCTTTAAGTATTGACGATACCAGACGTCGTCCCCTACCTTTAACTCCCTTTCTGTACCCCCTGCTGCTTCAACCTGGCGTTGTTGAGCCTGTTGTACTCTACGCTCTTTATCTGGCTTCAAAATATCGAACCTAGTCCGCAAACGCCTACCCAGCATTACTGAAGACGGACTAGCTCCCGTAGTACAGTGTTCTGTATTCCTATAGTACATTAAAAATGTATAAATAGCCCTCTCTATATTACTTATTTCAATAATTGCTTTTTTTATGACATTCTTTAGCGTCTTAACAGCATTTTCCGCGGCTCCATTGGATGATGGATGGTATGGTGCTGTAAATATGTGGTGTATTCCATCATTTTTGATAAACTGTGCAAATTCACTACTAGTAAATGGTGGTCCGTTGTCGGAAACAATTTGTCTTGGTAAGCCCCACCTACTCCATAACTCTCTTAGCTTGGATATCGTGCAGCATGCCGTTGTGCTTGTAACGGGAAATACCTCCAGCCACTTAGACGTTGCATCGACAACAACTAAGTACGTCTTTCCAGCTATTGGGCCCATGAAGTCCAAGTGAAGTCTCGATCAGGGTCTAACTGGCCAAGCCCAGGGGCGTGGCGTTGCGCGCGGCGGTGCCTCCAATTGCTTTGCACAAACCTGACACGAACGACACTCTCTTTCCACCGCCTCATCGATACCCGCCCACCACACATAGCTGCGGGCCAGACTTTTGGACTTTACGATGCCCATATGAGGTTCATGAATCATTTTTAAAACCTTATTTTGACAACTCCCTGGAATCACTACCCTATGCCCCCACATGACACAGCCCAACTCCTCATACAATTCCCCTTTCCTATTAAAATATGGCTGAAGATTAACAATTTCGTTACTTTCCGGCCACCCATCTCGGATGTAACGGAGTACCCTACCCAATATTGGGTCCCTTTCCGTCTGTCCCTTAATTTCACTATACTCCAACAGCAAGCCATCTTGTGCGAAGTGAAGGTATGTTTGCTCTGGAATGGACTCTTCAGCCTTATTCTGAACCTGGTCATTTATAGGGAGACGTGACAATCCATCAGCACAGTTTTCACTGCTCTTAACATACTCTATGTCATAATTGTAAGCGGATAATATCACAGCCCACCTCTGCATCCTACTAGCCGTCATGGTTGGTATACCAGTATGAGGGCCAAAGATGGACACGAGAGGTTTGTGGTCCGTACGCAGTGTAAACCTCCTTCCATAGATATACTGATGGAATTTACGCATACAGAATATAATGGCCAATGCTTCGCGATGAATTTGTGAGTAATTCTTTTCAGCTGGGGTGAGCGATCGTGACGCGTACGCCACCGGCCGTTCGCCCTGAGGTCCTGGTTGCGCCAAGACTCCTCCGACTCCCCATGGACTTGCGTCACAAGTAACTATGAGCGGTTTCCTAGGATCGTAATGTGCTAAAACCTCAGCCCCTGTTAATGCATCCTTTATTTCAATAAACACTCGCTTACATTCATTATCCCACTTCCATTCTACACCCTTACGTAATAAATTGTTTAATGGTGCTAATAATGAACTAAATTTTTTTATAAATTTAGAAAAGAAATTTACAGTACCCAAAAATGAACGCAACTCGCTAACATTTCCCGGAGGTTGGATATCACGTATAGCTTTAATTTTGGACATATCTGCTTTAACACCTTCTTTGGATATGACATAGCCTAAGTACTTAACCTCGTTTACTAAGAATACGCATTTTTGTCTTTTTAATTTTAAACCATTATCCAACAATCTTTGTAGCACTATTTCGAGTGCTTGCAAATGTTCCCCTTTAGTTTTCCCTCCTATTATAACATCATCTAAAAACACTTGCACATTCGGAATATCTCCTAATAACTTAGTCATTATCCGTTGAAAAATTCCTACACTTGAAGCTAACCCAAACACTAATCTGTTATACCGGAAAAGGCCCCTATGTGTGTTAACAACTGTATATTTTTTTGTATCGTCCAACTCGATCTGGTTGTATGCTTGTGACAAGTCAATTTTACTAAAAAACTGCGCCCCGTTAAGCCCCACAAGCACATCTTCTATCCTCGGTAGAGGATAACGATCGATCAATAAGGCTGGATTTAGAGTTGCTTTATAATCCGCACAAATTCGTAACGTACCGTCCGCCTTATTTACCGGCACTAGAGGTGAGGCCCAGTCGGAGCAGTCCACAGGCTCGATGACACCCGTGCGCAGCATCGTGTCGAGCTCTGCGTCAATGCGTTCGCGCAGCGCGTAGGGCACGGGTCGCGCCCGGTGAAACACCGGCGTCGCCCCGTCCCGCACCCGAAGCGATGCCTTGCCGCCCGTGTACCGCCCCAGTTCGCCATTAAATAGTGCTTCATACCTGCTGAGAATATCATGCAACTCGTTATTCGCTAGTACATTATTTAAATTACGTGAGGAATAAAATCGAGGTATTCTTATATTTAATTCGGCTAGCCATTGACGCCCTAATAAAGATGAATGACCGTTATTAATTATAAACAAAACTAATTGTTTCTCCCGACCCAGATAACGCACCTGCGGTCTAATAATACCTAACGGCTTTATCTTGGTGCCATCGTAAAATTTTAAAATTGTGTCATCCTCCTGAATAGGTAAATGGGACAGATATGTTTTATATGTACTATCGTTGATACAAGAGATGGCTGTACCCGTATCTATCTCCATATTAATCACCTTGCCCTCTATAAAAATTGGTAAACTTACGGCCTTATAACTATCAAGCCCCATAAGATTCAAACTTTCCACGAAGCCTTCCTCGTCATCATCGGTCACCTCCCGACTAACATCATTGTAGTGGATGCCCCCCTTCGGTCTCCTGCGACGACGTACGACATCGTCGTATCCCGAGCACACTCGGCGCAAATGTCCAATATTGCGACATAAGCTACATTGGTAGTCCTTGAAACGACAATCTGCAAAGACGTGATTTGTAGCTCCGCATGCCGCACAGTTTGTTTGCTTCGATGACTTCGTCGTACCCAGGGACATGCCGGCCACCGCCGGTCGACCGCGCAGCCGCTTGTCCCGACTGCCGCCTGCTCCGCTCTGCCCCGCCCGCATGAGCGCATTCACCGCACTGGTCTTTGTAAACTCCGCCGCTGGAGCACCTTCCACCAACGCCGCATCCCTCTCCGCTGCCTCTAAAGAGGTAGCTAACTTAACGGCCTCAACGAAAGTTATCGACTCCTCTTCCCCGAACAACCGTTGTCGGATAACGTCACTTTTGAGTCCGCACACGAACTGATCACGCAGATTATCATTTAAATTAGCCACGAACTTACAATTACGGGCTAATTTCTTCAACTCTGCTACATAAACCGCGATGTCTTCCTCCGCTCCTTGTCTTTTTTGTCTAAAACGATATCGCTCCGCCAATGACGATGGTGTAGGTTGGAGATGATTACGCATCAATTCGACCACTTCACTATAATCTACCTCCGCGGGCTTCTTGGGACTAGACAAGTTCACGAGTAACTCGTATGCTTCGTCCCCCATGGAAGCAATCATTGTAGGCAGTTTTAAATCTTCCGTTATCTTATTGACTTTAAAATACATGTCCAGTCTGTCAACATACAACGACCATTGTCCCGTGCGCACATCAAACTCATTCAATCGGCCGATCGACATTTTTGATTTTCTTATATTTTAGCGGCCTCGATAATACCGCTTATAAATTGACCCGTCTTCGTTTTGTGTTTGTATCCTCGTCGCCAATGTAATGTTCGTAAATAGGAGCATTAATAACGCGTGTGACAAGTTCAACCATTTAATCAAGACTGCCAACATAACCACATAAAACAATAACGAAACTATAACATCATAGACAATCACATACACTACAGTCTTTTGACGTCTGAATGCGTCGTTGTCATGCTGTTGTCAAAATGTTAGGATCAGTTTTTCTCTTTTCACATTTTATTATATTGGACATGTAGTTCCATATTTCGCCACATGCCAATAGAATATAAATGAATTATACAATCAACTAAATCTCAACCCATGTCAATCAAACATAAAAAACGTGTATCAACTATTAGAACAAAAAAGTGTGTGCATATTATATTTTCCTGGAAATTCGGATCAAAATAACGCGTCCATCATGTTTACAGAGTAAAAAATATTCTTAGTAATTCACACCATCAAAATGAAATTCGTTCACAAATCGAGTAGTTGTTTTTATTGTTATACTACAAAAAACTATTTAATAATATTTTATTTGAATTTAAAGTCAGTTAATCCAATTTCTTGCATATTTCACACTCTTTGTGGTTAGGAAAACATACAATCGAATCAAAAATAATTAGCACTTTCACAGAATACATTTGATAGGTACATTTTCAATATTTGTATTGATTTTATACAAATTATTCACAAGTCTTTTACATCTATTCTTCTTGCCCAGTTTGTAAAAAACTATTTAAAAATTAGGTACATACAACCTCATGTGTACATTAATAGTCGAGCATCGCTATTATAACGGGGAAGGAAAACATCGTGAGGAAACCTGCATACGAGTAACATAGCGATTCTAAAGAATCTCTTCTATGGCATGTAAAAGTCAGCCAACCCGCACTAACCCAGCGTGGTTGACTATAGGCCCCTCTCAATCGTACTCTTGATTGAAGAGGAGGCCGGTGCCCTGCAGTGGGACGTATATAGGCTGATATAGATACATATTAACTCTGCGGAAATTATTGACGTTTACTAAATTTCATTTTCTATCTAAGAACAATAGGTCCTCATATGATCATAATACGTTGTGATGTTGCAGCATGCTTCTACAGCAAATCTGTTCAATAAATCCTATAAAAACACCAACCTTGTCAAACATAAACCCCTAGTCACGTAGGTGGACAATCAATCTCGCGGACAAATCGATTAATGTCTAAGTGATATCGTTCATACTTCCTGCTCCGATGAGATTAAAAGCGCCGACGATGCCCAAATGTGCCGCCCACGCTTATTAACTTCCTTGAATGTAGTTCTAATATGGTTGTGGAATTGTATGGAGATAATTAGCAGTAGATCATAGTAAGATATTGTGGTAGTTAAGATATGGAATTGATTTTACTTGACTGAAGTATAAATAACCACGTTTTTTTATAGCGATAAATGGCGAGACGAGCATGCCAATCGCCTGATGGTAAGCGTTACGACCGCTCATGGACAGTAGCAAAACCAATAATACCATGAAATACAAGGCAATGATTGGCATTCCACTACGCTAGCCATCCTGAGACATGATGTGTTTAGTCTCATTATGTCCCGTAGTTACTCTGGCTACAATGCCCTTCAAACCGAAACATAACAGCGCATTTATACTGCTGTTTGGCGGGAGAAATAGACATTACGGTGGTACCTACCCAGGCGGCCTCTCACATATGAGAGACCAGTGTATTGTCCTAGTATTTTACTCCTTATCCCGGTAAAGGCTGAAATATATATATATGTACGATGATGAGGCAATCTTCTATACTCTATCTAAGATACGAAAAATGATTCGTTTATGGATATATTGTAGACATCTTTAGTGGATTTTAATGTTTGTGTGAGATTGAAAAGATCTTTACAATTTTCGATACCAAAAAACTTTTATGATTATAAAGTCAGGACTATGGATGTCATAGTTAAGTTTTTTTTTTTTTTAAGTTAGGCTGTAGCAGAATTTGTACTCCTTTCAAGCGCCCTCATAACATAAAAATAATTTAATAATAGGAAATGGCGATTCTAATTCGTTCTTTAATTTATTTAATCACTTAATACCCCACTTAATTGTGTAGTTGGTGTAACGTTCATTATAAAAACGTAATACTACATGCTACCAACATATCTGTGAAAGCAATGTTGGACCAGTTAAGTAGGACAAAATCAATTGGGTGACTAATTGGACTGGATGTTTTCTGAGTGAAATATTTTGACTATGAGGATATTAATGGTTTTTTTTTTTGTTTTGTCGAAACAAAAAAATATACCCCTAATTATTTTATATCTTCAAATAATATTATTAAACCACCACTTCGGGATAAATCTTACATAAAATGCTCTTTTCTCCTTAGGGCGTTATTTTTGTTATAAAATAACAACAGGTTACACTTTATCTACACATTTATATATTCTATTTTTATTCCCACATTCCACCCTCTTACATTAACTAAGTATTCTCATCATTTATTACGATAGAATTAATATACAGTCACTACTAAAAGGACCCATAAAATATCCAAAACGCATAGAAACTATTTTAAAATTATAATTGCTGTACTTTGCATAAATTACCCTTTGAAGATCATAACAGCTTACAGTTACACACTCCTTACTTATCTGCTATGATAAGGGCACAGTAATGCCCTACATTTGCCCAATTATTGTCGGGTGTAATTGGTAGGATGTACTCTTCACGCCTCTCGTAAGTAGATGGGCAGTTGTGACATTTAGCTATGAACTGTAATTATTTATAAGGTGCATATTTTTATATCGACGGATAATTTTTATGCGTGTTAGGGAGGAAAGTTTTAACAACAACAGGTACTGTTATTTAATATTTAAACTGCTAAGTAAAACAACGTAAGTTAATGACAAAAAAATTACTACATAGTGCTATAGTTTTGCCGTATTAAAGAACACGTCCGTTTTATTCGTAAATCAGAAGGATTAAGCGCCTAAGCGAGTCTTATTTTTATGATTAGGAGAATTGGCACAAAAATTCATAGCCCAATAAAATCAAAATCATAATATTCTTTATTCAAATAGTTTTTCACAAGATCTCTTGGATTGTTAATTACTGCCACTACCGTTTCGGAACGTGTTGTAGCAGTGAAGACGAAACGGCTCAAGAAACTCCCTAATCAAAACGAGCTATCTTATTTTTCTTTTCATTTTTTTCTTTCTTTTTTTTAAAGCCATTTAATGTCACAATGGTTCATGTCATAGATATCACATTATAAGTCTAAGCGAATTCAGAAGGACACACTTCCTATCGCTTCAATAAGATCAATGAATTGTCTTTTATAAATATAAAGACCTAAGGTGTATTATAAATGCATTCAAGAATAGTTAATTTCATGCAGTGAAAGTTTAGTTAAAGGGCCAAGTCCTAAGTCGGCGGATCGTAAAATCATAATCTTTCCATAACGAGCATTACTTCTATGATGCAATAGAAACTAATTTGCACTAATAATAAGCACTAATAAAAGGACAGATTAAAAAGGAAATAATCTTGTGAAAATGAAAACGGTAGTTTCTATCTTCACCTTATTATATGAAACAGTATGCCAGCTCTATATTTCCTTCTTTCTAAAATTCTGGGTCCTTCAAACGGTTTATGAAGAAGGAGTTAGATAGGCTGGCACCATTGTGTCATATTTGACAGCCACTCTGGCGCAGTTGGTTAGACGCCGCCTGTGAAACGAGAGGCCGCGAGTTCGGTCCCCGCACCGAAACAAATGTTTGTATGATCCACAGGTATTTGTTTCGGGTCTGGGTGTTTGTAAGACCGAAAAGTTCTCGTAGTTTCTGATAAAGGACACAAGACTCTGTCTTGGTGTTGGGACAGGGCTATTTATGTGACTGCTGAGTTTATTTAAATGGTAAGTGACTATCGCCTATCTCCAGTCGACGCTCTATTTACCATCGAACAAAGATATTTCACCATTACCCTTCTTTTTCCATTTGTTTATTGTTACTCAGCAACAAACATAGATATTTTGCACTACTATTTTTTCGCATCTTTGTTAACATTGGCAACGGTGTGCGCTGCACCTGCCCGGCGAGGGATGTGCCCGGGGGTGCAAATACCAAGGCCGGTGAGCGGATACCAGGTGCATCTGCACCCCATTACATATATGGGGCCATAGATGGATCGGTTGTCAGCTTGTGAAAAAAATCGCTACATATTTAAGGTATTTTTGGGATCCAAAGTATTCGACAAACAAAAGTGTTTATTGTGTCGAAAGTAACCACAAGTTGTTTAATAGTACTTTGTATAAAGCTAATTTAATAGACAAATCTTCAAACTAAGTTTAGTTAGATAATAGTTTTTATCTAATGGATTTAAAATTCTTGAACTTTAGATGTCGAAAAAACTTTTATTATAAGTAATGTAAAAATAGTAATTGTTTAGCTACTGCATTAAGACAAAGAAATTATAGACAAAACAAGTGCTATTTTAGACGCGAATTGTTCTTTCAGCCCCTCGTTTCGTGGCCCCATCATTAGAAAGTCGTTCAGAAGACGGTTGGACCTAAAGGCCATCTTTTATAGGCTTTTTTGCTTATATCCAGCGCAAATGTTTAATCGAAACGACATAATGTGAAATGAAACGTTACGTCAATATTTGCAACTTTACGTCAATGTCTCCATACGTATCAAAGTACGAGTATTAACACCTTTCAACTTCAACGAAATACTATTTATGCCCGGACACTATACGGAATTGCTTTATTTATTCACAAAAAATGAATCATCAAACGGTTTTCATATCTATCCTTATACGCCTGTCACCGCTAAGTTATTCTTGCAAATTGAAATATTGGTAAAATATTTTTTGTCTTCATATTCTTTTCGAAATTATATACCTAGCTCGAACTGCAATGCCTTCACTGGAAATCAAATTCAAAGCCTAAATTCACAGCTAATTGAACACCATTAAGCTTTACTCTACAAAAACACTAACACGTTATTGTTTATTTGAACAAAACACCGATCCATACGATCGCAAGGCCGGCGGTGCTAACCAATCATTACAAAAATGATGGATTAATTTCGTCACCTTGGCGCCGATTGTTAAGTCTATATTGTTATTAAACATTAGGCAAGCGTTAACGACTTTACAGTTTATTTTTGAAACGTTTTGGGCGTGTCGGACACATGCCGTTTGTATGTGTATTTATAATAACTGTTCAAATTATCCATATCAGTAATCAAAGATAGGTGTATGATTGTGTCTCTACTGAACAGTGTGCCTCAGCTGGCCAGTAAGGCTTTGTAAGCATTTATATTGTGGAATTTAACCCTAGTGGATCTAATGCAAGTAGGATAAGTTCTTATAAGAATGGTGACAGAAATTTCAAATTCTTCAAAAAGTGTCCATTAACATTAAATCGATCTTAACCGTAAATAAACAACTTTGAAAGTGGTAGAGCCACACTGTTGTCTGTCATGACTCAGCATGAGTGGGCAGGCTCAACCGGGGCGATACCAACTACCAATGTCCCACAGAAAATCGACGTGAAGCGACATCTTCGGTGTCGCGTTTCGTTCGGTGAGTGAGACTGCCAAATGCCCAATACCCCTATCCTCTTCCCATCCTTTTTCCTTCCCGCTCCCCTTCCAGTTGGGCCGGTAATTCATACATGATTCACAGTTGTGGATATTATGACAGTGACCACTTACTATCGGGTGACCTGTTTGCTCGTTTTGCCGGACCTATGCAATAAAAAAAAACTAACTAATGTTGGACGTTTGTCATGAAATCGACACTAAACTGACTAATGAATTCATAAGTTTGGGAGATTAAAGATAATTAGAAGCTAACTAGTATCAAATTGTCGACTTGTTGCGTAAATTTTTAACAATCTTGATAGTTGCGTTAGCAGTCAGAGTAACGTTTTAATTCCAACTTTAAGAAGTTTGCATATTGGTTGTAAAACGCACGTTTTTTTAATAAAATAGAGCAGTTATTTAGAAATAGTTGAGCGTCTATAGTGAAGTGTTTTATCAGGTCCTTACAGTTTCGTATATGTTTTGGTATCCGACTATTAGAACGAATTGAATATTACTAGAAACGAAGGATGTTCGTTAAATGTCGCTGTATTTTCGAAACTTACTACAAAATTCCTTTTAATCGCTATAGATTTGTATTTGAATCAATATTATTTCAAGTATCCTCAAACGCACAGCTTAACTAAATCGCTGCCAAAGCAGCAGCCAGTGGGAAACCTCCTCTAATGTTGCTCAAGTGTAAGTTGCGAATGTATAATTTGGTACTAATCGCATTATGTTAGACAAATTATGACAGGTTTGAAAGCACACATTGTGCGCTCTGCTTACGTAATATGAGCACATGTAGGTACCTGCACAAAAATCTATAAATAATTAGTAGTTAAATGCGTTTTACTAATATCCGTGAAGTTGTTTATTAGATTGTTAAAGCAAGTAACTTAGTGTGGGTTTTTCAAAAGATAAGACAGACATTGATCGAACAATGTCCTTTGTTAATGTTGTAACAAAGCACATGCATATTTTTTTTAGAGGTAAGGATACGCTGTAAAACATAATCCAAATCAGGACACATAAGTATGCTAAAAACTTTTTATTCAATTGTATCAAAATAACTTGAAATTAAGTTGTTTCAATAAAAACATTACTCTCCAAAAAGCTAATTTTACAACTTTAACTATAATGCAGCAACGTGAGAACCATCTTCTAACCTTTTCTATATATTTACAATATATTTCCAGCCAAAATATTACATTGTGGCTTAAAAGCTATTTCTAAATATGGAGCAAGCACACAGTAGCATTCAAATCTGTAGTTGCTTTAGTAAACATTTTTCTAAGAAATGACACCTGAGGTGCTACCGCCCACAAAACTTCGTATTTACTCAAAAGTGTTACGACAAATAGAGCAAGGACTTCTTTAGCTTCACAGAAGATATTTGTACGGTAGTAGAATTGAGCAGAATGGTTATTACATTTAAAATGTGGAACAAAAGGCTGCATTTAAAGCCGGCTCGCCTATCTTACGTTAGCCAATGTAACTGTACGTTAATGGTCATATTATAAATGTCGTGGTAAACTGCTACATAACTCCGATGTTATTGTGATTTGCATAAAGAGATTTGCCGATGGAATTTATCCTTTAATTGTACTAAATCATCTATTAATCTCCAGAGCTGCCTCTGCTTATGAGGGTTGGTAATCATGATCTAAACAACATATTGATCGTTGGTTGCTAGTCGTATTACTCTATTGAGGCAATCTGTTTTTTTTTTATTCTCCCAAAGGTGGTATACCTTTGGACCACCGTGGTGGACTAAAATCCAAGACCTCTTATCTAAAATCGGGAGCGACGCGTGGTCAGCAGTAAACCTATAAACTTACACTATTCAATACTATCATACCTATGACGAATACAGATACATATGTACTTCATAGTACATATGTATCTGCAAATACAAGTATATTACCATACAGATAGGAACGCGTGTTACGTGAAGAGTGCACGCTAGCGGTTACTTCAGAGCGTCGGTTGCGCCACGACACGCTTCGTGGTGCGTGGCGCTCTGGAACTCACTGCTACTGGTTGCCGATTGTGGCCATGCTATCAACCTCCTTTGAGACTCTAGAAGAAGTCAGAAGTACTTCTGAAAGATCATGCCTTTCTTCTCTTTACACCTGCGGGAAATATCGGGATAGATGGCCTACAGTGAGATGACATTCGCGTAAATCCAAGAAACCATTCTATCATTATCATCATCAACCCGTTGCAGTCCACTGCTGGACATAGGCTCTCCCAAGGTGCGCCACAGAGCCCGGTCTGCTGCTTTACGCATCCAGTCGCTGCCGGCCCTCTTGTGCAACTCGTCCCGCCAACTGGCCAGAGGGCATCCCACGCTACGCTTGCCGAACTTTATGGCCAGGGGCAAATTATCAATTGAGACTTTTTCGTTGACTGAACTTAGGTTATAAAAACAAAACCCTGACTCCACGTAAAGAGACATATTAGAAGCAATATAAACCGTAGAAAAAGTAATCAATACTACGCTCGAACCCAAAACAAATACATGACACATTCAAATTAGTGATTGAACCCGCAGCCTTGCTTTACTGCGGAGGCTATCAGACGTGTCAAATAGTATCAATTGCGTTGAAGGTTTTTCGAATGTTTGGATCATACGCTCTCATATTTTAACTGTAGTGGGACCATTTAATAGTCAAGTTATTTTAACCTTTGCTAATCGATAGACCGCAACTTATTACAAAACGACTATTGTGGATGAAGATAGAGGACTACTAAGCAAAGGAATGGGGTAATGTCCCTTAAAAAATCTCAAATATTTTTTCATATGTAAATATTTTTATTAAAATGAAATAAATTACTGAACATATATAAAAAAAAGCTCCACGTCAACAGCACACGTTGATTCCGACCCATGCCAGAACCTTGCAAACTCAACAAACAACAAAATCCGCTGAGATCACATCATCTCCAAATAGGACTTGTCCACAATTTCGCCTAATTTGACGTCATCGCGAGGAACTATATGCAAGAAAACATAATCCACGCAGTGTATGTGGAACGTGCGAGTGTTTGTAACACACATACTCGTTGGAAGTGATTTGATTAAGTAATTATGACTTCTTGAGAATTTAGTTTAATGTTTAATAAGATAGCTGTTAGCTGATTCCATACATTTTATTATTAATATCCACGTCGCATAGGATTACGCCTTGGCAACATATCAAGAACATAATCAGCTTACATCTTTTTATTTCAAAACGATGTCCTTTTCCATACACAATTTGTAATCTTATAGGGGATGGATTTTCAAAATTCGTTTCACAGTATTCACCTACTTTACAATCGTATGGAACTCCTGAGACAAATTTCATGCTTGAAGACCCACTGATATTGAATTTCAATGTGTTGTTATTCAAGTTATGTTAATAGAAAATTGCAAAAACCTTTGATACTATGGTACAAAAGAAACTCCTTTCTATCCATAGAAAACCCTCAATTAAAATCAAGTACTTCATAATGCAACGAAACGCAGTAATTAATATAATGCTCAGTTCAACTCGATGCACCATCGAACCATCGAAACCATCAGAGTGTTAACAGTTCGTAATTTTATGCTTCCTACCCACCCCTGCCGCGTGAAAGCGCAATAAACTGCACACTTTAACACTTTAGATACCGTTATTTTAATACCTACACGAATTATTGGAGTAAGATAAAGGCTGAAGAGAAATGGGGCCTAATTAAGACAGTTTTGTGTGATAACTCTTACATTCTTGAAATGGATATACAAAAGATATTTTTTAACTGAAAGGCCCTATGCACTCTTGTTCCCATTGTTTTAAAACAATTTCAGTTAAACTTAATCATATTTTAGATATTACTGACAAATAAGGCATAACATTGAAAAAACTTGGCAACATTATTATAAGTATTTTTAGAAAGACATGAATAAGAGTAATCCATCTTTTATTTATCAAGTTTTGTTGCAATCCCGCATCGGATGCGGTTACGGCAGATGTTTATTATGGCCGTGGCTTTTTAATAAATCATCACAACGGATACAATATTATGTTTATGTATTGATGTAAGACATGCAGGGTTTTTGCCTCATTTAAAGGTTCCGATCGATAATCGATGTTACGATTTTAATGTTTTGTTGATGATGCATTTAACACAATCTCACACGTATAGCTCCAAAGGGATAGGCAGAGGTGTTACTACAGCCAGCCACAATTCGCTGAATTGATTTCGGTTCCAAGATATGCAAGGAGACTCATCTCTCGCCATTACAGACACTAATTCCAATTCCAGAAGAATTGTTTTTTAACAACCATTTTAATCTCTGATATTGATATATTTGTGTCTCCTTCATTCTTATCCTTAATATTACACTAAGCCTATACCACTTTAAAAATAAACTCAGCCTTATAAACTTAACACAACCTTAAAACATTTCAAACACAATTAAATTATTTACTCCCTTTAATTGCAACCACCTCCGCCTCTTAAATTTTTATGGCAAATCAACTTTTTTAACATCAATTCTCTGTTTATAAAAAAATGGAATAACTCCTCTACCATGGAAACAGGCATATACCACGGAGTCAACAGCCTGTTCCCGTCGCTGGTCATCCAAGCCCGACCACCGCACATTAGCCGGCCCAGCCGCGTGTGACAGACGGTACTGCACCACTGACACGTAGATATAAGACAGGTGTAGACAGGGCGGGAGATTTGTAGGGTCGTTTTGGTGGTCAAGATTTTTTGGCACTGGAGGCAGGTGATGAATGTTTGAAATTATAAAACCTGCTTATAAAAATCTAAAGACACTATTGGATACAAAAATAAATGTAAAATTTATCCTTAAAATCTAAACCATAATTCTCAAAGAAAATCAATGATGTACCTTTTTTAGCAAAAAAAGGTTTTGAACTCTTCAAGGATATTGTTTTTTACAAAACCGTTGCCTTAATGATTAAGTATGAAAAATAACAAATATATGTACTAAAAGCTTTACTATGTACTAATTAATTGCTTTTATTCAAAGAATTGACCTGAAAACATAAAGGCGTGGGCTGCAGAAGACATTTAAGTGCAAATATGTAAACATCGCAAATTAGGACCAAAATCTCTGTCCTAATTAGCAAAGTAATAAACCATTACCACTGCAATAAAGTTTAAAACAAATATAAAACAAACAGCAGAATCAACCCAGAATATTTTTCTCTCGTGGGTCGCGAGTTTAACCTGAATAACGAATGAATGAAATGAGAGTATCAATGTATTCCAAAAACCGTTATCACATGCGAATTTGTAAACACTTTTCTTACTTTTGTGTACACATAAATCTACTATACGGGACTTCCTTTGTTTAGGATACTTTGTAAAGTGGAGCACCCAGAATATAGAGCATATTTCTCTAAGACAAGATAAATTCAGCGGAATTCCTCATGTCATTGATTTACCACTGAATGAAAAGACTTACCGAACTATATTATGTTTCCAGGCTTAATAATCTTAAATCTATAAAAGAAATCTATAAAGAAAAAATATTTTGATAAGACTATCCGGTGAGATCAGGTATGGTCTGATACATCGCCTTTACATCAAAAAACGTCCTTTACTTGAAGAAAATATTTAGCTCCTATATTGACTGACGCATGAATGTGACACCGTTACAAGTACTAAATAAACACTTTTTTTTACTTAAACATACAAAAAAAGTCACAAGCTAAGTTATACAATAGTATGTCCAAATATGTGTCCGCGTCTGTATTTTTTCGCAGTCTGCGCCGGACCACTTGGGGCTAAGAAAGCGAATCTCGCGGCCCAACGTACGCAGTCACAGTCAGTCGGTAATTTGTACGCGTGCCTCCTTGTGCTCTACCGGCCCGCGAACGAGCCCGCGGTTCTATAATCGAATTTTTTTAAATTCCGAATTCTATTTTTTTAATTCAAAAAAAGGTTTTATTTTGGTAATTCGAAATTTAAATTTAAATTGTTTTTAATTGTGTTGTGTTGTGATGTGCACGTGTTTTTGTCGACGTAATATGTGTCGTGCAAGTCATTAGTCCAATCGTAATACCGTTCATCAAATAGTGATATTGCGTTTTGTAAATAAATATTTAATGTGCAATAACAAGTGTGATTTTTCCAATAAGTGTTAAAGACAGTGTCCTACATTTAGGACACTAGAACGGTTTAAATGATTTTTTTGACAAAATATTTGATGTTGAATCCTAAGCATAACAACAGCCATTGACCATTGAATTAAAAATAATCTATAATATTGAGGCTTCCAATTTATAAAACCAAAAATCCCAAAATCCTTGCTAGTTTCACAATAAATAATTATACCGCTACAATTACAAAAACCTTGTGAATACATCAAGCTGAGCATATAATGAGTATAATTTTGCATACATCGGAAGGGGCATGTCCTGTTGCTGTTAAAATATATTAATTTCCTCTCATAATGCTTAAGCAAACAAAAAAATATATTTAATGGGCGACTGTGACCGGATTTCTGGTTGATATAAAACATCCAAGGCTTATTAAACATATATAAAAAGTTTTATAATGCTTGGTAGGTTACTTATGCAGTGCGATCACTGTTACAGTAATACGGTCTCAAAGCCTACTAAGAAATATCCACGTTTTGTGCTTAAAATCTCAATGCGAGGTCTGATTGCGGACAGCAGCAGGCGTTGAGCTAGCCCGATATATTTTTTTATTTCTGGTATGGGATTATGATTGTGGAGAATATAAAATAATAAAAATGATCTGGGGCATTGAGAGGTTCTACTTCGTGTTTTCATGGGGCGAGAATGGCTTTTAACACTTCAAATCGCTTTTGCAAAGTGTTATACTATGAAGGGATCGATTCGACTTTTTTCATTCGTTTCGCCTTTTGTACCAATTTGTTTTGTGTCAAATTTCCGCCAGGTCCTTTGATAGGTCAAATTTAGGTATAACTAAAAATAGTTATACAAACCAAGTTACGTATGTGTTGGATATGCAACTTATTTCCGATACAACATTTTATTAATATAGCAACTAAATAATCGATTATGATATTTTATTGTTTGGTAATAAAAGATAATTTGTTTAAACATAATACATATTCATAATATTTTTATAATAAAATATGCACAAAAAATTATATGAATTTACATATATATTGCGTAATGTTTATTAACGTTTGATTTGCATACGTCTCATATTTATGAGCACTTGACACTTTATGGGTAAATAACAGAAAAAAAACTTAATTTATTGACGCATCTAGTTTATTCAAAGCTGCATTTATAGATTAAATACTGCAGATTAAATTTTAGCTACTCATTCATAGATAATAATATCAAAAATAAAATAGATTCATTCAATTACTATCCTAATAGATACTGAAATCCTGTGGATTAACCATGTGGTGTGTAGGTCACATTGCTGTGCCGTTTAAATAAGGGATACATGATATAGATAAATGAATTTCTGCATCGTATAGTAAAGATGTGAAGAAACTGCATTGCAGTAAATCCCTGGACGCAGATCCCTTTCAACACGTCAATATAAAGTTCTCTAAGAGAGGCCTGTTTTCAGTGGTTAGTTTTATGAATAGTTTGGTGAATAATGTCATGGGCAATAAACCTATTACTTCACGTAATTCTAGTATTACAGGATAGGTGGCACGACCAAGTTGAATCTGCCCCATTTTCGCTAAGTCAAAACTAGATAGGCTCAGCAAAGTTTTCCTCTTTTAAACTAAAACCATCCACTTCAGTCACGGCGTGATTAACATCAACTCAAGGATACTATTTGCGAAGAATCCATCCAAAAATTGTGTAATGTCGTTGAACCGACGCGAACGGGCCGAGGAACGGAATCACACGCGACTGACCCCCGACAATGGGTGAAAGAACACTTTTAATTACGCCAAGTAACAATAGACCGCTCCGATACACTTATAGGAAATGTTGATAGTAAAACAATAGTTTTAGACAAAATTACTGTAATTGTAGAGGCAGATACGGAACTTGATGATTTGCTTATTGATGATATTTGAAAGCCTAATATGAGTTACAATGTCGAACAATATTATGAGTTTAAAGACTTACATTTAGAATGCTAAAACTATGTGGTCATTACTTGTTTTATCATTTTTGCCTCTGCTAAAATAGTTTTAGTTCGTTCCATCTCATGCTATATCACTTGAAATAGTACTGGAACGCGTTTTTCTCTCACATTATGTGAAGATGTTTTAGCTTTAGGCTCTTATGCTGGCTCAATACGAATTGATACGTCGATGTCTTTCATTAGATAAATGGTTAATCCAAGTAATTCCACGTACTGTACTGTACTGTATCAGCCCATACACGACCCACTGCAGGGCACGAGCCTCCTCTATAATCGAGAGTACGATTGAGAGTGGTTAGGCCATATAGTCCACCAATTAATTAATTCCACGTAATTATAGTCAAATATAAATCAGCTTACAGAACACTCAGACCCTTTAATTTAACGAAAATATCATTACAACAATCTCGAATCTACTAATGTGAGAAATGTTGAATAAAATGAACCAGAAACTCATTCTAAAGTTAAAAGACACGGCAAATGGTGAAGTAACTGCTCCGATAATTATGCATATTGCTAACACAAGGAACAGTAAGAAATGTCATTTGATGCTGAAAGGCTTTTTCAACAAGTTTGTCAACCTCATCACTTCAAGAGGTACCGTTTGTACGGTGAAACAATCGTTAGGCGGGGAATCTGGATTAGTATATTTTTTAATGCCAAAGGAGCTGGTATTTTGCTTTAGAATAAGGGCAGCAAAAAATAAGCTGGCAGCTCGAGGGGAAGTTATCAGTCATCAATATTGTTTATGAATATTGCAATCGGTGGGTTTTCTCGAGTAGAGCCGCGTTGGAACTAGTAGTGATAATACACTGCGTTACGTTTCGGAAATACTGAAGGCCTATTTAAATTTATTTATGGATACTTGAAAAAGCATTTCATTAAATAAAAAAGGAAAATAAATTAGCAGCCCAACTACTTTCTTAAATATAATTTAATGAAATCTTATTTTGTAGGTGTTGATTTGCTATAAAAGTTATTGAATTGCCTTCATAACCATAGAGTTTCACTCAATTTCAGTATTATTTGAACACCCAGAAAACCATTGCTTTTTGCGTTACTGGCTTTTGAGGCTCAATGATGAAATAGGCGAAGTAAAAAAAATATCTTTGTCAACACCAATGCTCTATCAAAACTCTACAGCTGTTAGGTACATCTTATCTAAATCTACAATAAAATTGCTAATTCTTATTAAATTATTGATATTGTAACATGCTTTTTTACTTTATATATTTTTTATTTGACACTATAATAATAATCCAAATAAAAATGGAATTAATATATTCCTTCACACTTGCAACTTAATATCGTGTCATCGGACACACTAAAAACTGTCAAATAGCTAATAATCTGAATCCCGATAGATCTCATTTTATTGCATCGCTATAAAAGTCGTCTGGACCCAACAAATTTTGTTTCAATAGCATAACGGTGATTTTATGCAAGTTAATAAACTACAGGCTGCCTCGGTGGCGCAGTTGTACTACGGTACGGTTACAACGCTGAGGTCTCGGGTTCGAATCCCGGGTCGAGCAGAGTGATATTGAATTTATCAGCCCGGGGTCTGGAATTTGTGCCTAATATGGCGATAGGCTCGCCCCCTATCACATAGTGGGACGGACGACGCTAGACGAGGCGTGGGTGTGTCGGTAGCACCTCTGCCTACCCCTTCTGAAAAAAAGGCACGAGTTTATGTATGTTTGTGAATAAACTGCGTTTGAGGTGTAAAACTTTAGGTCCGAGATGTAGGTTGCAATCTGCAAGTCTAATGTAGTGATTCATCAGACATCGAGGCGCGCGACCGCCTCTGCATTTTGGGAGGTCGTTTAATGATGTTTTCCTCTTTAACTAAGTATTTGGCACACACTTACATAAACTCACGCCTTTTTTCTAGAAGGGTAGACAGAGGTGCTACACCAAGTATTTGAGAGTATCCTTATAAGAGTTTCAGATCTAAAGCAAAAAGAAATATCGCATTTTTTAATATTTTTGGTACCTACATCATTAATTGGGTATTATAGATTTCATCGAAATTATTAAATTACTACACTGGTGTAAAGTTACACAACAATAATTCAATAATAATTTGCAATATTCTTATGTATTTATTATAAAACATAGTAATAAATATATTAGACATGAAATCTTACATCCGCGTATTCAAATGTTTATGGTAATAATGTAAGTTTATGTAGATGTGCCATGCAGTGCTAAGTTATTATAAGTTGCGAGTAGTATGGCTCCTGTTTATGAGCAGACATGGTATTAATGTTTTTTACATTATAAATAATAAATGTAGCAATATTTTTATATTATCAATATTGTTCTTTATTAATATCTTCAACTCTATATGGTGGGCTAACATCAAATCCGTAATTTTCAAATAAGTAGGTCTTTTGGTCAACTAAATACATTCAAGCCTGTGAAATGTGAAGCTATGAGAACAGGCAGAGATCCCACAATTGTCACCCACAGTTCTAGCTTATTTCATCCTAAAATGCAATATGGGCAAGCCTGTTGCCATTTTGTCACGTGAAACTCGATTTATAAGTCGTCTAAGATCTTCTGTCGTCGAAAGAGTTGTTGCCAAAATAATAGAACAGTTTTTCTCTCTAAACATTATATTACATTGGACATATTAATACTATTAGATTACGAGTATGAATGCTTGTTATTTATTATAAAAAAACATAGCTCAAACAATGCGTTCCACAGATATTTTTTTAAATTTTAATGCTAGTTCCAGATTTCGCCACACTCCAGTAGATTTTGGATCTGTAATCCCGGCATATAAAGTTACTGATTTAAACAATGTCGGCACAGACGTAGCGGGTAGTACTTAGTGTTGTCTTGTTTTTGTCTCGAAACATGGCGGTTAAGGGAAAGTCTACAGTAACAAAGATAACAATAAAATGTATTAATTGATTTGATAGCGAAAGTGTTGCAAACGGTGTTGCGTATTGTTATGTTTGGTTTAATGTAAAATATGTCTATGATAAATTAGTCACAGCGAGTATCGTTTGATCTGTGAGATCTTGGGTTCGATTCTAAGTGACTCAATCTACTTGTCGTTGAGATTTTAAACATGAAATTCATATCAGTATATATAGTTAGTCTCTGGGAACAATTCTAAACTAGAAGGATGTAAAGAAAATACCAGAAGGTGAGTATATCCATATAAACAAATGACTATAAAAAAATAAAATATCCTTTGTTAAAGCGTCTTCAAAATATACCTTAATATCAAAACTTGTTCTGAAACGCAAATCGTCCATAAACCACTAATACAAAGAGGTTATTTTATTCAGGTTTATTTATTTATTTCCCAAGTAACTGTCCCTTATATACCGACTAATTTGAACGCACGGCGAGCCCATAAATCGCGCGCTTTGTTTTATTTGTCACCTACAGAGACGTAACAGGCGGGCGTGACAACCAAACATGGTGTTAGCGCGCCCGCTACAAATTATATAGAAAGTTGCACGCAGGGCGGGAGTTAGAAGGGCCCTTTGGGGGATATACCTCCCGTTACTGTCAAATTGTTTAATTGTGAAAGATGTTTTCAGCACTATTTTACAAATGGAAAGGATAAGACTAAAATGAAATATACATACATAACCACACGCCTTTTTCCCAGAAGGGGTAGGCAGAGGTGCTACTAGAACACCCACGTTTCGCAATCATACCGTAGTACCACTACGCCAATACGTATTTTAGAAAAAAATACATTACGGTATATCTGCTGTTTTTATGCTATATAAAAATGCACATATATTTGTTTGAAGTATAAATATTATTATATCCGGATTGCAAATAAAATTACCGATGTAATTACATTTATTTATTTATGCAGGGTAAATCAAATTTTACTTGCATTGTGTCTGTAATCATTAAAACTGCCACCTGGCTTCGTTTTCGGAGCAGTCTCGATATACCCTGCATAAACCAGGTTCTCCAACGTTTTTTACATTAGTCATATAACTATGTAATCACGATTTAAGTCTTTTGCATAATATAAACATGTTCCACACACGTTGATATAAGATAATACTAGATTGCCACAACGAATTTACGAAACTTATTACCAAAACATGACTTGATACGGCCCTGTACCGGCTAATCCCAAAAGGACTATTGTTATGTCTTACGAAATCCGCAAGGCGCACCTTAGGGAGACTTAAATATTCCTTGAAAATAACGGTTATGAATTACAAATTGTTCATTATGTAATATTAGCCTTGAAATGTCATTATTTCAATATTTAGCATCACTTTCTTATGCGATGGCTTAGTAAGGACTACTAGAAATATTAAGACATATATTAAATATTCTGTTTGAAAAATCTTATGTATGCAAGATTCCTTACTACGTTCTTCTCTACTATTAAAACGGAGAAATACTACGAATACTCTTAAACATGAAAATGTCTTAGGCATTTAAATCCATAGCGGTAGTCGGTTTTGCTCTCAAAGGCTATCGGTCACATCACGAAACCACAACTTGATGTTAGGTAACAATGGTAAAAGCTAACAAATAATACTGTAGCTATGGACTGTCGTATATTATTAATATTTTAAATATTTATTAGTATAAAAATCATAGCAAGGTCCACCATAAAAAACAGGCAGACATTTCACAATAATAAACACGGCTTCTAGTAAATTCCCATTGTGGACAAGTGGTATTTACGCATAAGTTCTACCCGCCCCATAACAATTTGAAGCCGTAAATAATGACACAACGAGCAAACACGTGGGAACACTCCACACTACTCCCCGTTCACAGAAAACAAATGTAACAAAGGATTATGAAACAAACGAAAGTGTGCCAACACATAGTGCCCACATGAAATATCAGCTCCACCGATCAACACCCTACGCAACACTCAGCTAAAAGCCTTACTCTAGTCGTACCACTGTTTTACGTCTAATTAAAATTCCTATTCAAATTGGAAGCCTCAATAAAAATGTCCACTTAACGTTTTTTTCTATTTAAAAGCTCGGGCTCATTCAGATTTATTGCTTTAAATAAAATGTCGGAGCAAGCAGTGCTAACATCAGACGCTACCATTACACTCTTGACAATGTAATGGCAAGCAGGACTGTGAGAAAAGTTAAGAGAAGTAAAAAGGAAACCAGCAACGCGCGCGAAGAAGTACCCACCATTGTAGTGACCCCACCAGACAAAGAGATGAAAGTAAAAGCGAAAAAACCTACCGACAAAAAGAACGCTGTCACGGATGTTAATGAACCGACCACGTCCAAAATGGCAGAGTTCAACGTGACTCAACTCATAGCCGAACTGTCAGAAAACTCGCGCGCCTCCAGAGACGAAATAGAAAACATTCAGAGAAAACTATTGCACCAAGCCAATGAGATATTGAAAGTAAACGCATTTGCCAATTCTCAACCGGTTACCGAACCGCGCATCATCGACAGCACCGAGAAATACACCACCAAACCTGTTTACGGGCGTATACCGCTCGCCACGAGAAATCCTAGCTCAGATGCCGTGTCTAATCAAATGGATGACAATGTTACGCGGCAAACGAGGGGCGCGCGGCCGCCCGCGCCGGCCACTCAACCCGCCGACACTCAACTAGTTCCAGAGAAGTTGCAAGAAATTCCCGCGGTGCTCGCGGACAGCGCTGGAATGATAAATACTGACCAGGGAAATATGCAAAGGGTCGCTATGACGGCGGCGGGGGCGGGAAGAGGTGTTTTTTTCTACAAAACGGGTTCCGCCGCGGCCCGCTTGGCGGCCAGTGCGCGCGCCGCTCCGACAAGAGGTGAGCGCTTTGTCACGTTTTCAAATTCAAATTCCATCGCTGAACGCGCCAGTTTGTGTGTTTTAGCTTAGTTTTTATGGTGATGTATCGGTGAATCACTCGGCGTCGTGGTCGCTTGTTCAAGGTTCCAGTGCGTTTCGATGATCAGAGGTGTGCGCCGCGGACGGGCGAAAGTCGAGCTGTGCCCGGTGATGCCGATGACTTTATTGTGATTTTAACCGTTATATTTTATCAACTGGTTCATTGTACACGCCGGACGGTACGGTATGTGTGTCCTTGCCATATTTTATGTCTGTACACGCTCACACTTCGCCGACACTTGATATAATTCATGTCCCACATTCCTTTACGGAGTGGCTTTGAAGGAGTAACCGCCATCAGCTTTCAAGAGTGATGTTTAATCCTAAAGTCCGGTTCAAATTCTTTATATTACTGTTATTTTACGAGAAAATGTAGCCATAAAAAACGTGTCGGCTCATGAATGGTAATTAGAGGTCTTTAGAACGTCCTAATAGAAAAATACCCGGAGCGGAATAGTTCGGAATATTTGTAAGTCGTTGGGACATGACCCGCTTATGGAGTTGGGTGAGTGAATTTTAATCAGCCGTTCGATGCTTACAGGACAAATTTAGCAATTCTCACAGCAATATATCTAGATAAATCTGATTCCAATGAAGATAAAGCACTAGGAAAGGCAACTGAGCAAAATGCAACGAATTGTTTATTACAAACTGAATGTTACATAATTCATTACTTCGAAAATAAGTTCTAATTGTTATTTGATTTTATTTTTCATACTTAGAACGGGAGATGAAATGTCTTATTCATAGTCAATTTTAAAACTATTTTAGATGACGAATGTTTTGCCCCCTTTCGAACGACTTTTGAATTCAGTTTTAACGAAAAAGACAAAACATATAGGATTACAAACATATACAATAGGTTTTAAAACTGAATATAATTAAGACGTATAATATCTACTTACATGTAGGATTGCATAAGTATTGGCCACATATAAGTATCTCCATTAAACTCTTAACGTTTTTTCTACATAGACCGAATAACATTTTATATAAACGGTAAAAGCACAAATATACAATAATGGAATCATGTACAAGTAGTACAATAGATGTTAAGTTGGCTAAGAAACGGAATGTTATGGATTCGATTGCTGTAACGGATCAATCGATTGTATTTCTTCAAAGATTTATTACCTTGCAGAATCTATGGTGTTTCCAGTAAAGTTTCTAATATAATATATTGCAACCAAAATTGTTTGAGTGTTTGGGTCTGCTACAGTGATTTATTAATATGTCTACAGTTATTTGCAGTAAGACAAGGCACCGTGCGCCATAATATTATAATATTAAGGTCTCTTTACAATAATCATAAAATTACACGTTATAATCTAAAAATACGGTTAACAATCCAATCATATAATGATTTAAAGACCGAAAATATTAGCCAAATACACGCACAAATGCTTTTACTATTTCTCTATTCATTGTCCTAGACAATTCGACCATCAACATTAGAACATCAATGTTCCAAAAGTTAATTCAATAAGCTTTCCTATCTTTTTTGTATCAGTTGATATACATCCTACTGCAGGCCTCCTCTACAATCGAGAGTATGACTGAGAGGGGTTAGGTCATATAGTCCACCACGCTGGCCTAGTGCAGGTTGGCGGACTTTACATACCATAAAAATTCTTACAAATCGTTATGGTATGCAGGTTTCGTCACGATGTATTCCTTCAACGTTGTAGTGCGTGGTGATTGACTGTCAATACACACTTGACTCCGGAAAGTCGGAGGTGTACCCTGTGATTTCAACCCGCGACAACCGTGAACATGTTCGCAGCCTTGTCTGGTCCGTTTACCAACAGCCCACCATGCACTTTCCAATCTTTTCTAGCTTTCCTATTTTTAATGCTATTAAAATTCGTTTATTTTATAATTTTTACTAAAGTATTTGTTTCTTTTATAATAATAATTTTATCTATGCTTAATTAGTTCTCTTCCTTTAGTTCATATTATATCTAGGGCTTTCACTAGACATCAATGACGCATTATTGCGCAACTCACTCTAGAGAAATAGAAAAAAATATTTTAAATGTTAGTCAAAAAGAGATAATAATTTAGATCATTAATTAATTCTAAATTGACAACTTTAGTGCTAATAAAATAATTATAAATAGTTATAAAAGACACGATCGAATATTGTTTGGTTACTTTTTATCATTTCAATTTTCTGCCATAACCTGTTTTTGTGGGAATTCTACATGATGGATTATGAGAAACACGACCAGTAACTCGGTAAGTTACTGGTCACCCTATCTTAAAAGATTTATCAAGCTTCCTGTAACATGTGGGCTGCAATAATAATATACCCGAAATAATACCAATGTCTTAACTTGGTTTTAGACGGTAAATCTTTCTTCAGATTTTCTGAGCTTTGAAGATGTAACCAACAACCCCTAATATAGCAAAACTTTAATGAATATTTGTAGTAATAAAATTTAATTTAGCCACATTGTTAATGTAACCATATAGGAGCACATCATTAACATAACTTTGTTTGCAATGACCTTTGTCTTAATTTGCAACCTAAACCATTTGGGCTATCAGGCAAATAAATCAAAAGAATTCCTAAAAAGATTACATATGTAGAAGTTATGTGTCACTTGCGAAAATAATGATCTCCCTTTAAGGTCCTGAAGGACAGCGATTAAAATTTATTCGGTTTTCAGCAACATGCCAGTGCATGTCACTGTCGTAGTTCACAAAAGCAGCAATGTTGAATGTGTGGGCGAAAATGTCTAGACTCTAGATGCTAGTCAGATTCCCTTGTCTAATTGGATCTATTCATCTACTAGGCTGTATCGGAAGCTATTTGAGCAGTACTAAGGTTCTATAACATACATAGTTAATAGTTTGATATAGCTCAATAAAACAACCCTATTATTTAATATTGTTTTCTGTTCTGTTCCGAATTGTCGTAGCCTGAGAATTTTGGAACAGAAACTACATCTTATGTTGCAGTACAAGCTACATAACCAAAAAGTTAATTATAATCAGTTTTAATACTGGGCAATGTCTGAAACGAAACGTAAAATTTAAAGCATGAACCTTCCTAGACATTTCACCTCATCTACTAACGATTGTAAACCTACATCAATTTGAAAGTTGCGACCATAGGCGATTGTATTTTGTCTCATAATGATTCATCTTACATAACCTCAGTGATTTATGTCGAAACTTAATTGGTTCTTCTGTGCGCCTAATAACAACTTTTTATATTAACATAAAACGTGTTCCGGTTACTTTTATTGCCTTTTAAGTCACTAAGGATGCTGAAAAATGCTTTTAGTATAAAAGGATTTAAATAGATTGTAATGTCACGACTCTGTGAAGGTGACAAAACTGCTCTTAGTGAATCTGTCAGGCAGATAATTACCAGAAGAATAATTTAAATACTTTTAATCGTGTTCTCAAAATGTTATAGAACTGAACTTATGTGTTACTCATTACTTGCACAGACTATTTGTCTTGAAAGTTGTCTTATGTTTATTTTGATTGAAATATAAATTCCTACGGTTAAGTTCCTATTCTTCAACGAATATCATCAAACAAAGAAGCTTCCGATTGTAAATCTAATTACTGACTTATATTTTAGAATATGATATCTTCACTTAAGAGATATATGTATTATTTTTAGTTTGATAAAGTGTCGTTATTTAAAAAAATTGAGGAAAAAAAGCTAATGGTAACTATTTATGTCATTTTAAGGCATACTTTTTACAACTCTTTAAATGTACTGTTTTAGTAAATTATTTTCAAATGCTCTTCCAACCTTTTGTTATAAGTTCATCCACTCAACACCTCGCAACATCAGCAACACTAACTTATTCCATTGAATTGTGAGACAGACATGACAAGATGACATTCATCCAACATAAATCACTGAATGCATTAACACCAGAGCCAGGCTGCGAGCCGTCAATCACCAGATGTCAGGGGTGCGGCAGACAATGGACCGAGACGGTTGACGCGACAACCTGTACTTACCAAGGCCGAACCAGGGATATGACATGACATAACAAGAATAGAATTTGTAGATAGGAAAAAAAATCAAGATTTACGCACCTTAATTCGCAATACTATGTATGTGACTTGTATCGTGGGTATCAGAAACTACAACGGGGGTTTTTTTCACATTAAAAACGAATATCGCTTCCAACAGACACATACATAGTCGCCACCCTGTTTATGATAAGTCTTGTTGTGTGTCAAATATTTTGTCTTCTTAGCTTTATCTTATTCCTAAAGTCGTTCAAAAGAGAAAACATTTTAAAACTAAAATAGGTTTTAAATCTATCTATAAATAAGGCCTTGAGCATCAGAGAATACGTGGGACTTTGATCAAGATCGATAATAAATAACTGTTATTCAAAATATTCATAAGTTTCAATGTGTAGATTCAAACATGAAGGAGTCGTTTTAAAGGCAGTCACATATATTGCACTAATTGTTAATATACAACGTACTGGATCTAAAACTCTGCAATTGGATTAATCAATGACTTTAATATTTTATTTATTTTAGTTTTAATGACTTAAATAATAATTTATTTATTAATCAGATCACAAAAACATGTACATTGTACACACATTAAACCATCAACAGTGTGTACCCCCATTGCTGGTTATGCAATCATTTCTGCAAAATGGCCTTTACATTTTAAACTTGAATAAAAGAGCTATAAAGAACATATAAAATTAATTGAAGCCCCAAGTAATGTATGGACCAAACAACCCACACTTTTTAAAACAAGTTACTGATCTTGATAAATATTGTTAGACCAATTAATCAAACCAAATACAGGTACATTTTGTAATGGTTTACATGACGAAATGTCAGGACGTAAAAGCCGATGTCGCCATAGTAACGCAAGATTAAGTGATGAAGCCTATTATAAAAGATAAACGTGGAATAGGTGGACAGATAGTAAGAAAATCAAATCTTATATATTTTCATGAATGCCCTAGAGTTGGAGTTATATTTTACCGAAAAGAACTGATGATAACTCATCACTATTAACTTCCTGTTTCACAAAACGTCTACGGCTGAACATAAGTATACGTTTTGGTAGTACTAGACACGCTTGATAAATGCATTGGCGAGAACGGAATGTAACTTCGCTTCCCTAAACCAGCTTTGCAATAGTTATTCTGCCATCTGTCGATCGCCAGAACCACATTTGCTGGCCGGCAGCACCGCAGGCAGGTGAAAAAGACTTAAACCCCGGAAGGTATCGGAACCCCTTCCACTTCCCAATCGATAATTAGATAAAAGAAAATATGGAAGAGTGTCTATCGGCAATAACGATTATGACATGCATAATCGCTTCCTCAAGCTTCGTTTAATGAAGTTTTTGTGTAACTTCCGCAATGAGCCGGTAGTGGGCTATAAACCGTTTCCCCTGTTGATCAAAATATTTGGTATGCAAATATTTGATAAGTGGCTTGGTATAACAGTTTTTGATGATCATACTATACAGTCCCGGTGAAAGGAAATTTGAAATTTGATTGTTCGGTTTTAATAAAAAGTGTCAGCTGTTATTGAATATAAAAATTACTGTGCTTTCCGGCGTTTTTGTCATACTTTATATTGGAATTAAACTTAGCAGCTGATATTATATCCAATCAATCCAATCCATCAGCCAAAGGAAGTCCACTGCTGAACATAGGCCTCTCCCAATGATTTCCACAGTGACCTGTTGGAGGCAGCTTGCATCCAGCGACGTCCTGCGACCTGATATTATAAGACCCATGTAAATATTTGTCTGTAGTGCCTTACATCTGGCTTCTCCAGTAGTATACCTTATCATCAGATGATAGTCCCTCTTGACCAATTATTGTCACCACCATTGCAGTACAGTGATTTAGACAAATGGCCCCAGGCATCCTATCATCATTTTTTATTAAAGATCGACATTTCTAATAGTTTTTATATATACCATTACTCAATATTATGGACCATGGACACCTTCCTACGCTGTCGTAGGAACGACTAAGATTTTTATTTGTCATCCTTATAAACCAATAAATAAATATTCTCTAAAAGGAACTCTGTCCGTTTATGTGACGAGTAACTTCAAAGTTAAAACATAACAGATGTTAAGAAAACGGTTCAGGTTGATTGCACCTGCTCGAGTGGCAACTCTCCTTTATATTGTAACGTTGGAAATTAAACCTTCTATCAAATGTATAAGGCTTCAATTACAAAGGCAAATCGTGGCAGATTGAGTCCGATAACTATGGCCAGGTAAATTGTAAACGTAAGTTAATTTTTTTATTGGATTTGAAATACACAGAATTAATATATAAGTATAGAGTTTATGTAATGTGGTTTTTATTTTAAAGTGCTTAAAATATAATTGGTTATTGGTGTTATTGTCGGTTATTTGGATTATCATACGCAGTTCCTGAAGTGTACTTTACTCAGTTACGTATTGAATGGCTTTAGTAGAAATCTTACGCGTTCAATGACTATCAGAAGTAATGAAATGCGATTGCAGTTAAGTTTATAAAGTGATTCTCAATATTCGCAAAACCTCAACATATATGACGCCTATATTCAGCAGTCAGCACTAAACTCCGTGATAAAAAGAGAAAGAGTTACATATTTATTTAGAGAACGTAAAACAAGGCGTCCATCTAGAAGGAGTAGCTATCATTGCATGGTATATAGAAGACATACATACATACATAAACTCATGCTTGCATTCAGAAGAGGTAGGCAGAGGTGCTACCAGGATCCTCAAGTTTCACCTTGTATTCCTTCCCACGATGTGATAAGGGACGAGCCTATTGCTATATCGGACACAAACGGACTGCGGGCTGATAATAACTATAAAAATCCAGTATCACTGTCCGACCCGGGATTCGAACCTTAGCGTAGTACAACTGCGCCAACGAGACACTCGAATAATAAGTATAGAATATAGAAGAAGAATAAGAACAAGCAACGATCATACATCATTTCCCAACACACCACAAACTACGGTAAATTACATTACAAAGTGGTGAAGAATTTACAAGGCGACATTCGGCAGTCGAAATTGCCGACCACGAGTGATTCGATTAGTTTTTGCAACGTTTCATTAAGTTTGGAACTCGTTCGGCGTGGTCAGCTGACGGAGTAACGGTACCCTTTGTAGGGGAATTTGTATAGTAGGGATGGCGAGTTGTAATTTAAAAATGTTGTACATTTAGGGCGATAAAAGAATAAGGAACTTGGTGGAAAATTAAAATCCACGGATAGATAAAATAAGAGTTTTGTAGTATGTTCTTATCCGTTCAAAAGCCAACCATTTTTTAGAGAAGCAAGGGAAGAGCAGGACACGAATTATTAAAACTCTGTAATTCCACTGACCAAACGAAACATGTTGCTTAACACGATGCATTTCATTAGGAATATGTTGTGATTAAGCTTTTCACGCCACGTTTTGTAAGACTGTCAAGTAAATTATGATTAAAATGAAGTTTCGGTCAACTATCGTTAAATCAATCGTTACCATTGTTCCTCGATAACATAATTCTCACTCCTCAATTTCGTGTTTCTTTCGAAATAAAGACAGTAAATTCACAGTTAATTCTCACACCCCGGCTACGAATCGAGAACGAAACGACATGAAAATAATTTAATGATTACAATTGAGTTAACGGTGGGCGCAATTTGTTCAGATCTCGTCTTCAAATTGTATGATAAGACATAGTATTAAGAATTGCAGGAAATGACTGCTTTGTGGTGCGAGACACAGACGTCAAGCGGGTTGTAGACCAACTTAACAACTTAGTAGTGGTCAATTGAAACAAAACTGAAAGAAACACATAAATGGCGTAATTTAATAGATATATCGAGGAATTGTAGAGAGTTCTTTAACTGTAGAGAATGTTGGTTATTTTATCACAAATATAAGCGGCCATAACCTCCTCAGGTAGTCTAAATTCCAACCTCAAAAATAATCTAACAGCACGACTTATGGCATGAATTACGCCTGGACTTCCCAAAAACAAGGAGTTACTGTTTAATTTTCGAACAACTGGGTTTAGTCACATCATAAAATATAGTACCCCTGAAAGCACCTACTCATCTAGTAATATAACTTAATACTAATTTTAAATAATATTAACAAATTCACCGCTACCCACTCCATCTTTACACCAAGTGAAACCCATGAGAAAAATGCAATCAGCACATCGACGCCATTGTCTACAACACGTACTGTGTGCAAGTTGCGATGGGACCGGTGTAGTCGCATTTTCCTACCGAGAAAACTCGTCAAGAAAACAACCCTGGGCGGCTTTTTTATTCTAAGCTTTCTAACTTAAGTAAATTCTGTAGTCATTTAAAACCTGTATAAACTTGTGTTTTTTACAAAAGCTTCTCTATTTAGTATGTTGAAATCGTGGTAAACACTTGTACTTTGTAAGGAATAGTAGGAGACACGCACAATAAGTATACGGTTGTAGAGTACAATTCTTAGATATGATATAGGAAAACAGTATTTTCAATGCAAGATTTATATTACCATTTATGTATTGACATTATCTCTAGAAAAATCCTAACCATTTATTTTTCTGGAGTTAGATTATTCAATCTGAAATTAAATTATTCAACTTTTTTTTCTTTGTTGTTATTAAGTAGGTGCATATTAATTATTTTACAGTTACAATATTATTTAGTTAAATGTTCTTATTTCGCATATCGTGATACCAACAATTATTAATTACCATTTTATCGTAAACATTCATAGTTTATGATTTTATCATCACCGTCTTCAGCCTCAGGAAATCATCTACTCAAGATATATTATGCCCACAAGCATGTCCATACCTATTTAATAGAAATAATGAATATTATACTTTAACTAAGAACATGCAAACGCTACTACAATCCATTACCATTTGCTCAAAACTCACTGTATTCTCGCAGGCACACTCGATAGCGTCCCGCCGTACAGGATGCCGCCGGCGCCGGAGGCCGCACTGCCCGGCGCCCCCGCGCCCTCTGCCCCTGCCGCGCTGCACACGCACTCCGCCAAGTTCCCTGTAAGTAGCTTTATTTACTCTGATTTAATAGTATCATCTATATTGATACTGGTACTGTAAAAATTGAAAAACAAAATTAGTCTCGTTTTTAATAAAAGTGAAACGGGCTTAATCATAGACAGTTTTAAAACCTATTACAATTATCGAATGTTTCGTCTTCTTCCCTTCAACTGAATTCAAAAGTCGATCGAAATGAACAAAACATTCCATAACTAAATAGGCCGAAGGAAAATAGTATTTTAAATAGCTCTGTTTCGACATATTTGATTTTTATTGATTTCGAGCTTGAAGGAGCTTAATTCAAGACAACAGATAATTATTGATTTATAGTAATCTTAAAAGAGCTTAATCCGAAACAATGATAAGCGTTATTAATGTATCAAGTCACAAATGCAGGTGAAGCAAATATATGAAGAATTCTAAGTTCTAAAATCAAACCAATATCAGTCACAAATAAGAAACCTCAATTGTATTCAGTAAGATTGTCGCACAATAAAAACGCATCGCAATCTGCATTCAGAACCAGCGGCAGTAAATTACGAACAAAAACACCGAGTACATAAATTCAATTCTAAATATTCATTGTTAGTCTACGAGTTATTGCCAGTAACTCAGGACCTGTTTATGTATACACAATTTATCCACGTCCGACCATCCATCACTTGACTGTAGTCCCGCGTTACTGATTGCCGACGATGCGAGATAGATTCGCAAGAAATTACAGTTGCAGATTAAAATAGAATAATGCTGGAATGATAATGTTAATCAATCATTGTCATTGCTATTTTGATTTAATTTATTTTCTTTCATATAATTACGCATTTGATGCGTCGTTGTGGATAAATAAAACATCGGCAAGTAAGACCGTTGGTCTAAAATGTTGACCTTAATTTAAAGACGAAGTTTGGGTCAGCGTTATTTATATTTTTTTATGTTGTAAACCAATGCTCTGTATTGTTGTGACGAATTTGATAATAATTCACCATGTTGGCTCTATGCTTGGCACACGGATGAAGTATACACTGATTTACAGTGGATAGTACATACAGAATCTAGATTTTCAAACCAGCCCATACGGTTTCTGTCTCAATTAAATGACTGCTACTTTTGCCAAATGACATCAACCGGGATCGTCCGTGCTATTATGATAAAACAAGAGTATTCGCTGTGATACTTTTCGGTCACGTAGCGTTTTGGAAAGGTCTAGTTAATAGTTATATTACCGCGAAATGAGGTTTATGAAATTATATAAATACAAATAATATTATTTTATATTCTGTTCATTTTTAGATGATTGGTATAGATCTTGGAAACGTATTTTTCGTTTTGGAGGAAAACTTACGCTCAATCTTGCTTCGCTTTTATTTAGAACTAAGATGTTGGATTTATATGTGCACGTTTGAGTTTTAAAATTGAATTCCAATTTTAATTTATATGTATCAGTGACAGTAGATTTGATGTTATCTGTGAATAACTTATGAGTTCCAAGTGTGAACGCAGGGTAGTGTTTTTAGTTGCGTTCCTTTACATTCATTATAAGAACACTGTATTAATTGTGTGAGATTTATTTAAATTTAGGATAAAATTGTAAACAAGTGGTGCAGATTTCAGATGCACAGAAGTAAACATATACTTATTTCTTAATTGCACACGCGGTTTAGTGATTTGAAAGTTCACAACTTCAACAGCTTATATAATTTTCTGTGTGTCAGCGTTTTAATTCTAAAAGCATAATTTTTAAACAGGTGGTCCTTAATACACGCCAAAATCAATAATAAACATTTTGAGACCATCTTCAATGTCATAATCTATTGATCCTAGGCATAACAAAAACAAGAGTAGTTAAAATCTTTATTTCCAATATTATCGACTCCTATTACACAATCTAACGGCATCAAAATCCTTTTAACTTCCCGTGATTGACAAAAGGCCCCCCTCTGCTATTGTTCAGGCTCACATACTCTATCCGCAGTTTCTCCATACTTTTTACAATTGCGAAGACGCAGCGAAAGTTAATTTTTACACATCCATAGATCGAATGTGACGTGTGTTAGTTGCAGCTTACTTTCAAGTGAATGAAAATATAGAGAAAGTAATTATAAGGAATATTACGGTGATTGTATAAGAGATTATATTTTCGCGTGTAATGTACGTGTTTATTCATGATGTTGTGTGTTATTATAAAGAAGAATAACATAATTTGGTGTTTTAATTAGTGCGCTAATTGTACATAATGTTTATGTGGTTGTGGGAGCCGTGTTAAGTTACTTATGTCGTATTATGTCATTTACTAAAAATAATTAGTGACTCGGCTTATGATATTAGTGTGTCTTTAATGTTGTTCAGTATTGATGAATTAGGCAGCCCAAAAATCAATTTTAACTTACATCGGTACTTAAGATTCTAGATTAAGTTATCATTAACTTAATCTCTTTTTTGAGATGAAGGAGTGGTGATGGTAAATAAATAAACAAAACAATGTGATACTGTCAGAATGTAGTCCATCAAACTTGTGTCAACATAATCTAATTAGCCTATAATTTCCAACAGATAGAACGTGAAGTGATCCTGTCATCAGGAGACAAGAACTCCAAAGTGCCAATCCTGCAGGAAGCGAGAAAACGAGGCAGACTCGGTGCTGTAGCCCCAGACACACCGCCCAAAGCACTGTCCGCCTGGACCCATGCTGAGGTTTGTAATTAAATTGCAATTGTAAAGGTTCTTGTGTCCTTGATGTATGCCTTGCGTGTAATGAGAGAGTGCGTGATAACCTTTCAAACTTGGACATTTAAGGAATTTCGCATTAGTGTTTTTAACATACCAATAAGTATATTGGTTCGCATCATTGGTTGATAGTAATCAACCAATGATGTGTTAATTATTGAGGTTTGAAATATACTAGACCCTATTTTATGTCAGGCTTTTTGGCCGAGTAGGCGCCACTGAAGATACCCTTGATGCATTCTCTATTTGATGTGCAAGAAGCATAATTAACTTCTCGGGTTTGACATCAAAGCAAAATTTTATATAAATAGTTCTGTTAAGTTTCTAAGCAGTCCATTTTTGATAAGCACTGTCATAAAACATTTAAAAAATACAAAAATTAATAGGCACTGATCCAACGAATGCATGTATTATATTTTTCTATTTATTTTTTATTATGGTATAGGACATAGGTGGTGAGATTATTCCATATAAAGCACGAGTCCAAAACTTAACCACACAAATTATGTTAGTTAATTACATCCATTACATATAAATTGTTAACTAGTTCAACACTAAAAATTCCGCTCTCTGATTGTTGTCTGGTCTACCTAACTAGATATTTAACGTCATATTTAAAGCACAATCCATTTTAACATTCCTAAGTCACATGCGCTTCAGGAGTCCTTCGAATAAAATACCATCAAACCAATAGGATCTTCCCAATTAGAAAAGCATTTACAACAAACTTTTCATTATGAAATTTATATGATTTCATAAAAAAAATACCAACAAATGTATTATGAAACATTTAACACTGAAATCTAACCAATTAACAAAATCCTTCGAAATGATAAGGGTAACGCCAAGAAACTTAATTTTAAAATTATGTTAGCAACACCGAACACCAACCTATTCTAACAGCTGCCCCTACTTATCCATAAAGTATTACAAAACAAAGACATCGTTAAACGCTATGACATTTGCAAACGTCTCAATTATAACCAAGACGCGAGTTGCTAATTGGTTATCGAATACCTCGATGGCACGTGTCCGCCATTAAAATTGCAGATGTATTCAAATTAGTAAAGAGGTAATTGACAAGCGTAAGGTTTGGTAACACATCGGAATTTGTAAGCATTGGTAATAGTAAGCTGGCTTGACAAATGATCAGACTGATCGGGTCAAAATTCTGTCCATCGTATTAGAAGAGTGATCAGTGGTGGTTTGAGTGATGTAAAAATGTGATTATGATTAATATTAGTGCAATAAATAAACGTCCTACGAGGATTTTATGTCACAAAATAATTCTTAGTCAAATATATGCTCCTTATTAAACCATGCTTGTTTCTAAAAAAGTTATAACCAAAAGAATCATTAGCTTTTGTCTATTTACTTAAGAGTATTAAGAGATTATTGACATATATTAAGTAGTATACCTACTTCAGCCCATCTCTGCATTACCTAAAAGTAAACTGGAAAATAATGTTTTCGGCATCAAGTCCCCCTAATATAGGTACCTGCGTTGTGTACGAAGCTTAATAAAAATAATAAGGTCTCTGAAGGAAACCCGCTTCCTCGACGACTTCCGACGTGTGTCGGCAGGTTAAGTTAATCTTCACCCTTCCCACGTACAAGCCCTTAAGTGGGCCGTCGTCTAACTGTAGGTGACAACGCTATGGATCGGCCATTAATGTTTCCCAAGACGATGCATACCAATTGAGTTTATTTTGTCGCTGGATAAGCGAGCTGATCGGATCCATTGGTTATTGAAAATTTAAAAAAAATACGCTAGGTAAGCTATAATATTATAGTGCAAACTATAGTGTTTATGGTATAAGACTATAAGCAAATTAACTGAAGCTTTGGAATTAAAAAACACGAATAATTATGCCAGTTGATGAAGATTTTTTTTTATTTCAAATACATTACCATTATACTAGAAATTCAGGTCAAAATTATACTTATGAAAGCTTCAATCGTGATTGAGAAATCAGTGGAATTCCACCCTTATGATATCATATGATATGCGATTTTACCGCTTCTCAGATTGATTAAAATACCAATGAAAACGGTGTTGAAAGACATAATTGGTTGATTAGAAGCTAGCGAACTAATCGAAGTGCGTGAATATTGCTAATCCAGTCATAGACACGCAACAACTAATGATATTGGGTTACACAGGCTTTTAATTAACACTCAGACTAGCACTATCTTGATTGAGATATAAAGGAATAAAATAATGGTGCTATATTACAAATAAAAATGTTTGTTTCTGCGCCCATCTTGGAAAACGATTACTATTTGAGAAAACCGAAAATTGATATAGTAGATTGAGTTAATTACATCTAGATTTCTAAATACTGTGAACGAGTCTAAGAAGTCGCTATATAAGCTATTAATAAGACTTAATTGAAGTTAAATTAGTGAAACCCGACTACTCAAAATCTAAGATCCGTAAAAGGCAGATATCTTAATGGTGGAATTCCAATTTTTGACGTAATTAGGCTTTAACTTTGTCACACCGGTTCATTGCGATTTAAATCTATATACAGATTACCACATTACACTAAAAACCTGAAACGGAAATCTTGGCCGCTCTGCAAAAGGTATAATATACTTAAACGCATACTTTCCCCACTCAAAACAACCAATCTATAATTTACTTAAACTTTCCGGACGTTTAGCTAAACGCCTGGAGCTGTCCTATAACTCTATTCAATTGGAACTAACTTTCATACTAATAAAGTCTTCATGCTCCAGTTTTGATAAATTGTCTCTATTACCCGTCAATTTGTCCACTTAGCTAAATAATAAGCAAGAAAATAACTAAACGGTGGGGCGGGACGAAGATGTCATCAAGTTTTGCCGCGTAATGCTTAGAAACTATTTTGAAAGTTGACTAGGTGTTAAATATGGAAAGCTCTGTTGATGCAAGGTTATAAAAATAAGCTTTGTCATTAGATATTAATACTTTTGAAAGTAAAAGCTTATGTCAATTGGTAAGATAGATGTAGAGGGAACTTTCGGATTAAACTTTTAACTTTCCGCTGTGCGGATTTTATATTTGTATTTCCTTATAATTCTATTGAAGCTAATCCAATTTTCTTTTATACGTGACTACACCTGTTAGGAAGTGAAGTTCAGATAGATTGACCATAATTATGTCGACTGGAAACCGCAAGTACACAGGTTGAACTCGGAACGCGATGCACTTGCGTGAGTCACTGTGGCAGGTTTTCCTCCACTGTTTACTGTGGTCTGTATTTATGGCATACACAAATCTTTTGATACCAGCATATACTTAGTCTGTACAAATTATGTCTCTCTGTCTCTTTCTCTTACTTTGGCGACAGGAGTTCTACTAGTGAAAATATGCCTCCATCAAGGAACTCTACATACACATGAGGCAAATACAAAATTTCATAAAATGATAAATTAACGAAATATAAAATTCAAAAAAGATCCAACCTAATCTTTTCATAAACTATTTAACAGGTAGATAAAAATTACAAAACCCCGGAGTAGAATTAAAGTAATTTTTCGAAACATCGTCGATGGTTATCACCGTGACGATACGTCGTGGGTTCCTTGCCCCTAATGCCCAGCGCGCAATGAGCATGCAACGTTACACCTCCACGCTCCACTCGCCTGCGATCAGGAAGTGTTTCCATTCTAAATCAGTTGTAAATTATCACAATTACACTTACTGTGAAGTTACTTAATTCTGCCAAGGAATGTATTTAAAGGTTTTTAAAAGTATTGCTCTATAATATTTCTCACAGAACAGATTACTCTTATATCGTCAGTGCGATTTTTTAACATAATTTATACATACACAAATTCCACTACCACCTAAATGAAGTATTTAGCCAATACAGATATTTGTCCATTTGAGGATCTTTGGATCTTTTTGCACAATCTCTGAGCAAAAAGTAAAATGGTAGCCAATAGACTAGTCAAGTTTAAAGAGTAGAATTCGTTACAGATAATCTGTGATAGTTATTCCCTCGTGTGTCAATCGCTAGAGCTTAGTCCATTCGGTACCAGGGTGCACCGCTAGTAGAGGCATGGTTAATATGTACAGGTTTTGGTTGGAGATACTCAAGTTCTCTAATAAATTGACTATTACAAAAATAATATTCATAAATCATTGTCAGACTCTGATGTAACTTGGGTGAGTTGCCGGGAGTGTACCTTAGGAGCTTTATAATACCATAGAGCTACATAAACTAGTGGTTGCTTGTACTGAGAAGAGGCATTTGGTGGATAAACCGGAATGGGAAAAATGCAACTGGTATTAATTGCCAGGTGCAAAGTTAGATTATGAATAAAATCAGTGTTTACATATTTGTCCGTCCTTATGCTATTTTATATTAATATAACATACCACTACGGTCAATGCTCGGATCCTATATGTAGTGGAATGAGGTCAGGCGATTATCAACCCTATGAGCGTTGGTGAATGCCGATGAACTGCTCCTTATATGTGGTTGGTACGGCCGCGCCAAGGTCGAATGCGGAATAGGGAATCAGTGGCGTCATGAAGGATTGTTATCGCGTGGCGGGGAATATTAATGGCTGTTATTGTATATTTTTCCTTCGCTGTAAACCAAGCTACATTTACAATAGAATATATTTTTACAATGTTCTTAAACTGTAGAAAGAATTTTGTGCTTTCCGGCGTTTTTATTATTGGAATCCAATCCTTATTATACAGGGCTCTTCTCGTCTTTTACTTGCCTCAACATTTAGTGTACTGCTTTTTGATGACATTTCATATACTTTCTGATTGATTTTGGTTGGGACTAAAGATTAGCGAGTACCCCAGACTTGAGAGACTCGCCAAGACTCAGTTCTCGCTGTAAATTATAAATGCACTACTGCTGATCTTGGTTGAAATTTATTATACTGCTAAAGAGGCTAACAAATTTACGGCCTGGCTGATGGTAAGCAGTTACCGTTGCCTGTAGATGTCTGCAACACTAGGGTTTGTCACGCGTTGCGGTCGCTATAAGAGCCTTTTCACTCCTTGATAATTATTTCACTTAAATTGCGTTATTATGCTGGTACTGGATGGGTGGGATAATTTCTGCTTTTAAACTCAAAGTAAAATGTTGTAGGTATGAGTCGTTACGAATATACGCGTAATTTTGATAATATCAGGGTGATGTGCCTCGGACTCTAATATGGTAAATAAAAAGCCGTTTCAATAGCCTTTTTTGATAAAATGAGCTTTGTGGCGTTACCAAATTTTATAACCCGAAGCGAATTGGAGCGAATTCTATTGAACTAGTTTTAGCTAAATAATGATTTAGCAATTTTTGTGGACCGACTAAACAGAAATGAAATTCATGGACTGTTACAATTTAGTGTGCAAATTATTAGTTTTTCTGTGGTGTATTGCAGTCCGAATACTTAAACAGCTTTAAGAAATTTATTCAAAGTCTTAATGCTACATAGGTACATAGTTATATCTCACTTTTACAATATTTATCTCGTGTTAAAGCTGTTGAAAAATAAATTTAACTTACAGGTCCTATCGGTCCTAAAGTCGACACTAATATTTATTTACTTATAACTTTACACCAGAGCCTTGATTTTAATCACGGTTTTAATGTCTTTCTATACCTGATAGATTTTCAAAGATAAATATAACCTCTTGTAGTCATACATGGTAAATTAACAACCATGTCACGATCCATATGTCTGCAAGAATTATATTTGGTTATAAAATCTGATTTGAGCCGTCCTCAGCGGTCTGACGTCATACAATCACATGAATCACCGAAATACGTGTCTTTGAAGAGGAAACTTTGCAGACAAATTGGTAGGAGAGTAAGATTGTCAATATGTATAAAATTAATATGGAAATATCGAATACTTGGTAATAATAAGTTGAGTGGTATAGCTCCTATTTATTGATTGGTACTCGTATGACGCTTGGTATTAAGCGAACAAATTTCTCGTCTCCAACAATACCTTTATCTTTTTCGATTTTGTTCTAGGCTCTCATCGATTTGTTATTCACAGAAATATTAAATTTCTACATCGAACTTTTGCTTCATGCTCGGTACCCCAAAACAAAGTATTTTAACCAAACATATATCATACACACCAAACATCCCTAACCCAACAGACTCCTGCCACAATTGAGTTAAAAAATAACCCAATCCACTCGACTCAAGTGGTTAATAAACAGCAGACAGGGACATAAGTAAGGTAACATTATGAAATAGAGTGGTGTTGTGTGGTACAAATAGCCCATAAAAATTCACGCAGCGCGCGACAGTACGGCGGCGACGTACGAAGAAACCAACGGTTGTGGCCCGGCGTACTTGCGATGGAAAGTGCGGCCTTGCTAGGACGAATGTTCGGCGAACCGTGAAGAATATACGCTTTAATAATTTGGTTGTTTGAATGATTGTGTAGAATTATAAGGTTTTTAGAACTTGAAATATTTTTTGAGTAATTGAACATGTGATTGTTAGTTTGTACATCTGAGGAGCAAGATATAGTTAATGTAAAGTACACAGGCTATAATAATTCCTGCAAAATAGAAAACTATGCCGTCGATGTAACATGACATGATGACAAAGCTACAAATTCACGCAGCAATAAATGGCGATTTCATAATGAAATTATTAAAAAAGACTATGCTATAAGTCTAAAATATTAGGTATATCGTGGGTGAAAAACTCGTTTAAGATCGGAATATCTACTTTGAAGGTAAAACTTGCGTGTTATAAGTAAATCGCATTTAAAATCAGTTTCACATTCATATCTACGGTGAATACAACATAGTGATTGTTTAGTGATGGTACACTATTCACTAACTTATAGAGTTGTTAGTGAAAGTTAACCATGTAGTTTTATTGATCACGTCAAATCAAATTGGGGTTACATCATGTTTTCATTACTTAGTAATATCCGAGAAATTAAATTACTGACATACAGAAAGTCTTTGTATATAAAATCGGGTTTAAAATATACACTCAGAAATGTTGATGTCTGCTAAAATATAAAGTTGGTGCTTTACAGGGTGGCACTATACTGGTATATGAAACTTTATACAAAAAACTAGAATTGTTGACGCAGCTTCATTCATCAAGCCTTAAAAGAAATCAGGCGAGCTTCGTAAACGCGTGAACATTTCCTTTAAGTCCCTGGAATGATAATTGCGGAAGGTTCTAAGTTTTTCAATTGGACAAAACTTACACCAGCAATTTAATTCTCTTTAAAGAACTTTAATACGGGCGTAATCACTTTAAAAGCTTCCTTATATATAAACTCAAAAACTCAGTCTAGTTAGACAAAAAGGGTTTCTACCCATTATAACATAGCAGACCGTGACTGAGCTACGAACGTATAAGGCGTCTTTCTTTGAAATACTAAGTTTGAAAGAATTACTATTACTATTGAAAGAATAATCCTAATACTATTTGGAACGCTGGACACTACATCATTCCGTTACCAACCGGTGACGTACCATAGTAATTATTACATAAAAAAACATATTTTTGGCCTAATTTCGTCAAACAGGTTAAATGGGTAAATAGGATCGTTGATCTTGATTTAGGATAAAAATATGTCATAGTTTAGCCTTTATTTAGTCCTGCATCTCAATTCACTCGATTTGTACCTTACATTCACAGTAAACCCATGGTATGCTACATTCTATAGTACTTATATGACACAATAAGACTTGAATTCCAAGCACGCCACAACAAAAAATCAGTTCATACTCCCCGCGTGATTCGTCACAGCGCGGCCGCAGTGCTAGCGCGAACGGATCCGTCGCATCCGGTGAGGCCGCGCTCGCCACTGTTCGACTCGTGTTGTGATGTGTTGTGTTCCGTAAAATGGTGGAGTTTGCGCTCGAGAACGTTTGTATTTTTTAATTTTCTTTTTTAATTATAGATTTAGGCTGTGGAAGAAATATGTGGAGGATTGAAAAATTAGGAAATTTTGGTTATTTTTTTGTTAGCAGGTTTAGTGTTTGTGTGCTAAGGGTGGTTATGTATTTTTTCTTTTCTTTTTTAATTTATAGATCCAGGCTGTGGAAAGAAGTTTTGAGTAATTTATCAGTGTTGATTTTTTTTGGAATTTTAGTTTTTATTTTGTACGTTTAAAAATATTCTAAGGGTGGTTAATTTGTGTTAATTATTATGATTCCATGTAGAATTAATATTTAACAAAATATAGCATTGGTTTAGGAGTAGTTTTAAAATTGATGTTTCGAGGGTGGTTGATTTACTTTGTTGTATTACAACAAATATATTCTCTTGTAGAGTTTAAACTGTGCGATTGGATGGAAATATTAAGGTTGTAAATGTCATTTTATTGTTTATTTTGTTCAATGTTTATGTATAACATTATATTTATATGGGACAGTTAGGAATATAGAAGTTGTACAAATTAAATAATTATACTGATGTTACGTTAAGTATCACTCACTGATTTAAGAAATCAAAATGCAAAGACAATTATTATAAAAGTACTATTGATTTTTTTAAAAAGCTCCATTATAATTGAATATTTTTGTGACAGTCAAGTCAAGAGTTTCTATCGATCCGCTGGAAATTTAATATGCCCAAGAAAAAGACAGTACTAAGGCATTTAGTGGTTCTTTCTTTTATAAGCAACAGGTATAGGGGTTAAAGGAGTTGAATATTATTATAGAAATTTATTTTTTTATTAATGTCTGAAAAGTGTGTTATTTTTAAGATCCATTATTATTTATAATGTTTATGGTTCATAGTATCTTTTTCTGATTAACAATTCATCAGAATATCTTTACCCTCTGTCATACATATATTATAACATTCAGACTGCCTTGGTGGCGTAGTTGTCCTACGGTACGATTACAAAGCTAAGGTCTCGGGTTCGTACCCCGGGTCGACAAAGTGATATTGGATTTTGCTATTCATTATCAGCCCGGAGTCAGGAATTATAAAAAATAAATAAATATAAAGTATTTTATTTATTTTAATAAGAATAAAATAAATGAATAAATTTGTGCCCGATATGGCGATAGACTCGCACCCTATCACGTCGTGGGTCGTAATATACAAAGCGAAATGTGGGTGTCCTGGTAACACCTCTGCCTACCCTTCTGGAAAAAAGGCGTGAGTTTATGTACGTTTGTGTACATATTATAACACTGATATGTATACTAAGCTGACCCCTGAAATTAAGTATGTAACTTGGAAATTGGGTCAAATCTGTTAACAAAAATATATTTTATCAATACTTTAACTATTTTCCGAATAAAGATAACTTTGATTGTAGGCACTGAAAGATTTTTCAATTGAAACAATATAAGTGTATGACTTATATTAAAACTTTCGAAACCGATCATCAAACTCGCGCGCGTGTTGAAAAGCGATCGAAGGGAGGAAATCCGTGTGCCATTGCGGTAATGATATTTTAATACGCTTAATTTATATTGGAGACAGTTTCCGACATGCCGTTATAATAAGAATTGCAGCTAATGTTATTAAAATTATAATAAAACTCATTAGTCTATGACAGCGAATTTAGATTGCAATTTCATTTACTGCTTCCTTTCTTTAGGTTAATAAATGTAATTATATGAGATTTCTATTTATTTTCGAAACACTGCTTTACATTATTTTATAGCGTTGTCTTTTATCGTTTTATATTGTAAGTAGGAAAAAGTAAATTTTAATGCACTCGTTGGGCTCCTTTATGGAGTATAAGTTTTAAATGAAACCGAATTTATTGATGCAATAATCAACCATGTGGTGAATAAAATCTGTGCTTTACTTGCTGGAAACCTATAGACAGTTCTACCTTAATACCTATTTACATTGTCTATGAACATTTAATAAACAGAAGTTTTTTCTTTTTATTTGTAATTAGGCTTTGATTATCCAGTATTCTAGTTTCTCTTCATCACCTGTATTTGTAACAAAAAGATGTATTACGAACCGAGACAGAAACATCTAAAACAGACGCATAGTTATTTTTAATTACAATAACAATGCACCTTTCACCTGATTTATAAACAACAGCTACAGCTACACAACACAAAACCTCCGACATTACGAATTCCAATAGGCCATTGTCTTTATTTTTCCCATCACACAATGAGGTCGTTAACAGAACGCGTTCTCCACAGAACCAAGCGGGAACGTCGGGCGACTTCAGACAGTACCACGAAAACTATGCGTACAACATGCACCACAACCAAAACCAGCAGAGAAACCCCACTTACGACTCACCGAAGCCCCCCATACCCGCCAAAACCTACGGAGCTAACGCTGATAACTCCAAACAGATCACGGTAACCGTTGAAACTGGAAAGGATAACACGAGAGATGCTCCAAAAAGCAATAAATCTGTCAGTAAAACCTATCACACACTCAAAGACATGATATCGAGTAGGTTTAAAAGCAAAGAGAGTAATGATGAGAAAAGTGAGGAGCCTAGTTTGAATAACAGTGAAGAAAGGAAGAGACCAGAACCTGAACAGGTAACTCCAAGAGAATCAGGGGCTAGGAAGATGGAGCAAGGGATTTATGGAAGGCCGGTGCTACAGAACAGGCCGGAGATGCAATACGGACACGGGATGGCGAATAACTTGGCATATCCTAGTCCGTCACCCCACAGGTAAAATATTGCTCTTTTTTGTCATCTGATTTATTTTTGGCACTCACAGATTACTTTGGTATTAACCTATACTGCATCTGATGGTAAGCGGAATGCCCTGAAGTTAAAGGTTTTAGTGTCGACATAAAAATAATATGTGCATGCATATCTATGATAACACATTACCTGACACCAACTTTTAAATCTTTTGTTTTTGAAAGTATTTGAATAATTAATTTAAAACGTATTTTTACATACCGAAAGCCTTTGATTATGAACAGAAATATTACATCTATAGAAAATGTAATTTCATAGCAATTACTCTTGATTTCAAAGATATTTTCCTATTACATAACTCAAATGTTAATGGCTGTATTTTCTTTTCAGACAGCTAATGCAACAACAGATAGTGCAACAGCAGCTTCTACTGAACCAACAAGCTCGGTCACAAGAGATGCTCGCGTCCCCCCATAGACCACAGCCTCAGGCCCTTGGAGCTGATGCTCTCTACCAACAGTATGGACCTCCGGGACGGAGAAGTGCCGTCTATCAAAGAGACGACGTCAGATCCATGGCTAACTTCACTTCGCTGAAAACGGGACCTCAGAGCCAGGTAATTTTGCATTCAAGCATATTCTATACTCGATTATTAAAATACCGTTTCGTTCCACTGATGTGAATTAGGTTTCTGTGGCGAACGGAAAGCGAAATATGTAGGAACAATTATTAATTTACATAAGTATTACTCGCTATAATTAATTTGGTTTTTATATTGACACAGAAAAGTAAGTGCACCTAGTATAAGCACAGTGCTCTCTGTATAAAGTATTGAGTCGCGATATACATTGTATATGTAACCATACAATTTAATTATGACAAGCATCATAATTCTTTAAACTCCGTTTTAAGAACCTGAAGCTATAAGACGTTGCGTGACAGTCTGTTCCATAAATTATTGCTTTGACAAGGATACATAACAGGAGTCGTAGTTTTAAAACAAACCATTAAAATTCCTATGTAATTCTGTACTGTTTGAATGAATAATAACATTTGAATATAACTTTTCATGTGAAGTTTTCTGTATCTATAAGTTAAATGGCATATATGTTTCCCAAATGTATATAAAATTTAAAAATAAAATATTATTCCCATCACAATTCTGTAAATAACGCCATAAAATTTAATTTCTCAATGTAGTTCCCATTCGGTAGTGTTGCAACACAGCCACTGGCTGGCAACACCGAGACAAAGGCTCCGCTCGTTCCCAACAATTAACTAGCATTTCTCACGTCAGCCCAGTAATTATGATAACGAGTACTTGTTAGCCGCCAATTCCATCTGTACTCCAACTGCGAAAGAAAATTGTGGGAGAAATAGCATTTCGTGTGGCTAGCTCACGATATCAGTATCGGCCAATCCTTTAGAAGTGGCGCCAACGTAAACCCTTTTCTATCGGAGCTAAAACAAAATAAATAAAACTCTTATAAGAAGGAGCAACTGATCGAGCTGGTAGAGTGGTGCTCAATTGCGAGAAATAATCGTTTGATGCATAACTTCATCTAGCCTGCAATACTCTTGTTATCGGTAGATTTTTTGATAGAAGTTTTTGTAAAGTAATAGCGTGGCAGTCCGCTTTATCGAGAATGTCATCTGAACGATTTGCATTTTTAAATTATAAAAAACCTTTTTGACCTCCGGCTGGCTCTTACACTTCAATAAAAACTAAGAGTGACTTTTTAGCTGCTGCGTCATTCCTTCAATTGATATGTACTAGAACGTAGTGATTTTTTCTACAACTTTGTGTGTACCTTGAAAAGCCCTGTAAAGTGTTACTGCAATAAAACGTAACAACTCTTAATACATATAGCATAATTGTTTTGCCGTTCCAGTTTAAAAAATACAATAACATTTCTAATGTAGAGAAGGATTTCATAAGTTAGTTTATTAATCGACTGCAACCCAACCGAACGACCTTTTGAAGTTCTGCTTTTAAACAAAGTCATCGTAGTTACTCGCTTTGGACACTCGTGTATGTGTTTGTACACACATACAACAATAATTTCTCTCCATTCCGTGGTAAACTACCATTTAAAACCCATTGACATATATTCTACCGATTGACAAGACATGTCATAGAAATTATTTGTCCCAGCTCAATAGCGACATCTACTTTATTGACTTGATATCATACAAATTATGGCCAAAGAAAAACGTGTCACGAATAGATAAGACAATTCATATTAATCGTAACTCTTCGTTATATGATGTCTACATATTAATACCGACAACTAAAATATAATATAAAATAATAGTTTCTTTTACATAAAATAATATGGTTTCTTTTATTTACCGGATTTATAAACATGGCGCCTGGTGAGCACATTATTTGTGAATAATACACAAGAAATTAAATTATAAATGAATATTTTTGTTTTGTTCAGGATTTAATTAATAGAAACACTCTAGAAATAAAATATTTTTATTAAATATATACATAGGTAATCAAAAATATGAAATAACAAGCGACAATATCACCTGCCTTACCTGGTACAGACAGATATTTCAATTTCCTTTAAATAATATGAGTTTAGTTAGTTTCTGTATTTCGGTATTGTAATCGACAGTTTCATCAGTTTTTGCTTCGTGATGCAATCTAATTTTAGTGTACTGATTTATTATTGCTCGAATTAAATGTATTCTGTGATTAAATGTTGATGGCTGATTCAAGGAATGTTGATTTAAATTTAGAAATACTTCTTTCCCAATGAAATGTTTTAGGGTGTTTACGGTATATAATTAAAGTCATATTTTGAGGCAAGACTTCCACCACTTTGTCGTATTAAATTACGTATGACTTTTTCCGTAGCCAAACATATTAAATACACGTCTTCTGCAGAATAACATAGACCACCCATGTCTTTTATTGTTATAAGTGTATGATGTGAAAGTTTATTTGGTGTGGTCAAGCTGTCAATGCAATCTTCACATTTTATTTTTTTTGTTAATTGTCTTGATACATATCCAGATATATAACCTACTATCAACTTTGACTCAGATGTTATGAGTTCGTGGTCAAGCATTGTTGCAAAGATATCGCAATTATTTTCGGCTTCCACACTTGATGTCAGCAATCGTGTATTTTGTATAATTTCATATGGTTGTTTTTCATACTTATTTGATAAGGCTGTACTGTTAATGATATTTGCGGATGTAGAATTTAATATTGAGAAATTGTCCAAAGGAATACAATTGCCGGTAAATGATGATATTGTCGACTCTGCGCATACAAATACTCGTTAGTCTTTGACATGCATGGCCGCCCGTCATCAACCGCTGCCACATGTCACAATTGTTGATATTAAATTAGATTAAATGTGTTTTTAATATAATAAGTTAAACTCACTGGTGAAAAGTCACACCTTGACTTTTACTTATGTTTTTGGAATTGTTCGAGCAGTATTTTAATGCACACGACGGCATTTTGTCGAATAAAACTTCGTACTGATACGTGTCTAGTTCTAGCAAGCGCTTGTCATAGACTAAATGAGTTGGAGCGCCTGGACTCCAACTCGTGTTACAAAGTATTTGCTTGAGGTGTCTTCTCTAGTACGTAGTACATTATAACTCAATGTTAAAACCGATGTTACATCATCAACGTAATTCTCAGAGGAAGACATAAATGTTCCATATTTTGTGAATATATAAAATGGTTAGCTTTATCTATAATTTGATACATTCCAAAGGCGTAAATCAGAATGTCCGTCCAAGAAACGTATACAAGTCACGCAACATTTCTTCTCAATTTCCCGACTATCAGCTCCTAGATCGATCAGACACTATCTCGTAATTAACCCATCATGAATCTGGATCCGCGTTAATTGGCGGAAGGCGAGCTTGTTTATCAATTTCCTTCATCTGTCGATTTGCGAGTATCTTGTATAACATCGCTTTTAAAGTTTATTGCTAGCGACCTCTTGAGCATAAAACTCGAGTCCGAACGGAAATGCTAATCCTTGGACTTTTATCTTTATAGTTTATATAGTTTGAGATTGTATAGAACCTGATTGAAATTATTTTATTTATTTACTTGTGCTTTATGTACACCGTGGATACAATGACAATAAATATTACCAGTATATTAAAAGTACAAAGTCTTATTATGCAAGGCAGTTTCTTGCAGATAATCATGTAATGTATAGGTATAAGGTAAAAAAAAGACTTTTTCTATAGTTAATATGGTAGGTGAAAGGTCTAAAAGTAACTACTAAAATAAAAAGTTTCAAGTTAGTTAACGATGTGCCATCAATGAGTTTGCAAACATTGATGCAAACGTTGCTGCGTTATGCAAATATTTGTCTCATAAAATCGAACTTGCAATGTCTCACTAAACACTCAGATTTAGTACCGCTACACTGCATGTCATGTCTATTCCACGTCTTAATACATCTTTAGTACCCGACAGTGGTTGCTAAACTTTTTAGAAAGTTTTATAGACTTCGAGACATTTACTACTGGTAGGTCTCTCATATGTGAGACGCCGCGCCGCCTGGATAGGTACCACCGCAATGTTTATTTATGTTTGAAGGAATTTTAGCCAGAGTAACATAATGAGACTTAACGTCTTATGTCTTAGGATGGCGAGCGTAGTGAAATGCTAAGCATTGCTTTGTTATTCATGGTGTTGTTTGATTTTGCTACTGTCCAATGTCCATAACCGGTCGTATCGCTTACCATCAGGCGAATGACATGCTCGCCTCGCCATTAATTGCAATAAAAAAAAGATATTATAGACGTGTACATTTAAAGATAGCTCGAATTCGTAACAATTTAGGGCAAAATGTAAACACGAATAAAACTGTGTGCGATTCTTAGTGACCACATGGTAACGGGCATAGTAGTACTGTTATTAACATAGTATTTAATTACTTCGTATTTTTTGTGCTGAAAGTATTCAAATGTCTTCTTAATTCACGAGTAACAAGTCTTGAATAATCACTAAACTTGAATTAATATACAAATTAATCATCCGAATTGACTGCTATCATCATAGCCACGGGTATTTTCGAATGCTTACCATAACGAAAGGAAAACTTTGAGAACCAGTTACCACAATCAACATTTATATCACCGTTAAATTGCTGGCGCCAAATGTCCATAAATATTTAAACTTCTATAGAGGTTTATTGGCAAATTAACATTTTATTGGCACACGACCGCACGGCGAATCCTTTAAAAACAAATTAACATGCAGTCCCCATTTATGCAAATGATTGTATATTTTATAATCATTGTTATATTAACGCTAAAGATAATTTAATATATTATTTACAATGGATATTAATCTCTAATGCTTCGCATATTTTTTGTTTTTGGTTATTCCAATATTATATATGATGACCGAAATCGGATTATTGATATTTCACACTATGAGATCTTAAAATATTTTTGCGGTTAGACTCTAGTCACAAAAATCAATAAATTATTACTAATTTGTTATTATCTAGTAACGATCAGTAGATGCAAATAATAAATTTAAATATTCAGTTTAATTTTCATTTTCAAATTCATTTTAATTTTCAGTTCGATAACTCAAACTCGAGACCCGATCTGCGAAGTCCACAACAATTGGAGAGAGAAATCATAAGACAACGCGGCCTAGTGGAAGGAAGACGTGCTGCGTCACATCCACATCTCCTAGACGAGCCGCCGCATAGACCAGAAGTCACTACACCACAAATTCACGACAGGTCCCGAAGAAATTCTCATGGGAACCTTCTAGAAGCAACCGAGAATAGTCCTCAGAGACATGAAGAAAGAGAATCCGACGATGGTGGATTCCGAGCCAGGTTAATAGCTCAAGGGAGGTCTAGCTTCGAGGACAGAATTCGGACAAGTGGTAGATCAATAGAATCTCAACGTGTTCAAGAAAGTGTGTACAGAAGAACGCCAGAAAGTCATAGTAGGAGAACTCCTGACTCGTTAAATCAGAAAAGAGAAGAAGCATCGACATCGGGACAGGTTTTGAATGATGAGAGCGCAAGTCAAAAGTCTGCAGATAGTGTGTACAATTCTAGTGGGAAGGTTGAGACGTATAATCCACAACCGTCATCATCAAGGCAAACACCCAATCGAATAGAAGACTTGAAAGCCCATGGAAAGAAAGGAGCTGGATCTGGGGCTAGTTCAGGTAAGCACACAGTCGCAAAACGTCAGTTTCATAATTTCTTTTCCATTGAATTAACACCAGTATGTCCTGATTTCTTGTTTAAACTATCTCGCTATTTTATTCAACCATAATTTAGTAAAGCTATAGTTTATTTTTGTAGTATTTTAACTTATAACGAATAAAAACAAAACAACATGGCTTTACAAGATAAACATTAAAAAAGCTAATATTTTCGGTATTAAAGTAACATAGATGCATTTAAATGTTGTAAATCAGTATAAACAAGAATCGGGATTTCTGAATGTTGATCCTATTAAATTTATAAAATAAGAGACGATAAATCAAGAGATCGTAAATAAAACTGAACTTATAATTGGTATCGGAATGTGATAACGTGACATTGATGTCTTTCAATATTTTATTAAACTCATTCTTGGAGTGATCAAGATAATTCTGTCAGGAGCATTTGATTTATCGTATAAAAGTAATCGCGAACCGTAGCTGAATATTGGCAAATTTGCATATATTAAAATACTTTTTGCTTTCACATTGCTCTTTCACAGAGCATTTTTTATTGTCACTACCTATAGTTTGATTAGGTGTTTTTTTATTCAAACGGTAAGTAGAAAGTAGGTTCTTTTTAATTTCCTGTAAATAGCTAATTAAGTGTCCAAGCGACTAAAGCTAACGTATTTTTATGGTGGTTTAAAAAAATTGCGGCCAACGGTCACTTTGAAATAACGGTTTATTTGTTCAATACTAATAAAACATTCCTTTAATTAGATACAAGTATATTTTCTTATTCGTGTTTGTATTTAAGACATATTCGAAATCATACATATTTTGTAGCTTAAAAGTTTAAATTGTTTGTAACTTACTTTGACAATCCCATTTCAAATCACGTGCATAGCCATGTACTTGCCAACATAAGCTTTCTTGATACTTTAACTAATGCTGCTTTTATTTTATTTCTAACCTGTTCATAATTTTAACGTTATGTTTAATCATTACATCAATCGCAACTGCAATATTTAAAATCATATTACGAGGATATCAATCACATTGATTTACTTAGTATATTACTGTAAATATTACTTGGTGTACGGTTTGGCAAAAAAGAGTACGGGTGTTATGAGGGCGCTTAAAGATACAATTTATTATTGATATGGCAACCCAACACTACGACGTAAAATGTTTAAATATTTATTTTTATTTATTGTTTATAATGACCATTTTGTTCATTTTAAATCACAAAACAAGCAAAAACCGTATCTACTAGAATTTACAGAAATCCGTGTTAAAATTTATCTGCGCACATAACAATGACGTTTTTAATATTTTCTTTAGTACGTACTGTCACCACACCAGACTCTTTTTGCCAAGTAATAATAATACTGTGTATAAATATTAAAAACTGTTCCACTAGGCTTAACTCGCGTAACACAAGGCTACTGAAATTCTAACACTACTCACTGGGCCACTTACCTGATGCTTTCCAGATTACGATAAGAACGGTGGTCAATCATCTAATGTGGACTCAGGTAGAGGCAGCGTCGCGTACTCCAGCGGCCGAAGACCTGAAGCCAGCCTGCATGACACTTCTGCCGACTCTGATGCTGTGGGTTCCAGGGAGCAGCCGCAACCTGGGACCAGTCAACAGCCTCCTGGACAGAGTTAGTGGAAAATGATTGTGCTTTAATAATGACTTGTGCGTCAATCGAAATGGTTTCAACAGCCATAATTGTTCAATTGTTTGAGACGCCCCATCTGTTGTTCCCAATTAAAATAATAGACAATTTATTTGACAAATATTTGTAGGATCCAAAAGTATAAGTGTCGAGTCCGGGTTTTGGTGTGATTGAATAAACTCTAAGTCCGATGCCAAAGACACGAGGCCTGTAATTGATTATTGGATCAGAAATATCTAATCCACGAGTGTTAAGCGTACTGTTTTAATAAGTATAGGATAATATTAAATCTTGTAGCAATTTTCGTATGCGGCATTGCCATACCGTTCTGTATTGAAAAAGTGGCGGCTATTAGAAAAGAGAATACTTTAAAGGTAGAGTAAGGGTATAACATACGTATGTTCCCTTGGTTCCAGGCGGTGAGAACGAATGGGCCGACCTGGTGGAGTGCGAGCTGCGGCAGATCCTGGAGCCGAAGCTGGCGGGCATGCGGCTGGACTCGTCCGCCAGCTCCGACAGCTCCGTCACGCCGCCCCTGCCGCCGCTGTCGCCGTCATCTGACATGCATAAGAGGAATAGGTGCAATATTCTTTTATATATCTCAGACATGGACATGTTGTAACTAGTTAATCTACAAATTATGAGTAAAGAAGTATTTTTACATTCTCAAACGGGTACTTATTTATATGCCTCAAATAGAATAGAATATCCTAAACAGAATCCTGGATAGAGGCCTATGTTCAGCAGCGAACTTTTGTTGGCTAAGGATTATTATGAAATAACATGAAAGTATAAGTCATATTTATTATTACCACATTAACAAAAATGTGTAATACTCAAAAGTGCCGATGTGATTGTTGTTTGTGTTTGTAGCTTGCCAGGCCGTTCGGAGTACGCAGAAGAACGGAGGCGCGGTCGCGAGTCTCCACGGTGGCATTCTCACAAGAAGCACTCTTCTAAACGAGATCACCACTACAAGAAACATTGTGAGTTCTGATTACATTGAAAATAAATTAGCTTCCTCTTTAAATATGATCAAACAACAAAAGGCTTGATTTTCATCAACGAAAGCTGGGAACGGTTAAGGATCCACAACACGGTTAAGAGAACACAATTCCGTCCAGATGAAATATTTATTCCCAACAGAAAATTATGTGTGCCATTAGACTTATGCAGTTTTTGTTACAACTGCTACACGCTAGAATAGAAGAACCTAGGATTGGATAATTCACAAACCCTGCCACTGTGCATATCTCTCGAAATTTGTTTTCGGTAGCAACAGCATGCCTCGTCCCTTTTGCTAATCACTAATCAGTACTCATTTATTTCAGTGTTCGGCTTAGACACAACAGACATGACGTCAACGACGACCCGCAGCCTGGATTTATCCTCTTTACTAGACGGGAGGACGGACAGTGACGCGTCCACTGGCGACGCCCGCGCCATCCGACGGCAACTACGAGGACTAGAGAATATGTACGCCGAGGTCTTACAGCTGCTTGGAGTCAGGAAGCCTGCCAGTCTTGCTAAACATCCTACTTGGGAGTCGAGGTGAGAAGATTATTGAGTCTAAGTTTACGAAAATTATCACCTAATTGATCTAGGATCTGTGTGTGACATGGGAACCTCGTATCCCGTGTTCGATTATAATCAGGAGGACTACGCCCTGTGTTTTTATGCTTGAAAGAGCACAGCTAGATGCCCAGGAGCTAATGCTAATAAACATTAATTTGCAATAGTAACACATCAATATCAATGACCTGCCTAAACAAGAAACCCCTGATAATAATTGTAATTTTAAATCTTTGTAAATCTCATTATAAAGAAAGTATGCTGCAACAATCACAGCAATTTACAAAAATACGGTATTTACGACTGCATAATTCTAAAATTCCAGATTGTCGTCAAAACGGCGCTACGGCAGCATGTCTTCGTTGCCTTCTAGCTCTGTGAGCAGTAGACCGGTTCGCGACAAGAGACGGAGCTCCAACGAACACAGGAAAAAACATGACTTGAAGGTACTATTGTCACACATCAAATATTATGTCTTATATCTTTACATTTAGACGGAAAAAAATGAACATTGTGTTTAAATTAACACGGTTTAGACTTTGAAGTTTAAACATTAAAATTTTAACATAGTTTATTCGTTATTTAACAAGAACTTTGTTGTTCGTATTAACAACATACGTAAACTCACGCCTTTTTCCCAGAAGGGATAAACAAAGGTGTTGCTAGGACACGTTTTGCCTTATTTGTATAAACTGCATTAACGAAATCGACCTTAATACATATAACATATACTACAATCTGATACATGTAAATATGGTAAATCTCATGAGGCGCTACACCCCCACCTTATAATAGAATAAGGTAATGCACCCGCCACATACTTATCCGTTGCCATGTAATTGCACTATAATCAAGGAAAACACCAGTGAAAGTAAATGTGTGTTTGTTGGCAGGGCATCAACAAGCGGTTCCAGCGGCTGGAGTCGCACGTGGTGACGCTGGCGCGCTCGGTGGCGCACCTGTCCAGCGAGATGCGCACGCAGCACCTCGTCATGCAGGAGATGGACGCCATCCGCAACGAGATCGCCGCGCTTAGGCACATGTACAAGTCAGTACTGGCTTCTTTGTTAACAAACAACTTATGCAGATACAGTGTAACAATCAGACAACAAAGTGGCTACAGATTCCTGATGGTATCATCATCATCATCATCAGCCCGTTGCAGTCCACTACTGGACATAGGCCTTTCCCAAGGTACGCCACAGAGCCCGGTCTGCGGCTTCATGCATCCAGTCGCTGCCGGTAACTGATGCTAACTGCAATGCAATCGGAATAGAGTATTCACCTGTTAGGCATGGCTATTTTTCAGCAGTATACACAATTACGGCAATGACATCCGGATTTACGAAGGCTGAACATGAAACACTTGCTTGCTGTTTTCCGCTATGGTTACGATTATCGCTATCCAGGCGGATATGAATACCCTGATACCTGTCAAAATAAGCAACTAACAATTCTCTTTGTCATTCCAGATCTCAACAGTACATTCGGTCGGGACACCATCGCCACCTAGACCCGTATTCCTTCAGCAACCCGGATAGAGTGAAAAGACTCACCAAATTCTTCGGGGACGAACCACCGCTCATGAGGCTCTTCCTTAAAAAACTTGGATATGAGGTAAGCATATTTGATTACATTTATATAGTAATGTAGAAGATATGTACATTTACCTAATAATGTATTACAAAGATATTATTTGCGACAGGAATATCATTTAACCAGTGTATGGGGAATTCTTTATTTAAAACTGTTTAACTGTACCTGTAAAGTGCCGTCCAAAAGTGCTATGACAAACAAAAAAATATATCCTAAACATTGATCGTAATCTAATTATGCCTACAAGTTGAATGGTAAACTCGTAGACGGTTGTGGATCTATACTTGATATTTCTATCTATCGTAAAACACAATTTACGTATCATTTTCCAGAAATACGCAGCGTTACTAGAAAAGGAGAAGGTAGGAGCGGCAGAATTGCCGTACGTGGGTGAAGACAAGCTGAGAGCCCTGGGCGTTCCCCTAGGACCTCGCATGAGGATCCTGAAGGAGGCTGGCATACACCAGGATCTACACCACATGACCAGGGACGACCCACACAACACCACCACCACTTTGGCTATTGTTTAACCTTGATACCTTTGGCAGTATTGACTAGCATGAAAAAACAGGGAATTTGGAGTCCAAATATGTCACATGATTAAAAAGCGCCAGTAGGAATTGGCGACCAACACACGCAGTAGAGAATACAGATTATGTAGTCTTTGAGAGCGTTTTCATAATTTTTGGATCCCAAAAACCAATCTTCTGAAATGGAATTAAAACAGTAATACTTAACATCGAACAGAGACAAAGAAGGGAAATGCTGAATGCAATCCAAGAGGACGACCGTCAAGCTTTATCGGACAGAGTACCAACAATTTACTTACAACTCTTGCTAGCGGCATACTGTGACACTAATTTACCTTGACGAATCTGAATTTAACTTTTGACTGGCGTTTGTTATTTTGCTGCTTACAAAAGTATATAAAGCTAAAAGAAGAGAGAAAAATGTCTTCAAGGGTTATATCTAATATCTATATGGACATCGATTGATCAATTTTTTTTTTAACTTGAACAGCGCCTGCACACGTTTAAATACGTAAAATCTTCAAAAATTGATAACTGCAATAATACATTATCAAGTACTCAGAAATAATGCTTAAGAATATTGTAATTTACGATTTAATAAATGTTGTGTTCAATTTATTACTCAACTGTATTAGGTATATAAAATAATGTAACCTATGTACTAGAACAACGAATCTCGGCTCATGACTTGTAAAAATCTAGTTTATATTAGGCTAAGTCTTATGATACACATTATAAATACTCTGAAAATATATTTTACGGGTAATTTACAATGACTGATTTGTATCGACGTTTTATTTAGACAAATTATTGTTATCGTCTGTAACTGTAAGTGATAAAATAGATCATAAATGTGAAAGTGTATAAAAAAAATATGCCCATAAAATTCATTTGGTTTTTGTAAGTACAAAAATGTCCAGGTTTTTGAATATGGTTTAACGATCCTTGTCATGAAAAATATCTCCTAATTTCCTTTTAATTTACTATGGTCGATCTCTATTGCGGTTTCAAACTTAGTATGCACTTCATGACTTCTTGTCAATTAACTGCATGTACATAGACACCCAGACCCGACACAAATACTTGTGGGCCTCATAAACATTTGTCTCGGGGCGGGGATCCAACTCGCGCGCTCTCGTTTCACAGCCGGCGTCTAGCCAACGGCGCCACGGAGGCTGTCGTATATGTCGTAATTGTCGTACGTCGTTATGTCATTATATACTCAGGGTATTCGCCAAGCGTTAATCAATGGGGAATTCACCACGCAACAAATCAACTAGTGATAAGATAAAATTGATAGTATGACTTCATGTGGATAACAAAAACAATATTTTGTTCGCTTCTGTTTCACTATAATAATAAGCCTCCGTGACGCAGTTGCTTAGACGCCGCCTGTGAAACAAGAGGCCGCGGGTCGATCCCCGCTCCGGGACAAATGTTTATGAGGTTCACAAGTATTTGTCTGGGGTCTGGGTGTTTGTGAGGCCGAAAAGCCTCTCGTAGCTTCTGATACCCACGACACAAGACTTAATTGATCTTAATGTGGGGTCAGAACTATGTATGTATGTGACTATTGGGTGTATTATTTATTTATTTAAATCACGGCGAAAGAACTTACAGTTTTCTTATTTAAATAAACAATTCCTTCCTTTAAATCCGAGATTATTGTAATATTTCATACATTACTAAATAACTTATTTAAAACTATAATCACATAGGTGAACCACGTTTTTCCCCAGAGATAAAAACGGTTCAATAACATAAATGGTCGGAAATAGGTATTGTATGGGGAAAAAAAACAAAATTTCGATTGTGCTTCATGTTGATTGTAATAGAGTACCTATGAAACACAATGTAACCTGCTACATACAAAAAATACCCAATTAACAACATCCTCTAAATTGATCTTTATACCGCCTTACCTAACTCTACCAATATAGCTAGATGTATAGGCATTGAAGTTTCGGGGACGCGATCTTCACTTGTAATGCCTAGACAGGGTATGTACTCTGAGATCCTGTGACACGACCCACGGTGTTGCCAGATGTTCAAATATTTAGTAACAAATATACCCAACAGTCGCACGTATTTCTGGCCCCATATTAAGATACGAATCTTGGTCCGTGCGTACGATGACGATTGGGTGGTCAAACCTAAAGCAATTATATATGGATCATACAAAGATTTGTCTTGGCCAAGGAATCGCATTCAAATGGACTCGGCGTTTCAGTCAGTTTCTAAACTACGCCACGAAAAGTATCAATTTTATATTTTACAGATTATGCTTTCCCGTAAAGGATTACAGTTTATTGTAAATCATTACTGTAATTACTTGTGTAACTTGCATATATTTTAGTTCCATTGCTGTAGGATGAAGGCAATAGGCAGCAGTGAACTCAACTATAAGTTTACTTAAAGACTTCACACAAAAATCCTCCTAATGCAGATAAAAATACTCGACATTAATCCAACTCTTCTATGGGTACGCCAAAGAAATGTTCGGCATGTAATATAACGTTTATTTTTGTATGCTTATTGTATATAGTTGTATGTAAATAAGGTTCCAGAACAACGATTTTACAACGTACTTAAGTTTACCATATTTTTATGTATTGTGCTGCCCTGCATGGCGTACATCATACTTGTAAGATTAAGAGGCATATTTTGTAAATATTTTTATTAAACTTTTTTACGATTATCTTCTTTTGTATTATTATCAAAACTATACGTTATCTATAATTATTGTTTTTATAACTAGAATGTCAGAGTCAGGGGATTAACTTCATTATCGCAAGCTCAAAATGACATTCACATTAATATTTAAAAAAATCCATACTGTCCAATTCACAATACTATTAAAACCACCACATAAGTAAAATAGTTGAACGTTTTGCATCATCTTCAGCCGTGCAAATCCACCTTTGTACACAGGTTACCCTCAAATTGAATCGAATCGAATAGGGGTAAGAAAGTAAACTCCTATATTATATATGGTTTACGATCTACCCCTGTAATAGGATACGGTGTTCCGTAATAGGATACCGCTATCCGATTGGGGTAACAACCCCAACGCACATTAATAGTTTTCAAGCCGAAAACCACATAGTGAATGGTCTGAATTAGGGATCAAAACCATAAGGCGTCCAATTATACTAAGAAGTCACACATATACAACCCCACATCATGAATTCGGCAGGACTGAAGCCTTAATCCACTATAGGCTAGCTGAGTGCGTGCGTTGGTGGACATTTTTGAAGTGGAACTTCTTTAACCCCGTTGTACGAGTAATATGAAAGTCTGATGAAACGAAAAAGCGACACAAAAAGTACTTGGGCAACAGAGAAAAGGACGAGGTTTCGTTTAATCTATTTCTTTAATGTGTAAAATATTTTTCAGAGCATAAAAGGTACTAAGGTGACAGAGAAAGAAAGGAAGTTTCGTTAAACCTACGTTATCAATCAATATGTGAAATATTTGTCAGAGCACGAAAAGTACTAGGTCGACGTAAATAATATAAAACAAGGGCCGACATAGTTGGCCTCCAACAGTTGATCTTTAGGACATGTAATCGCTGTATGACTTTGCATGTGTTGTGACTTTATACTGGTTCGTACTGAATTATTTCACGAGAAGATTTCCATCACATACAGTGGAGAAAGGATGAGTAAAGTTAACTGTTCTCAATCAGAAATAGTTTCGATGCAGTTGTTTGTGATTAATAAGCTTGTAATGAGTAATGACGGGGTCGATATGTCAAGTAAGGAGATAACAAGCTTTAAGGGACAGACCGTATTGTCAATTGTCAGGATGTAAAATATTTATCATTAATTGCAGAAGAAATTCGTTGAAAATGTAGGTAATATCTACACATCCCCAAAACTACTGCATGGATGTCAATAATGTCCTATTTAACTCCTTAGATATTTGGCAGTTATCTAAACACTGAATTATCATAATGATCACCATCATTAGCCACAGAAAGTCCAATGCTCAACATTATCTCTTGGAAGCGGCCTGCATCCAAAAACTTCTTGTAATTATTTTTTTGCACTCTCAGGACAGGCAGAAGAGCGTAAAGTGCGGCAATAGTAGGTGAAAAATAAAATAGGCTGAAAAACGGGCTACGTAGTACGTACCATTACAAAATTATAAAGTTAATTCGCCAACGATCTTGAACTTTAATCCTATTTGCAACGCATTGATTAGTTGCTAAAAACACACTATCAAACACAGGCAGTAGGTAGGCATTATTATTTTTGTAACATCTATCAAAAACGCCAAAACAAAAACAACATTATTGATAAAATAAACTAATTACGTCGCCTTAAGTGACTACGTGTCGGCTATAAATATTTTGGTTCCAGTCAGTCATAGGGATCAGTGGTGTTCGGACGTACGATGGCGACGACTTTACTTGCGGTGTTCGCGCTCCTGGCCTGCACGGTCCAGGCTCAAGTGGTGAAGTTCACCCCCTGCTCGGAAAGTAAGCCTCTTTAATCCTATTTTTAATTAGTTTATTGGCAAGGAAGCAAGAGAATGACATCGCCAATACCATGGTTTCATATACGGAAGTCTTAAAGGAAGTAGCAAAGCGGGAAAGAGTATATACAAAATGTGTAACAATTCCACTAGAATAAAAATACATACTATTTTATCATAGCCGGATGAAATAGCAGCTCGCCTGATTGCGAGGGGTCACCGCCGTTCATGCACTTTGGCAATGTCAGGATCACGGATAAACAATTATGTTCTAACAACACAAACTTTCGTCCATTTATCTATTTATATTTAATTATCCCTCAATCTTATTTAGTTATTACAAAGCTTAAGGTGAGGATTATTTTCTGAATTTGGTAATTTCAATTTTCATTTAATTTTCATTACCCGGAACTAGAATTCATACCCGATATATTTTTATGTTTCCTGTATCATTTGACTTTTAATAACGTGAGGCATTAGAAGAAAGTCATTGACGCCGCTCTACATCGTACAGGTCTTATTGAGCACCTACTATGTATTATCGCATTAAGAATATTCTCATAGTTACATTAATTTATCAATCTAGTGTCAAAACCCACACAGTTTCCCTTCTACCACTCTATCTAATACGAATTGATTAAAGATTTACCTCGGTACCAAGATCAAACCCTCACGGTTTTGTAATATTTTATAGGTATAATATAGATATGTATCTGAGTGAAACATAGTCTTCGTTTCATAGCATCGCACTGCATTATGCTGTTGAAAGTCAACATACATATGTGTTGAACATATGCATTTTTTACATCAATCTAAATATATTTTAATGTTAACCCCATAAACTACGTGAGCAAAGGTTATCTTGAGACACGTGCCTATGAACGGGCAGTTATCTAACCACGTTAATTCCAAAATATACAAAACAACTTGGTAATTTGATGTTATAGGAGTCGCCTATCTTGAATGTGTTCTTTATGAGCCTGTATTTCTAAAGAGGAATTATTCATACTCTCTCTCTCTCTCTCTCTCTCTGTTCAGCCACAGGAATCACTCAGCCACACTCAGCCAGGTCGTCCGTCCTTATCCATACTGCCACCCACAATTTACAAAACTCATTTCCAACTCAAAACGTGTGTCGATCTATCGCCATGGCGGCCTTCCATTCATTATAACGAAGCTTAATATTTGTACAATAACTTCAAATATTAAAAGCTGTTTGCATATTTTCTAAGTCGGATCCATTTTTAGATGTTCATTTTTAAACACAGTACTGACATAGGCAAGTGATTTGACCTCTGTATATCCGGTTTCGAGCAGGGCGTGATTAATGTGAATACTGTCCATCTGTACTCCACTGCAATTTTTATCACGTGCAGTACGGTCATATGCGTGAGGGACCCAGCTCTACAACAAATTTGCAAAAATGCTCGGTTAGAAGTTCAGTGACACGGGCTCACTTCTTTCGGCTTCGCCTGGGGTACCAAAAGGGAAAATTAACAGCTTTCCTCTAGACTCAAAAAAAAAACGTTAACGGGTACCTAATCCTACGCTCAAGCAATTTTCCATGTGTGGTAGACCTACACGAACTGATTTGGTTACCTGTATTTGTAACATGCCTGCAATAAAGTTGCATACTGTGACCGTGTTATGAAAGCATCAGGAAAAAAGTTTCATTTGTAATGAACGATTATCCAGCGACGTCGGCCGAAGGTGGACCGTTCTAGAAAACAACGTTCCTTAGCAAATCTTACAAAGAATCGTTTGTGTGAAACGGGTTTTAAAGAAAATGGATATTTAAGAACAACGCAATGATAATGCTTAGGTACGTTAGTAACACAAGAAAAATTGAAAGTTATCGCATCGCAAGTGCCTTATTTGCTTAGCATTTGACCTTTTTGGACAATGCGAAGATAAATGAGTGTGTTGAGTCCCGTTTACGATAACATGCACGTTTGACGTTTGTATTATCAATAGTTTTAGTTACGACTCTAATTTAACTCCGGTTCACTTATGATAAATGTCGTATCGAAAGGTCAATTCAGATCAAACAGAGAATACGGACGTTCAAGACTAAATTTTGCGGTTGATAATGAAACCTATGATAATTAAACTACCAATGATAATTAAATTGCCTCATCTGGAGATAACGTGTGCCGAGGTCAATCACAAAATCAGGTAATGCACTTTGTGATAGTTTTCAGTTTCAAAAACTTATAAAACGTTGCCCGGAAATTCGAGCTTGGCTGAGCGATAGGCTGCCCTATTAGCACATCTTGGCACGAAAATATTAAATAAGTTGACTTTATAACATTAGTGGCACTTCAGCCAACCCTTTGCGAGTAAAAACATAAACAAATTTAATCATATATATAAACAATGCTAATATATAAACATATGTAAACACAATATAGCCTATCACAACTAATAACTTTAATACATCTAATTATATAAGGATCCAATTATGTCTATTACAATACTGTTCTTTGTCCCGTATTCTCCTTTTGTTTTGAATTCGATAAGCTTCGATAAAAATGAGGTGAGGCGATGTGAGGCAAAGTGCAGCTATTTGCTATTATTTATTATCGTCACTTGAACGTCAAGAAATAATATACATTTAACAAGAAATTGATAAAGCATTAACTAATTATTAGTTCATGCACAAAACTGTCCGTCAAACAGTAAAATTGCATTTTTCCTTGTACGAGTATGATATCAGACCTGATATTTTTTTAGATATAAGTATATCAGTCAGGTTTAGTTGTAATAGAAAGCTTTTTAGCAAATTAATAGAGATTCAAAACTCTACCCACAATTCGCAATTATTTAACAATACCAAAACCCAAAGTATATTACTACGACGATGCTAGTTATACTAATATAACTATGATGCTTCAAAATAGCTTTATCCAATTATAAGTCTGCGTAAGAAGCCAATGTACAACGGACATTCGTATTTATCATCCCGCCATCATGATCTTCAGCTACAAGAACTCTACTGCTGACTAAGGCCTCTGCAAAGGACCTATATAAGTACCCTGACTTGTTAACTAATAACAACGTCTGTATAGTTCCAGCAAGCGTGTGCACGGTGTCCGAGGTCCGCATCCAGCCAGCCGATATCAAGAAGAAGTACACCATAGTGACCAAGGGACAAAACACCGAGCTGTCCTTCGACTACACACCGAGTAAGTATCTACTATCTGTACAAATAATGTAATTTATAATCTTTACTTTTATATAGCTTTTTTTGGGTTTTTGTCCATATGGACATGCTAACATCCATTATACCTACCTTTTCACAATAATATTATATCTAACCATATTTGTAATAAACAATTTAAAGTTTACCTCAATATTTAAAAGCCTTCAAAATGGTAAATATACTGTGCTAATATTAATTATAATGCACATTAAAATTAAATTGCAATGCACGTTTCCTAACAAGGTTTTCTTTCATCATCACAATATGTGTATTTATATGTTGTATTTGTATTTTTTAGGCTTCGCTGCTCAAAGCCTTAAGAGCGGGTTGTTTTGGGCGAATGGAGCTGAAGACATTGAGTTCGAAGGTCTGAAAGATGCGGACGCTTGTTCCTTGACCACGTGCCCCGTGGAGGCTGGCAAGCAGCAGACCCTCACCTACAGCCTCCGCTTGGGCTTGAAACTGCCTAAGGTTCGTTTCTTATACTAACAGGACAAAATTACTACATATAATGCTGTGATTACCACTACACAATGATTTGCACAGACGAAACGTGTCACACGGTAGACACAGAAGGAAATGGCAGAATAAACTCGATTCATATCCTCCGATATGGCGGCCTCTAGCATATTGACCGCGACAAATAGAAGAAAAGGACGGAGACTGTTGCACAGCAGTGAGACATAAAGGGCTTATAATTATAAGCTTTTAAATACATTGTCATCGCCGTAGAAAGTATAGGTTACCATTTTACGGATGGAAATTCATAATGCGCAGTCCGCCAAAAGAATTCCAACAGAGACTATTTAAACTATTGATGATGAATGCGTGTAAAAGGTTCTAACGATGTCGACTTGTTTTTTTTTTTAAATAGATTGATTTTTAAAATAAATATTAACGATCTTCTTTTCAGGGCATATACCCAATTAAATGGAAGCTCTGGAACGCAGAGGACAAGACCCAGATGTGCTGCTTCAAGACAACCCTCAAGCTAAAGTCGGGCCGATAATTAATTACTGAATATAAAGACATTGTACTTTATATCAAAAATATACGGCATAGAATATTTAAATTGTTTCATTATACCAACAAAGATCATGAGCTTAAAGTTTCTAAGATTAAAATTGAGCGCTTCGTTGCCAATACCCGCCACATAACACATAATCGAGCAACAAATAATGAACAAACAACCTCAATATTATAACAAACCTCAGTATAACGAATTCCTTGATGTAACGAATTTTAAGAACTCTTCCTAAGAGCCAATGAAAAAAATATACCTTTACATTACAAACACATTTATCGAAATCCTCTTTATATCGTTTTTTTTAACATTGCAGATTATAGATATAACGTTTAGTTTACCTCTACACATCGATTTTTTCATCTTATAACCTTAACATAACGAAATTTATCAATAATTCCACAAAGAAACATACTGATTCAACATAGTAATTCAGGCATTGTCGTTTGATACTATTTTAATATAAACATTTCAACTGTTTGTAATTCTTGTTAGTTTTAAACAGGCAATGGCTAAGAAATGAAACACAAGATTTGTTACCTTGCTGTAACGAATTTTAGTCCAACCTAACCCCCGTATATCGTACCTCATTGTAACAAATTACTTAGTATAACGAACTTTTTCTTATCCGTTTAATTAGTTTAGTTTCGTTATATTGAGGTTGCGCTGTATGTCAATACGCAAACAATTCTATTTACCTATTTAGTACTTTATAAATGTACACATTGATTATCTGGCGTAGATGACCTGATAGAAGACCAATGAACTATATTAAAATCAGGTCGGACAATCATTACTGCGTACTGTTCAACCTTATTTACTTAAAGTGGATTGGTCATAAAACGTGTATTTTTCCATTAAATTATATTATCCTACTAGTGAAGAGTTCTATAATCAGAGACATAAGTCAATTAACCCCTCGACTGTTCAGAATGTAGAATGGCGGATTTGCAACTTAAGCCCCATTTACACGGGTATTGTTTCTCGCGGCGAGAATCATATGCGATTATCGCGTGACAGTTCCGCCATAGATTATCGTGTTCTGCCAAACGTTTACACGATACAACTTTTTATATCCTTATCATAATCGTATCTTCGAGGCGAGATACTCTCCCCGTGTAAATGGGGCTTAATATAATGTGCATAAAACTATTGATCAATGCAAGTTAATATTGACCACAATATTGAATCTCTAAGAGAGAGCATAACATTTGAAAATTCACAAGATGTTGCCTTCATTTCCAGAATCTACAGTTTACAAAGAAAACTTAAGAATGTTTTTACATTGGGTATTTTAACAAAGGTATTCAAATTATATTTAAACACTATAACGGTGAAGGAAAACATCGTGAGGAAACCTGCATACCATAGCGATTTGTATAAATTTCTATGGTATGTAAAAAGTTCGCCAACCTGCGTTAGGCCAGCGTGGTGGATTATATGGCCTGCAGTGGGTCGTATATGGGCTGATACAATTTGCAAGAGTGATACATGCATCATTTAGGCCCAAAAATATAAATTATGGTAGTGGCTTTCATAGAACTACATGTTTATTAGCAAACTGTATCACACCGTCTGTCCATCACCGACAGGAAGGAGATAGGTTTTTCGGTACTTTCTTGCGGCATCCTTTGCAGCTGTAAAATGTTCAGAATGAATATACTATACATATATGTTTATTTAAATAAAAAAAAAATTTTTGCATTTCTTTTGACACCCAAATTACCCGACCCGACACTAAAATTATACTAGTCTTGTATCGTGGGTATCAGAAATAAGAGAAACTATTTAGTCTCACTACACACTGACTCAAAACAAATATTTGTTATTATTTTAAACACTTGTCTCGCTGTGGCGTTTTATACCCACGAAGCGGATAACTTCCCTTAGCGGGTCGCAAAGTGAAGAAAACGGTACGTATTACAATAACACTTTGTGATAGCCAAGATAATCGGTTTTTGTTCTCAAACCTTTAAATAGCGGCGCAAACAACAGCAATTATATAGTAATTAGCAACATCCACACAGACGGTTATCAAATGATTTAATGACCCCTCGCCGATCAATAAACTCATTATAATTATTAAAAACAATAATTAGCACTAGTGATGTTACCAGCGATTCCGAAATAATAAATACAAAATCGAATTTTTTAAACAATAAGTCTGTCAAATGAGCAAACAGGCCACCTGGTGGTAAGTGATCACCGCCGGCCATGAACATCCACAACGCTTGGATCATAGATGTGTTGCCGACCTATCAAATCGGAAGAGGAGCGGGAAGGAAAAAAGACGGGAAGAGAATCGGGGTATTGGGCATCCGGCAATAACTTGTCGAAAGTTTGTATTAACATAATGTCGCCACTACTCAACATTTGGTAATAAGTTTCATATTTTTTTAACAGTGCAGACTGTACAATAGAATCAAAGTACAGTATCAGCCGAAGAAAGATGATTACTCAGTTTTACTCTTCACTCGAAGTAATTACACCAGCCTGTCGGAAGGGGGGCACTGGCGAGGGTCACGAAACGGACGCATCGATAATGGAGTTACTAACGTATACTCGAGTAGCGGTAGATGCTGAAATGAAATACTCGTTCTTGTATATTACATTACTTTAAACTATACCTATTGAAAAACCCTTTCGTTAGTTTAATCTTGATCGCTCCTTTCTTTAGGTTATTTGTAAAGATATTTTTATTTGCCTCAATAAAAACTACCTCGTCTTATCTTTGCAACTCTCAAAATATGACTCAAAAGTTGACTATCCTCTGACGAATATGATTACCAATTTTAATATCGATTCCGAAATCGCATTCGGACATATGCCATCTCTATTGAGAGCTCTTATGTATTGCTATACTCAGTGTTTGTAAGTCGCCAACACGATGTGGACCCGTGTCATATTGTTTATTGCCTTTAGCTGCACTATCGCTCACTCAGAATATGTGAGAAAGAAGATTTGCAAAGATGGTGAGTTTTTTATTTTACTGATAGGATACGTAGCTAAGCTAGAACAATCTGATATATTCGTGAAGACAATTTCTGGAGCGATGTGGAAAGTAGATCTAGTATTATTCCTACCAAATATGATAAATGCTGTTTACAAGTAGCTAACCGCTCTAAAGAGGATGTTTGATATTAATTCGGATAGTTGTTATCGTTCAGCCACGGCTATTGTCTTCGAGACAATTTCAATAACCTGGTGACTAGTCATCGAATGAATTTGTATCGTGAATTCCAATTTCAAGATGCACTAAAACCATATTCACCGTTCTAGACATAAAAACAAATGACTAGTCATTAAATGAAATCGTATTGTGTATTCGTGAAAAACTTAAATCTAAACTAACTTCTTAGACTTAAAATAATCCTAGTGATTCTGTATATAAAATAGGCAGACGTAGCCTGAAATATTATGTTAATATTGAGTGTACAACAGCCTATAGATTGTAGATGTTGAGAAAACTCATTGATGTATGTCAAGTACACTAATGCTAATGATTAGTTTGCACGCACCAACATATTTGTACCTATTCTCTATTCAGCTCCTTCAGTGAAGGAATAAAGACTTCATAATAGGTATTTATGCTTCAGATATTATATGAGAGATTTTGGTATTTATTTATATTCATTAAGACGATACAACGCCATAACGCTTGCTTAGTCACCTGTAGATATTAGATACGTTTTACCAGTTTCGGACATTGAAAGCGGAGGCTGAAGGGTTCTTACAGATTGAATGAAATACGAAGTTAAATCTATTACTTTGTAAGTTTTCTCCTAGACAAGTTTATTAAAATCATCCCTTTTGTTTAAGTCAAAATGAGTTTTAGTGTAGTACTAAAAGAGACAGATCATCCGCTCGAGATGCAACTTTGATGCTGACCACGATCCTTAGACATGAGGGGCCAACCAGAGAGAGAGAGAGTAGTACTAAAATACTTATGTTTAAGAGGTCGATAAGCATTTTTCTATGAGTAAGACCATTAGACACAGTATTGAACTAAACACATTAATCTTAAGCCTTGTTTACAACATCATGTAGATATAAAAATTAATCGTTGTAATTTTCAGTGGACGTTTCGCATTGCGTGGTTCACAGCGTTATTGTCGACCCCTGCACTCAGGGTCCATCGTTCTGTTTAATGAAGACCAACAAGAGCTACGGAATGACCATAAACATGACGCCCAGTAAGTAAACTATCCACTTGTATGATTTAGTAGATCAACGTAGTATCTGCGTTGGTAGTTCAAAAATGCTTACTAATTTAGATAAATATAATTTTTACGTCGATGATTAAAATATATATAAAGGTTTACTTTACTCCATTTAACGTTTTTCTCTAATTTATAATCTCTCGAATATGCAAAAAATCTTTTCGATATAGTTTACAGATTATTAATAATTCAATCAGCTTTTATCCATCCTTTGCTGTGTTTGGGCCATAGTTCAATCTTTCTGTTCGATCAATCGACTCCATTCGATCCTCATCTAATACAGAAATTATGTTCTTAATATTTAATTGTTTTGAAATGCAAAGAGTAATTTAATTGTTTTTGATGTTTCCAGAATTTTCAGCGAGCAAATTGAAGATGGCGGTGTATGGAGATGTAGCAAACGACGAGTCTTTCAATGTAGTGTTTAGACGGCCTAAGAACGCGTGTGACTACCTCAACTGCCCGCTACAAGCTGATGAGAGGACACTGTTCGACATGGATTTGGACATAGACAAAAGAGCATATGTAAGTGATAAACTTCTCGATACATCTTTAATAATGTAAATGAAAGTCATTGATGAAGCGATTGAAGGCGACAAAAAATCGCCTATTATAATCAGCTGTTTATACGCTATCAGAATAGCTCTGCAGTTATTATCAGGCGCAGTGTATTCTTTAGCCAGTATTTAGTAAATTAATTTGGCAAATTATTGTGACTGCTTAGGTGGTGTAGTTGTAATACGGTACGATTACAAAGTTGAGGTCTCGGGTTCGAATCCTTGGTCGGGCAAAGTAGTATTGGACTTCTCTATTCATTATGAGCCCGGAGTTAGGAATTTGATATGGCGATAGGCCCTCTAACACATCGTGGGACGGAACACACGAGGCGAAACTTGGGTGTTAATGCGAAAAGATAGACTGAGTGAGTCCCTTACCGAAACTAATGGTTGTGTCATCTACAATTAAATTGTTGATTCAAGTCTGAGTGTAGGATATTTGCAAATTCTCTGTTAGTTTTACATGAGCAAAGTCATGGAATGAATATTTTGCTATCAAAGTATGAAAGGACAAAAATATAATTCCTAATTTTTCTTCTTTAACATTTATTTTATTTAAGAAATAATGCCCTTTTCATTATCAAATATTCATTTTCGTCAATTATTAATTAACGTAATATTAACGTCAAACTTATTAAAAGTGCAACTAATTAAGTATCTTTTCATCACGATTTCAGGGCAAATTCCCGCTAAAGGTGAAACTGTGGAACGAGGAAGACGAGTCGCAAGCGTGTTGCTTCACTTTCACCGTTAAAGCTAAATAATGTAACCTTTATGTAATTGACAATAAATATTCCTAAACCTTTACTTGTTTCGACCCTTTCAACTTTTTACTGTAAACGCTCGCAGATAGGAATAGTATTAGAATTAAAAAAAAATGTTACTTTTCTGTACGAGATTTCAAAAATTGGCAACTTAGTTCCAGCTTCAGTACTGGCACAGTTGGTTGAGAGCTGGCTATTAAAAGACACGCCAGAGATTTAATCTCGCAGGTTGTTACTTTTTAAATTAGTCTTTTCTGTCCATAATTTACCATTTTTAAAACAAGATATTCTCCTATTTTTTACAGCTGTTAAGTTTTAAATTAACCTTTTATAGTTATAATATAGGTTCCCATTTTTTACATAAGATAACCGCTTTAGTTACAGATATATTATGTTTTTCATAAGAAAAACCCATTGTCTTTAAGACCATGTAAACCATCTTTCGCCATGAAACCATATTTACCTCTCCTATAATACTCATCTATAGCATTGTTGGGATGCCTGCTAAATGATTCAATTCTCCAACTCTCATTAGATTTGCCTATAAAAGGCCGGGTTCACGCGCTGGTCATCTCTGTTTATAGTTGATGTGAAAGTACCTCTCGTTTCCATGGCATTCGTAGGGCTGTCGTACTTGAGTAGGAAAATAATAGAAAACTCTAACAAAACGTTTATTTTTCCGATGAGTGTAGCTATTGCAAAATACTTCTTTTGTTTTGTGTTATTTGGGTTTTAAGAAAAAAAATACATCTAGGAAAAATCGACACTTGTTGGAAACTTGTAGAGATTTTTATACTGGCACGGTAATGTGATTTCTGGCTTCAGCCCACCTGATAATAAGTGTGGCGCCATGCAAATAGCCGAGATAAAAAAAATACGTTATTGAACATAAAAATACTAGTCTGTTTGAAAACACATGTAAAGAGGATGGGCCGATGGCATCAAACATGTATGTGAGATTTGATGAGAGAATATGTCGAATTTTCACAATTTGGTACAGTACAGGAGTCACTATGATGTCCTTCTAACATGGTATACGGGAGTCGCTATCCGGGCAGATGCCCACATCCTCGCATCAACTCCGCTATCATAAATCTTTTATTAATCCCCGAAGTTCGAACAGCCCTACGCATAATAGCCAGTGTTACAGAACCGGCGGCACTGCGCACAAACGTAACACGAGATATCAAATAGAAATGAAAGTCGCTGAATAAATATCTGATTTGAGATAAAAAAAACCTATTCATTGTTATCATGATGTTATGGCGTAACGAGTCGCGTTTGAACTTTCCACTTTTACTTTACCTTTACGTTTTACTATAATAGTCACGGGTGAGGTAGCTCAGGGTGAAATGGCGCAATTTGAAGGGGGCCTATGTCCAGCAGTGGAAAGTTATAGGCTAACGGTATGATGTGATGTGAATGTGTGTCTTCGACCTGTCACATCCAGCATCTGCCAGCGATCGTTCGCAAATCATCCCTTCAGCTAGCTGGAGGGCGTCCTACACTACGCTAGCCAAGACGCCAAATGAAACCACTCAGTCTAAACGGACCAGACGCAGCTACCAACATCTTCACGGTGGTCGCGCGTTTAAATCCCAGGGCACACCTCTGACTTTTCGGGAGTCATGTGTGTATTGATAGTCAATCACCACGCACTATAACAGTGAAGGAAGACATGAGGAAACCTGCATACCAAAGCGATTTGCAAGAATTTCTATGGTATGTAAAGTCCGTCAACCCGCACTAGATTAGCGTGGATTATATGGCCTCACCCCTCTCAATCGTACTCTCGATTGCAGAGAAGGCTCGTGCCCTGCAGTGGGACGTATCTGGGCTGATACGGTACAAGTAGACCACATACATAAAATACAACATAATGTGACGTGATGACTGATGGGGAACAAAATTTACGTATAAGAATATTTTAAGTGGGTTATATAGATCGAAGTAAATTGAAGGCCACTAATAGACCCATTGCTTCTGTATCGGATCATTTATTAGCTACATTGTTGCAGAACCTAGATCTTGGTCAGATCAAATCTTCAGAAAATGATAAGTTAATAAACCGGGGAGTAGCAGTAACTTGAATTTCAGATCCATTTAGATTCTTATCACAAGTTTTCACCTGATAGTTTATGAATAAATTGTCACATAGTTTGTTAATTGGTTTGGCTATTATTAAATTATGCTTTAGGTGAATTTGAGGTGTATAAGATAGTTCATTACTTAGTAATGAATATTATAATCCAAGTACTTTGTATCGCGTAGTAGCAGCTACTGACGCGTCCATCGCCCTGCGTACATCCCTCTGCTAAATCCTAAGTCTACTTTACGATGAAAGGCTTTAGTAATTAGACCTTGGACCACTACGTTGGCCTCGTACAGATATGTAAACTTAACATTGCCCTTTTTCACGTAATATTTTTTTACATTTAACATCCATTTACACGGTGAGAGTTTCTAGCTCGAAGATACGATTATCGTAAGGATATAAAAAAGTTGCATCGTGTAAACATTTGTAAGAAATATAATAGAGAAATATAATCGCATACGATTCTCGCCCCGAGAAACTCTCCCCGTATAAATGGCGCTTTAGTTAGGGGTTTATACGGTATAGCCTTGATTGGATGCTGCGAATTATTTCTCCAGTTTTTTATTATAATTAACGATATAAAATCATGTGACAACACAAAATAAGCTTATTAACTAATGACTTGGACAAATTACTGGTAATCTCAGCAAGCATTAGCTAACGAGATTATAGTCATTGTTCTGGTACGTTCACCCCGCTCGTCTCGCGACCGCTGGGATTCGAATCCGTGACCTCATCACTGTGAGAAACCCGACGACAATCGATTACTTCCTCCGCTTATGCACTTATATCGTTTAAAATTGGGAGCTGGCGAACCCCGAGCACGCAGATTGAATGCTTAGTGGCGCATATTTGAAGCTACATGGTCCCCGAAGATTCAGAATTGCAGACTAGGGACCAATGCCGATTCAGGGTTAATATGACACAAGAAAATGCAGAAATTGAAAAACAGAGAACTAACAATAGATTAAATAAAACTAATTCTTACGGATTCTCTCACGAATTCGATTTAATTTTTACATTTTGTATCTTCGCGACATTTCCATCGCCTTACAGCTTTCGTGGTCACGGGGTGGACTGCGGTATTAGTCATCCGCTTATTCACTGTTACAATTTAACTACCTTTAATTCACAATTATTAAATTTAAAAAAAATAAAAAATAATGTTGAATAGGCCCTCGGGTAAATTGTATTATTTGTTGTTTCTCTCTGTCTTTGTCCCGGTTAAATTATCGTTGACTGTTACATCTTCATTGCCACTTTTGTAGACTATCTAAAGAGACATCAACCATTCCCACGAGATACAAGACGGATGTGGAGCATATTTACTGCTACTTGTTCAAAACTGTCATAACATTCAACCTCACGTATTGAGATAAGCGGAGGATGAGTAAAATGCGTACAACCTTTCACGAAGAGCAGTCACGCAGAAAACAGGTGTACTTTGTTAGTTGTTACATTCCGTACTTTGTTAGATCTACATTTTGGCTACGAAAAACGCATCAGATAAATATTTTTGGTAATAAATTTTGAGAAAATTATTATTCTCAGTAATTGGAATATTCTTTGGTTGGTTGGTCTGTAAAGGTCGACAAAAATATTTAATAGTATCATTAGCCCCATGCCTATTTAACAGTATCATCTGTCGAAGTCAGCTCTTCCGGTACAGTTTTTATCGAAGTAAAACTTCCTGACCACCCTTTATTGGTAAAACAAGACAATAAAAATGAATATATCAAGCTTAGTGTACCCTCAAACCTAAAATGGTCATTGTTTCTTTGACACTATAATCCACAGCTCAACCATAAAACTTCGACATACAAAGATACACGTTAATATATTATTGTTGTATAAATATACAGAGTAGACTGCGACCGAAAACGAAGCCAGGTGGTAGTTTTAATGATTACCGACACAAATTACAATGCAACTAAAAATTACTCAAAAACAGCGACAGGTTTTTTTTATAGTTTTTTAAATATCGTCGTGTTGTAGTGATAAATCCCTAGTTTTTGCTAAAATTATAATTTAAACCCGTGCGTACCATTGTGTCTTAAAAAATAAAACGGTGTACATTATTATTTTGGGAAAACGATGCATTTACTACCCAAATACGACGATAAGTAAAGAATTACAACAATTTTATTTTAAATTTTTGGCGAAATTTTTAGTTGCTTTTGTCTGAAGTCACTTATACTACCACTTGCTTCGTTTTCAGTCGCAGTCTGGATATATCCTGTATATATTATTATTAAAAACAACAGAAAGTAACACCACAAATGTCCATAGTAGTCCATAGGCCGTCGTGAACTCTAACGTGTGACGGAATGCGCTTTGCGTAGTACACTTTCATTATCAGGTGGCGGGGAGGCGGGGGACACGCTTATCCGCCGCGATACTGATCTATGATTAGAGGAGATGGGGCTTATAAGCACACTGTTACTGTTTTTTTTTAGCCTATTTAAAATCCTTAATGCAATATGAATGGATAATACAAAAGGCCGGAATACCTAATTGTATCGAATATGGTGAGGTTATTGTCTAATAAAAAAGAAAAAAAAAGGAGGGAAAGAGGGAGGGAGGTTAACCGCTACAATATCATACTTGTACAATTGTTATGAATGCGTGTTAATAATTCTGTCAAAGTGCCATAGATAAATTATTTTGACATCATTTTTAGCGTAGGTACGTAAGTAACTTATTAACTGAAAAATGCATTTTTTTGTAAAAAAAAACGAACTTGATACCTTTTTAGCGGGGGACGCAAACATGAATATAACAGATATTTTAAACACTTTTAACAGTGCGCGTAGCTGTAATAAAGAAAAACCCATCTCAGTCCACCCCACAATTTAAACACATGATACCAGATGATCTAAGCGGTTATTATGAATTGGATTTGCCGTGGGATGTGGTTGCAACCAGTTTTTGCTACCATAAATGCATTGGCAGCACCCGCCCATTACAGGTGAAATTACTCTTTCTTATAGCTGAGAATCGAGCCTTTGATAATAATTGTTATTTTCTTTGGCGAAGGAAAAGTTGGATAACTTGTTAGGTATATGTTGAAAGTCGCTGATATGAACAATACTTTAAGGCGCTGTGCACACACAATCAATTTTAGTTGAAGAATCCTGTCAAATTCGATAACATTTACAATCGCGGCAACAGAAAATTGTTGCAACTAGCAGCTTTTATTGATAACTACAAAACGTGGGCAGTTTTCTTCAACTAAAGCTGGTCTGTGTGGACAACGCCTAATAGTTATGATTGTTAGTCATAATAATATGTCAATTGTATCAAATAGCACCTAGCCAGCATAGTGAACGAAAGCCTAGCTGGTGAAGGTGGGATATTTTAATCCCCGATAGCACAATGAGAAATACTAAAATAGTATAAAGCCAATGTGTCACGTTGTCAGTTCAGCTTCTTTAAATTTAGCTTCAAATAGTTAATATGTACAAATTAAGGGGTCAAGTAATTAATGAAACGAATAGTAATAATACAATGCTTGTCACATTGGTCCTTTCTGGCCAGTGGCCACGAGCCAACTCAACGATTGAGAGAAGTTACGTATGTTTACATATCTATGACGCTCACCTTTAACAGTTTTTCTCGCAATGTTTTACTTATGCATTACTTTTAAACGTAATCTTCTCAAATTCTGTAGTGTGCACCTTTGTCAAAACTCTAAGTTTTATCGCAATTACAGTAAGTAATTGAAACATTTTATTGTCTAATTCATTTAACTTCTCTATTGATTGAAATACACTTCTATCGCACCACAAGACGAAAACACCGTTGTGCCTAATAATTTTAACAAAACTAAAATACAAATGTAAAAACATCTCTAGGCCAGTGATTATTATTCTTAAAACTGTACAGATTTGTCCGACTTTCATAACGCCTGGGGGCATTATCACCCATCGTAATTAAATTAGACTTAAATGCTCAATAAAGCAAAAATATGAAGTAATAAATCACCTTTCACACATTTCGTATATCAACTTAATTGATTCAATTACATCTTCACTTTATAGTCATTGATAAACTATGCAATTTGTACATAAAATTCGATTCTTCGTTGTTATTAAAAACTATAAAAATTGCCTAAAAGTGATTGAAAAAAATTCGTAATCTGTAGATTAAATTACTGTAGTGTAATCTACAAAATACGTAATATTTGCATAAATACATTTCTATTTTCTTTTAACCCGAACAGGAACTTCAAAATCAAGGTTTTTTTTTTGCTTCGCATTATGATTGGCACCAACCTTGACCCGCAAGAAAAACATTATCGTGCAATCATTCAACCCAATATTTATCACAAAATAACGCCAATTTTTGGATTACCAAAACTCCTAAGCATGAAAACAATAGCCAAAATACATCTGTAATTTTTAGGCGACATTTATCGAGCCAAGATAAAGAAGTAGTTAGTATATTTTATATCAGCCCATATACGTCCCACTGCACAGCACGGGCCAGTAACAAGTAGCACAACTTATTGTCATAAGAAGTGAAGTGTCGTAAATTCACAAATTTTTGCCTCACCGATTTGTAATACAACAATCCGCATAATTTATTGGAATTAAGGGTGAAAATCCTAAGACTAGTGGAGTGAGGGCAGCGGCGGTCGTTCACCCGTACATTCCGCGGATAGCTGAATGGACCCGCGAGACCTGTTGGATCCTGGTTTTACTACTGCGCTGTAGACTCCTATAGCTGCGGCTTGAATTCCATTGTAGCGGAAATTGATTTCTGCACATTATTTTGCAAATTGCAAATGTTAGAGCAATGTAAATCTAATAATTTAAATTAAAAATGTTATAATAATATAGAATATCCCTTTGAAAATTATGCTCTAAATCTATAGGTGTCAAAAACACATCTCAGAGAAATAAAACACTCACATGTCTTAAACGGTTTGCTTATCTCATATAATTTCTTTCCCATTATTGGCACAAATTAAATTCAGGGTAATAATTAACCTGTAATAAAAAGAAAAACTCGCACGGAATGGATTGCCCGACCTCATCACCGACTTCACAACTCTATACCGAGCGGCTGACATTTAAATTATTACTTTTTAATAGCTACAATGGATGCGTAAGTAAAAAACTGTTGGTCAGTAAATGTCACACATGTTTACCGTGGGTCATATTTAACCTATGGCAAGACACTTTACACTTTCCATTTCACCTTCGTAATTGCTCGTTAGAATTTGTGTAAACAACCGAATATACAAACGCTTGCACGCGAACGCCGAATAAACTGATTTACCACTAGCGTTTATAATACGCTTTTAAAGTTTGAAGACTTTACAGTCATATGTATTATTGGCTGTTCCCACTGCTTCCCCCTAACCTTCCAGACTTTACGGTGTTCTGCGAGTTTCTCGATTTATTTGTAATTTTGTCTATTATAGGTTAGCATTCACAATATTCATCGTCAGCAATAGAAAGTCTAAGTCCGTACGTAGGCCTTCTCCAAGAATTTTAAAGCGACCTGTTGGATGCGGCCTTTGTGCCTTCCTTCATTGGGTCGTTTGTTCATCTTTTTAGTATGATATCCGACGCTGTGCTTGCCGGTAGCAATTTTTTGTGATTTCCTAAAACTGTGTTATTAGAGTTAATTTAATTACTATTTTTTTTACGACGTATCGATGTGCTTTCTCAGGCGAAAAGAAGTAGATTTATTAAAATTCTTTAGCAAGGTGGCAGCTGAAATAGCACATAAACCTACGTTAGTTTTGAGTAACTGGTTCCATTATGCTTTATGATAAGTGACATAGTAAATACAATGGAACACAAATGATAGCGTTTTTATAACGCCAGTAGTAAGCAACAAAGTGTATTAAATGTTTTTATGTGTAATTAAATTACGGCGGATAACCGCGGGGCGCTCTCAGCGTTCTGTACTTTACTATTTTGATCATCACTTTCTTCTCTAATACAGATTGTTGCTTTATGGCCATAGAACAGGTTCACACAGATTACTAGAGAAAGAAACTTTATGATTTATTGCGTATATCAATTTACAAATATTTTAGCGTATAAATGAAAATTGCTATGGAGGTAAATTGTTTGGGTATTAATTAAACTGAATGGACATTCAAATGACAAATATAATCTGCAGGATAAGACGGGCAAAAAGCTATAAAATGAAGAGACCGTTAATCGATTCTTAAAAATGTATGTGCCATTAACAAATAAATAATATATTTTTGATGCGAATGTTTTAGTTCTATCTAGTCTCTCGCAGTTACAAAAAATTTAGTATCTCATTATGGAGCCGCGGCAAGGAGTGTCCTAGCATAATCTTTAGTCATTAAATTAAGCCGGCAATTCTACACAATTCTACAGATACCAATAACATTACTTTCAAAAATCGATCCATGCAGGCCACACGAGCTGACACCATAGTGAAATATAAACAATCTTTGAAGTTTGCACATGTCACATCTGTACTCTATATAATCTATGCGTCAAACAACGATATCACTTTCACGCCCCGCTCGGCGCTCACACGCTCGCATTATCAACGCCCATCACCTCTCACTAAGTCTATTTTGGATTATTATTTAATTATATGCCACGACAAAGACGTATCACTACAATTTGACAACATTTTTGTACGACGAAAATGTATCATTTTTTCCACTGCACAGTTATTTAAAAAATATATATAAAAAGGTAAACTGTTTCAATTAGTGTTAAAAGCACATCATTACCTAAAGTATGAAATGTATAGGCTTTTTAGCGGTTTATGCCTTCAAGCAAAAATAATCACCATGCCAGAACATAAAGGATAGACAAAACTGCATGGAAATTTCATCAGCATTCTTTCTAACCAAAGTCTGTAATCAGTATAGTGTGATGATATCGTGAATGACATTCTAGAGCAACAACCTTCCATTGTTGTAAACTTTACTGCTGTAAATAACAAGGTTGGTAGAGAGGCCCACGAGATGCCACCGAAGCCGCTACTACTGTTATCACTCTCTAAGAAAGCAAAATAATTGACCTATACAAATGACCATAAATTATTGTGCAATCACAATGACCGGTGACGTTATTTCACAACGCTTCCGCTTTTCGGTGTAGAAACAAAGAGTTCTTCCGCCAATTTGACTTGGCTCACTGATGCAACGTCGATTGTTAATTAGAATGTCACTGCACACGTAATAGAGAACGGGTATTGATTACGGAAATATTATAGTACAATAAATGAATAGTAATAGACACACGCTATTATTATTTCCTCTATTGGGAATTGTGAAACACATGACAGTAACATACTTTCAGTTTATAACTCCGGGAGGTTAACAGACAAGTATAGTGACTTAAAGAGACAACGCTAAATTAATATCTATCAGAAAAGAAATGAATGGAAGTATGAAATATAGAAAAATAAGCATAAGAAGATAATAATGAATATGCGAATGTATCAAACCCAATAACTTTGCTAGTCGGTGTAACAAAATATATCCTTGTTAGAGCATTGCAAATTGCTGAGCTGGGACCTGATTGCGGCTACAATATCCCACATGTGTTTTCGTAGATCAATTACCTGTGTTGGTGTTAATTTTTAGATTGTTTTGTGTTTATTGTAGCCGAAATAATCTTTTTATCCACCTATTTACTCTCTCTATCGGGCGACACTTAAAAAAAACCGTTAATAACTAACACTTAAAAACAGGTTAAAGCCTCTAATTACATAAAAGTACCACCTCAGCGCATCAATTACTTTGTATCAACCACGTACGTGTTAAAAAATGTTTCCTAAACTGAAAAATATTCCTAAAAGTGACTATATTTAAAGGATAGATATTTAAATAGCCCGCGGACAAGTCCTAAGTCCCCACGCACAATGCAATGCTTTGGGAATACTAAGGTAATGAGTCAGTGGATGACGACGAGGAGCAATGACCGGAAGCAAGGAATGACAACCGCATATTGCACATTTATGCCAAAACTCTGACCCAAGGTAATAAAGAAAGTACCTGTCAGTTCAAATACCTTTGCATATAGTAAATATATGCCCAATAAAGCACCACTGGCGACTACATACACGTTCTGTCAATGATATTAGCGTCCCAAGTTTGGAACCACAGTACAACATTTACAGATATACTGTCACCAAACGAACATACTATTGAATTCTGCGCAATATTCTCATCAGATCCCAAATACATATAACATACAAGTATGTATAATATTATACTTGATAATTTACATTGTTGATAGTGTTGTGTAATTACAGAATATTTTAATAAAAATTATTTTTTTGAATTCCAATAATATTGCTTAATTTGGATTTTTAATAAGTTTACCTATTTTGAAATTTTAATAAAATTCCTTAAATCGGAATTTTAATAAATTTGTTTATTTTGGAATATTAATAAGTTTGCTTATTTTTGGATTTTACTAATATTCCTTATTTTGGAATTTCGTTAACATGGCTCATTTTGGAATTTTAATAAGATTCCTCATTTCTAAATAAGATTGCATTATTTCGTATTTTCATAAGATTACAAATTTCGGAGTTTAATATATCTGCTTATTTTGGAATTTTAATACAATTCTTTATAATTTTAATAAAATTTGTTATTTTTGAATTTTATTAAGATTCCTCATTTCGAAATTTTTATTAATTCCTTATTTTTGGGATTGCAATAATTTTCATTGTTTTGAATTTTGCCAAGTTTACTTGTTTTGGATTTTTTTACATTATCTTATTTCGGAATTTCTATAATTTGTCTATTTTGGAATATTAATAAATTTGGTTATTGTGGAATTTTAATAAAAATATTTTTTGAGTTTCACGGTTGGGACGAAATATATTGGCTGTCCATTTGAAAAAAAAGTTTATGATTATTATTGACAATCAGTCTATTTCCCCGTTATTAGTGTCGTTCGAATTTTCAAGTGGATAATGTTCCAGTTGTTCTGGAAAATTTAAATAGTTCATGTGGAAATATATCGGAAAATCAGCACCCAACAGTACTGTTTCCTTAGTTTTATATCACCCAAAACATTCTCAACTGATAATCCATTAATGGAGAATAATTCTTATTTGTTTTTATGAATAAAAATTAATGATGCAAGCAGCAGATGTCTGATAAACATCTGCGTGATAAATTGATGGTATCTGACAATTCTTGAAACACAGCTGGTTGAAACCAGTTTTTAAAAATGAATGAGACACGAAGCCAATTGTCTATTTGTTTAATTCTCAACGTCTCATCGCGATGCGATAATCATCTGAATCTAGTTGCAATAAACGATCGATTAGAGACCAATCGCGGCAGTAATGACTCTCCGTACAAAGCCTACAATGGTTATTGTATTAATCGATAATTGCACTTTCTAATCGTTATGAAATATATTTTTAATAGCTCGTTTGTAAAGTACATCATGCCTGTCTGTCAGAACAGGCAGCAACAAATCATTCATTAAACGGTTGTACATTATTTGTCCCAGTATTTTTCTGATAATTTCTGTTTCGTTTTTTATGACGATGTTATAAATTCAAAGGACTTTTTCAAATCTTTGAAACTATTTCTTATAATCATATAAGTACAATGTGTATTAGGGACTACTTTAATAATACGTATATCAAGTTCTAAAGAAACTACAAAAGATTTCAAACCCTGATGAGCAAAACCTAGCAAACAGATAATACTGATCCAAAGCATTGGAAGTTTTTATGTGATTCGCAACGCCTAATACTACCATTGTTCATATTATGATAAACATATTGAACTTTTCATTATCTGATCGAAGTCTGATCCGTTACTTTTCAAGAGCGTGTTCACTAATCGGCCGTGACTAGCTCGAAGTAGTGACATTATGAAACGATCCGTGAGTCAGTGAGCGCCTGGCATACCACATCAGGTCAGTGGGTGCATAAAATAACCCACTTTTGGTAGACAAAGGCCGACTACTGCTGTTATGGACTTTTCATTCAATCACGTTCACTCATAGAACTGGTTAGTCGCTTTGCAATCGTGTTTCTTTGTTAAATAATCCTTACTTGCCTTGACTATTGTTACAATTAGATCCTATAGTTCTGATTAGAATTATTTTGTCATAATCTGTATTAAAATTAAATTGATTGTTCATCAATCAGCGACACCGTACGATCCGAAAACTATGCCTTCCTAATCGTAATTCAGACTAAATTCGCGATTAAAGCATTCCAAAAACTTTCACCTAGTTCTTTAGGATTCCAAACAAGCACATCCTGGTTGGCTTTCCGTTTCTTTAGTACATCTCTCATTTTATCTAAATTGCATAATAAATCGACTTATCCAATGCTGGTATGGTCAAGGATACCGCTCCAAGTCCGTCTTGACCTCCATCAGGTCAGCAGCATATGGCGCGGGCTATCTACAGCGTTCATGTGATCCGCAGGCCCATTGTGTTGACATTTGGTTTGTCTGTGTGACGTCAATGATAATTGCCGCGACCAGCGGGCTAATTCACGTAATTTTTTGACGTGCCGATCAAGTTGCGGTGCAGTTGCAATGAAGTTTACGTCTTAGTGTCAAATGGTATTCTTGTAATTGTTTAGCTGCGCGTGAACTGCACCTAAGCTGTGCGTAAACTGCGCGCGTGCTGCGCGTCAACTGTATGTCAGTTGTATGCAAGAAGCTTACACGTGAATACCGATCAAGTTGCGATCTGAATCACGCACATAAAACACGTAGCAGTAGAATACGCTAAACCGCTCGCGTGACGCGGACTTGACGCGAGCGTATCTGACAGCGGTTGTCAAAATTACGAGAATACGAAAAGGTCTGTTTCGATCGAAACTTAACTGCAACTGCACTGCAACTGAACTTATTTAATTACGTGAATTACCCTACAGACGACAGAAGCAAATTTCACAGAACTTTTCCGACTTACAGTGACTGAACCGCCGGCTAGCCCGCCAACAAAATGTTTCCGACATAATATTCCAATGGGCCGGCGGCTTTGGTGTGTAGTGCGCTTTATTCTCAGTAATTCAGATATGATATAGGGACTAGGGGACGCCAGGAGCAAAATATATGTATGTACCTAACAAAAAAGAAGGCTAGACGTACCGACATTTCTGTTTCAATTGCTCCTACGCGGTCACGCAATTTTTCTCCCGCTCCAGTGGATTCCCAGGGCCTTGGTTGGTGCATGCGCAGTACACACTTTGTTCGCGAGGTTAACCGTAATACCTCAATATTCTCAGTATAAATATAGGATATTTTATAGTGCATAGTGAAAAGCTGAATATGCAAGGAAACGCCGCGGGTCCAACCCCACAGACCGCCAGGCACCAAAATTATTAATTAAACAAATTATCGAACATAAAATTCACTTTTTAAAACACGTATTTTCAAGAATTCAAGAATACAAGTGCGATTTTTTTAATTTAATTCTTTCCACATACTCGTAGGTCCATAATAAATGTATTAATGAAACTGAAAACCAATTAAATATTTCCTACCTACATTCGAATTTCTTCCAATAGAATTATTTAAACGAGAACTAGACAATTGTAAGAATGTTGCAAATGAATGATTCAATACAGAATCAATAGGTCAGTAATTAGACTTCAATTAGCAATTACATGGGAGTCATCTCGATCCACTAACCCACATACTTGTCGTGCAATACGCAAATCTACATTTACAATCATGGATTTTTGTCGTGAAACCACCTAAGGTTGATACCAATTGCATACTATCCAATACACGCCATTGTGAACTTTAAGTATAGTGTATTAAGGATTAGAAAATTCTTATCATCACGGATTTAATTCTAATTAAATCAATCGTTAATTTTCTGTAAATTATACGTACTAGCCGTATTTATAAAATGCTTAGAACTCTTGTAAGGAAAGATGCTACTTAGGTATAATCGATATTAAGGTGTGAGTATAGATGTTGATTTATTTTTGTTTGTCTTAGCTACTGCATCTCAATATATTACTAATACTAAAATACCCTGTAGTGTACACAATGATTCTATGACATTTGCAACGAAATCTTGAAAAGTTTCGCATGATACTTATTACAAGCAGCGATGTAGCAAACTAATTGATTTATGTCTGTGTTTAATAACTGGAAGACAATTCGACTAGTACTTACATACTGTTACCATTAGATTTTCTTATAAAACTACCGACAGAATCACTATTTATAATAACCTTTGATTTTACTAAATAAGTAGGTAGGTAGTGCCTTCTTACCTGAAAGGTTATGACGACAGGCCACATACATCCACAAATCCCATAATTTCACTTGCACACTCATTTTTACTGTTGCAGATTGTTGCACAATTTCACATCACTTTCCAGCACAACACAGACATACTAAACTTGGAACAAAACCATAAAAATATGCATTCACCCGCACGGTAACATTTCCCGCCGACACTACACTTACTTTTTTAATTTGGTAAAGCAAAGGAATCAAAACGCAAGTTACAGAGTCTAAACATAATTCGACGTAGACTCTTTTAAGCATTGCTTCGATACGACGGTTGCTAAGCCATTCTTTCTTTGCGAATTAGTTTACCTTGTGTCGGTGACGTCATGCTATTTTAGTATTACTCTTATTTAATATAAATATTGTTCTATCACGTAATCGTGAAAACCTATCAGTGGCTATCTATTTCTTACTCTTTGATACCTATTGTATTGTGTGTAAGCTGTTGGTTTTCCAATAAATATAAAATAAAATAAATAATACATACGTTCAATTATAATTTTGTAGAATAATTAAAGTAGACGGATGTTATTTTCACTGCTTACTAACAGTATTTATTATTGTGTTACTTTTAATAGTTTTCAGCAGACTATCATTACTTTGAGATATAATTATTTAGTTTTAAAAATATGGCGTTTTAATTATTGTTTACTTTCTATAATCAAATGACAAAACACTGTCCATTACTCAGTACAATCTAACCTAAATCGCGCAAGACGAGCTATTAAGCAAATACATTTCAGCGGGTGGCTGAAAGACCTGTTCTCACACCCGTCATTGCAACTCCTGTACTCCAGAATGGACAGCAATTCCTACCGAATACCGAATTGGGAAAGCTCCAGGAAGATTAATGTAATATTAAGCAAGTACTAGACACATGTTAAGGGGTGGGGCGGCAGGACTGTTGATCTATTGATATGTAAGTATGAAATCAAGTGACCTCGGCAGTCGGCGCACACAGCCTCCCCCCGCGCCAGACTTCACCCCCACCCCTAAAGTACAGTTGTTAACACAAGGGTGGATATTGGGTAATTAATTAATATTGTTATTTTAGTACATACTCAATTATGTTCAACACATCCGATGGATAGCTATGGATATCTTTGTGGGGAGGCCTATGTTCAGCAATAGGCAGTCTTCTTGTGGCTGTAGAGAGGGAGAGTACACATCATGTTCATAAATATGATAAATTCTTGATGTGATGCTTGTATTTCTTACTATGGTCTATGTTACGGAACTTTAAATTTTGAACCAAGGTAAAATGACTACTGTACCGTTTAAGGGTTTACATAAATCACACATGCACCACCTTTCAAACTAGTACTTAGTACTTACCAATATCGATGGGCCAAACAAATATTTGTACGTGCAGACACTTAACTACAATGTACAGAATGCAGAGTCCACTTCTTGCCCGCTCCACCAATTAGTAATTAAAAGACCTGTGGTAACTTAAAGATTCTATCGAACTCTTTTCCGTACTAGCGGTAGACAAAACTAAGAGCCAAGTAGCCGAACAAAGACCATTTACATATGCGAAAACCAATAAATCAGCAAAGTTTAAATTGAAATGTTGTGAGCGATTGTCCGGTACGAGACAGGTGCACCGTTATTGATTTAGTACTCTGCGTAATATAGAGATATTGGGCAGCGGCACCCGCCTGCGCGCTACTCAGTGCTCCTAGAATTACAACGCAACACACACGCATCAGTCCACTCACCAGAATGCGCAGCTGTTCTATTTCTACTTGCACCAATAAAAGTGACTCCGTCAACATGAGAACATGCGGAGTTGTTTATCATCGGTAAATTGCTTTTTTTCCATATCTGTATATCGATCTATTCGGTGGTAAATGGTCACCGTCGCCATGGACATCGATAAAAACCTATTACTGCCTGAGATTACTTCCCTATATCTTATTGAATGAAATCATGTATTAGCTTTAAGTTCCTGTTTTATTATGTTCAACATTTATATTTTCTGCCATTGTTGAATTTGTCTATATCTTCGTGAGCTTTGAATCGTGTTACGCATGCGTGACAATACTTTTGAATTGAAAACTATTTAAATCGTTTGTCTCGCTCAAATTGAGTTGAGTTTGAGTCAAAACCTGTTCAATTTATGTAAATGTATTTTATCATCATCATCACCATGCTTAGTCAACAAGTCCACTGAAGATATCCCTTCAATAAGACCATAATTTAAAAAATGAAATTTATTTATCATTTAATCAAGGACTATATTATATTCCAGGTATCCTCGCATCGATGAATACAAGGAGAAATGGATCGAAGCCACCGGCAATACGAAGGATTGGTTCCCGCGCGCGAGCGAGGTTATATGCTCCCGCCACTTCGAGGAGAATTGCTTCGCGACTAAAGATAAACGTCGCCTGTTTAAATGGGCCGTGCCTACGCTATGCTTGCAACTAGAGTTGGAACCGGTAAGTTTATTTGTGTATTAAAACTATATTAATGTGCATTATCTATGGTGTCCACGTTAATAATTCTGTGCACCAAAGACGCATTATTTGGTTCTAAGAATCTTGCTTGGTTGCACGAAGTCACATAATCAAAGCCGCTTCAACAGACAACTATAGAAATACTTTGGGTTGCTCTATGTTCAGTAATGGCTCACTATGATAATGATGGTGCAATTATACACAAATTATTAAATGCTTTATGATCTTTCGTCATCAACTATTTTGTACATGTAAAACATTTTTATTTCAGACTCCAGACCGGAAATCGTCCACATATGATTTATTAATAGCAACATTAAATGATCTTGATATAGCGGAACCACATAAAAACCGTGTTATGACGCTGTTAGAGACTTATGTTGGAAAATATAGGACTGCGCTAGTACACACTAAAAACAAGGCACGAAAATGGCGATCCAGGGCGATAACGCACAGGCTCAATATGAGGCTATTGAGGAATTTGCTCACCGTTTTGAGGAACCTAGAAGTTATTGGTCCGGAACAAGAAGCCTATTTAGAGTCCGATAATTTACTATTGGATCGGGAAACCGACTATTTAAAATTTAAATTTTAACATAGATCATTAAAGTAAGCATCGAGAACCGGCCGCGCATTTTGGAGCTCAAGCATTGTATATTACTATTCAATTTTTATCGATATTTAAACCTTTCTAGTGTTAATTCACTATTTTTAGTTGATGTATTATATGTGTCTGTAAATAAAAAGATTTATGTGATTTATCGTTCGTTTTATTTCAAATCCAAACGCAAACATACAGGTGAAATGTAATCTTATTAAGTAACAAGATAAAGCAATAAATATACTTTATTATTATTACATCAGGTCTCCATGGAAGTTTAAATACCAATATTTTGTACAATGTAGTCAAGAAAAAAAATCGGAAAGAATATAATAAAAGTAGGTAGTAATATTATTGTGCAAAAAATATTTTTACACGTTCAACCTCTTTAAATTCAAATAATGATAAATAAATAAATACACTCAACCATGGAATACAAAAACCCTTTTTTCTCTCTTCCGTGGACTCAACAATTACAGGCATCATTCTGACTCTGCACTAAGGTACAAGTCTAGCTAGAAACCTCCTTTGCGTAGAACCGTACTGGGTTGTAGCTCTCCATTGCCAAGACTTTGCAAGCTCATAAACAGCCATAGCCATGTTATAGATATTAATGCAAACACATTACACAGCTTTCGAAAATTATTGTATTCTTGTATTCATAATTAATTTCTGTACAGTGCCCGAGATGATTTTCTTGTTGTTATTGTTTTTTTTAATGTTCTTTATGCGCTACGTTTTTATTATACTTTTACTTTGCTAATTTAATTATATATTTTAGGTACAAATTAATAGGTAGATATGTATGTAGTTAGTTTTATTGAATGCTGTGTCTGCTTTGGTATAATCATGTACTTAAATATAGTTATTTTTTTATTTGTTTTCCTTTAATTGTTTATGTATTGGTATGTGGTTGTTAGTAGACCTAATAAATAAAAATAAAGAAACTATGAGACATTTCGGTCTCACAAGCACCCAGACTCAAAACAGCGGCTCACACAAGCATCATTCTGTCTTGTTGCGAGGATCTTCACTTGTTGCACGGCCGGTAAACATTGCTCCCGGACGCTGAGATAACATCTTTGGTAGCTCATATAAGTCATAAATCTATTTATGAAAACACTTATAAACAATTCATTTGCAAAGGTCACAATTTAATGTTATCGAGTACAATATAAAAGTGGAATACCTACAAATAATCATATTTATAGGCTCGTTTGCTTTACACTACGTCTCCCCACCGTTCCCACCACACATTTAAATCGTATCAAAATCGATATTTAAGAGACCCTTCGTTCCGATATTGTTAGTCTGAATTGACAATTGTGGTCGCCATTTTTAACTTTTTAGTTAGTGGCCCGATTGGCCTCAAAATTGATTTCTGAGGGACAGTTTGTTACGATAATCTAAATTCAGACTCAGAGAGAGAAATAATAACAGTAGAGGTGCAAAAAATATATTTATTCGTAAATATACATGTTTGTATGGGATTTTAAATTATATAATATACTTATTATGATGGGGAATTATCGGCCCATGTGACTTTTATCAAGTAAAAATAAGTATAACTTCTTGCGAGCGTAGATATTTAAATACGTGTACGCGTTTTTTTCTTCTTTTTAATTTGTTACATTGGACGTGGTAATACTATTAGGTCACGAGTATGTAAGTATTATAATATTGTTAAATTATAATTAGATCAATTTTCTCTAATATAGCAGTGCTATTAATATTTAGAACTAAATAATATCTACGTTTTGAAAGACGCGAATGTTTGAAATTCCTTCCTTTCTATTTTAAATATTATAAGCCTTAAAGTGTGGGGATATCTTCAAGCTTAGAGTATTTAAAATATTCATAACAAATTGCTATAATTTCTGTAGGTAACGGAAAGTACATAGGTATATTTAGTTATTATCCGTCTTAAACGACTTTGAGTGGAATAAAATTTCCCTAAAGTATATTTTATATTTAAAATAATTGGTGCATGTTGGACAACCTGTCTAATGTCAGCCAATAGGAGGACTGAAAACGTGTCCGGGCACCACCATTTTTGTTTACGTTTTTAAATTATTACCAGCGTTTCCTATTTTAAAAAATATATAATTTAAGTCTTCTGGCTACCCCGTCAATAACTTTTAAATGTCTAATGGATTGGCGCAAGGCGTATCTGTTATTTACATGGAAAAGCAACTAACTATAAACCACACGCTTAGACTTCGGTCTGAGATAATTGACTTTACTATTAATAAAAATTAAATAAATTACAAGAATTAAAGAAAATCCTTATACATATTTTTGTACCGTCAGGAACCAACGTAAAATTGGAAAATAAAATAGGCTTTACCGCAAATTTTCATGATCTACCCGTCAAAAATTCGTCGCTGGCGCCTGATTGTCGGGTCGTGAAGCGTGCGCGTCAACGGAATTTTAAAAAATAGTTTAACATTTCGCCGCACGCGCGTCCAATGTGGCGCTAGTAGCATCACAATCGTCGTGTTGGATGGACGTGTTTTCGCTGTTGTGTCGCGTTATCTCAAAATTCTTTACGTAGACGTAACGATATTTTTGACCGAAATCTGTAAAATAACTCAACGTGTTTGTGTTGTATTGTGATTTTGTGCTGCCAAAACAGTGAACAGTGTGTTTGAGTTAGTTTTTACGTGATTTTGGAAAAAAAATCTCGTTTAAAACTTGTATTCCCAACGGAACTGAATCGTGTTGAGTTTTGCTGATACCATTGCTTCGGTGAGTTGCGTTTTGCTATGGTGTTTAGTTGTTTCATGGTGGCATAACGGTGCTGCGTTCATTGTTTTATAGATAGCAATACACCAAACCTACTTTATTCAAGTTTATCTTGTACGTGTGTTCTCTATTAGCGAGCATACGTTATGCGGTTAGCGATAGTGTTGTCTAATCGTATTTTTTTTTCTAATATATTGTAATGTGTGTAAATAAAAGAGTCGTTTAGTTTCGTACACGTCAACCGATATCCGCCCAATCAATTGTTTGCCAAACGTAAAATTCTATTTCCATAATGCGAAACATATCACGTTCGCAACAGATTGCGCACTTCCATCGTCATCATTACATTTCCAAGCTGTGCAAATATATATACTTATAGCTTAATTGGTAACGCTTAGTAGTGCGATAATAACGTTAGAATTCAAATCCAGGAAAGGGAAGGTAGTGCGATAGCTCATACATATCCATTCATCTCCAGAATCTGTATCAGCCCATATACGTCCCACTGCACGAGCCTCAATCGAGAGTACGATTGAAAGTGGTAGCCCATGTAGTCCCATCACGCTGGCCTAGTGCGGGTTGGCGGACTTTACATACCATAAGAATTATTTAAAAAAGCTATGGTATGCAGATTTTCTCACTATGTTTTCCTTCACCGTTATAGTTTCACTTCATAGTTAAAGTGTGTGGTAATCGGCTTTCAATACATACAACTCCGAAAAGTCAGAGGTGTGCCCTAAGATTTGAACGCGCGATCACCGTGAACATATTGGCAGTCGCGTCTGGTCCGTTACCAACCGGCCACCACGCACTTAGAATGTTACATATGTACATAATTTGCGCAGATTATAAAACCGGGCCACCTGCATATTAAAAATCATTTAGAAGTTGGAAATAGGGTTGCATTCAGAAAGGGTTGAGTAGTAAACAATAAGCAAGTATCTACATGTTCAAATTTGGAGCTGAATAACTCGTAAAACCTCCAGACAAACCTGAAACCACACACGTGTTGGTAGGTCTCTCATATGTAAAAGGCCACCTGGGGAGGTACCACCGCAATGACTTTTTCTCCTGCCAAACAGCAGTGTAAATGCTCTATTGTGTTCCGGTTTGAAGGACATTATAGCCAGAGCAACTACTGGAGATAATGAGACTTAACATTTTATATCTCAGGATAGCGAGCGTAGTGGAATGCCAAGCATTGCTTTGTAATTCATGGTGTTTGTTAGTTTTGCCAGTGTCCATGAGCGGTCGTATCACTTATCATCAGAAGAATGGCATGGTCGTCTCGCCATTCACTGCAATAAAAAATAAATAAACAAAAGGGAAGGGAGGTACCCCGCATTTACGTGAGGTTAGCGCATCATGCATATCATGGATATGTCGCAGAAACATTTTGCGACACCCTGCATTAACCTTATGAATATTACGAGTATTAAGTCCCGTAAACTTGTTAATCGTAAAAACGCACGTAAAATTATATACGATATTCTAAAAAGCTAATTAATAGGTACAACACCAGTGTTTACTAAACAAGTTATTATAAAGGCCACCTTGGGTTCCTATTCATTTGTATAAAATAAGAAAATATTTACATACGACCCTAACCGAACTGGTATGAATATTTTAAATTGCCTATTAACTGAAAGAATCATGTTTCTTTATATAAATTGCATTTTTAAGTAAAAAACATTGTAAAATTCGCAATATTTCAAACAATAAATATCAACTTCCATACAAACTGTCCATTTCCCGTTTAATCGACTATTTTTTTCTTCAAACGTAAAAAACGAAATACTTACCTGATCTAATTTTAAAGAACTTATGAGCAAACTGTTATGCTTCTTGATCCATTAGCTTATGCGTTGGCTCTTAGTCACAAAGTGTGAATTGAAGATACAATATGGGCAGATGGCGAGGTAAACTCGTCTGGGCTGCAATGCGTTTACCAGATATGTATAGTTACTTCAACGTGCCACTATAAACACTTGAAATATTAGTACCTTGTATCAGAAACAGCTAAATATGTACTTATCGAAAGCGTTAACGTAAATCTTCAACCATAAAGAAATAAGAAAGGTGAATGTCTGGAATGAAAATATAATTACAATTTAGTAAATACGTATTGTGTTGAATGTGATCACACAATTGGTAACTGTTGAATCGGCTCGTTGATCCAACGGCACCGTACGTCGGCTGTGACCCGTGTACACCAGGCATAGATATGATGTGTCCCTCGAAAAAAGTATTCATGCAGGCATTTTTGTGCTCGGTTTGGCGATTAGCTCGTATCCTAATACGAAAGAACGCTTATTATTGCAATTCGTTCGTGAAGTAGCTCTATTTACCTGATGATAAAAACTATACAATTCAGATGGAGTATATTATGCCGGTCTACTTAGTAGTTAATAGTTTTATGTTACGGCAAAATAATCCTACATTAAAGAGAACAGCGAACTCATGAGCTGATAAACATTTTCAGAAGTCAAAAGGCTCAATGGTGCGTCAAAAATAATATGACTTGAAGTACCTCTTCATCCAGGCCGTGAGGGAGGATGTGGCACAGCTATTGTACAGCTTTGACAAATGAAAACTTCCCTTCCTAGCTTGTAACCGGTCCAGTATTACGAGACCAAAAAAAATATCTTATTTCTGGTACTTAGCACGCAAGACTTGTCTTACTGTAGGGTCAAGACTATGTGTGACAAAATACAGTATGATAACACTCCACACGTACAACATCGGCTATAGCCCATAGTATATTATACTGTATTATGTATATTGTATAGAGTATAATGTATAGTGCGAGTGTGTGTAGTAGCCCGTACTGGTTGGAGGTCGCTAGCCGCGCCCGTCGTGACTTCCATTCTTTTACATTAAACTTATGAAAATTAGCTGTTCGTGACCGAGATAATGTGCGACATGGCTATTTTAGTCTCAAAATATGCTTTGTTTCGCAGCCTTGGTTTATATCAGCCGGGACGCCGTGTAACGTGTAACCAAACGCCAAAAAGGGTCGGTTCCAGGTACATTAGAATGGATTCGGATTGTATATATCTACAGCTCAAAGTCGTAAATAGTTTATAGCAATATTAATTATTGGTAGATATTAAACTCCATAATATTTTAATTCTTATATTTTTCTATTTACGAGTGTAATATACAATTTTTAAACAATGCATAATCGATATCAAAATAAATAATAATAATATCGGTATAAAATTATACAAAGTAGCGAGAAGGTATTCATTTGTAATCAGTGCTCTCCTTTATTGACCCTATAGCTAATACGGATTCATAAACATAATAATAAAATGGATTTTCAATTCGTCATACATAAACACATGCACAAATACTTATGAGTAGTAAATATTAAGTAAGTAGTTTCAAAAACCTATTCTAAACCAAATTATCTCTATTCATCTATGTAACATCATACTTTACCATAATTGTAACTTTTTTTTTATAAAATCTTAAATCACACAGTAAACATAACAGTGTGTCAAGATTAGAAAACAGGTCCATCTTTGTTCTTCCGTGTAAGGGATTACAAAAATGTAGTTAATAACCAGATTAAACCAACAGTCACGGTACGATAACCGTTACTAAACGGCAATGACTGATAACGTGGTATCGTTCAGTTTTTTCTAAGTTTTATGGCGGCGACAAGCAACTCACGTATAAATACAAAGTTTCTGTTTTCGATACTTGTGTGGTTTTGTTATTACTGTTTTTATGTGTTTGTTTAATAAGAAAAATAGATAAAAAAAACGAATTCTTACGGATTTTATCGCGAATTTGATTTAACCTTACATTTTTTAACTTCGCGACGATTCGATCACTTTACAGCCTTCGCGGTCATGGGGCGGACTAAGGTACTAGTCACCAGTTCAGTGACTGTTACAATTTAACTACCCTTATATAACAATCATAAAATTAAAAAGTTAATTTAAAAAAAGCGTCGTGAAGATAAAAATGTAAAGATTAAATCAAATTCGCGATAAAATCCGTAAGAATTCGTTTCATTTCAATGTGTAATATTTGCGTAAATCTAAGAAACCTTTATGAAAAAGAGATATTATACCATCAACTAGAATTATAATTTATAATTTCATCCACTACACTTTTTTGCCTGCCCTTATCTTATTTTCTCATGGGGACGATGTTATGACATACAATCATAGTGTATGACCCTCTACCTGAAAATAAGGCCTTCCGAAAGTATTGTAGTCCACCGCGCTGGTTTAATGTGGGAATTCAGACTAGATTTTATTTCAGCGTGTAACACCGACAGTGCTAGCTTTTATATAGTGTATGTATGTATTATCTATGGTCCTGGCTGAGAGAAGTTGTAGCTATTTATATGTGGGTGACATGTTGTGTTCATGTTTTAGCTAAAAAAAATATCAATATATTTTTTTTAGTTGCCTAATATCCGTCTTAGTGCTAACTTCAAAATGCCCTTTATTTGAGGTCAATGAGCGACATTAAGAATATTTAAAAAATATCCTTAATGCATTATTGATTTTGAGTTAACGGTAAAATGATTATGGTACTTATTGAAGATTGAGCAATTATGTAGTCGTGAAAAATATTAAATTTATGAAGGTCCGATATCGTGAATGAACCAAAAGCGAAAGTTAAAGTTCAAGGGCAAACATAAAGGTTATTATTGCAATTATTTCTCATACATATATAGACTTAAATTCTTTTTTTTATGTCCTGTGACAACGAGTATAGGATGCTAACTTTCAGGTCATTGTATCGATTTCTAGATGCGGTAATCCAGTTTTTAAGACTTTTTGGTTTAATAGATGTCAGACATGTAGAAAATCACGTAAAAATGCAATCAATTTCATATTTGTAGGTTATAAATGTGAGTTAAAAAAGTTGCGTTTAATTAGGCAGTGTTATTCGCAGAAAATAATATCTAACGCTTTACGTCTATATCTGTGTCTAATTAATTAGTTTACTTAATATCTTAATATTGATAAGCACATGGCTAAGATAAGCTGAGGAATGTAGCGCAGGTTATGATGCCAGTTTATCATTCAATAATGAAACCTTATGAGATGAATATACATATTGCTACATAGTACGTATATTTTATAATACACAAAAGATCTGTATAGTTACAACAACGAACCGTCACACACACAATCCTGAACTCACTGCATACGTGACTTGTCGTTAGTTTGGAATTAAGAATAATATGTTCTTGTTTCTTTGTTGTGCCCAAAAAACGCAAGCCCAAAACAAATGTTAAATATTATCTACTCTGATAATGATAAACTGTATAACTGTTAACATCAGTATATTTTATACTTTTAAAGGTACAGTTTCACACTTATTCCAGTAATATTTGCAATAATTCAAGACCACACTTGACGTCTAGCCGGGGCGAGCAAGCAAATTCCCGCCAAAAGTTTTCTTCCCGCTTGTGCAAACAGTGTTGCCATATATAATAAATTAACTAATATTTTTATTATTGCCATTCGAAATAGCTGTATTAATTATTTATTAATATTTCTGTAATCTAACATTCGGCTAATCCTGACGTCAAACGCGCCCTCGCGTTTAACAAAATATAAGAGATCATACAGAAAAGAAAGAAACAAAATAAATACCAAAAGTAACACTAAATAACAATCACACTTAGACTCTTGAAATTAATATCAATTCGTAAAACCAAAAATAATAGACAACTACATACCTTAAAACTAACATCGAATATGGGCACTCTCACCCATATCGACTCACTCTTAAAACTAACATCGAATATGGGCACTCTCACCCATATCGACTCACTCTTAAAACTAACATCGAATATGGGCACTCTCACCCATATCGACTCACTCTTAAAACTAACATCGAATATGGGCACTCTCACCCATATCGACTCACTCTTAAAACTAACATCGAATATGGGCACTCTAACCCATACCGACTCACTGAATAAACATCTCTCAGAAACCTACTTGTTAGATCTCTCTTTTACATTTTACATTTAGTAGTCTGTGCATTTGCATAAATACATTGCAACAAAACGCTCAATCTCTATAACATAAATTCTTATTTTGGTATATTTTTAGGATAGGTATATAGTATGTTTAGGCATATGTATGTATAATAAGTATGTTCGTATATTGTGTATGCATGTAGTGTGATAAGGCCGCCACTTGTACTATTATTTTTATTGTGTAATATCTCTTTAGTATTTCTGTACAATGCAAAAAAAGATAAAATAAATAAAATATCTCATCTTCGTAACTCTCTCATTGTTATTCTCAACATTATAGTTAACAATCTTGTATGTCTCCTTATTAATCATCACTTTGGTTGAATTCATACATATTTAAATTTATAATTAATCTATAAACCTCGCTTAGTGTTCTCTATTTATTTTGTCGTAATTGTGTATTTAATATAATTCTTTACAACACCATTTACTTATACTGTTACTACAATGTTATAATATACAATATATGTTTTATAAAACTATTTCAATGCATTTCATAATAATTCATGTTAAACTGTAACTTTCTCATACAGCTATTATAATTAACAAATTGTCATCACTTATGTCTTCTTGAGTTACATACATTAGTTTTTACATTTAATATCATTTTACACTAATAGAAGATGTATTATAATTATTCATCACTTCATTTTAGATATACAAAACTAGCACTTATGTTCCTCTCTTTTTACTCTGAGTCACTTGACACTGCATCGTGACTAAACACTAACCAAGGATATAGCCTATCAACAGCAAAAACCGATCTATACGGTTTGCAACCCTTTTTTCTAGTAATGGGAGTATCTTCTATCTCATAACGATCATTACCGATAATTTTTGAGATTCGAAAGGGTCCTACACATTTAGGTAATAATTTACGACTCTGACCCGGGTCTGTACGAATATCTTTTTCGACTCTTACTAAATCTCCTAATTTATATTGAGTTGGTTTTTTGTGAGATCTATCAAAACGCTCTTTCTGTTCTCGTTGATTAATTTGAATGCGGGTCTCTGCATCAGATCTAATCTCCTTTCGATTCAATGGAGAGTGTGATTCCGAGACTATGGAGTTCATGAAACCGTCCGAAACTCCTGTTGTTTGAACACCAAACAACATCTCAGATGGAGTGCGATTAGTGGATTTATTAATGGTATTATTTATAGACCACTGTATTTGTGGTAAACACAAATCCCATTCATTTTCAGGTTTACCGTGATTAGCGGTAGTGATTGCATCGACTATAGTACGGTTGTATCTCTCAACCTGGCCATTGGCCCTAGGAGAGGCAACAGCGTTTAAAATATGTTTGATACCTCTATTATTAATGAAATCCGAAAATTCTTTACTTGTGAAACTTGTACCACGGTCGGATATTATGCGTCGTGGTACTCCAAACAATGAGAAATATTCTGTAAATACTTGAATAGTAGTACTACTTTTTACATTTTTGACTGGTTTTATGTATATAAATTTTGTAAACGAATCAATAATTACTAAAATGTGGCAATTTTTCTTTCTACTTAAAGGGAAAGGGCCGCAATGGTCTGTATGAAGCGTATCGAATGGTTTACTAATTTTGGGTATAGGGTGGAGCTCACCTTCTTTAGCCCCAGCAGGTATTTTATTATGAGCACAGCTTAAACAAGAGTTACAATACTTTTTTATAAATCGTCGCATTTTCTTAAACCAGTAAATTTGATTTATTCTACTGTATGTCTTTTCAAACCCGAAATGACCGACATCGTCGTGGTTCATGCGAACTATTTGCCAGCGCACCGATCTTGGGACTACCCATTTTAAGTTTACATCATTATTTTTATCCGTTATGACTCTATATAAGCGGCCATTTTTAACTTTATAGTTCTTATGAACCTCAATAATGTCTTTAGTCTCTGTATCATTTAAGATGCTCATTATTCTTTGTATTTCTGAGTCCTGTTCCTGCACTGTGCTCAGCCACGCATCCTCATCTATTGACAAAATATCAACAACATCTACTTCCTTAGACTCGAAAGTACTGGGGTTGCGTGACAGTGCATCAACATGACTCATTTTAACCCCATCTCTATGTTCTACAGTAAAGTCGTATTCCTGCATTGTTAAGTACCAGCGTGCTACTCTAGGAATTAAATCCTTTTTAGTCATCGTACTACGTATAGCCGCACAGTCAGTTACAACTTTAAATGTCTTCCCTAAAACATAGACTCTGAATCTGTTTAAAGCACAAACTACTGCCAAGGTCTCTAATTCATATGAATGTAATTTGCTCTCGTCTGATGTCGTTTGTCTACTGTAATATGCTATAGGGTGGAAGGTCTCTGAATTTATTTGTTGCATCAAAATTGCCCCAATACCAATTTTACTAGCGTCAGTATGGATTTCTATTTCTGCCTGGGAATCATATAAAGCTAAAACAGGTCTAGTGGTTAATTTTGATTTTAATTCGTTAAAAGCATCTAGTTGTGGTTTATCAAAACACCACGGAGCATTCTTTTTTGTAAGCTTCGTCAAAGGCTGTGCTATAATTGAAAAATTATGAATAAATCGTCTAAAATAACTAGTGAGACCAACAAACTGTCGAACCTCATGGACATTTTTAGGTATGGGGAAGTCGATTACCGCCTGGATTTTAGCTAACCCAGGACGAATACCATTTGCACTAATATCATACCCCAAATAATTTATACTAGTCTGAAAGAAATCGCACTTTTTTAAATTTAATTTAAGCTGAGCTGACCTTAACAATTGGAAAACTTTTTCTAACTTATTTAGACCATTTTCTACTGTTTGTGACGTCACTAAGAGATCATCCATATATGCTAATGCCAAATTTTGTTTGCCTTTCAGCATTGAGTTAATAGTTCGTTGAAAAACGCTAGGTGCATTAGCAAGTCCAAATGGCATCCTTTCAAACTCATACAAGCCATCTGGAGTCGCAAATGCAGTATACCGCTTACTGGTTTCACTCATTGGCACCTGATAATACCCAGAAGTTAAGTCGAGGCTTGTAAAGTATTGATTACCGCCTAACCTATCTAATTGATCCTCAATACGAGGCAATGGATATTTATCTTTAAGCGTTTTCTTATTTAATGATCTATAATCAATACATAGACGTTTATCACCGTTTTTCTTACTAACCAAAATTACAGGACTTGAATAATCAGAAGAACTCTCACGTATTATACCATTACAAAGTAGATCCTCTATAATCTTATTCAAGTGTTCTCGTTCACTCTGAGAAACTCTATATGGATTATATATTACAGGTCTGTTATCGGTTAGGGTAATTTCCATTTCAGTCAGGTTCGTTTTACCTAGTTCGCTCAAATTCATTGCAAAACAATCTCTATATTTTTCCAATAAACTAAATAATTCTTGTTTTTGTTCTTCCGATACTATCGCACTAATCTTTACATCCGCTAAAGGTAAGGGGTCATACTCTTTTGTTTCTGTTGTTATACCTACGTACTCTGTATCTACTTCTTGGTATAGCTGACCACGAGCTAACAAGGATCCTTTAATAAATTTTAACTCATTATTTGATAAGTTAGTTACCATTAAATACCCTTTACCTGTTTCAAACTGAAAGAGACCTGATAAAACAATGTACTCGTTATTAGGTAAACATCGGAGATCGTATTGAATAAATAGTCCACCCGAATAATTACTATTCGTTGTGACATCAATGGGCATAGTAGTTTTAGGCTTAATGACATAATCATTTTCTGCATACAATTTAATCTTTATATCATTATTACTCACATCTGGTGTTTGTATAAAAACTAATTCATCATTTGTTTTTAAAAGTATCACGTTAGGTTTTTCCGTAAAGGATTGTCCAATCAAAATCGATGTCTTTAAATAATAATCTTCTACGACAAGGAGTTCTGTTTCAGCCTTAACAGCTCCTATTTGTAAATTAACTATTAACCTACCTATTGGTTTTACTGTAGAGTTGCCAAAACCCTGTAATATAGGTAAATTATCTGAGGTACAACTATCATGCAAGCGTTTTGCGTCAGACTGTCGTATAAGAGTACATTTGCTACCTAGATCAACATATCCTTGTAAAATAATATCACCTACTGTAACATCTTTGTAAAATTTTGCATCAGAAGAATTACTATTAATACACATAACACTTTTAGTTTGCTCCGTAAATCTATTATTTTGATTAACTTCATCGGTTTTGTCACTATTTCTTTTACGACAATCTTTGGTTTCATGGCCCAATTTTAAACAAAAACTACATTTCTTTATTGGTTTGCTACATTTTAAACTTATGTGTCCTATCTCGTTACAATTGAAACATCTGATTGTGTCTGTGCTATTATTACCTTTTGGTTGTTCATTTGATACCTTATTATACTGCCTAATTTGATTATTATTTCGATTACGATTGTTGTAAGATGGTGTGCTACTTTCATGTTGAGATACCGTGCGCAAGTAATTAAGGACCTGTTCTGGTTCATCAAACATGCAAGCCCCTGCTCCCATACGTACAAACTTGTCATCGATGCCATGAATGATGCAACCAACTGCTTTTTTACCGGTTATTTCACATTTATTTACAAGAGCAATTTTATCATAATAATAATGTTCTAGAGATTGTCCAAACCTACATCTAAGTTTTAGCATAGTTGTTAATAAATCACCGTAATTTTCATTTGACGGGAAAGCCAGCTTCAGTTTTTGTATCCATTGATCCCAATTATACAGGACTGAGGACAATCCTTGATACCACTTTTTGGCTAAACCACTCAATTTAGGAAGAGCATAGTGACACACTTGACGATCATTCCAAGAGTAAATCTGCGCGCATTCATTGACTTTGTTTATCCAATTTTCTATTGTCTGACTATTATCACTAGGATCGAATTCCGGAACTACACTAAATGCAACTGGAAAATTGTTTTGAGCCCAAAAATTTGAAGTCAATGGCACAGAATCGCTCCTGGGATTATTTAATGTAGTACCATTATTTGTTACACTGTTATTGTTCTGCAATATAGGACCAATTCGATACTCAGCTACGTCGGGTGTATTTAACCTACTAGTCTGAACCTGGGATGTCAACGGGGGAGTTTTGGTGAATTCCCGGTTAACATTTTTATTGCGAGACCTATAGACCCGTTCATAATCCACTCGTTTTTCATGGCGTCTTTTATGGCGATGAGAACGTTTAAGGCGGCGACTACGTTTCTTTCTGCGTCTCGACATGCGATCATAATTGTCACTATCACTACAGGTAGAATTTGTAACAGACGTAGAGGTACTTTCTACGCTTGGTTCCCGCCTTTTCCGCTTAGATCTTCCCATTATATTTAGCTACTAGTACTAGTAGTAGGCAAAGCAAGTTCAATGATCACATAAAGATTAAAAGTAATTCATTAACTATAAGTTCCTAGTAAAAACAAATCAATTATTGTTCACTCCAAAAATTATGAACACCAACACTGATATAATTATTATAATGTAGGTTGAAAAATAATAAATCACTTTCACTAATCTTCCAGTAGGTGGACGTGTGCACCTGATCAACGCACCTAGCCAGGCAAGCACGTACCACACGTACGCGATAATCAGGAACAAGTTTAGTCTTCAATTAATTCGTCGCTTGTGGGCCACTGCTGCACGATGGGGCCAGCAAAACCTTTGTCGTTTGGGTTAGACACCAAACAAGCTGCAGCGAATCGTTATATGGCCACATAGAAGCCAAATAACACTTTAAGATCTGACCTTAAAGATCCGGTGTTCAGGAGACCGCAGCACCGGGCACGTAGATACACTATCAAACTTCTGACTGTTAAATATTATCTACTCTGATAATGATAAACTGTATAACTGTTAACATCAGTATATTTTATACTTTTAAAGGTACAGTTTCACACTTATTCCAGTAATATTTGCAATAATTCAAGACCACACTTGACGTCTAGCCGGGGCGAGCAAGCAAATTCCCGCCAAAAGTTTTCTTCCCGCTTGTGCAAACAGTGTTGCCATATATAATAAATTAACTAATATTTTTATTATTGCCATTCGAAATAGCTGTATTAATTATTTATTAATATTTCTGTAATCTAACACAAACATTCGATTTAAAAAAAGAACGCAATGTGGGGTCATTGCCTTACAATGCCACATAATATCACATATCGCAATGCACTAGAATTTAATGCAAATTAAATAAACATTTCTTAACAAAAATTCTCAAATAAACATCTTAAGTAAGTAATCGTGAAGGAACTTCAAAATCGAAAGGCGAATCTGTATGCATTCGGAGCGGTCCAGATACAAATTGTGAAATAACAGGTGGGTTTGCGTAATGCCGGCGAATTTTGTAAACACCTGACACAATACAACTATTACAGGCACAGGATGCCCCTGTCATGGCTATTAAATGTTCCTTTCAAATTAGGACTGATGTTTTGGAAGGATCTACTTTTAATGACAAATGCGACAAATGAGCATGCAACTCACTGTATAATAGGAATCAGCTGTTATAAATACGTGTGTAGCTAGCCTAAAAAAATATTTATTTATTTATTAATGTTTGTATTTGTACAATATCATTACAGGTATAAAATGTGTTCTAGGAGAGTTGTACAATATAGATGAAAATATTTGAGGGCTACAGATAATTTTAGCCTATAATACTCATGCAGCCGAATTACTAACGGCCTTATCCAAAGAGAGTCTTAAAACCTATTTTAGCTATAGAATTTCCTGTCTTCTTCGTTCAAACTGAATTCAAAAGTCGTTCGAAAAGGAGAAAACATACGGTAACTAAAATAGTTTTTAAAACCATTTATGAATACGGCCATAAAACTGTGCATGAAAACTAAAATTATTTACCATAACTTATAACTAAATCTCAACTATCCAAATGAATTGCTCAACAAAGGTTTTCGTATGAAATAAAGTACGGTTCCATTTTATATGTCTGTTACAAACGTCCCTAGAACAACGATAGTAAACATTTTACTTTATATTATAAGATAATAAATAATACCCAATCACAATTCTCAAGTATATTTTCGTCGACTTTCTACTGATGTTTCAGATAAGATATGCTTTACGAGCGATACCGTTGCCAATTTGCGTCACTTCCTATTTCTACGTATCGATTTTTTATTAATTTTATCGACAATCTAAATTGTATGCCATTTAACAGCTTGTTTTATCGCAATTATCTGCCAAGTGTTAGGAGACATGCTTAAGTATGAATTATATCTATCTACAATCTATATATCTAAAGTAGGTACATGTAATATGTAGTGATGATTGAAAGTATAGTTGAGACTTGAGAGTGCTCTAAATTGCATGAGATAACAGGAAAGAACCGAAGGGATAAACTTTAACGTTTCGATTTTACATCTGTATTCCCAATTACCACATTAACAAAAATGGAAAAATAGTTAGGTCTACTGATGAAAATTTAATCTTTGCAGCTCCTAGATTAAAATGCAATAGAAACAAACACAAAGTTCGTTAATGCATTATTTTTTCAACCGTTCGGTTAAGGTAAATATCTTCCAAAGGGATGGATAATAATAACTACTACGCAAGGATGGAATACGACAATCTAATAATTCGTTTTGGTATCGGAATATTTTCAATGATTAGATTTGAGCACGATACCGCAAAATACCAGACCCTTATTAATCTTATTATCAATAACCGGAAATACCGTTGACTTGATACACTCGAAATATTCGCCGCCGAGCCCTTTTTAAGACGTTTCGACTAACGGTATCTGTCCTAGATAATATTAAATTATTCTAAAGGGCTATATTTTTGTTTATTTTATTTAAATCTTCTTTAGGTTCATACTTATTAATACCCAGTTAAAACATGTATATAATTGAGAAGTAAGCCCAGCATGGGACTATGTTTTAAAAAACACTATTTAAATACATCAATATACAAGAATTAATTTATTCCATGAAGTCATGAATAGGAATGAACGGGCGACCGGTCAGCAAACTCACTGCACTCACGGCCATGTACAAGTAACGAGGTTGCCTTTTATTTTATTCCGTACATGATATGGATTCTCAACTTCATTGCTTTCGATTTTAAAATAAAGTAAGCGAGTCAACCGGGATGGCAGATACATCTTTTCATATGTGGTTGACATTGCAATGTTATAACTGCTCCATATTTACTAGTCTTCATCTTCATTTAAAAGTGCGTAAACGAATAAAACATGAATGTATTTGTGCCTTTTTGGTCTCAAAGAGCCCCACCAGACCCCGATGTAGATAAACTGGTCTACAATTCTAAATCTACCTATAATTAAAGATACTCAAAAACAAATCTTAATGTATTATTACGCTTTTGTAACTATTGAGGGCAGTATCCCTCCATTACACGCTACCGCATGCATAAGTTCTGACCTTGCCCCCAATGCCCCTCTATTAAAACGGTTACTAACTTAAAAAGCGAAAAAAGTATGCCCTTTATAAGGAACGTAGAAGGGGTTGTTCGGTTTGAAGGTGAACAAGTTTTAATCCCTACGCGTTACCTTCTTGCTCATTCATGAGTGGAAACCACATTACGTCGTATAGGTAAAGGAGACAAAACATCGTGGATGGTAAGTATTACTATCGTAAATGGATAATTAATAATAATTATTTAAAATGTTATCCTCAACGATCACTTTTTAAAAGAATTTTCATGATATTGCACACAATTACGAAGTTGACTTAAATCAAGTTATTATCATATTGTTTTTCGTCATCCCAAAATTAATTATAGGATGAAGAAATACTAGGTTACATACAGTGGTATATATAGGGGTGAGACTATAATATTTCTTGTTTAAGGTAACCCTGACTACATGAATAAGAGATAAGCCGAGGTGCTACTCTTTATCATCCACATTTCAGAAAAGTTGAATTCGTTTTCGGGGTAAAAATATATAGGCAGAACTTTGCGAAGCCATTTAAGGAGCTTTTACTGGCAGCAACCATTAACACGAGGTCAGAAATATGCCAATTTGTACTCTTGGAAAATACTCTTTGTTTATCGTCTCATTGCATCATTGACAGTGAATATGTTAGTTTGACCTCTATCACGTTCATCTGCTGCTATTATCAGCCTACATTAATTTAAAGTCTGCTATTTTCCACTTTTGATCTCAATTTCAAGGGTTATTATTAAATGACCTGTTTTGTCCATGCTTCGAAAAAATATATTAAAGACATTAACTATTACAACACAATAATATGATCTATCTTTCTTCAACATTACCACGCAATGACTTTTTGATCCATCGATAATCAGAATTGAAATAAGCACTTACGGTTCACACTTAAACATTTTTATCGGTGCGAGGAACGAATGCGTAACCTCTTTTCTCACTACTGGCGTGTTAACCAACTGCGCCACGACGGCTTTCTTTGCTGAGATTACGTATGTACATGTAAACATAAATGCAAACACTTTTAGCAAAAACCTAGGAAATATTTCTCGAGAAAGTTAATTCAGGAATGTCGTGCCAAAAACAAGTAAAGAACTTTGATGAGCATTAAGAGACATGGGTCTGCAACCAGTTTAACTTCCTACCTTCAACTTTTAAGTATTGATCGCTTAACGAGCTTGCTAAAATATTTATGTCCATGCGGAATGCGACAAACTAAAGAAAGCCTATGAAGACTTGTTAATTAAAATAAATATGGGAATAGTCAATCTGAGCTATAACCAATCTGGACTATGGAGTGATTTCCTAGCCGGAACAGTATTGTGGTCCCATGGAATATCAATTCAAAGTAATTGTTTGTTGTCGTCATTCCGTTAATTATCTTAGAATAGATCCTATAGACTCCTCCGTGGTTTTCCCTAACCATCTCCTTTCATCTTTAAATGGCGGCACGGCATAAAGTGTGTAATTAGTAAGAGTTTGCCTTATAAAGCGACCAGCAATTTGTTTACGCCTCCAATATTTTCAAAGTTGTAATTTTTTACGCTGTTAGTACAAAACCACTTCCTCTTTTCTGCTCTAAAAGGAACTTTGCCGTCCGCCCGCTCAACAAGTTTGCCAAATTGGTAAAGCGTGCGAAACTCGGTGCGTTAAAGACGTAGGATGGCATATTATGCCAAGTTTGGTTGATTTCCAAACGAGATAATGGCGGAAGGTGCCAGTTCGTATATGGATGTGACACTGATGTGTATTTATTGTTTGTCTGTCCGTTCTGAAGGTCACGGAGAGTTAAGTTAATGAGTCTTATGTCATGCCGTTTAAGGCGTAGTCGGAAAATTATTCTTTATTGAGCGTCATTAAATCTCGCATTTACATGATATATTGTCAGTTTATTTTAGTTGGTAAACATAATTTTAAAATATCGTGCGTGGTTTTATGTAATTTTTCACCAATTCGTAAATTAAACTTATGAAGATTTCAACTATTTTGGAAGCTTTTTATTTCTTGTTCTACAGTAGATAGTGTCCCAAAAATGTGTATCATCTACATATATTCCGAGCAAGTACTTCGATTTGTAAATTAAGGACTCTTTGAAATTTGCATCTGTTACCGCGGACGCAGTACATTCGGAAGTATATCGAAGTACGTACTATATTGTAAATTTCTATAAAATTGCTTCCTTCGACTGATGATGTTATTGTAAACAATCTTTCCTTATTACATGTGAAGAGAGAACATTAATATAAGTTTCGTAACGATGTGCCAACAGCTCGCACCACGCACTCCATTGCATGCTATTTGCTAATTAACAGTAGGCGAAATTAATGAATACCGACTCATTTGTAATATCGGGTATTGGTTTGATCAATGAAAGACTGAGTTCGATACTTATGCAATTGTCTTGCATCGTTGCTAAAATTTTGATGTGGTGGTAGAATTTGTTTCCAAAATATTATTAGTCTAGTCTCTTAAACACAAAATTACCGAAGCCGAGATTTTGTTTTCGATTCCAGAAAAAAATATTTTTAAATCTTTGACAGGAATACTATCTAAAACGCATAGTATCACTAAGAATGAATATGTGGAATCCAATAACTTATCAGAGCAGTATGGACTAAGTAATCGGAAGAGGAATCGGATCACATGCCATGTAGCTTTCGAGACTATAATGAAACCCTATAACAGCACCTATTAACAAGTTCTTTAGAATCTTTAAATAAGCTTTCATCGCTTCGAAACGTCCTACCGCTGTGATGACGTCACCAAGCAAGAAAATACCTTAACAATACAACCTGCCTTTCTTTCCCTTTTTGTAATATTAGTAACCTATGAATGATCTCATTCCATTCGTGCATGCACCGTCATTTGCGAAGCCTATTTTGTAATGCAACCGTGTTATAGTACTCCTACTTCCATACAAAACACCAGTTTTTGGTAGGAATACTTCACAAGTACTAAAGGTTTTGTGTTGTAATGACCTTCCCGGAGGTGTACCGGTGTGGCAGGTTGGCGGACCGGTCGCGGCAGATGATATGAAAGAATTCGCTTTATTTAGCACGGCGACTGACCGGTGCCGAGGCGCTCGTCTGCCGAGTACTTTGTGCCCTGCGAAGAGTTATTTAAATATGGAATTTCATTTGGTTATTAGTGTAGGTTTTGGTAGAATAAAGATATTGATAATATGATTAAGAGTAAAATTAAACGAGCAAACCAGGAAGCATATGAATTCAGAAGAACTATTTTTTCAAGAAACACTACCGTTGATGTGGTTTCAGGTTTGTGAACTGCGGGACTTTGTATCGATTCCTAGGCCCGAAATTATATATTGCATAATATTTCTGTTTAAAAGGGCGTGGCAATTTCCATAAAAGACACTGTGATAAAAACCTAAAAATGTATAAAACATTTTGCTAATACGATAAATGCTTTAAATAATATCGCTAAACTAATATACTCAAAACTAGTATTTAATTGGAATTGACATTTTGAACGCTCAGCAGTGACTTGCCTTGAATGCTGTTGCTGGTTGACAACCAGTAATATTGTCAATTTAAAGTACTGTTTAAGGCATTACATTTAAGTGTTTCCCTGTCGACTGTATTTGTGAATTATCGTTTATCTATTATTGGTTTGAATAAATTAAACCTAATTATGATATCAGTAGTACCACTCTCAATCGTACTCTCGATTGTAGAGGAGGCCCGTGCCCTGCAGTGGGTCGTATATGGGCTGATACAATACAATGATATCAGTACTTAATTACATCATTGAAAGCTGAAGTTAAGCGGTTACACTAGTGGTCGCCATTATAATATCCGTACAATGACAAATGTTTGCGATTTAAATAAGGAGAAGGGAAGGATCTACAAATAATTTAACCCTATAGTCCCTATGGACTATTACTCTTGTTGTAGCTGTGAGATAAAATAATATAAGTAGTGAATTAATATCATATAGTTTTAAAAAGAAACTACATTATATGTGCCACGGAACATAAAATAACGTTTGGTTCTTTTATTTTATGGCATTTGGATCTTCAACACAGGCGACGCTATTACTGTATTCGTCATTAATATTGCATTAAAGACCTGAACTTTTAATATCGGAAACTTGGAAAAAAACCTCTTAAGAATTTACAGAATTTCGAAAAAATTCATTCACATTATCGTAGTGAGGCTGTCATCGTAATTTCACGCAGTATCCGCACTGGCGCTGAGTAAAGGCTCATTTATACTCTCATTTATTTATCGTAAGAAATAATTTATCTGCTTCGTCCAAAACATCGATTGGTTTCTTTTGGGCAAGGGTGGTACATCTTAGAGCGCATCAACACTTAACACACCAGCAGTCAAACGTATGTCCATTTAGAGTAAAAAACGTAAATAAAAAGCTATATGTTTGCCCTGGCAAAGTAACGCATCTGTATGTCCTATGCTGTTGTCGGCGGTTATGCACGGCGGTGATCACTTACCACCAAGTGAACCGTATGCTCGTTTGTCCCCTATAAATATATAAAATAAACTTGCCCATACCCAACAAAAATGACATTGATTACACCATGTACATAAATAATTATTTTACTAGCAAGCAAGCGACTGGCGCGGTGTAAACACGGCCTAAGAAGCATTGGCAAGGTCGGTCTGAGCTACCTTCTCTATTGATTGATGGCCGGCGAAAAAATCGACGCGAAAACATTCAGTTGTAACCCACTTACGTTGCAGATACTAATCGGTTTTTTATACAGTATTAATTCGTATTGGATTGTCGAAAGTTTGTGGCGGACGCTTGAAACAAGAGGCTGCGCGTCCAATCCGCGTACGCAGGATCATCGTTGTAGCCCTAAAAGGGTAAACGGAAGTACCTACCTAACAGTTTACTAAGTTTACTTACAAGTTACATCCTAACATGTTATAAAGGGCGAGTCTATCGCCATGCCGGCTCAAATTCCAGTCTGGGGCAACTGCCATGAAATTTTCCAATAGCTCGAAACAAGGTAGTCGATAGGATAATCGAATCTAGGACTCCACGGCATACAGCCGGTAGTCGCTGATTGATTGATACTGATTTCGGGTCAGCATGTTGTGGGACTGAAAATTCAATCATAATTTGTAACACGATAGAAACAAGCGTCTTAAGTCTAAAGACTTGAGAAAGTATGTAGCTGGTTGTAATAAATATTTATTTTAGCAGCAGTCAAGGTTTAATCAGTTTGATTGATTAAATTCTGCGAAGTTACCGGGTAGGATATAAAAATGTCATTAATTATCATTATCACTAAAATCTTCGACTTCCTGACTTCGTACTGATATCGCTTTATTTGCGATCTGACCGCGCCAAGACAAATTACACTTTTAACAACCATGTCTGATGTTTTAATCGAAATGCGTTTTAAATACATACACAAAATTAAATTTATATCTCCTAAAGTTTAGAATCTACAGTGTCGTTGTCCGTAAATAAAGTATTGTTAAAAAGTACCTTATACCCAATGAACAATTGTTAAAAAATCTAATATTGTCAAATGTAATTTGATAAAAATGTTATAGTTTTAATACGTCCTCTTTTAACCCCTTACAAAAAAGTTTAAAATTACAGCCCATACGTCATCAACCTTTGCCTTTCCGATGGGATAAATTGAAAAAACTACAACTATACGACATCACCATTCAACGAGATGCCAAAGACAGCAAATAGTGTCCAATATATTTAAAGAGAGTAGAAATCAGACGCATTACATCAACACTTGTCGCAAATTCCGACAGGCCATTACAGATTCAAAAAATACTTTCACGTCCAAAATGTCGCAAGTGGTTACAGAAATTACATTAAGTTACATGATCGAAATTACAACAAGCCGCTTGGTATGCGTGTGTAGGCTAGTTGCCACACGCGGTCGAAACGAAAGGCGTGCCGGTTCGGTTCCCGCGCCGGGATCGACTTTCGCCATCTGTCACATCTGCATACAATGAGTTAGTGCGATTTGTTGCGGGGCCGCGGAAGTCGCGACCGGCGGAAGCGGATGTTGCGACAGAATAACTAGTCAAAAATCGAGATATGTACCAATCCTTGACAGTTTATATTTTTTATGTAATCTTATTTGTCTAGAATTTATTACAAAATTGATTAAATACTTCTAATGTTATTTGTAATGACTGGGGAACTAATATAAGCTAATTCATTTGAAAATTATATCGAATGCTTAAAGTATGTTATTTTAAGAAGATGCTATGAAACTCGGGAGTACAACAATAATACGCGACTAAAGCATAACTTGCATTATAAGAGTAATCTAGCAAATATATCGCTCGCCGGATGTAGCCGCAATTCTCAAGGCGCCAGGATATAATGTTGATCACTTTTTTTTTATTCAATAGGACCGGCAAACTAGCAAACAGGTCACGTGATGGTAAGTGACCATAGCCGCCCATGAACATCCACAAAGTTGGATCATGGATGTGTTGCCGGCCCAATTGGGAGAGGAACGGGTAGGAAAAAGGATGGGAAGAGGAAAGGGGTATTGGGAAATTGGGTATTTGGGAGAGAAAAGGGGTATTGGGCATCCGGCAACCTCACCCACCGAACGAAACGCGACAGCTGAGCTTTCGCTTCACGTCGATTTCCTGTGAGACCGCCCCGGATGAGCCTGCCCATTTATGCTGGAATTAACTGGCAACAGCGTGGCTCTACCACATCCAACACTTAGACGTTGACGTGCTTTTTTTTACGACAAATTAATTTGCCATCACAATAAACTACAACAATTTCGCTGCTGAGCATAATATGCGACAATTTCGGCTCTTTGTATACAATGGAGGGTACTGGAAGTTCCAGACATATCCAGACATCTACGTCTGATATTTATGCTAAGTAAAGTGTACACGTAGCATATATTTATTTCTAAAGACAACCTCTGGTTTACTGGCCATCCGTACAAACGTTTCACATCTGAGTGAAACCGTGCCGAGATGGATGTAACCGGCGTTCATTCACAACAGGTCGGCATTGGAGATTGCTCTCGATACGTTCCGTTCACACCATTGTCTATCGATCCTTGATATTGATTGTACAGAATATTAAGTGCCGCGGGAACGCTATTGAGATCGAGTTGATTTGGTTGTCGGTTTTGTAATGCAGTGATTTGTGACCTATTTGAGCGCATACGTATTTGGAGTTGCTAGGATGGAATGAATAGGCCCAATTGAATACACGCATCTAAATATTATTGGTGAACGCGGGTCTCCTATTGTTTGATAAGCGTATTTTAAGCCGTAGTCTTTGAAGATGGATGAATATTTTCTATTGCTCCTTGCCTCAACGCTGGTATTAAACAAAAACAACTATGTATAATGTATAAGGTCGCGGGATGTTGCTGGTTGCAGGCTGCCAACAGGTCACTGTGGAAATCATTGGGAGAGGCCTATGTTCAGCAGTGGACTTTCTTTGGTTGATGGATTGGATTGGATTGGAATGTATATCTATATTTTATGTAGTACACTAATAATTTATAGTTACACGCTCAACGTACCCACAATCTATGTCTTATAAGTCGTGCTTCCGAATCAATAAATAAACGGCATGCATTAAATAGCGCAAGAAACCAAATCATAACCGTTTCATAATATTGTGTACAATAAAATTGACCGCGCCGCATTTTCAACGGCTGTCGAGTGCGCCACGCGATTGTGTCCAGCAGTTAATAGACACGTACTCGTATATTATTTAACTTTGTATTATGTCACTGCATATATTTAGAATTGAAACAAAAAATGTAATTTTCAAATAAAAACTAATTACAATGGATTCCCGTTACGCCTTTCCTCTCCCCATCATTTTTCCTTCTCGCTCCCTTCCCGATTTGATGGGCCGGCAATATATCTATGATCCAAGCTTTGTGGATGTTCATGGGCGATAGTGATCACTTACCATCCGCTGACCTGTTTGCTCATTTGCCGGTCCTATTGAATAAAAAAAACCAATGTGAAATCTGCGAGGTAGAAAACCTGATAAAGAATAAGGGATATATTGTCTTCCAACAGATTGCTATGGATACTGTAATTGTTTCTATAGTGCAAGAAAGGATTAAATAAATAAGTAATAGTATGGATATCAATATTTTCGGGAGATGATGATGTTAGAGGATTGCGGATGATGATGATAATGTTAGAGATATATCTTAAATACCGTGCCATTTCGGCTTCGGTTTTTTTTAACTTTATTTTAAGAAACTAATCCATCAATATCCGTATTATGGGAGTACCAGTAATTTACGTCTGTGTTCTACATAACATACCTTCTTCACTTACTGTTATTGTTTATTATTCTCTTCCAACGCGTGCGTTATCAAACTCTATTTGGCTTGTACTACACCATTTGGAGTAACAATTTGTTTTTTCAGTTACAAATAATCTATAGTAAAATGTCGCATGTCCCACGTAACAGCGCGTGATACAGGACAGTTTTGCTAATTCTTTCGCCCGTAACCGACAATTAAGCAATCATTTTAATACCAATAGTATTGGCACGACAGTCTCATGGCGTGAATGCCTCTCGTAAACAGAGTTGCACAGATTATTGCAAATGTTGCAGTGTATTTTGTATTAATGAGCGATTTTGGCAAACTTAAACATCTAAAAACTGTAAAAAATATCTTCAAGTAAATATAGCAAACTTTATATCTGTTAATGCTGTGTAATCGTTGTTAAGATGTCCCATTTCCCAATATTAAGACATGTGCCAAACATTTGCGCATCACACAAATATTTGGTCCAATCCAGGGGAAACCAAAAACCATTATAACAAAACGGCTATTCCCATATATCTGCCTAATCGACCTCTTTAGTAGATAAACGGTTTCCCATGCAATTTAGTTACATTACTGTACTTTCTTACGATAATCGCGCGTGTTTTTGTTACTAAGTGCGCGGTTTTTTGCTATCTCACATCAGCCTGATGTCTACGTAGGCACGTAATTAAGACGAGTATCGGAACGTTGGCGCCGGCATTGTTGTTTTTTTGCCGGCACCACGCGCTGCGCCGACGCACTGCCTACGCTACCTGAGCAGGGTTGCACCTGGCGAGAAGCATTTTTTGCGACTGTAAGGATTAAGAAAAAATAATACATACTTGCATCGTTTTGTTATGTGACGTGGAACCAGCTGGTCATCGCTACCTGCTTTATATAGGTAGTGTATTTTTTAGTAAAAAGACCTGAGTACCGCGGCGCATCACACGTTATATCTCTAACCTAGCTCTAATGCCTCTCTCTTCCTTTGTCCTTCAGACGTTCTTCTGGCACTCCGAAGGTACATATGTATGCGTTGACAATTCATTTTCAATCATGTTAATTGTAATAGGAACCATCGTGATTAAACGTGGATACTTGGAGACTTCTTCAGTCAAAGTCGAAATCAGCCAATCCACTCTACGCCAGCGTAGTATAGTCATAAAGCAATTTTTAATGGTAATTTTGTATGATAATTCTACGGATATCCAAAGTACTCATATCATATCACAATACGCCACACTGTCTAATGATAACATAATATTTTATCGATGGCCACTCGTCCTTGTATTGTACGCGGGTTAGCGCAAATCAAATATTATCTGTAATTTTACTTCCTTGTTTATATGAGGAATGTAATTTCCCCGGGAATTGGTACAAGAGAGAGGAGGGCCGAGGTATTGTTTTGATAACCTAAGCAGTGTTTTACGATCGGTTTATTTCTACTGTCAATCTCTGCATTATTACCGAGAACTTGCCTAGTGCTTACGAAATAAGACGCAGGCGATTTTCCTCCACACATACATAAACACACGCCTTTTTCCCAGAAGGGGTAGGCAGAGGTGCTACCAGAACACCCACGATTCGCCTTGTATATTCCGTCCCACGATGAGATAGGGGACGAGCCTATCGCCATATCGGGCACAAATTCCTGACTCCGGGCTGATAATGAATAGAAAAATCCAATATCACTTTGCCCGACCCGGGATTCGAACCCGAGACCTCAGATTTGCAAGCATACCGTAGTACCACTACGCCACCGAGGCAGTCCTCCACACATCGAAGAAAATATTGTTGTAAATGGATAAATTCTATAGGAGTTGCTTAGAAATAATGTTAAACTAGGATTGAAATGAATTTTAATTCATAGGGTAACAAGAATAGAATAAAGGCTCGCTATTTAATAATGCAATCATATCACTTAAGTCATTTTTCTGTTGACTTGGCTAAATAACTGATACTCGATAAGATTTAAAATATACATAAAGATATTTATATATTCCAACAGCTATGTTTGATATAATTTCCGATATTAAAATATTTGAAATTTGTTTTTCGTTATATTAATCTATTTTACCATATCCATAAATACATTATCTAGGTACATGTATGAAGCGGAGTACATTGAGTCACCGCATATCTAATGATAATCAAGCACAGAATGTTTGGCAGATACATATCAATATAAATTTGGGAATATTATCTGTTATAATAATTGTACATATTATATGTATAGATTAATTTAGTTTAGATGTGATTAGATTGACTGCCTCGGTGGGGTAGTTGTACTACGGTACGATTGCAAAGCTGGGGTCTCAGGTTCGAATCCCCGGTCGGGCAAAGTGAAAAAATCGTGGGACGAAACATACCTACAATGCGAAATGTGGGTGTCATGGTGGCACCTCTGCCTACCCCTTCTGGGAAAAAGGCATGAGTTTATGTACGTATGTTTTAATTTAGTTCATATATTTAGTCCGTCGCATTATGCCATTGCAAGTGCGAAATCATGCTCCAATATTATTTATGTAATAAAATGATTGTGACGTCATATCTACCACTGATAAACACATAATATCTTTACGAATTCTTTTCATTACCACGTGGCCTTGACTATACTTCCTATTACATACGTGTTTTTTTTTTTTGCAAATTAACGAATCTCGTTTAGATGTTTTGAATATTTTGCAAACAACATTCCACAAGGGGTCGGTTAGATTCTAGTAATTGAGTCCTCAAGATGATTTTAAACGGGAAGTTTCTACATTTTTAACTTCAATGTAGATTCACTTTTATACCTCACATTGTAGTTGATTGTCTAATGTACGGCTGATAGCGAGTACTAATTTGAAAATTGAAAAAAAATGTCAACTTCTCGTCAGTCACCAAAAATCTTTAACTGGTGCGTCTAAAACAAGATTTTGAAAATTAGCACTTAATCGATTGCACATGCAGAGACATCGATAGAGACATTTTGCTAAATAATATCAATTTACAACTAATTGGTACATTACGGGTGACAAGCACGTTGGAGGAGCTCTATGTATAGAAGTAGGCAGCTACGAGTATAATCTGATGATGATGTGGTAAAAAGTACCAAGAAGTTGCATCAAAATCAAACCAAAATATTCTTGTCAATGGTAGCCTACAGCCCTACGTCACCAATAGACGCACTACGCACGCAGTACGCATCCGGAGGCGTGCGTGACGCAACTGCGCGTGTTGTTTACCTACCCGACAAACTTCGTGCGACGCCGCCACCTGTTTTTATAGCCTGCCGTGCCGCCGCGCCGCGCCGTCGCTGTTCATTCACTCGGCTTTCTTTATTAAACCAACTGAGGTATAAAATGGAAATAAAAAAAGTTGCTGTTAAAGTATTTGTATCCGCTCGGATGCAGATACGCGTACATGATGATGGACAATACGGCACGGTGTTCTACTGCCGTTTAAAGTTTTGACAGCCTCCGTGGCGCAGTTGGTTAAACGCTGGTTGTGAAACGCGGGTTCGAACCCCGCATCAAGACGAATATTTGTGTGATCTACACGTGTTTGTTTCGGGTCTGGATGTTTGTGAGACCGAAAAGTCTCTTGTAGTTTCTGATACCCGCGACTCAATACTCCATATTGTGTATTGGGTGTATTTATTTATTTAAAGTCCAACATATTCAAGTTTCGAGGCAGTTGGCATAATTATGTGAGAAAAAAATGTTTGTGAAATAATTTTCGCTTGAATCCCTATCTATAGTATATTATTGCACTAAAAAACATCAGGTGCAATACAGTCACTTTGCCCAGCTATTATTAAGTAACAAAAAACGTCGGCTATAGAAGTGCATGCGAAAAGGATATGAATGCATTCATATTATACTGCATATTTATTGTAAGGCTTAATATTTTATTACTGTCGATTAGATATTATTAAGTCACTGATATTTCGAACTCATTTAATATACTCGTACTCTTAGGATATAAATAACAATTATTTAATGTAATAAAATAGGGAATGGTTGGCCGTTCCCGTGTAGACATTAAACAGGCGGGTGGTCGTAAAACCGTAAGCCGAGGCTTTGTTAACCTTCATAAAAAGGACTTTGACCTCAACGACTAACTTCAGGGAAGACATTAGCGGCCTTATTCGTAGACAGTTTTGTAAACTATTTTAGTCATAGAATTTGATCTCTTCTTCGCTCAAACTGAAATCAAAAGTCGTTCGATAAGGACAAAACATTCGTTAACTAAAATAGGTTTTAAAACTATCTATGAATAAGGCCGTAGAAATTTAAGAGATTAAAATTTAAAAACATATAACTAGATTTTGGGAGGAGGTTAATATCCTAAATTATTATAAAATTAAATTAAAACCTTTCCTGTACCTTAAAAGTGCCATCAGTGCAGTGCAACTTTGCTTTCGACGAAGTTGTTTCTATGCCAATATATTATATACAGGGGGCGGCGCGGCGTAGCGTCATACCAAGTTCATAATTTCCATTACCTACCGATTTATTTTACTCAATTGAATAATTAAAGAAAGTGCAATGCCCGACTAGAAAATCGAACACCCTGGGTTCGATTTTCACGATGTACATTTTGTCATATAAAATCATAAATTCATTTGGCCGTCAAAGAGGTCGAAGTCTATCTACGATAAAGAGATTGATATGAATCCATTGCAAAATCGCCGGCATCAAGATATCAGTCATTATCGGAGGCCACTTCGTGGTCACGGCGAGTTTTTATTTATTTATTTAAAATATTTATTGTACACATAAAAATAACAACATACAGAAACACAAAAAAAAAAATATAGTACATATGGCGGTTTTATCGCTTAAAGCAATGTCTTACAGACAACCATGGGATTGATTTAAAAGAAGGAGAAAGATTATGTCTTATGATATCACATGTATGCCATCAAACATGATAGGTGCTCAGCTCTTTCCATTAATTGAAAGAGTCTACAACGCCAGTCGCCGGTGAAAGTCCTATCTCCAGGATGGCTATGAATCGATGATCATATCTAAAATGTCTTTGCATTTACCAGGCTATTCCGATAATGAAATATTGTAGTATTGTATCCTGAATTAGGACTGTGTAAATAACATTTCAGAGTTATGTGTGTATTGATAGTCAATCACCACGCACTTTAACTGTAAAGGAAAACATCGTGAGGAAACCTGCATACCGTAGCGATTTTAAAGAAATTCTACGTTATGTAAGTCCGCCAACCCGCACTAGGCCAGCGTGGTGGACTATATGACCTAACCACTCTCAATCGATTCTCTCGATTGTAGAGTAGGCCCGTGCCCAGTAGTGGGACGTATACGGGCTGATGAAAAAAAAATGTCGGTAGGCATCTTTCTGGAATGGTTATCAGTGGATAATGAATTCGCTTTAACATTAACCAACATTAACAATCCTCCCCCCACCCCCAGGGTAGAGCAGTAGCAATATACTGTATTTTCTAGCAAAAAGAAGTTTCAGAAATCTGAGTTTCACATTACTGTATCGGCCCGTATACGTCCAACTGCAAGGCACGAGCCTCATCTACATTCGAGAATACGATTGAGAGGGGTTAGGCCAAATAGTCCACCAGGCAAGTCTAGTGCGTGTTGGCGAACTTAACATACCATAGAAATTCTTACAAATTGCTATGGTATGCAGGTTTCCTCACGATGTTTTCCTTCGTCATTATAGTGCGTAGTGATTGACTATCAATACACACATGACTTCGAAAAGTCAGAGGTGTGTCCTGGAATTTGAATCCGCGACCACCGTGAACATGTAGGCAGTCGCGTCTGGTCCGCTACTAAACCCACCACGCACTTCAAATAAGAGACGTACAAAATAAAATCAAATTATCGCTTCGACATATTGATGTCTCGAGCACGCTATCACGAAAAATCTTATTTGCATCTCTCGTTATTACGGAAGGTGTAACAATTCTTATCATATTACTGTCGACGACGTAACAATCGACGCGGATGCGATAATATTGAAATTGCGCGTGATTTCTTCATCCAAATGTGTGGTAGACTAGTTGGCGAATTTAAGAAATTGAAGTTATAGTTTCGAGTCTAACGCACACTTATGACTCTTTGGAGTTGTGTTCTTAGTTAATTTATTTAGCGCCTTCTGTATGGATGATGGAAAACATCCCGAGAGAACCGGTTTATCTGAGAGATTTCATTACGAAGTCCACCAACGTGAATAAAAGCCTTACTCCTTAATCGTAGAGAGAATATATGGAATATCCATTCAAAACTTGAATCAAAGCTGATCGCAGCTTTGCCTCTCGTTGAAGGACTATAAAACAAAGTTCAAGGTTTTAAAAGAAATTAAATTTAATTATATTCCGATTCGTTTCCGACATATAAAGTTTTATTACTCACAACCATCCGTGGTTTTATAATTTTGTACAAAGTTTAGAAACCCCAGGGGTCCTAATAATAGCCTTTATTAACAATCTTATGGGTTACATTTCATCTTAATACTATGTATATTTTATAATATATTTTTTTATTAAATAATGATTATATTAGACACCGGTTTGTTGATTTTCTTGCTTTCCAGCATAGGCCTCCCCGATTGTCCTCCACAACGATCTGTCTTTTGCTACCCTCGTCTAACATATTCCTACTTCCTTTTTAATATCATCCCTAAATCCTAATCCTATCCTAAATGATTTATGTGAGATTTATAATATACTTAATACGCTACGATAGGCGGACTTGTATATATAGCAATGTATTATCCAGTATTATAATTTAAATTGTAACGAAGTAAATACTTTAAATTGAATACTCAGTACGAGATACTCGTTATACTCCAAAAGGAAAAAGTCGATAATCAAATAATATATATGAATTTCATTCACAACTACCATTTATTACGTCATAAAAAATTACACCTGTTGGCTAACCTTTTGCGACACTTAATATAAAATGCCCTTATTTCTTTAATTTGCAGAACCGGTATCCGAGACCACCCGCAACAGTTTTATGACTGTTTCGAGTTGGTTACGAAAAACTAGGTTTTTGCATTGATTGCGAATCGCCGGCTGTAAAACAAAACAAGTTGCCTTACCGCGCCAGTGTGCAATATCGGCTAACAATGTCTGATTAATTTGAATATTTTAAGATATTTCAATTAGATGATGCGATAGTATGTTAGTAAATACAGTTAAAAGAAAATAAGGTTTCTATCTGTGCTGTAATACTACATGATTTTTTCCGGTCTTTGGCACCCTTGGTTGTAATGCAATTAAGATTATCTAATATACAAAAAATATGTTTATGGTTTACGTAAAAATATACAATTATAATTGTTTACTTCCTAACTTGCTAACGTAACGTTTTTTAAAGAATTTGCATAGTAAAGTAGGTCTTCGCTATTACTGTACCTTTCGATTTGATTCATTTCCTAGTTGTATAAGTATAGTTTGATCATATGAACATTTAATTTTATTACGAGGAAATGCTAATACATAGTAAAGTATTACGTTACAGCGACTCAACCGTGGCAGATTTAAAACGTTCTAAATCTGGCTTGGACTTACTGGCTTATTGTTTAGCATTTTTGCGTAAAAATACAATCGTACGTTATGTTACACTCACTTTAGTTCATAACACAGTCATTTATTTAGGTTAATAGGCTATTAATTAAACACACGTTTAATCGAACGTATCAGTGTGTGATTTAATGAGAGACGTGCGTATATTTGACTATACAATATATTTTTTATTTCTTTAATACCTATTGTAAAACCACGTCATGGGACATATCCCATCCCGTATATGCCAAAATACATCAATATTTTTAGAACATGATACATTATAATTTACCATTTACACGTGCGTAGAGCTTTGATAAAATAAATATACATAATCATAAAATCGATTAAAAAAAAATAAGAATTACGATTGCATGATTGTATGACTGATAACAATTATTTGTATAAAACCATGTTGTAATATGGATAATTGCATTTGTTGCACTTACTTTTGTCTAATCTTGGGACAAATATATGTTGGTTATAAAATATTATTTTATACATTTATCTAATTATAATTACAAATTTGCCAAACTTATAGCCTAGTTCATAGACAGTTTTAAAATATATTTTACTTATCGAATATGTTGTCTTCTTCGCTCAAACTGAATTGAAAATTCTTTCGAAAGGGACAAAACATTCGACAACTAAAATACATTTAAAATCAGTCTATGAATAAGTAAGTAGTCGCGTTAAAATATTTTGGGTTGTTATAATCTTGAATTATAATCGATATCCACATCAACAGTCACATATAATATGAATACAAAGGTTGTAGTATAACTAAATAAATCGCAAAGCAAATCAAATGTATTCCGTTATTTGAATAATTACTGAGTGAGCAATTATATTGATGGAACTTAATTTACATATTTTATTGCATAAAATTGACCATGAGTTCCGTAATCTCCGTTATTTTTAGTTTGGGTTCGATAGATAACACTTGGCAAGTTTTTCATGCATACATATACTCCCTCCTTTTTCCAAGAAGGGTGAAGGGTGGGCAGAGGTGCTTCGAGGACACGCACGTTTCGCCTTGTGTATTCCATCCCATGCTGTAATAGGCCGAGCCTATCGCCATATCGGGTACAAACTGACTCCGGGCTGATAATGAATACAGAAATCCAATATCACTCGTGATTCGAACCCGAGACCTCAGCATTATAATCGTACCGTAGTACAACTGCGCTACCGAGAAAGGCGTGTTTTTTCGGTTTGAAAACTTCCAATATGAGATTCTTGGAATATGTATCATTTATATTATGACCAAGCCCCCCATTATCAAACGTTAAGAGCAGAATCAGCACCAGTAATACGTCTATCCATACCCTTAGGAGATACAGACGTGAATATGATTAAAATTCGCAACAAAAATATTACACAATCCATTTAAAATGTTCTCCAAATACTATTTAGCAATCAGACAATGCAGAAAGTGAAGCATTGTCCATTGACCTCCAACCTTGACGATTACATTAATGTTCCAGTGTCGCCAATACAAATATCGTAAGGTCATCATCAAGTGTTAAAAAAGCAGTAAAAGTATATTATAATTATGTCACTGACTCCAAGTTTATCGGTGCCCGTTAAAATAAAACTTTTCTTAGTAATTCATGATTGATAACCCAGGTTATCTAAGCACTAAAAATAAGTACGGTAAACTACATTATAGGTTTCAACATAGGCTCCAAGTCTGGCGTAGGTTCTTTTTAGGGACCCGACTCAGCCAATATCCGTGCCGGGTTGGTAGGCCAGCGACACTGACATACCCTTTTCGGCCTCTTCCAGGGTACCGAAAGGAGAGCTTTTCACATACATAGTCCTGCCCCCACACTAAGATCTAATCTTGTGTCGCGGGTATCAGGAACCATGAGATACCTTTCGGGTATACAAACACCTAAACCCGAAACAAATATCTGTGCATATTTGTCTCGGTACGGGGATCGAACCCGTAGCCTCAAGTTTCACAGCCGGCGTCTAACCAACTGCGCCACGAAGGTGTGAACAGTGCAGTCACTTTAAAAAACGGTACCAAACACACGAGTCGCTAGACGATATACATACATATAAAAAACTATGATCAGTTCCTAGCATTTACCGTTCAAACAGTATCAAATGTTGGCCAATTATAAGTGGCGGCGGTCGTCGGCCCCGATTACGAAATTATTTTTTGCAACGTTTACTCCTTATCTCATTAGTAGGGCGTTACAAAACCGTTCTGTATTATCTGTGATCTCGTGTGTTGTATTGTTACTCTGTGTACGGTTATATTAGGAAAATACGTGTTCTGGTACAGTTTCATTTAGTTTTAAAAATGTCGCATCGGCGTTGTGTATAGCCTGATTTCGACATGGAAATATTATGAGATTATTGTAGCAAGAAAAATGTATCTTGTTGAGTATTAAGGCTGGATTTCTCACCGATTTAAATAAAATAGCTTAAGTTATAAAATAATTGTTTTACACTTATTGCCGTTCTGCATACATCAGTATATTGTATGTATATGTAAAATCGAATATATTTTCTACTTTTTGTTCTAGATTGAGTTGTTTTCTGTTATAACAAGTAAAACTTATAAGATTGTTAATTAATTAAAATATTTATTTATCGGTAGACCCTCTGGCTAAAATTACTTTATTACGGCACTACGAACTACATTTATGTCATTGATTTTAATATATTTTCCTGATTTTATCGCGGTTTTAGTTTATTTTTAATTTCGCGACTTTAACCAAAACCGCGAAAAAAAATCGGGAGATAGATTAATTTTAATGTGTAACATAAGGAATCGCTATACAACTAAATCATAAGATATACAAAGTCTGCCACACCTGCGTGGCTTTAGCATGATGATAATTAGTAGATACTGACGCAAGTGAAATGCATAGAAAGTGAAATGTTATTAAAATTATCATCACGGCATAGTTTCCGGTGCTTTATGTGCGTGTAATTTTTGTTATTACTAATGGCCTCTTAATTTGGAACGTAATTTCTTTTGCGAACGAGTGCACCTAATGAATACATAATGTTATTAATACTTATAGTTGATAGCACTTCGGTAGTTAGAAATATCGTGAAAATATTTAAGAGGTGAAGCTGTGTCCTTTTGTTGGTCTTATTTAAATCACGGTGAATAGCAAAAACGGAACATGTTGTTAATTAAAATAATATTAAATCTATAACTTATACGGTTTAAATAACTATGTTGCTAGTTTTAACAAATTACTATAACTTCCCTGACTAGCAAAACCAAAATTACGTAACAATCTATTAATGTTATAAACAACCACACCATTATTGAAATTACAGTAGTACCTGCAAAACATAGCATTATGCATAATTGATGGCGCACAATACGTACAATTTGCCACAATGCATTGTAATAAGCGTATTACTGGGTATCAGGCGTGTCGTCCGTGAGAACGCTTGTGTGGAATCTGCTGTGAACATCACGGACCCTGGGTTGCAAATTAATTAATAAATACATCCAACAGTCACATACATAGTCCTGACCCCACACTAAGATCGAGTCTTGTGTCGTGGGTATCAGAAGCTACGACAGATTTTTCGGTCTCAGAAACACCCAGACCCGACACAAATATTTGTGGGCTACACAATTTGTGTTGGTGCGGGGATCGATCCCGCGGCCTCACGTTTCACAATCTGCGTCTAACGACTACTCCACGGAAACTGTCTACGGATTTCTTAAAAAAGTGAGATCACACTTACTATAGATGCTTATTAATCTACGGATAGTCATGATCGACTTCAGTTGCGCTTGAATACCTACCATCGTATTAAATGCAGTTTGTTTTAACGTGTAATTTTGTATGACACAATTGTAACGGCTTTATAAAGTTTTGTTCAGTGATTGAGTTTTCAGGAGACCCAAAAACTTGGGATAAAGTATTCGTACATAATACATAAACATTACGCCTTTATCCCAGAAGGGGTAGGCAGATGGGAAACCAGGACGCCCAGGTTTCGCCTCGTGTACTCCGTCCCACGATGTGATAGAAGGCGAGCCTATCGCCAGATCGGGCACACATTGCCGACTTCGGGCTGTATAAAGTAATAGTATTTGCCTGAATAGTGTCCATGGTATACGATGGTGAAAAACCTGTCTTAGCTAAACACCCTAATGTGTCGTGTCTCGGATTTAGCCTATGTACATATATGCGTTTACAACTAGGCCGATATAATTGTGTCCATCTTCGGAATATAAATATTTCTATCAGGTTAGTAATTTTTGTAAATTGCACTGCTAATGGAATGCAATTGACATTTTGTTTCATTGCAGTCACTTCATCGTGATCGCCGTCGTTTGTATTTTATATACCGGCATATAAAATACATCCTTTTAGATAAAGGCTAAATAGACAAAAATAGTACGAAGCAACAGGCATACTGTTCGTAAGAATGGTCGGATTAGTGTAAAATCAGCTGTGAACATCATACTGATGCCTTGCTCGATAACCACGTGAGACTGATCGCCGATTAACACTTGAGAACATCTCGATGACTTCACACAATCTTCCATTGCCTCTGGAATTCGTGGCTTTATTCTAAACTTAACCGAAGTAGAAACTATTTAAGTATAACTACAAACAGTAGTTGCAGGTCTTGTTGTAATATGTGTATAGTTATGCTCCGTAATCTGCCTTTATTCCTGGAAGCGGTCCATTATAAATATGTGTCCGTCTAGGAGTGATGCGCTCTGTCTATTTCTGTGATATCACTATTATATTCTAGTTTGAAGGACATTTTAACCAGTGATTACGACCTGAGTTGACAAGTGTAGTGCTATGCTATGCACATTGTAACTTGTATCTGACTGATGTTATTCTTGTGCATGGATACGTGTAAAGCTTACCAGTAGACTCATACAACTGGAAGGTCTTGTCTACTGTGGTAATTTTACCATTAGGCTTAAAAACGGGAGGGTATTTTGTTGTCGGTTACTTCATTGCTTAATTGTTATTCTCACTATTCTGGATCATGCAATCTACAAACTACTCATAGCACGGTTTAAGCTATTCGTTCTATATCCGTTGTAATTATTGTTGTTTTTAATGTGTTTGTTTGTTTGCCAGATGCTCGCGATGTGGTGGTGATAACTTCGTGATGATGAGGCTCGACGCGTCCGAGAAGCAGCACCGCTACCACAATCTGCTGCATGACGACCATGCTAGTGAGTACCTCAGCTATTCTATTCCTGAACATCAAAAACAAAGTAATATTATATCTACGTGTATTCAAATCGTCTTGCATAACACTATCTGAATCTTTAAATATACCACCATTGTTTCGGTACATGATATCGGTGAGGAGAAAAAAATATGTCGAAATATAGTGAGTGCCTTACACAGCTTACATAATAGACACACTAGCTTCTCTTGAAATCCCAAATAAATTACTCAGGAAGGAAACAAATAGAAAATAAAGACTAACAAATAATTACTTATTAGAATTATTATCAGAACGTTCAAGGTCACAAAACATCAAGGCTAAGGATCCATAACAATGTAGATAAAAGACGAGAGTACTCAAAGCGAATTAACCCAACAATTAGAACAATAGTCGTCGGATCGCGAAGGTCTGTCCACAGCACTCGCTCGCTTCAATACATCATTGTGTTAGGTTCCCATGCTTCTTGCACTAGGCTATTGCAATGGTACAGCTGTACAGAATTATTGTTGTTGTAAGATAAGGCCGCTTCATTGGTGTCATAGATAATTAAGAATCCGCCGCTCTGGGTTTGACCCAAGATCAGGCTGTCCACTTTGCGTAGGTTTTCCAATTTGTACATGAATTCAAGTAGAGTTTGAGACCAGCATAAAAATATGCTTACCCCCTGTCACATTTTGGAGTGTAATAAGATCGGCAAACTATGAGCGACACCTATATTGTATATAAAATATGCCTGGAATGAGAAGTCGATACAAAGGGCATTTATCGCACCGAATCCTATGCTTTTGGGTATCGAAGCATGAATGGTTCTAGAGCAAATATTAGTTTGAAGGTGCCTAAGTAACTTTATGGTCTTATCAATAACAATTTCATTTTGTAATTATTCTTAACTGCAGTAGTGATTGTGGGCGTGGTAAGTTACTAGAAATTAATGTAGTCTATAAGTATCCAACGAACATAATTTTTTAATTCAAACTCAATAAATGTCTTTTACGTGTAATCCTGAGAACTAGTACACCACAATGCCTTAATGCTTTTGTGGAATTCAGAGACCTCCGAAATTCCTATAAAGAACCTCGACAAGCAGCTTTACCCACTAAAACGAGTTACTGTTGTCTATACAATTAAATGCTTTGTTTTGACCTCGGGTTGGCAGACCAGTTCTGTCCGAACTGGGCAATGGCTAGCTCAGCCAACATTCTCCTATTGATCCAAGTATAAATACAAATATAGTGGTTGAGCTCACCGACGCGTGACGCGAGGGTTCCAGACAAAACACAGGAAACAGCCGGCCGGATGTCAGGTGCGTCAGCGGCGGCCGGCGCTCGTCACGCCTAATCGAATTACATAGATACCGCATGATACTTCCAGCTCTGACAGTTGCAGGTATCACTCTTGGTTAGAAAAGAATATATCATCAATATGTCTTGTCATCTAATTCACATCTATCTGTCTTACCATTTCTTAAATCTTACGCCAGTGTTTGCTTTTCCGTTTTGCTGTGGTTTATGAACAATCGTTTGAGACACCTGCTTTAATTTCTTTCTAATTTCCTTAAGGGCAAAGACAAGCTATTGTCCCTCGCAGATCCACCCAGCTTTGCCAAATGGTGTGATTTTTTGCCTGCCACCCTTAATCTTGATTTTACGAGTGGCAGTGGTGGTTAGAACAGTCTCTAAAATTGAACATCAGGTTTACGACTGAGAGAAATAGTATTTTGATTATTATGTTTTTAACGCATTTCCCAGATAAATGATTGTCAAATCTTTCATTTAATCATTCAAGAACACAAATGTCTGGTTGTCGTTGAGTATATAACCTCGCGGCTGAATTTAAGGGGTGTCAGCTATAACTAGGCTGCGAATGTTATAAAAGCATGGTAGGTGCGTCTGTGCTATTAATACTGCGAGGGCAAGGACACGGTAATTAAGGTCACCCACATTTTTATGTGTTTTGCGCAAACTAGCACATGGTATGCGACCAGGAATGTCCAAGTTATTTTATTTTTAAGCAAATAAAACGACACACGCACATTCACGAAAAGAGCCTTAAAGGTATTTGCATTCACGGTTTATGGGTTGAGTCCCTTGCTGTTTTATTCCACTAACATTAAAAACCTGCTTAAAAATATTGTAGAAATCAAACTAAATCACATGGAGTGAAGTAATTTTACCACTGAAACCAAACTTGCGATTTTCTTACCAGAAGCTTCGTAAGACTTTTCGGTCTTACAAAACTTAGAACCGAAACAAATACGTGTAGATCATACGATCAATAATAATGATCTTATATGAGGATTGAACCCCCGGTCTTTAGTGTTACAGCCATCATAATTAACTGTGTCGCGAAGGCAGTGCTAAGTCGTAAGAGTTACATGATAGTCGTCAAACTTGTTAGCAAGTAACGCACACACAATGATATTGATCTTACAGTCCTTTGCGGTCAAAAATACCTCGTCGGTGATGTCACCCGACGGAGGAATATGATATCCGCTAGATCCAGAAGGTTGAACTTTATTGATGCGACTGGTTTATTGTCTGATTTTTTATTTGTTTTAGGATGTAGTTAAACTGTGCATGACTGGATGTTCTATTGGCAATATATCCGGGAAAACCTTTTTCTTACCTTCAAATATCAAAAACTTTAATTCTTTGTTAATTCTACTAACGTTATATAAAGTACTCCGTTTTAAAATTACCTTCTAATCCAACGTTTTAGGTCTTGCGTCTTGTCATTTATTTATTAGTTATATTGTGGCTATAAATTGGCAGGACTTGTTCCTTCTCTCCATAACGCAACCTTTGGTGATCAGTGCATAACGGGATTTATCAATCGTCTTTTTTAGCTACTAATACACATGGTTATACCTTTGAAATCTAAATCTATTTTAGTATTTAAGGAGCACTACGGAAACATTTTTTTGCTTCTACTACCGATCGCCAAAAACCTTTTAAATTTGTTTATTACTTTAGACTTCTGAATCCATTCTTTTCTTAAATAGAGTGTTTTGTTCCTTGAATTTGTACACTACCATTTTCACTCGTTTTCATCCTGGTCATATGTATCAAACGAATAAGTACTAACTCAATAGAGATTAAACAGTTTTACTGGTGGTAGGTCTCTCACATGTGAGAGGCCGCCTAGTTAGGTTCCACCGCAACGTCTTTCTCCCGCCAAACAGCAGTGTAAAATGTAAATGCATTTTTGTGTTCGTTGCAGCCAGTGTAACTATTGGACTTTTTTTTTTGTAACTATTGGACATAAATGAGACTTAACATCTTATATCTCAAGATAGCGCAGTGGAATGCCAAGCATTGTCTTCATGGTGTTGTTGGTTTTGATATTGTCTATGAGCGGTCGTATCGCTTACCATCAGGCGACTAGCGTACCCTTCTAGCCATTCATCGCAATAAAAAAAAACAGGCTAAATCTATAAATAGTAGACAATAAGTAAGTTAATGTATTCAGTGCAATGACGTGCCAGTTGTCATCAGATACTGTGATTGTAATTATTACCCGACCCTGGCCCCGCGCCGCCATGTTGGCAATATGGCCGCCTACCTTGCGCGTGGCACTAGACGATGACCCTTCGTAGACTGTACTAATTGATTTTGATAAAATAAAGGATCGTAATGACGGGATAACGTTAATTGAAACTGTACAGCGTCTGCCGTCTACAGTTCGTAAACCCGAAAAATCAACGATATAGACAGAAGATTTTTCCTTACTCAATGCATTTCTATAGGATCTATTGTTTATTATCTTGTTTCTATGAATATATTTATATTTGAATGTTGATATGACACGTTTAACAAATTTAAAGTACTTCTATTGACCAATTTTATACTTTAATGTAGTTATGCTTCCACCATTGTAAAGATCTTAGATCTCATTAAAAATGACCCAATATGTAGCAAATATTAAAGAGAGAATAATGATGAAGAAGCATTAGACAGGTACTTGAAATATATGTTTTGTTGCTTTGTTGTGCTCGTTTACCCCAATTTCATTTATATGCGTTTTGTAAGTTGCCAAACCAGCTATTGCTGATGGTGACTAACATTATGAAACTGGATTAGCAAGAGGAGTGTTCACTGTCAATTGCATCATCTCTGATATTGTTATTTCGAGTTTTGATTTTTGTAGAATTAACAAACCAAGTCATAACCATTGAAGTTAAGCCTTAATAATTATGAGATGTTGTAAATAATAAATTATAATTAGTAGATATTATTGGTGTTCCAAAAATTAATGCAAATAACGTGAAGATTATATTGAAGTGACATTTCTACGTAGTCATTGAAATCCGGTGGGATAAAAAATTGCTATGAAAAAAGTCTGATTAAAATTCACCACATAGAGTTTTATTTTCTCATCTCATTAGCTTAGTATACTTTACAGGGTTGATAAACACGCCTCGGGATTTTGCCATGCTGAATATTTATATTTTAAAACAGACCTTATTCCAGCTATTTTAACATGTTGCGATTTTAGCTCTGAAGCTAAAATCTTGTAAAGAAATTCAGATACGATGTAAAACGTGAACTGATCTCGCCCATCGACATAATTATGAAACTTTTTCTTTTATGTCAAGAAAAATGCTCATCTTTCGGTATCCCAGAGGAGGCCGAAAGGGGTATGTTAGTGACACAGGCCATCCAGCCCTGTACGCTGCGAATAATGCAGCCGGGCTGAGTATGTCAGGACATACAGACAGAAACTAGATCTCCAAACTCTTGTGTAGACCACTATGGCGAGTTTTATGACTTCGTGTAGGATATCACCCAGGCGGAAAACTGAAAAGAATATCCTACGGCGAGCCAAAAAATCAAATATTCTCACCTAACACAAATTATAATGAGCTCATACAAATAAAATAACTATTGCTAATTAACTACAAGCGATACGTGTCAACTCAGATTTATGGTAAAGAAAACAATACTAAATATAGATAACTACGCCGTGCATTGTTGTTTTAAGATAAGGTGTACTGGTATATTGACCAATGTTTACATATGAGGTTGAAGTCTTGCTAAAACACACAAAAATATTATCTCGGTTTTTAAGGAAAATAACCAGTGGCCAGATTGCTCTAGTGGCAGCGTGCAGGGGATAGGCAATGAGTTCCTAGGTTTGATTTCCAGGTCGAGCAACCTAGTTCCTATAACTTTTGGTTTAAAATTCTTGGGACTGTAGTTTCTGCCCGGTAAACATCGAGTCTATAATATTTTCTAAATTTTAAAACTACAAGTTTTTCAACCAATAACATATTGATGAGCGTCTCAAACGTAGCGATGACTTTGAAGGCCGCTGCTCATTAGTATTGAATATAATGATGTCAACATTACATCACACGTGGCCTTGAACAACCGATTTTACTCCAACATACAGCTAATGGAGGATTAACATTATTTTTTATTGCTATGTACTTATCTGAAAAGATAACATTATTTTTAGCGATGAGTTTAAGAAAAGTAATCAGCATTTAAAATATTTTTATCGTAATGATGTTTGATCACAAACTCGTATGGCCCTAACCTGATACTCGAAAGTAGGTCCAAACGATTCACAATCCTTAGACCTGCAATATAACGAGAATGAGTATTTCTTAATATTCCTAACTCCTTAAAAACTTGAATACTTGGCACTATTGTGTTCTGTTTTGAAAGACATTGTAGCCACCTTAAGTACTGGACCTATGTAGACTTAACATCTTATGTCTTAAGATGGCGAGCGCAGAGGAGTGCTAAGCATTGCTTTGTAATTCATCTTGTTTGGTTTTGCTACTGTTCATGAGCGGTCGTATCGCTTACTATCAGTCGAATGGCATGCTCGTCTCGCCATTCATTGAAATAAAAAAATGCCAGTTTAAAAAATCTTCGTTTGATATAGTATCATTAATAAACGCTATTTTAAACTACCAATAAGACGAAGAGTTAGTTACCTTTGCATCATACATACAGAATAATTATATCCGTAACGTCTACTACCAACAGTATTTAATCTGTCTTGTCGTCATCCAAGAAACTTCGCAATAAAATGTATATTACAGTATCAAGATGTAAGAGACGTTTAGTAATTTAGTCTCAAAGTTACTATTCGCATATTATCTTACTTAATGACCGTGGAAAGATAGTGTACGAGTATTTGTCATAGGTTTTTCCCATAATAGCCAGGGTCGCAATCCCCTCTTTACGACAAACTCCCTACGCACCAAGTAATAAGTAAATAGTCGTTTTAATGTCGCAAGGAAATGGTTATGCGTGGATGCATATGAACGAGCAATACTAAAAAAATACAAGTGTTTTAGACTAACCTGTTGAACTTGTTGTAAAGTGGTGTCAATATTACCTTTCAATTTATCTGAATTCGCTAGGTTTGGATTATTGGCGTATAGCCAACGGAATATAAAAAACATGACAATAGGTGAGTTAAATTATTGACTTCGAGTCAAGATTTTCAATAAATCAAAAATAAAAAGCTTTGTCTCAACTTCTATCGATGTTTAACTAAAGTTGAGGCTGTGTAAACTGAGATATCTTAAAAAACTGGAACAAGGTGGGTGAATGGCATGTTCAAGTTTGCTAGAAGTTACTTGTGAAAACTCTTGGAGAAGTTTTGTGTCCAGCATTAGACTTCCTGTGGGTAAAGGTGACGGTGCGGTTGAAATGCTAGTAATACAACGAGTAATCTTTGTATTATTATTATTGTTTTGTTTAATGTCTAAACTGTCAGGTACATCCAAGTTCATCCTATTCCCTCCTCACCTCAATATAACCTGCAATGGCTGCTTCAAACCATCGCCAGAATTGCCGCGTAAAATGTACGTCCATTGAAAATACATGCGGTTAATTCATTAAATCCTTGACGGCACGTTACATCATGAACACATGTATGAATTTCCTTGGTTACTGTTTGTAAATTAAAAACAAAATATTACCTTCCTAGATGGTAGTACGCATGCGCTGTTCTTTACAAAGAAATATCTTCTTTATTTTGTACGTCACAAGAATCGATTTCCGTTGGAAATAGGTTGTGGAGCAAACGCATGCGCGATCACCTTTCCCAGTTAATAAGCCAGGGTCCCGTAGATTTTCTTAGTACTGTATACTTTCTCGCTCAGCGTTAAGGTTCGAATCGACGCCGCGTTTCCATCGAACCATATTGTCTTTTGTTTAATCAGCTGTGAGACCCCAATTGATAATTCAGTTAGTCCGAAACCTTCGCCGGTCGCAGCTTCCATTTTTGTGAAGTGTCGTGTTAACTTGGACGGTGTGGTTTTAAAACTACTAAATACCGTGTGTATTCTAGTGTTAGTAATGTTTGCTTGTGTTTCGCTACACCTAATTAAAAGTTTATAGTTTCTGCCAACTCACATGGGGTCGGCGTGGTGGTAAAAAGTGAATTTAGTTTTACGATATATTTCTACAAAGTATTACAAATATCACAGCTATTTAACTTGTTATGAGGATTGCCAAGTGGCCAGATTGCGAGCAATGGATTTATCAACGCGTCATAAAAGTTTAGCTTGGCAGACAATTGAATTATATTATTTTAAGAATTTTCATCTTCAAAAACAACGCAATGATTACCATTGTAGTGAACCTTGTAATACATATTGATACTGGAAATAATAATCAACTATTTTCTAACACTTTATTTGTTACGAGAATAGAACCTGCTCTTATTTTATAATTGCAATGGTTTATATTAGAATGAGGTTTGCATGACCAAACAATTTCCCTTTTAAATGCTAGCTCCCTAACTAGCCCCTTTAGGATATAAAGAAAGGTTCCAAAAATTGTTTTCAAATCTGCTTTTTCTAATAAACCGATTTTACACATATTTATCTATATTATTATGTTATAACCTCGTGTGCTATAATCTGGTAAAATCTGTTGTTTATACATGCATAAGCTCATGTATATATCCCCAAAGGGGTAGGCAGAGCTGTTTGAACGCCACTTACACTTCACTGAGTTTATTTCCATCCTAAAGTGTAAATTGGACCTAACTATTCCCAGCTACAAATTATAGTTCCGAACAACACTTGTGAGATATTTGTTAACCTTTATGTATAAGTCTGTTGAGACTATTAGATCTACATATCTTGCAGCTCAGTTACGTTTATTAATATATGGAAGAGCAAAAAAAGGTCAATGAACGGAAACGATGTCTTTACTCCCAGAGATCCATTAATGTCTCCTCCCTCTGAAAGTGCCGTAAAATTGTCTATAACACTTGCCAAGAACGTCCAAACATTAATTCGATACGCTAGTTTAGTATTTCTGGCAAGAAAATGTTTTATGTGAAACCGCAAAGATACGTCCTAAATTCGGTATCACCACTATCATCCTCAACGATAGACTACTGTTGGACATAAGCTATTTAAGATTTCCGCAACGATCTATTGAAAGTCAATATATTAGCGAATATTAATCGCGTAGCTATAGGTCATTGCACTATGGTCCTTATAAGAGATTGAGTCTAACCTGTCAATGGCATTTTATAAGATCATGTCACGGATAATTACGTTGCCATCTCTCCTACACTCAGCGAAGCCATTGCAACATCACACGCTAATCCAATAATGCTCGGCTTGTCTCCACGAAGGGGTAGCTGTGAACTCCGTTTCAGTAATAAAATTGTGTTTGGTACTTGGACTGCTACAGTCTTCGTTGCTCTGGTATTGTCCAAGACATTAGTGTTGAAATTATATTAAATGTTGTAAAGGAAGCTTAGCAGGACACGGGCTAACATTGTGGTCAGTTTCCGTTCCTCTAGTGCATAATTTGCCATCGACGCCCACAAGTTTCAAGTGTTTGTTGCTGCTATATTATATAAGTTGTGCTGTTTGTAAGGTTAAAACAATGTTTTGTTTGTGATATTAATTTGTATCCTTAGTTTTTTGGGACTTTAGTAGTTCTGTTAGTCTCGTTAGTTATCTTTATGTTTTTAAAACATGAAAGCCACAAACGAGCTACCGGCTTATCTGGTGGAAAGTGAGTACAGGTCAAGACAATGTTTTGAAAGATATACATTAAAAATCACCTTTGCAGGATAATAATCTATATGGATAGATCTAGTAATTTGGTAGGCTAGGAGGCATCGAAGGTTTCTTGGTTCTAGTTTAGCGCCACTTCACAGTTATCGCAAACCTCTAGATGTCCTTAACAATTATCTTCCAACCTGCAAACCCATCATAAATTATCAGCAATAAATCGCGTTGGCAATTACTGGCTGATTTAATGTTCTATTGTGTGGACTGTGTAACTGCGTAAACGGTTTTGTGGGAATATTGAATATTGCTATTTGTTTACCTTGCCTACTTATTATGCATGGAAATTCGGCATTCATCATTTGTAATTCAGTTGCTTTGTACTGTTCTTCTGATTACAGGCTATACTTGATCATCATATTTTTCATCAAATCAACCATTAATATTCATCGCACATCCTTCGTTTTGTTTGTATTTAGTTTACGAAAAAGCTTTCGAAATTGTGCTATTCATATATTTCTTTCTTACAACGTCAGGTTATTGCGGCCGCTGCTAGGCTCCGTTTTCTTGCTGAATCTCGTAGATTTCTGTACATATTCAACATTGTGGTCGACAGCACCCTTAATTCTACACAATTGGCTCTTACCAATTTTATGCTACCAAATTCGTCACACTTTTATCTAGGAGTAAAGTAAATTTTCCACTTTTGCCTTCACGATGGTGAATGTCAGTAATCTATAGCAACTGACATGGCCCTACATCCTTCATTACAAAACTGGATCAAGTCAATATAATTGCACCATTCACTATCTCCGAGGACAGCGACTCCATCATTAAGGACTGAATTACCATAAGCATGCCCTATAATTTTGCTAAAAATAATTACCGCAAATCAGCGTTTCCCTGGAAATTAATGTTTTTCTAACGACTGGACCTGTTTAGGACCAATTACAAGCGGCCTCGATTAGTCAGCTTTAGTTTTGGAAAAGTCTGCTAAAATAAGCGGGTCAAGGATGTTTGTTTGTGGTTCTTGAACATTAGGAGTGCTGATTGTTATTGCTTGTCTGAAGTCATTGTTATGGTTGTTTTTGGTATTATATACGTATCATTCTTTTTTTTTTGTTTCTAAGATTCTTATAAGGTGCCTGATAGTTACGTTTATTTAATTTATCATACACTACGCAATGTACAGCAACGACCACAGTTAACATACTTTACCTATCAGCCCTTAATCAATGTCTTCTATATTTGTTTCGCTTCAGATTCAGAATAAAATTAGTGATTTTGAAACTTTCCTCATTCTATTAAATGACCAAATGAAGCTGAAGATCTTCGGACTACATTGACTATTGATGAAATAGCTCTTCAGCCGAATACATAACCTTTAAATATTACTTAATCGTTAAAATTCCGAAACTCCATATCCAGAGTTGTATCATAAATTAGAAAGTGTGTCTATATCTCGTTGGTATTTGATCAAATGTGGTTTCATAACCTACTGACAAATACTCAAGTCTTACAATGAGGTAAAAATGTATGGAGTAATATGTGTTAACGTGTTACAAGTATCAATACACACATTAACCTGTGTAAGCTCGTTAAAGCCAGATTGGTAACGAATAAAATATCGGTAAAATTTCCGCCCCACAAAGTAATAAAAGGGAAACATCTCCTTTGCGAATTTGATCTAATATTACCCGTATCCCTGAAAGGATTGGGAGATAGGAGATATATCACTCGTGAACCACACACAATTTACCAAGCATAAAAAGTTGGAATTATTATTTTCGTTCCAAGGTATGACGTAGGGATTCGGGCGAGCCTATCGTATTATTCTTACTTATTTTTTGTAATACTCAAAATAACATACGTAAAACAGCACGATGTTTTGGCGAAAAACGCCAAACATCGATCACAATGCTTACCCGCAAACTATTTCCACATACAAGTTGTCCGCGTCAGATGCGGTTGGTAGACTCGACCGCGGTCGAGGAAATCCCCACTGTCTAGCATTGCTTTTCTTATGTAATAAAGGGAAATACTATGCCATTGCTGAGTAATAAATGAATTGCGTAAAAACCTCTGGATACTATACGAGTAAAATAGCCCATAGCCCAAAAAATACATAAATAAAAACGAAATATCATAATTTTATTATCAAGTGTTGATTTTAAGCTAAATTATTCCAAATTATGGGTATAAAGAGAGATAAGCACAAGCAGGAGGAGTTGCTATGAAAAAATGTACTATTAAGTGAAGTAGCAATTGAAAGGTAACTTAATCCGGCGTTATATTATCGGTACATAATCGGTATTTTTAGTAACTAGGAGAATATTACTATATTTTCCTAACTACGCTGTTGAAGTAGCCGTGTAATTACAGCAATAAACTTAACAGTTCTGTTACAACCTAATATTGGCGCCTCATTTGCGAAATTCCGCAGCAAGTCAACAAATGTCTCGACGTAAATATTACGATATTTCTACATCGATGTAACACTCCCAAAAGTCTTGTGAAATTATCCTAACTTGTTCTTTGAGTGTCCACTTCTGCAACATGGTAGGACCGCTTATTATAGTATTTAGCATGTTAATGTTATTATACTGTTTTCAGATCCATCGGGTTACATTGTAGCATGACGTTAGTTCATGGCTTAGTTGGCAGCGTCATACGTACTTTAAATTATGAGATCCGGAATCCCATTTATACACCAAACTGTGTGATGTGAAATACACATCAATATGAGTTACTACTTGCTCGTATTTGACCTACTAAAAGACGAAATCCCTTACAGTATATTTAACTCATTCAAATAGAAATCTGTTCTAGATCAGGACCAATTGGAAACGAGTAAACCGCAATGATTGCTAACATGTAAAGCTCACCGAGCGCGCACGAGCCGACACACATCTAAATCAAATATTGTGACTTGCTGATCTCCCAGCGTGACATCATCGCAATGTACACGAGACATGATTTACTTTATGCGCTAGAGATGATGCTAGGTTTATTTTGAAGCAGGATAACCGGAATACATACCACTGTAGCTATTTTTTGGAAACCTATTAGCCTCGTACGCGCAACGATTTATATCAAATTCGTAAAGAGGCCTGGTCTTGAGACAATAATCAGGATCCGGAATATGTTTCCTGGGATCCATCGTGCGGTTTTCGGCATGTATAAGGCTAGATTCGCAAAACATGATATTAAAGACATAAACGTGTTTAGAGAAAAAATGCAATATCTTGCCTAGATACTGCGGTCACCACTTACCAATCTTTGCCGTTACTTAATTCCTTTCCGCGCATTGACGAAATCTTTAAGATCCTTTCCAGTTTTTGGACTCTCTTCCTTGTACACTTGATTCTAAAAAGGAATGTAATCAAGAAAATAATAACAGAATCGAAAAGATTTCCACCTTTAAATTCCGGTACTTTATGCATGGCCCCACTCTAGTGTTATCACACATGTCTGCTAATATCTGCAGCCCGTCTATGTTTTCCTTGTTTGCTCTTTAATGATGCCGCGTGTTGTTTGTGTTCTTGACTTTGACGTCTTATGTTATTACTACGTTTTTGTATTATTTCAATAAATCGGATTTTACCACGTAGGTACATTAATTGGGAATCATTAACACTTCGGCAAAAAATATCAATTTAATTTTAAATATGTAACTATTCAGGGAAGGAATTTAATTGAGTGCTGATCAGATATTAATATCCATCCAGATAGTGACCCCCACACATGAGCCGTCAAACTTACCCACGAAACTATGGCATGCGTAAGGCGTGGTTTCTGGTCAGTCGAATTTGTACGAATTTTTACTGAATACTTTACTTGCAGGGCACTGCACCTTTAAGTAAACCAGTTACTCGTTCGTTTGTCGATTTTCTAGTTTGAAACCTACTTCGGTAGCAAACGTAGCACATGCCTAAAAGCAAAATATTCTCGAAAGTACTCAATACGAGTGAGTGTTGTGCGACACGGCATGGAAAATGCTTTCAAAAATCCTAACAATAGGTTGCCGTTGCGGGAACAGCTCACATTTTCGATGTTTGTACATTAAAACTTATCGCACGGAAGAGTATCTATCTGGGTTAACATTTTAAAGGAAAAGATGTACAAATTGAAAAAGTTGCGAATAAATGGTACAAAAGCGACACCAGACGTCTATTTCCAGATTACTTTGGGGAAATTTTTCATCCATCAACGAACCCTCATGAGAAAAAAGTGTAATATTATTCGCCACTACGCTTTCATTTTCGATATGTTCTCAATATGTTTACCAAGCTATACTATGTAATATTCCTTTGCTTTATTATTCAACATAGTTATCGAGTTTATCGAAGTGTAAAGAAAGCAGAATAAAAGATCAAAGGGAGGGGTGGAAATAAACGCTCCAGATTTCTGCTTTTGGATCGCGTTCAATACATAAAATATTAAGATGATATTGATTGAGCTCGCTTTGCTGTTCTTTATGAATTTATATCTGAGCGCAGTTCACTGTCTTATTATCTCGTGTTATTTTTCCAATGCCTTTTGTCATCTGTAATTATGAGTATTAAAAACATTCTAGTTGTACAACGGTTTGTAATTAAATTACAAAAGCTTTATTAGATTATTTGTTTGTAATTTTATTTATTGTGAGTTTGCATTTATACATGTGTGCATACATGTCTTACAAATCTGTTTCCTCGCCACTTTTACTGCAGACAGACAACTCCGTAGACCATTTACCAATCAGTCGTCATTAAATCTAATCGGTGTGCCAATAAAAGTTTCTGCCTCATTGTTTTCATCATTACCAACACCAATATTTTGCTCAAGTTGTGGAAAACACTAGACTGGTGATAAATGTGATGCAATATCATTATTGTAAACTATCACGTAACACGAGTCGTGCACACTAGAAATGATATTGTACAATCTTCACGGATTCCTATGTTATTCAACACCGCTTTGCACCTCGAAGCGCGCTTGTGTCCATAACTGTCGCATTTGTTACCGCTCCGGGTTGAATGTCTATTGTCTCCGCGGTTTATTGTCCTGCACGAGATTTGTATGAATTCGAACGACTTTCTTTGAAGGTCCTGTCATGGTTGTTACATGTTGTTACATGACTGCCTTTGATATGTTTATTAGCACAATACAACTGATCTTTTACAAATGTTTGTAATTTCTGAAGAACTTTAGTGTTTTTGTCCCTTGGAGCGATGAACTAAGAATACCTAATGCCTTAGTTACACATGTAAGAGATTCTTGACTATTGAGAGCTTCATAAACTGGAGAACATATCTGCTAGGTTATAAAAGGTTATCGTGCATACATTGTGAGCTTGTTTAATTATAAATCTCTGTATTAACACATCCGCCACTTTGTACTGTTTTACTGCACCGCAACCGTGGTTAAATTTATCACCATCGCAAAAAATAACCATAATAGTTCGAAGCACGTGGCTGAAGGCCTTTAAGGATGACCTGGACCGTGAATCGAACGTTACTTGAATATACATCTAATAATACATCCTACAATTGGCTCTTTGGAAAAACCCGCTGTGAATAAAGTATAAACATATGCATGCGATGCACGCGCTGATTTTCAATGAGAAGTGTCAGCGCCCATTAGACATGTTTATGTACGTCATGTCCTTTGCTGCTCCGTGGTATTTGCACTGGAATCATGGATTTTACCTTGCCACTAGATTTACGCAGCTTTATATTTCAATTACTTGGTATTCAAGGAATATTATATCGTGTTTCCGATGCCCACATGAACAATTCTAGTGAGATCACTATTACGTGTGTTAACCTTTGCTTTAAATTGTTTTTGCTTTATTATTTGTTTACAGTTTTTTCTGCATGCTAAGTCGCAAAACATTTACTGCGCAAAATGTTTGCATAGTGCTTTCAAAGTTTTCTTGGCAAATTTATTGCCATTTAAATTCTTGGTTCCGATGTTTGATGTCACGCTGTTTGATAAATAGCTTGTATGCACGAAATCAGAATGAAATAACTAATTCTGTTGGTTAATTTTGATTGATTTCATGCCTATGATTTAATAAGTTAGTTACGAACTCATTTACCAGTTTTTGCTGTAGTGCAATCCTAAATATTCTTCAAATAAATTAATTCAAAGATCCGTCAGGTGCAGCCTTGTAGCCACAACAAAACCCACTAATTTTTATCATTATCAGAGACATTACGTCGCTTTTAAGTCTTACAAACCCTGAAACGAATAATTTTCAGCTCCATAATTCTGACCTTAAATATAGATCTACGTATTTTCTTCCTCCTACTATCTAGGCAACGCTGATACATGACGTATAAAACATTTGTGCCAGCTTGCGCAACATCCTTGTTCCGCCAGAATGGCACCTCCTGCCAAACTTATCGCCTGTCTAGACGCCGTGTCGCCGGCTCATGGGCAATGGAGCGGAACTTTACTTCCTGTATCTACGTCACTACCAACTTTATCCAGTTAGGAGGGATTTGATATGCCCATTGATTTGATTAAGCATGCTTATTATGATTGTTGTGAAGTATATTTGATATCCTGCAGTTGTGTTCATGTTCTAACTTTGAACTGTTACATCAAGGACTTTACTTGTATTATTGCTATTGAAGCTTGTTGCCTCATTCAGCTCCTTCCATTGCTAAATAATTCATGTATGAAAAATATCGTCAAAGACAACGTCATGTTTTTCAGAAATCTGTCTCGAATCATCTGAATACTGGTAGTTTTTCGTCATAAATAAAAGATGTTGAATATTTTTCGAGAAACCGAATGAAATTGGTATGAATAAGGTTTCTTTCGGTAAACAGATGTATCTGATACCGAATAAGATATTTCACAATATGATATTTATTGTCATGCGCCTTCATCCATGTGCTCATCCAACCTTACCGATACTTCACAAGTTTGGATATAGCAGAAGTTTATAAATCGAAAAATAAAGTTTCTCATCTTATCTTTTAAGTTTTGCACAAAAGATTGAACTTTTTTAAACATCGTTTCCCTTCGACTTTCCACTCAGTATATCTAGTTTGAAGATTTTGTCAGTAATTTGTTTGAGATTAAACTTTTGGATATAAGGTCCATGATCTAGAATTAAAATCTTGATGTAAATTACTGCCATCAAGATAAATTACATTATGCTATCATATTTTATGTATACAGCATTCGTGAAAAAATGTATTTTTCATGCGACAATATTCTAGAACCTTGTTAAAATTCAGAATCCTTGTTTAAAATACAGGCGAACTCTGTTTCCATTGTACATTCAATAATATGGCCTTCTACACGAGTCTCAAAAACATATACACTCAGCTGCTATTTAATTTGTTATATGGTATTTCATTTCATATTTATACATATAAGTTTATTATCAACATTTAGGCCGTGAAGTGAAAGGTTCTTGATCCCCAGATTTCAATTTGCTTTGTTAGTTATTAGATTTTAAATATGTCATATAAGTGGTCTCTTCCCACATCAGTGGAGAAAAGCTGGACCCTATCACATGTATCTTGAAACGAAAATAACCTCACCCAATCGTAGGTAGTACAAGTACAAGTGGAACCCTAGTCTACCGTTTCTGAAACTAGACAAACAACCTTTAAATTCGATACTAATGAAGCTGAAATATTTCGCAGTGCAATAATTGATTGATGAACAGCCAGTGCTGTAAATTCCCGTGTACAAAGTTTACAAATTGTACTAAGTGGCCAAACTACAAAGACCTTTCGTGCCTCCGTAAATACGTGAGATGTCGATTTTGATAATTCTCTAAATGGGTATCATTGTTGCGTTTTAAAATTATGGACGTCTTAAAGTTTACGCTATACTATTATCTATATAAAACGACTGTTTGACAGTGATTTTATAAAAGTATACCGAAGCCCGAAGCTATATTACACTACGATAAACTGAACTTTCATTAATCAATATTTATTCCATCCAAGCATTGATTTCCTTTTTCACCCCAAAATACACGATTTAAATTAAACAACTTAAAAATTGCAAGCAACCGGAGCGTACAAAGCACTGACTTTGACCCAAAAAAATACCAGCAATTAAAAACAGACGCTACCGTTGTGAATTCAATGCTTTTCCACATTGTCACATTCCCACGTTGACTTTCTTGCTCGTGGGAATGTTCTCACCTTGTTCTATTGTGCGGTGGTTTTCCTCTCGGCGTGATGTGAATGCAGATTAACTGTTTCCTTTATGCGTGATTTACTAATATCTATTATGCAACATTTTATTGGAGCATTGAACTAACCCTGCTTAGTTAGGGCTACTACAAAACACGATTTTCGCTTATCGTGCGATTCTTCGTATTGACATCTACATCTAGTGGCGTCGTTTTTACTATGATATCGATGAATATTCTCTATGAGACGGTTGTGAACACCTTTGAATCGTTCTACAGTAAATGAGTGAAAACGAAGGCACTAGAAATAGACACACGCGGAATATCTCTGTTTGTAGTAGCCCTCCTGGAATCTTTAAATCATTTTTTTGTGAATTGCCAAAGTGTGCACCAAGGATTAGTGAGTTTATGCATTGTGATCATATATCAAGTTTACTCAATATGTTTGCTTTGAATTTTGGCACTGTTTTTTCTATTTGCCAGTGGATTGAGAGCCACAGTACCTCACTTCGTGCGCAAATACACCAGTAACTAAATACTGGGTAAATAAAGATTATTCCAATACACGTATTGGGTATTAAACCACAAAAACAAATTCCCGCGAAAACAAAATACCCAAATCGTGAACTTTAAACAAAAATAATGCCAGCAATCGGCTCTTGGATTTAATTGGCGGCGTAAGATTTACTACACCATATTTATTTTGGTAATGGCGCACGGTAATGGCCCGTTGAGACCACAAGTTTAAATGGCAGTGACGTAAATGAGTAAATTACCTATAATTGACTTAATTTGAGGCAAGATATGTGCGGAGACAATCCGCATAAACGATTTGGTAGTTTTCGTTGAATTATTTTCATTTCTTTTGGATCTTTATTGTATCTTAGTAATGAACGCTGGTGGTAAGTATGGTCCTTACTGTAGCTGTATGTCCTCACCTACTGGTTTTATTCCTTATTTTATGTACTGTATCACTATATCAGCCCAGATACGTCCCACTGCAGGGCACGAGCCTCCTATACAATCTAAAGTACGATAGAGAGGGGTTGACTAACGAAACGGTAAAGGAAAACATCGTGAGGATACCTGCATACCATAGCGATTTGCAAGAATTTCTATGGTATGTAAAGTCCGCCAACCCGCACTAAGCCAGCGTGGTGGACTATATGGCTTAACCCCATATTTTATAACCAAATAATTTAAATGAGAACGTTGTCTGTTAACTAAACTCTGTTAAAGTAATAAATAGACTTTATACTAAAATTAAGCCATCTACAAATTAAGACCTTTTGAGCGCATTTAATTAAGACAATTGCGAAACAAGAGGCCGATAGCTCGACTCCCGCACCGACACAAATATGTATTTGATCGAGTTTTGATAACGCCAATTCTCTGTCTAATGGTTTCTTATACTTACACGAATATTGCATTAAATTACTACAATAACACCGCGAAATGATTTAAACTCTCCGTAGGTTTTCATACATGATACATGTTGTACGTCCAGACTATGACGTCACTTGATTGGTGAAGATTGATGCCTTTTGATAAAAGCGGATCTTCCAGCACCAGACATAACCCCACAATGGTGCCAACAAACGGTATGGGCAGGTGCATCGATGACCCTCTTCCAAACACGTTTCCAAACACTAATCAATTAAACTCAATACCACAGCTGGTAGAGAACGTTGCAGATTACATTTTATCGCATGCTCGGATTGCTCGGAAGCGTTTGGTTTATATCCGATAGTTGTGTCTCGTGAATACAGCTGCGGATATTGCGACGGATATGGAAAAGTTGTGTAAGGGTTTATGCGAAGATGTGTTGGGATATTATGCAAGCAGGCTCGAAAGATAACAACTATACATACATAGACATCACGCCTTTTTCCCAGAAGGGGTAGGCAGAGGTGCAACAAGGACACCTAGGTTTTGTCTTATGTGTTCCGTCCCATGATGTGATAGAGGGCGAGCCTATCGCCACATCGGGTACAAATTCATGAAATAGGGCTGATAATGTATAGAAAAATCCAATATCACTTTGCCGGACCCGGGACTCGAACCTTAGCTTTGTAATCATAGAATATTCGCCTCGGTACACGTGTAGCAGAACACTATACCGCATTCCGATAGATACAAATACAATATGCCAATATTTGAACATTTATGTAAGGGTTATCCTCCACACAATGTTTACCAATAGAAACTCATAAAGCTAACCAGGTTGCAGTGAAACCTGGAATGCAAATACTCGTTAATGAGATGCCAAACCCAACGCAATATCATTTGAATACCAAGAGACGAGTCAAACCAGTAAATGCACCGTTATTCACCGAATTCCACACCGAATACTCGAAACAGATTTGTACACATGTGTGTATTGTTTTGTCCGCATATTGAACATATACTGAGAAAACAATGTTTGCACATACTATATCAGTCCAGCTACGTCCCACTGCAGGGCACGAGCCTCCTCTACAATCGATTGGGAGGGGTTAGGTCATATAGTCCAATATGCTGGCCTAATACGTGTTGGCGGACTTTACATGCCATAATTTTTGTTTCGATTTCTATGGCATGCAGGATTCCTCACGATGTTTTCTTTCGCCGTTATAGTGCGTGATGATTGGCTATCAATAGACACATGACTCCCAAAAGTCAGAAGTGAACTCTGGAATTTGAACCCGCACCCACCGTGAACATGTTGGCAGCCGCTTCAGGTGGTCCGTTTACCAACAGGCCACCAGGCGCTTGTTTGCACATGCTTCGGTTTTATTCGGCTTTGTTCTTCAATAACTTGAAAGTATCCTATCAGAAAGAAGATACATTAATTGTTGCCATGGTAATTTTAATAGGTTTCATGAATTCCGCAGTTCCTTGATCGTCGTCCTAAAATTGCGTTTATTTAGCGTACGAAAACAAATAGGTTTCCTAACTTTATAGTTAATGGGACCTTACAAATTATGATTGACAGATCCAGTAACATCTATTATAAGCCAATATGCATTTCTATGATATTCACTTTACTTTACCCGAATAACTCTTCAAATGAATTCTCCAATAGTTAACAGTTTTCATTATTCTTTATTGCTCAGCAGGATCGATAAATATTAAACGTTGCCTGCATCGGGGCTATTACTTATGCCAATTGACAACTCCCGCGGCGACTATAAATATAAGTGGTCCCGCACTGCTCCCAAAGCAAAATATTCTTATGATAGCTTTATAGCGTTGCACGATCTCTTAGAAAACTAATTTTCACTGCTCGTTTTAAAACCTCGTAATAGCTAGTGGGGCTGATAGCAAATTAACATAATTGCTAGAAACACTTAAATGCGACGTACCCATGATAATAGGAAATGGAATAATATGAACGAAACCTATAGACTAGATATACCTAGCAGTAGATAGATAGAGATTATTATACTCAGTCTTGTGAAATTGTGGGCATAATTAAAATAATTATAAGTACTATCAAATGTAAACTTCTTTCTCCTATTAATATATCCATCCCATGGTTGCCTGTAAGAAATTACCTAGTGTGATAAGGCCGCCACTTGTACTATTGTTTTGATTGTGTAATTTCGTACATGTATCTCTGTATTGTGCAAAAAAGTATTAAATAAATAAACCACTATTTAAAACTGGACAGCATATAAAGGTCCTACGGAGCAGTAACCAAACCGTTCTTCGCTGTTAAATATTGTAAATCCTCTATTTATTTATCCTTTAAAATACACTACTGAATAGCAATATTCTTAACAATATAATAGTAAAACACAAGCAAACTTTTCCATTCTAATAATTGAGAATCAATGGTGAAGTTAGTGTATGATGCGCGCAAGTGATTGAGTACGATGGACAGCCACGAGCGCGAGTCCCGCAGCTCCAGGGCGAGCGACTCTCCCGGAGACACCATGAACGATGTCTACGCTGCTTGGCGTGAGTATAAATATTGTAGGGCTTATTTTACCTGCCTGTTAGAACTGGCGAAAATATAATAAACTATCGTACTGCCTCTCGATTGATGGCGGGCTTTTCGGTCAGTGCTTGTCGAAGACACCCAATAGTCACATAGATCTGATCACACATAATACATCTAATTTTGTCACATTCGTATAGGTATCGCACGCTATGCGAGACTTCTTAGTCTCACAACACAATTGATATTTATTTCGGATCTGGTGTACAGACACCGAAAAGACGCTTGTAATTTGTGCATTCTGATATCATGTGACTTAATGTATTATCATGTGACTGTTGGGCATTTAAAATTCGGTAAATATTTTCAATTATAAATATTTAATATAAACTCTAGACAGTGTGTAGAGTTATGTGAACATGTAATTACATCAAACAGCACGAAATGTTCGCGACGCTGTGGACAGCATAAATTAAGCGATAAATAATTCATTAGCGTCTTAACTGGTCCATATTCGGACACATGTTTACGATCACCAACTTATGTTCAATTCATGCCGAATTAATTAGTTTATTTATAGTCGAAGGCACAGAGGTCGCGGGTTCTTTCTTAGGCACAAATATACCTCAGGGCTCTGAAATGTTCCAGTTACAGTGTCGAACACACTTCTTGATTTTTGGGATACCCCTCAAAAACTTTAGCTAATTTCAGCACTCAATTATAAGACGAGAGGAGGGAGAGGCGTGGATCATCGAATAACCTCACTTCTTACTTTCCTTCCAGCATTATCATATGCAGAATCAAGATCCGTTTTCCTTTCCAACCTTCATCAGGTGATGAAGATTGAGAACGTATACTCTAGCATCCCCAATTTCATATCACTATCATTAATCAATTATTATTTCAAATTCTGTATGAACTGCTCTGAATTCAACTGTGCTGCGACTCCTGTATAATCACTGTATTGGAAACTTGTTTTGAAAAAAGCAACGCTAGAGTTTCTTGCCCGTTCTTCTCTGGCGAAAACAGACTTGTGAACCGGGTGGGAGTGGAAAAAAGTGACTGAATCTAAACAAAGTATGACGTTTCATGGTTTCAATAAAATATTTTCATTTCATTTCACTAACTCAACGATACCCCCAATCATAATGACCTCGTAATCAAGTACTTTAAAACAACCTAGTTGACGTGAGTGAGTGCACTTGTCTACGTAACTTTACGATTGTTACATAAATTATAGGAGACTGTGAGCCGGCGGCCTCGACGCAGCCCCGCTCCTAACGCACTTTCAACCTGTACACTTGCCTCGGAGTACTGTTACACATTCATCCTTGGGGTTGGTTCAGGGCTTAATAGTTTGTACTTTCCTCGGGATATGTCTTGAAGCATCTATGTCCGTGGTTGCAGAATGGTTTATAGCATATTATTATTTATTACGATCGTGCGTCTGTGTGATATCAATTGTTTCAGAAATAGGTTTTCAAGTCAACAACACTAGCCTAAACCCGACTATTGAATTTCAAATGTCGTAATTCTTTAGTTGTACAGATATGTACGGGCTTCTTCACAAAAGTGATAATTAACTACGAAAAAAATATAATTTCTGACAGGGGTGTGTGCCTTGGATGTAAACCGCGCCATTCATCTCGGCAGTCCAGCTTGTATAAGTATATCTCCCGCCGAATTGCAGCTTGTTTCAAGCATGTGTCGAATCCAGCCGCCATTGTTTTGGACACAATAGAACAGTGCACTGCACAATTTGCGAACCAATTTCGTTGTATTTAGCCGCCTGACCTGAAAGCTAAGTTGACACAATGATGTTACGAAACGTTGACCGCGCGTCGACGACGTGCAATGATAAAGTCATTAACCCTCATGATGTGTGGGGTCTGGCAGACCCATTAGAATTGCTGTATAACGCACCAGCTTGATGAAAAGCGAGACATCATCGCGACCTTGATTGACTAGTTTACTTGGTCGTTGATACAATCCTATTAAAATATGGAAGACTGTTCCGAAATGTAACTTGCGGTTAATTTCACAAAACACTTATGAAAGCAAGACATGACGTACCTTGTTCCATCTACACATATAAAGTCACAAAGAACCTGACAAACGTCTAAATACCGATTGTTTTCAACTCTACTGTGATACTTAATTCGGGTCAATACAACTAAGAGTGCACATACAATTCACCAGACATTACGAGGGTTAACTGTTGCACCGACTTGCAATTGATGAACGTACGCTAACAAGCTTGGAACCAAGGCCGCCCCAATAAAACATTTTACGCAAACAAATCATTTCGCATGAATCGGCAATCAGCGTGCTTAATATCGAATTAATCAGATTTCTTGAGATCTGTTGGATTTAATGCTTATTGCCAATCATAAATCGATGATGTTATAGCATTGCCATTAAAAGACATTCAAGATGTTTGAAATGTTGTAATGCGGAAGATGAAATTGGTTGTTATAATTTAATGTCAAATTACGTCAAAAAAGTGGTGTGATGAAACATGCGTGTCGTAAAAAATTAAATTAAGGAAAATCATTATCGTAAATAGTATAATGTACTTTAGTGGGTCGTAATTCTAAAAAAATCTAATGTTATTAAGAGACCTAAAAATCGATTAATTACTTATTTAAAGACTTTCCAAATGCTATGTAATTTGTAATTATAGACATAAAAATGTATTATAATATGTAGATGTCTGTATTTAATTTCCTTAATTAACTCTAAACGAAGGAAAGGTCAAAAGCGCTTTGAAACAACGAAAATGCACGAAGAGATTGATAGGAGCGTGTGAAGTGAAAGTCATGCCAGGATCGAGCAAAGTGAAAATCTTAGGCTCTGGTTTTTCTGTCTGATTTTAAAGAATGTCTCGCCATTGTAACGATCAACAGCGAAACACATTTTAAGACCGAGTACTGAAGGCCTCTTAATGGAAGCCTTGATTGTAGAGGAGTGCCATGCTCAGCAGCCGGAAATTATGAGCTGCCACAGACCACTCTACTACTATACGAGTCGATTGGAACGTTTCACTTATCTTAGGCCTTTGGAGAGACGTGATGGTTAATAAAAGTCTTAGTTTTCCCAGCTGATGATACTGCTTTCATTGTTACCTATTAAGTATTAAATATACAATTTTATTTTAAATGTCTACACGCTTCGTCATTAACATCTTATCTGTCATTGTTATGAATGTGTCAGTGGGTCCGCAAACGCGCCCCTCCCTTTACTTAACAACTGGAATAACATAAAATGAAATAATATTATTTCTCACTTGTATACTAAATGTAGCGCTTCTCGTTCCAGATGAGATGCTAGAAGGCGAGGGCGCCGGGCTGGCGGCGCGCGTGGCCGAGCTGGAGGTGCGCTGCGCGCGGCAGGCGGAGGAGCTGCTGTGTCTGCGCTCCACGCTGGCCGACGCGCTGCGCAGACTCAACGCGCTCGAGGGCAGGGCCACCACGGCGCCCGCCACGCAGAGGAACGGTGCTTACACAGGTACACATCCGGCTCGAAGGACCAACAAAATTATTGTCTTTATCTTGGAACAGTGGCTTGATTGCACCTGATGGCAAGCCCAGATAGTCCAGATAAATGTGTTTATTGCCACGGACACCATTCAATCGTACTATTAGATTGGTTAATAGGCCTTCTCAGAAAGCACAACCTGCATTCTTGGTATGAGAGAGCACGTGTATCGCCCAACTGTTCCACAACTTGATAATGTGGTAAAAATGAGGATATCCAAGTAGCGAATCTAAACTTTAAATGGCAAGTGCTATGTTATATTATTTCATAATCGGACTGCCGCACAGTCGAGATTACGATTAACAGAGCTTACTTCAATTTGCTTTTGGCAAAATGTGTTTTCAGAGAACAATCTATATATATAAAAGAAAGTCGTGTTTGTTACACTATTTATAACTCAAGAACGGCTTTACTGATATGGCTGAAAATTGGTGAGGAGATAGCTTAGAGCCAGGAGACGGACATAGGCTACTTTGTTTTATGAAGAAAAGGCTTGAAGGGGTTGAAATAAGGGATGAACGTTTGTATGGACAAATCTAAACCGTTAAAGTTAAGATGTTAAACTTTGCACTTTAGTTACTCATTTAAAAATAAAAATATATAAATTAACCCTAAAGGGGTTAAAATAAGGGTTGGAATTTTATATGCAAAATCGAAACCGCTGAAGCTATTTCTATAAAAATATATATTTCAGCTCCTTATTACAAACAAAAAATAATGGCTTAATGGCTTTCTCGCAGAAGGGGTAGGCAGAGGTGCTACCAAAACACCCACGTTTCGCCTTATATATTCCGTCCCACGATGTGATAGGGGGCGAGCCTATCGCCATATCGGGCACAAATTCCTGACTCCGGGCTGATAATGAATAGAAAAATCCAATATCACTTTGCCCGACCCGGGATTCGAACCCATGACCTCAGCTTTGCAATCGTACTGTAGTACCACTACGCCACCGAGGCAGTCAATAGGTAATGCATAGTCTTCTTTATTAGCCTAAAGCGACGAAAAGGGGTTTGTTTTGACGAACAGAAATCACCAAGAAGGGAAAAACGTTGTGACTATTGCATTGTTTACATTTGAGGAATAAGTAGTTTACTATACTTCAAAAAATCAATTTCGTAGTCAGAATTTTGGCTGAGCGGAAAGTTTTAGCAGGAATTTTGCAAAGTATTTGTGTTTGCATATTTTTTTAATGATATTCGTCGTATTTTCGTGTTTATATAAAACCTATCTACAAAATAAAAGCAATTCCAAAAAATTGTCAACATGCCTACTTAGGCATTACGGGATGAAATGGGATAAAGTGGGACGAACGCGATGAGACCGGTCGGATCCGGATTGCATTCCATGGGAAATAATGGGACGGGATGTAACAGAAAGAAAAGGAGTCAGATGAGATGGGATGGGATACGATAGCAAAAGGGATAGTAGGTACTTAGGTTGAGTTTAGGAGTACAAAAGTTTGAACGGGAATAAGATATTTCTGGTGTGGAGTGGAGTCTAAACATCTAAGCACCCAGGCGAAGCTGGGCCGGGCCGCTAGTAAATAAATAAAAAGGCATAATATGTGGAATGTAGACTGTAACCTCAGGGCTCAGACAAAGGACTTTACCTGTTCACGACGCGGACAACCTTAATTTAGCTTTTTTTTTATTGATCAGCACAGGTAGCCGCGTCTATAAAAAAATTGGATTCTACTGCTGAACTATGTTGTAACACATTTGTTACTAAAAGTACCATAAGGATATTTAAATATGCGTAATGATTGGCAGAGAACATTCACAGATACTACTGTAAAAGTAAAATATACTGTATGTAAACTTGATCACTTGCCGAATATAATTTAAACGATACAAACATTAATGCTAATTATACACCAAGCTATTTTTATTACTATAAGATTGCCTTAGAAATCATTTCATGCATTATTAACATTTATAATACAATTTCGATTTCAATTCGATAATCTTTTCATTGCGAATATGTGTCGCAAAAATCCATTATTTAGTTCAATTCACAATATCCTTTCACTGCCTTACCGAGTTTTTTCGTGGAATCTAGTGACGACACGTAGACAAGGTCCTTTATACCACTAGCGGAAAAATCGCATACCTAAAACTTACTTCCTAGAAGAATGCTGAGTAATAATGTTGAGATGAGGATATTTTTAGTCCGGTATTTTTGTATTCTGCTTTTTATATCCTTGTCGACAAGTATGCATATATTTTGAAGTGTATATTTTTTGGTTTTTACCGTGTACCTGAATAAAAGCATTCCACGAACAATCCTGGATGATAACGAGTCTCAATAGTTTTTGAGTTGTAATGATATAAGTAACATTCTCTTCATTTAAAAAACAAGTGAATTATAAAATCCGATTACAACGAAATATGCATATAAATATAATAAACTATACAAGCGGAACAATATTTACTTCGCGATACCAGTAAATAAGAGAAAAATAAGTAACGTTAAGCATTAAAGTAGCGACATCTTGTGGCATAACATTAAACTATTTTTGTTGCAAGCGATACTGAAATAAAACAATTGTATCATAAATGATATTAATTTAACCATATTAATTTCAGTAATGGGGATAAAGGTATTTCATTATAAGTTAGATGAGAAATCAACAATACATTGATGTCCATTATTCTCTTGTTTCCAGGGTCGTCAGGCACTCCAACTCGAGAGTTGCGTTTGAGACAGCCCTCGTACCGGGAGACCGCTAAAAGAACTTCTAGTTATGGTTCCAGCGCGTCTTCTCTCCCTCAAAGGTATTTTATTAGTTTATTTTAAATATGCTAGTTTAAAATTAATAAACGCAATTCTTATAATGAGCATGTTGACATTAAAATATGTTTGATCTGTATGAAATTCATATTTGCATTGAGATTGTTTTCAATTTTCAAATCAAAAACATTCTTAGACAAAATGTAACAAAAATCTTAAATCAATAAAATTTTCCAGTTGTATCTTTTGTATTCAGTCAGCTTAATTAAATTGTTATAAATAATTTTCGAAATTTAAAACATTGCCATCTACCGGCACTTGCCCGAACTACTTCAAATCACATTAAACTCAATTCCTCCACAGACGGGGTCCACAGCACCAGTCAACGGGCTCACTACAGTCGGACTCACCTGCGTCGTCGTCATCACTGTCGCCCGCGCCCTCCCCCTCCCCGCGAGCCACTCCCGCGCCCCACCACGTGCCGCACCCCCCACAACCTTACAGGTATATAGGTTCAGTTGGTGTGAGAAGTCAGTTAGGAACTTCAAGTCTGGGTATGGGTGCTCATTGAAAAAATATTATGATATGTAGATGCTGTTAGGTGGATGTATTTTAGAGACATTTGAGGCATCTGTAATTTTTATGATGGCACGGACGTGACTATAAATGACTGATGATAAGAGCAGCTCATATAGGATACGTTATCTCTGGTTGATGGCACAATTATGACGCCGCGCCTGTTTGACACAAAATGTATAAAGATTGAAACCATAAAAAACACTGTTGCGTGGAGCAATGTGATAAGTTTTACAATTTTCTGTAGTTATTGTATTTGCTTCGAATATCCTGCCATCAGCAAAGGTCTATTATAAAAGTTCTATATATCGGTGCGCAATATAGACTATGGGCAAAAATTTAGCAATCGAGAAGTAAATAAGACGTGTTAGCAGTGATAGTAAAAGATCAGGGAAGATAATTATGTCTCAAGGAGCTTGACAAATACCAAAAAGTCTCTAGAGTTTCTGGTATCTACCAAAATTTCTGTGGGGTAAAGTTTATAAAGTATGGCTCTAAATATGCAGATTTCGTACGTTTTATTTAAAGTAATAAATGATAACTTTACAAGCGGCTAACAAATAATAATATGATGGTCTGAGACATTGTAAATGGATCCTTGACAAAATGGAAGAAACTTGAAAATTATTGGGACAGCAGGGGCATGACTGACTTCTAAACGCAATTATTGTAAAATGATAGATAAATTCAACTCTATATTATATTTGACCATATATACAATACAATGTAATGTCCGGATCCGTCTGTCTATGGTCGCAACTAAACAATAAAACTAGATATAATGCAATGCAGATAGAATCTAGTGTAGTCGTGCCAGACGCGACCTTAGCTAACACGATCGTACGCCGAGTTTACTAATGCTGTCAGTACTAGGATATGTTATTTCAAGTTTTTGGCGGCAATAGTCATATTATTTTTGATTTCTAAAATTTGTGAGTTGCTCTAATATGGTTAGTTTAGATGGTCATAATAATTGCATGCAAACAACAACTTGAATTAAATAAATATGGCATTATAACATCAAGTAAAGACGTGACAGTGTAATTATCATAACATTAGTAGAGAAAAGGGAAGTTTACAAGAGTTAGCCAGTTTCATGAACACCTGTTTTATAGTGATACAAATGTTTCATAAGCTAAAAATTTAATGCCATGGTACAATATTGTATACTACAGTATATATTATGTATAAATAAAGCACATTATGTAGTCCGTAGATTATAGTGTTGGAAATATAATTGGTGATGTTACGAATCGAAGTAAAATTAGAGTTACTTTATTCAAATTGATTTTATCTCCAAGCCTTCTAATATTCATTGCAACTCCCAAACACCTAGTTTTGTTTTACAAAACACTTTCAATTGCATGATCAGTCCCATATACATATCTTAATAGTATGTCTTCGTATAGAGTGTATACTATAGGCTATAGATGATTCGTAACATGACCAAACACCACGTAGGCTTAGTGTTGTAGAGCTTGCTAGCGTAGTGTTGTGCTAGGTCGCGCAACAACTCCACGTCCAGCAACCACAGCGTGTCGCCCGCCAACCTCACCAAGCGCTGGAACTCCACCGGGGACTTCAACGCGCAGGGTCTCATCCCTAACACTAGGTAAGTCCTTCTGACTCATTCGGAATTAGAAAGAGACGATATAATTGAATATAGTGAATTGCTTTCCCCATTAGTTATAATGTATCGGGAAGTGATTGTGTGATAGTATAGAGTTTGCACTCTACAGAGTGCAAACTCGTAGAGATTAGAAGTCGTAGTACACTACGACTTCTTTCTTTACTCATAAGGAATTAGAAAGAGACGATTTGATACAACCTGTGAATTATAGACTAGAGCGGACGTTGAGAATAAAATTTGCGCGCGCGTACCAGACGTGTAATTTCGTAAGAATGACAGAGACAGAAATAAAAATTGATGTACGGTACCGCTTAACATTTTGTTCGCGGTGTTTTTATAATAATATTCAATGGATATTGGATGTATTTACTTTTATTTGAAGATCAGAGTGAACCAATGAATTTTACCAATGAACCCAGCAGACCACATATTTACTATCTTCACAATTTTCATCTGTATCGATTAAAATAATATTTACGTGAAATGAGTATTCTGAATCTTTGAAAATACCATGCGAACAAAAGATTCGCTTTTGAAGGCAGTTCTACGTATGAACATTAGTCAGGACTAAACACGACATTGCAGCATTTAAATTTACGAATGAAAATAAGACGTCGGAAATACGCTCTTGGAAATAGATCTTATAAGAACTAATTGTTTTTAAATCGATTATAAATTGAAAATAAATACTTATAATAAAACAAAATTAAGAAGATTGCTATATCATGACTTTCTGTAGTTTGCTTATTTTTTGTTTAGCCAATGTTGTTAAATTAGTCCCTTAGCTACTCAATAAGCACGCGTCTTCTGTGATGTTCTGTAAAGCTATTGTACTGCACACAGTTAATTTGTTTTTCCTAATGTTTATTTTGTTTCCTCTAGATTCACGACCACCAAGTCGTTGCTAAACTTGTATTCTAAGCCGTCACAAAATGGACCTATACTGAAACACGGGTAAGTCTACGTGGGTTCTTGATTCTGGTGATGGTGCTTTGTGCTGACATGTTTCTAGTGGACAATAGAATTAAACATTATTCTGTAAACACCGATCCGTATCTGTTTATGGCGAATATCTATTACGTTTAAATCTTTTAATTGTGTTGCACAGAACCCACATTATTTGAGGACGAAATGTCTTTAACCAATAAATTATTTAAGGTCTGTGTCATATTGAATGAGAACATTTTGGTCTTATTTACTATTGAACCACCTACATAATCAACTTCAAATAGAGTTTTACTTTTATATCTTTAAAAATCCCTGGAATTATTTGGAGTTAATCTAACATTTATGACTTTCTTATTCAGATTGTAATATAAAGTAATTTTATAATTTGCTGTATTTCTATATATTCTATTGTCATCTAGTAAAACCGAGCCAGTCACAAAAGGTCTAACACTGCCGGGTTTTGGTGACGGGATCTATAAACTGCTAACATTACTGGAGGTATCTTCATAATTCATATCACCTAGGTCTTATTCTGACTTTGGATTCCTGGATTTGATTACTAGACTTTTTTGTACGTGACAATTTGTTCGAAGATATTCATAATCCAAGATCAGTATAAACTACACTTATTTATTAGACCACAAGGCCACATCCAACAGGTCAATGTGGAGATCCTCGGGGGAGGCCTATGGCCTATTGGTTGATGCCGATTGCAAACCGATAGGCCGCTGTTTTGATCCCAGTACTGAAACAAATGATTGTGTGATCCGCAAGTTCTTGTTTCGGGTCTGGGTGGTAGTGATTACGAAAAGTCTCTCATAGTTTCCGATACGCACAATCTAACAATTGTATCTTAATGCGGGTTCAGGACTATTCATATCATTGTTAGGGTTATTTGTTTACTTATTTCCACTAGCTCCTATCATCATTAGACCACATTTTTTTGAGTGTTTTTTTTATTTTGTCCGACCTTTTTTTATGAATGCCTGCTTCACTCCTGTCTACTCTCTACACGTTGTAAATATATTCTGGTTTTTGCTTTTTATTTTGTTTCACACAAGCTCACATATCTGCATGCGGTTTGGCACTGTTCATTAGGTGGTGTTGGTTATCAATGATATTTTATTTTAATTAATTATATGTTACTCTCTTCCTATTAAGCCTAAAGATACTCAATTAAAATTGATCGCCTGCGATTTTAAGCACGCACAAGTCGAAAGCATCGTAGATACTTTAGTGAGAAAAGGGAAGATTAAGGTGTGTTATTACATAGTCGTTTACAACGCTGAAAAAGAATGGGGAATAATGACGTAATTTAAATTATGAACCTTTTAAGTTGGCTCGATGTTTTAGTCATTATGAAACGGTTTTTTCCTAAAACAGCATACGAGTAGATTAAATTGAAAGATAAAGTAGGCATAGAAAAGCAGAATTAATTTAGGTGTTATGTAAAATTTATTATCCCAGCTAATTCTTCGTTATTCTTTTCCCCATTAATCTCGTCGACTTTGCCCGGTCGCCCGAACACGTAATATACTTACGTGTGTTACGGAATATCAAAAACAAGGTTATAATGGCGGCAATTTTAGTGTCGCGATTGATATAATACAGGAAAGGCGCAATTAGCGTAACTATGACAAATTGCAACACTAAGACACCGCAAAAGTTGTGACAAAAAATGTGATCCAACCAAATTGTTACGTAATGTTGAGCAATTAAAAGAGCTCGATTTAATTAAATGGATTGACTGTGCTTTAGTGGTATCACATATCACAGTCACATATAAATATAGATTTAGTGGTTACCGTATAATGAAGCTGTTATTGAAAATCTTATTTAGTACTGATGATAGGTCTCTTATGCATATTTTGTGAAAGAAGTATATTTGATGAATTGTGAGTGGTATCAATAGCATCCCTTCGAGTAAATAGGTGAACTTGATTTTATAATATATATATTTTAATTCAATCAAGTGGTGCAACAGACATAGTCATGTCTGTACAAACTTACATATAAAGCATTCAAGCCTTTGCAAGACGAACTCCTGACTGAACTCCAAAAATAAGATAACAATAAGAAATCCATATAGGTAATCGGACTTATATCGTGGCTATCACCATACATAGACAACTGACCACCCCGCTGCGGAGCGAAGGCCGGCACTACAATAAATAACAATAGATGAAGCGATGAATGAGATAAATGAAGCGGTGCAACCTTCAGACACAATTACACAATGTGCATGATGTCCGACACTGGGGCTTTGGTTGTACACCGTTTTCCCGCTAGCTACTTTTATTTTAATCTGAGGAAATCTGATATATTTTCTTCGTGTAGTATAATTTCAGGTATTTAGTTTGGTTTGTTGTGAACGAAATCCTTTTCAATCGCATAGGAGGCTGTACTTTACTGTATCAGCCCAGAAAAGTAGGAGGAGGACTCCCATAGGAGGCTGGTAAATAATGCGAAGAATATGGGTCAACATTTAATGATAGATATTCAATTGCTAAAAAAATTACCAATAATAACACTTTTTCTTAGGAGTCATTAGATAACTACTAGACGCTATCGGAATATCACATTGATATTAAAAGATCGACACGCCAAATATTTAGAAATCTTATCAGGAATAAGCCAATTTAAAACGAGACATGTTTCCTTCAAAATCAAAATAGACCCAATAATCCAAAATTAGATCTTATAGTGAGACATATGATGAAAACACGCTTAAAAGTTATACTTAGTTTATTTATTAAACATGTAATTTGCAAACTCCCGATCACAACATTGATTCTATCTTAGATAAAATCAGTGTTATTTATGAATAGACCCGGAAATTATGGTTTATATAAATTAATGTGAAGATAACAAATGGCTCTTACCCACACGTCAGGCAAAGTATCATTTATCTAAAAAGCATGGATCTTGATTTATTGTCTCCTTATACGTAAACGGAATATTTATGTAGAATATCAGCTTCGATATTGCGATTAGTTCGGTTGATGAGATTGTACTGTACTGTATGAGCCTATAATGGCCCACTGCTGAACGGGACTTGTCTGCAACCGAGAGTCCGATAGGGAGAAGCCATAGTCCACCACGCTGGCCCAGTGTGGGTTGGCGGATCTTACATACTATAGATGTTTTGTAAATTTGTATGGTTCAAGTTTCTACGCGATATTTCTCCTCCACCGTTCAAGTAGTTAGTAATTGACTATGTCAATTCACACATTACTACGAAAAGTCTGTGGGGTGTCCTAGGATTCGAACACGCGAACACATTCTTGATAGCTGCGTCCTGTCTAGTGTAATCAGGTTATTACGAACAAACCGCACCTGTTACAACTCCCACCCTTCTTTAGTTGTTTTTTGAGGATTGAAAGGTCAGAAACGTGCCTACTTGTTATGGCAATGGCCAATTTTCATCGCGCCAGCCACGTCCGCCGCTCCCATACAGTAATAAATATTTAACCTAACTTCTTACTTCACACTTCTAAAAAGTTTACATTTCTAATTGTTGGTGGGAATACTTGTTTGACTAATTAAATTGAATTGACCGATTCGGTAGTAAAAAACTAAAAGGATCACCAGTATTATTCTACGACCTTTTTCACTTCAGAAAAAAGAGCATAATTAAGTTTACTCAGAATTGTAAACAGACCCGGTTACATTATAAAGAATGAAAAAATAAAAAAGAATTAATTCGCGATCCTCAGAAATTAGTAGACAAAAAGCTAATAGGAATTTAAAATGCGCGAAGTTTCCGAGTTCACGGCCTAGGTGGGCCGCCGTCTATTGTGCTGAGCCCACGCGATGCATCCGAGTTTAATGGCTCCACGCTACCGGCTCTTGTAATATGTATATGAGCCATACAGGTGGTGTATGGTGTGTTACACGCCACTAAAGCCCCATTTACAAGAGCTGAGTTTCTCGCCACGAATATATGATTATCGTAAGGATATAAAAAAGTTGCAACGTGTAAACATTGTCAGAACGCGATAACCTTATGGCGGTTATGTCATGAGATAATCGCATACGATTCTCGCCGCGAGAAACTCTCCTCATGTATAAAAACAAACCAAATCTATGAATTTTCCTTTTTTTGTGCTGGTGTTTTCTTTATAAATACGCACTGCAAGAGATACGTTGTTGATTTCTTAATTTTGTAGTGTATTCAAATATCTGAGTTTAATTTGAAAATGTACTGTAATTATACATAACATTTCCGAAAATATTATGAACTATTATACTTTTGGAGTGATGAAACAATACACAGAAACACTATGTAATTAGAACATTTATTTTATTTTACACGCACAATATTGATTATAGTTTGTCTATAAGAAACGGTATTAAACGGAATCATATAATGTTTGTTAGTCTCTCATACTTTCCTGGCCTTATTCCCACCGTGGTCTGCCCTTCTAACTATTGAAGATTGCTCTAAATTCAGCAGCTCCCTTCAAAACTAGATAAAACCGTCTCCACCACTTCAATCAAATTTGAGCTGCCGATCTTAAGCATTGTACATTTATTTTAAAGGCAAATTTGCATACACATTCAATCTTGTTTTTAAATGTAGCTACATACTTTAAGCGTAATTTACCTTGGACTACTGTGGCCGGATTACTGTCATTAAACCAAAAATGTATAGCATTACCAGTGGTTTCTTGGTAATACCTCAACTTGTGCAGTCTATAAATAAACTGTCAACCGCGTGTGGCAGAAATTATGATGCTTACTCGTATGCATTACTTACTAAAATAATATAATTATCTACAATTTCATTGAAACAGTGGAGCTTGTTGGATTAAATTATGTTATGTAAGTTCTCTCTCAAAAAATTTTGATATGGTGCACCTATCGATTGAAGTTAATAAGTAGATTGAAGTCATTTAGAATTTATGAATTTAAAGAACCCGTTTCAAAAATTCAATACGTAAACAAAAACCTCGAAAATTTGTTTTATATCGTTTGACGAAATAATTTGTCCCGTGAGCAGTGCTACATTGAAGATAAAAATTTCTTACATGATATTTATATTTGTATGCACACGTATTTATATTCTCAAACTGCTCATCGTTTAATTTCCATTAATAGCCTACACTTAGTTTCTCAACATGTTTGTGTCAAAGGATGATGAGTCTGATTTTGAATGGAACTATGTATTTTCCTTAATTTTAAACCGTACGTCAACTTGTTGCTATTACGTGACTTGGTGACTCACTAGATGCACACACATTTATAAAAAATAACCACATCATCAAAATAAACGCGCGAGAGCTTTACATTGCGTGTTTTTCACAGTAGTATGTGAAATACTGTTGAATATTGCCCGCAATGTAGACAATACATTGCGAAATAATTATTTTAACTGGAAACTGACGCGAACGCTGTTGTCCTCAACTCAGTAGCCAGTGTGTCCGAGTCTCGCTTACTAGTTGGCTGTATATGCTCGCGACCAGTGCTCACCCGGACCGGTTTTAAAAAAAGTTCGCGGCCGTGAACTCAATTTCTTTTTCATAAAAACGTTTTGTTAACGCTATGGATGACAGGTAACAGCCAGGCTTTTATCTTATCGCTGTTAACTATCAGTTCATTATTATCGTTTACCAATACAAATAACTATGTTTATGTTGTATTCATTTTTAGATGGCTTTCTGTTTAATCGGACGTGTGGTGGTTTAAGTGGGAGGAAATAAAGAGCGTTTCGTATTTGCATATAATATCTCGGATACCATGTCGTTCACGCCTATGTAAGTCGCTTGGGTGGTTTTTGCAGTTTGGCTGTTTGTGAATCTTTGCCTTTTTTGGACATGTGTTAAGAGTTTTGTGACTAACTTTATATGTACTACTAACATTTGGGTATTTAAGATTATTTTTTTATCTACGGTCTTTTGATTTGTGTTTTATAGTATTTCATTTATAATTAATCATCATTATTTAATTACCTAAATACAATTATTTCATTTATAAAACATTAATTAAACAAATGCTTACAGGTAACAAAAATATTTTATATTTAATTTTCTCAGATGTTTTATAAATTACTAATAACTGATAGCTGATGTAAAAGAAAGATGTAATACAATGTATTATGGAATTATATTGTTAATTAAAAATAATGATTTATCCTGCATTAGGGAGAATGCACCTGCATAATAATTGACATTGAAAAGTAATTAATATAATATTTATTTTTAAAATCTAGTCAGTTTTACTAATAACTATCGCATGTAAATTGCATTAAGTAATGTATTCTTAACGCTGTGTTAAATAAAATAATCATAAAATTTAATGCTGTCAATATAATATGTATGTGGTTTTAACGTTGGAAGAAATATTACATATACTAGCTTCAGTCGTTGTATAAATCAGCTTTATTCCGCACGGTTCTATCTTCGATTCCTACTTTGGGCAATATTTTTTGTTACATTTTAAAATATAAGCCTATATGTTAAATGAAAAATTTATAAACACATTTCGAGCCGACTTCAAAAACTTGTGAATGGGACAATTAAATTTACAATAATTTTTTATCAGAATAGTTAAAATTTTGCAACCACATATTGCGAGGGAATGTTGTCAATTTAAGTCAATGCAGTGCCATTTTTGATAACGTAAAACGATTGATAACGTGTCGTTGCTAACAATGTTTATCACACTAATTAGCTTAATTTAACTATTTTCAATATTTGAACGTATTTTAATTAACACATGTTGCTAAACTAATATTTAACACGATTGCACATTAATACATTTTTGTTTTTACAATACTGTGACTCTTGCTGTGTTACTTTTCAAAGTCCTACATTAATTCTTCTCTTAATGTCTATTTTTCTTTGAATAATGTTACTTTATGACATCTTACTTACGTGACTATTCTTCCTTTCGAACTACATTAACTTACAAATTACCAAAAATAACACTTAAACACTTCCAACTTACCTTACAATCCGGCTCGAAGGACCGAAAATTCCACCCACATTTATTACCCCGTCTAACATTTGTATTGTCCACAGCACCCACACGTGTCAGTACAACGAGGAGGATGGCTCGATGAGGATGTACCTCCGAGGCAGGCCGGTCATCCTGTACGGACCCAGTGATAAGGACCCGCTGGACCCTGCCAAAGTGGCGCCCCCACCCCAGAACAAACTCAAACTTGAGTGGGTTTATGGGTACAGGTGAGTGATAAACTTTACTATGTTGTGTTACTATGCGTGTTTTAGCAAGGTCGTATGCGTAAGGAGGTTTAATATTAACAGTACTACATGGGTAATGACAATTTAAAAAGAAAGGGTTTGTTTAGTTTCATCGTTTTCATAGTTGTGACAAATAAAAAATTACATGTACTATTACTCAATGCTGCTGTGTAATACGTATATTATTCTATTGGAATTTTGCGACAGAATTTCTGACATAAATATGCTGAATTTTAGCGATACAGAGATGGTTTTATCTCGTACAATTCTTTTAAATTAATTCAACCATTGAGGTAACTTTTTGAGCTTTATATACGTTCTGCTATTTGTGTCATATGTAAAATTATCGTTGTCACACAATATACAAGTTTTAAAAGGGTAAGGTTTTGAAATGTGAAGCCGTTTCATTTATTTCTAAGTCCTGAAAATATTTTAACCACCCTTTTACAACCGGAATTCAAGACCGATTAAACCATGTAGTCAACCATATCAAAGAGACAATGAAAAACTATATTAAAGCTTATCTATTGGTCCATATAGGAAAGCACACTCCATTATTCATGAGATACGTTATCGATTGTATTGCCAAGGTCGGAGATAGTCTGCATAATACAATAGGACATGTCACAGGCTGTGGAAATGTATGCACACGCGCACAATGTTGTGATGACATTGAAACATACCTTTATCAGTCTATTAATATGTTTCCCTGTTGGGGACAGGATTACTCGTAGCAGGGTTTGACTTTAGTAGACCATGCTGGGTTATGAATTCGTTGAAATGGCATACCGTATAAATACATTTATAGAACTCATTTAGGTATGTAGGACTTTTATATATTTTCCTTGATCATTGAAGCGAGCGACATTTAACAAGTATTAAACTACTACTACTTACTGGAATCAAATATAACAGCTCAAATAATTGGTCCCATATAATATAACAATTTGATCCGTGGTGCTTTACAGCTGGCTTCTCTGGTTATAACTCTTTTCATACAAGGTTATTTACCTCTTTAGTTCATTGTTTTGTCATCCGCTTTGTTACGGAGGGAAGCGGACAGAAAATATTTCCAACACCTCCTATTAATTTAACTTTATGATAATTCCGTTGCGGGTTAAAGACAAGTTAGACATTCCCGGAGACGCGCTGAGCTTCAATGCTCGGTGTTATTAAAATGCGTGCCACTGTTGATCCTGCCTTACAGGAGTTGCAGTGGTGAGTGTGAAGGCGGGACAGTCTATTAAGTATTAAACACATTATTTCTAACAATCGGAGATGTACCTTGATATCGTTTCCGACAATTCAGTCTTTGCATAGTTTAATACTCTTAATTAACCTGCTTCATTTTACGTATTTTCTACTCCGTTACCGAGTTTGTATGTTAAACTTTCATATCAATAGATATTATCAGAACGTTATTAAGTAATTATGAATATAACATGGCATAATTAGCTTTTACAATTCCCAACGGTACCATTAGTGGGATTAGTGGACTATGTTAGTATGAGTTACTCGTACGACCAACCACTGTGTATGTAACGGTATTTTAACGATATTAAACACTTCAATAGTAATTCCATTAGTATAACGCATACATTTATGAGTTATAACGTGAAGACCAAAAGTTAATTTAAAAGCCAATATTTCCAACGAAAAATCACTTGAAATTAATCAATAAAAGTAACATAACTTTCTCCAATGATGTACTACGTAAACGTCGGACATGTTCAATTACTCAACTGAAGGTCGCGTAGGAACTTGCCAGGCCCGCCACGTACTTACTGTTTACCGCTCAAACTTGATAACATCACTGAATATTACCTTATATGGAAAAGTGCTATGTGCACTAGCTTGTAACTTTCTATAATAAATCTCGGTCGCGTGGAAATAATGTTTATTTGTATGTGATTGAACTCCTTAGAAACGGCTGGACCGATTTTGATGATTTTTTTGTGTGTATTTAAGTTGATTCAAGACTGCTTTAGATTCATAATTCGGACAATACGAGAAGTATCTGCACCTGGGCGAAGCGAAGCTTTAGTGATAAAATTAATCGACCATTTGTTCCACAATCAGATTATAGCGCTATATTTTTCATAAACATACAAATTATTAAAGCTAATAAGTAAAGCAAGTGTCTTTACCTAACTGTCAAGAGACACGCATATAATTACTTATTTCATATTAAATTAATTAATAACAAAATCAGTAGGATGTCTAATGGTTGCGAAACGTGAGTTCGCGTGTTTAGCTACCGCTCCGGGAATATTACGATACGCAAATTATTCTAGTATACAACATATTAATTATCAACATTATAGTCACGTCTGTGTCCCATGGGGTTAGGCAGACACGTCATATATGGCCAGTGACCGCATTACTGTCACTATCACACCACATCACTATCTAAACATCTACTTAATTAAAAAAATATATTGGTTTGACCTAATCCTTGTGAAAGTACCTGTTAAATGTAGGTTTCACTCTAAATAAAGCAATTTTATCAGTAAAGATATTCAATCATAAATATCTCGTGACAGAGATGACCAGATGTGCAATAAATAAGTTATTTCTTATGTAATTAGAAGCCCGTAACCATATCGCAGCGGGGTCTGGAAGCACTAAGTATTTACATTAAGATAAATACAAAGAGATGATAGATGCAAGCTAAGTAATTGGTCTTGAATGAAGCAATTGGAGAGCGCGATAATGTGACTGAGATGAACCTTACCGTGAGTTCTTTGCAGCCCGTGTAGAGTTACACCGATGAGAATTTATCACCTATCAACTTGATCCAAACTGTATATATATATAATAAAATACACGCAACAATCACACACATGGTCCTGAACCCATAAGATTCGAGTCATATGTTGGATTTGAGAAACTACGACAGACTCGTTAGTTTCACAAACATCCAGATCCGAAACCAAAAGTTTTGGATTGCACAAATGTTTGACTCCCTGGAAGATCGTACTCACTGGCTTAGTTTCAAAGCCGGTGCCCAACCAACTGCGCCAAATGTATACATCCTAAAATCGAAACACAACTCTTGTGTGGTTCACTATGCGGGATTTTCCACCTTGTATGTTCATACTACTCTCAATCATACCCTCAATTGTAGAGGAGGAACGTGCCCTGCAGTGGGACGTATAAGAGCTGATACAGTTACAATTTTCATAGTCCATGCGCGTTGTCGGTAATCACGTTGGAAGTGCTGTAGTTTGTGCAATTGCCAGTTAAAGTCGGCGGACTGTGATCTCCATTAAATACATTGCATTGGACAATTGGCCAATTGTTCTGAGCGTCAATTCTATGTTATTGCCCGCCTACGAACTCCAAATGAGTGTTTTTCCAAAACGAGTGGCTGTAATTTGGCTTTAAAGTCGCCTATATTTCACTCCTCCTGTTTGGTTTGTTATAACAATTAAGAGATTAGGGCGTTTCTTTAAAGAACTTCTAAATACACTTAAGGAATTAGGAAAATAATTGAAAATTATTACTGAAATTGCCATTATTGTTAACTTCGTGAGTTACAGTATTTAGTTACTAACTCTATATGTATGCATTAGCTCCCTGTCGATTTCATTGCGTAGACTTAAGAAGTCACTTATACAGCTTACACTTATGAACCGTACGCCGCGGCTGAAACTTATACAGCCTTATTTATAGAGTGTTTTAAATTCTATTTTAGTTATCGAATGTTTTGTACCTTTCGAACAATTTTTTAATTCAGTTTGAGCAAAGAAGATAAAACATTCGATAACAAAATAGGTTTTAAAACTGTGTGAATAAGGCCTATAAATTATATGCCAACTGCAAACATCGTTGTATCTCGGTACCAAATAATTTCAGGTACACAGATACACATACACAACACTTTATTAAACACAAGGTACAGAAAAAATAAAACATAGAAACCTAATTTCAGTATCACCACGTTAAAAATTCATCGTTATTGAGCACAATAATAACCTAGCTATCCTTGATTCCACCTCAGTGACTTTTAATGGGTATGTCTATACCAGCGCCCTCCAGACATTATCTTCGAAATTAGTGTAATTTCACCACGCCCTGGCATCTAAAGGGCATTGAGTAGCTCCCATGACAATTGACCTAAAAGCATATTACATTTAAACTTCAGCGTTATTATAGATATGGATTATGGATTAATCCACTTGCATTGGGCTTGGCCATTTTAATCCCCATAGAAAGAGTTACCAATTTATTAATTTCAGAAGGATGATAAGTAAAACCTATTGAATCCCCAACATCACGAGTAATTTTTTATTTTTATTTTATTGTTTAAGGACAATCAGTGGTAATTACATTACATTAAATTAACGTTACAAATACACCAACAATAAGTTAAATGTATTACCTTTAGTTGCCACAGCATGCATTGACATTTAAGAAAAAATCGAAATAGAAATTAAAAAAATGTTAACATATTTAAAACTTATATAAATCTCTTAACAGTTAATAATGTGGAAACTTTTATATTTCTTAATAGTAATGCTTATGAAACTAAAAGGAACTTATGTGACTTCAACAGACAGTAAATAGGTTAGAACAGTTAGTTAAAAAAAATAAATAAAAAAAAATATTACTCTTAAATATTACTCTTCAAAGCTTTTAAGACCTCTGTATGAAAACATCTTAAGGAACTGCCAAAAATGTCGACAGACTGGCCTAAAGAGATCTAAACAGGAATGCGATTATTTTATACACTTAATATTATCCATAAAAGTATATATTTCAGTTTTAGTTATTGTGAGATCAAAGTCTCTTGTAGGTTCATATACCCACAATAATACTAATTGTGAAGTGTATTGTATTTTACCATAATGTAGGATCAGGACTATGGGTTGCATTCATTTAATTAAATAAACTTTCCGCGTGTTAAAGCAAATTGAAATCTCGATACGAATAAAGACGCAGGTTCTATCAGTTACTAATACCTGTATAACTTTGTCCTCAGCCTGTGTATTTCGTTGAAACCCACCGGCGGAAAATTACCCCTTTGTTTTGTAACAGCTTCATCATTACGGGCGCAGCCGCTGCACTCAAGGTTGCTTTTTGAGCGACGCGCTTGGGTGACCAACCGTTGCAGTCGTTTGCACTGGTTCTTTCACTATTAAAACATTATCTCGTAATTAAATAAGCATTTTTACATTTTTCTTGTAGTTTTTTTGCAAGAAACGCTAGATACTCTCTACGTACTTTTAATTGTAGGTAGAGGCAGCCCGAGCCCTGCAGTGGGACATATATGGGCTGTTACATATACAGCTAGATAGTTATTATTATACACTTCGATTATATATCTGTTTATGCCGCACAAATAAGTTCTGTAACCTTATCAATGGGTAGTGAGTATATCAATATATGTATTTTAAAGTGACGTGGAGACAAAAAAACAAAAAGGTTCTTTTTTGGACCGGAATTCCTAATATGTGTAGTGGAATTCTCGGTAATTGGCGTAGGCTATTTTTGTGGAATACTAGAACAAAGGTCGGCGAACTCAATAGTGTATTAGACCTCATTAACCGCAAATAATAAAAAAAATAACTAGGGCTGACCACATAAAAAATCGTGTTCAAAAACATGAAATTTTTAACCTTCCGAGAAATCGTTATTAGAGCTAAAATATTTTTAATGCGTAATACTATTATTACAACTTATAACCACAGATCTATTCTATCCACACCTCTTTTGTCCTTAATTTTATTGTTTTCATATACTTCAATAATACAATAACTCAAGTGGTAACCTTACTATTATCGCTAGGTTAACAAGCGGCAAATCTAGCACAGTTGTGTTCACGCACATAGGTTGCTTTAACAAAGATTAAACTCATTTGCTAACATTCAATGAACTTGTTTGTAGAACGTAAAATAAAGCTATTTAGGGAGCTATAGGAAACATTAATTGTAGGCTTCACTCCCATAACATTCATTGGCGACAAATCATTATTGAATTATATTTATTTATGTTGTGTAATTCCGTTTTGGGATTTTTTAAATCAATTTAATTTAATCTGTTACGTAAAATATGTTACTTAACATCCTGTCTCCGATATATACTTCTAAAGAAGAACACAGTGCCAATAACTGACAATATTTTTCTGAGCAAATATCAGAAATTAATAAATAACATTTGATGAAAGTGGATGAAGCGAAAGTAATGTCAGGATCGAGCAAAGCGGCGATCCAGTCTCTGCTTACCCCTATGGGATACTGGATACAGGCGTGACGATATGTCACAGCGGCGCGTATGTATGTATGAATTACATTGTTACAGAGGCAAAGACTGCCGCAGCAACCTCTACCTTCTCCCCACGGGCGAGATAGTGTACTTCGTGGCGGCAGTAGTGGTGCTGTTCAATGTGGAAGAGCAGTGCCAGCGACACTACACGGGCCACACGGACGACGTGAAGTGCCTCGCCGTGCACCCCAACAAGCTCATCATAGCCAGCGGGCAGTGCGCCGGACATGACCGGCTGGATGCTAGGGTGAGGGATCTTCCTGACAAGTTTAATACCGTGATACTGGGTGAATTAATTTCATCGAGGGAACATTCTGTTGCGAGCTTCTGGTAGTAGAAGTAGATTAAGGTTTATACCGTCGATACATACATACTGATGATAACTGCATTAAAGTGTCGGGATCGAGCGGTCAAAGGCGCTATTTGATGTTATTATGCTAGCCTATACATATATTTTCATTTGAGCAGCATTTGAGTGATTAAACAGCTTCACGGTTCTTGCTCACTGCATCAAGTTTTCAAGTCAACCGGTTTTTAAATTTCATGCAAGCAAATTCTCGACAAATTCAGACAGTTGCAGCACCTCTGTTTTTAACTTTCCAATTTTATATGATTCCTTTAATTATTCAGACCTGAACCTCGGATTCCGCGACTAACTTTCTGGGAAATGAAACAATGAATCAACAGATGATGAGGTAACTTGAGATAATGTGATAACGAGATAATAAGATGCGATACGATTTTGCAGAACAGAAGAAGTGTTATCAATATGCTTGCGAAGGTCATGTCCATTGTCAAACAAAGGTTATTAATATACGGCTGTATATAATAATCGCCGTAACTAAAATAACGAATTGGAAACGAATTACGATTTCCTATCTTATAATTTAATTGGATTTAAGTAGTATGTTGCTATGACTTCCAGTTTTAATATATCATCCTTAGACATCTCTGGCGATTCACTTTTGGTTCTAATATATTTCTTCGGCAGCACCGCATTTTGCTGAACTAGTCATTTAACACTTTTTATAACCACCGAATTATAATTTATCTAAAAAATATACCTCTATTTAAAATGTTAATTTTAAAGGCATCCAAACAACTATTGGCCGAACCAATATTTTGACTAATAATCTCCAACAGCCCCACGTCCGAGTATGGAACTCAGTGTCCCTAGCCACACTAGCAGTGATCGGCGCGGGCCAGATGGAGCGCTCCGTCTCCTGCATCACGTTCTCCCGAGCTGATGGAGGCACTCTCCTCGCCGCCGTGGACGACGGACCTGATCACACCATCTCCGTGTGGGAGTGGCAGAGACACGACAAAGGACATTGCTTGACTGAAACTAAGGTTTGTCGTCAAATTGCTACTTTAGAAATTGCTTTTCATTTTTTTCTAGTATCATTTATAATTATTACAATAATGAATGTGATATCCTTAGAAAGAAAGAGTGTATTTATTTATATGCTTGCGTATTTTTTATTCTTACCTATCTCAGATAGATTTTATGATAAAAGAGCGTACCTGTTATATTGCAGTAACTGTCTTCTTCTAAATTTAGAGGTTTATTTTGATGATTTATTTGGAATTATTTAAACTAAACTAAACCACAGGGCTGTGCTTGGATTACAACGGAACCTACATCTAAGTTCCATTTTATTTGAATGACCCCTATTTTTTCTGAATAATTCGTAAACAGTTATCAGTATTAAAATTGATGTCACAATAGTCTTAAATTAATATTGAAGGTTTGATTGGCACCGAATCTCGCAGGCATTATCCGCCTTTACATTGCTGTATATGAAGAATAAAAGTATAAAAGACTTCATTAAGTTAAATAATTTCCCAGTGCTCAGTAGACACAGTGGTGGCGGCAGAGTTCCACCCCCTGGACCGCAACCAGATAGTGACGTGCGGGAAGAACCACATCGCCTTCTGGACGCTGGACCAGACCAACATGCTGTACAAGCGCATGGGCATCTTCGAGACCCGAGACAAGCCCAAATACGTCACCTGCCTCGCTTTTAACCATAACGGTAAGTTGGTATCTGTTGAGCTTGGAGTTTAATATGATAAGGTAAATTAGTGTGGTAAGAAGATTTTTTTGAGATTAGAGCTTAAATTTAAGAGGTTATTAATGTTATCACAGATGCTGTAATTTGGAGCAATGATTATTTTTGAGTAGTTTTCGATATTTTGAAATATAAATTAGATATGGTCATAATGGTTATAGCATTAAAGCGAAAATATTATTATGTATACAGTAATTCTAACTAAATTGGATTGTTTGTTGAGTTTTATAGCAAAGTGAAAACTTCAATAAAAAAAGTAGCAATGTATTGCTATCACGTTTCTTGGTTTGTCAGTTCTACGTAGATTGAATATGTTACCTGCACAGTGAGAGTATGTGACACGGCGCGTTGTACTCGGCAGGAGACGTGCTGTCGGGCGACTCGAGCGGCAACATCACAGTGTGGGCACGCGGCACCAACACGGTGGCGCGGCTGGTGCGCGGCGTGCACGACGGCGCCGTGTTCAGCGTGGCGGCGCTCAAGGACGGCGCCGTGCTGTCGGCCGGCGGCAAGGACGGCCGACTCGTACTCTTCGACGCGGACCTCGCCGCGCCCGTGCGCGAGACTGTGGTGCGTGCCTACTCTACTGTCTACTGTACTAACCCTTCATTCATGCATTACTGAACATGTCTCATTTGCAAATAACTATCCGCAAATGTGTTATATATTGCCCATATTTTGTAAATCTGTATCATTTATATTTTCGTAATAATCACATTAAATTGAAAATTATATTTTAACTAGCGGCCCGGCCCAGCTTCGCCTGGGTGCTTAGATGTTTAGACTCCACTCCACACCAGAAATATCTTATTCCCGTTCAAACTTTTGTACTCCTGAACTCAACCTAAGTAACTACTATCCCTTTTCCTATCGTATCCCATCCCATCTCATCTGGCTCCTTTTCTTTCTGTTACATCCCGTCCCATTATTTCCCATATACCGGTCTCATCGCGTTCGTCCCACTTTATCCCATTTCATCCCTTAATGCCTAAATAGGCATGTTGACAATTTTTTGGAATTGCTTTTATTTTGTAGATAGGCCTTATATAAACACGAAACTACGACGAATATCATTAAAAAAATACGCAAACACAAATACTTTGCAAAATTCCTGCTAAAACTTTAAAATAAATTTAATTAATTTTATAGCGTCAACAACACGTGGTAATTATACTGTTAAAATGTAGCTTATATGACACGTTCGTAGATTTACCATAGCAGCGCCATCTATTAATTACTTACTCAACCCAGTCGAAAGGTATCGACATCTGTTAGAATCATTTTGAGTTAACAGATGATTGTGACTGTCAAATAATAACAGACAAATAATTAGCAATAAATTAAAATTGCGACTATAATTTGAGATTTAAACTATCCTATCTCTCAAGTTGGATCGAACTGCACATGGTGTGCAAATTTTATTATAATCGGTTAAGTAGTTTAGGAGTCCATTGAGGACAAACATTGTGACACGAGATTTATATATATTAAGATAAAGGGTAGTCAAACCCATAATTGTACATTAACCTGCTTTAGCAAGATGGGCTTAAAACAACACCTCTTAACAATGATATGCAGATAAGCTCATAACCTAGTCTTAAAGAAATTAATCTATAATGATAAATACTACTACAAAACCTTGACTACTGGAGCCCTAGACGTTTCCTTCACTTAACGATCCATTCTAATTTAAACTTTTTTTTGTGCTTCAAATAGTACTATCACGATCATACACTAGGTTGTACTAGTACTGGTGCCTGGGCAGAGACCCCAATGCCTTGTATGTTCAGATCGAGGGCCACTACGGCGGCGTGCGCGTGGTGGCGGAGGGTCGCGGCAGCCAGCTGTTCATCGGCACCACCAAGAACTGCATCCTGCACGGAGACCTCGAGCTCGGCTTCTCGCCCGCTGTACTGGGTACGGATCTATTATTATACGAGTTAATCATCATATTATATTGCCACATTTTAGGCATACAGACTGCAATAAGCTATACTTAAATCCTACCGTATGCAGAAATCAGCAAAATGGTCCTTCGAGCCAGATCTTTATAAGCTATGCGCTTGACTTTTATCACGGCTAAAAAAAGGACCTAAGATGTGCTTATTATAACTATTCTTAATAAGTACCAATTTTTCTATGTGGGTGAAAATTTTGATTTTGTTAGAAACTACCATCTCAAATAAAATAAAATACTAAAATGTCTAATATACCATCACGTATACAGGGTGTGCAAAAAAATTGCGCCCTTGCTTTAATACATTTTAGTAAATCGTGATTGCGTCTACATTTAAATGTATTTTCATAGCGTAGTCTCATAATAACAAAGATGCCGAAAAATTAACAATTAACAACACACGTGCTTCCCCTTAACGTATTACGTGAAATAGATTGAACCTTACAACTCAAAGATCAACTCAACAAGTAGGGATACTTCTCCATAATTGCTGATTAAAACTACATGATTGCCATGCCACATAGTGTACATAGTTAGGCAATAGGAATTTAACATTGAACATTGACCTGTATACCTTTGTATCAAATGTTAAGGCGAAGTCTATAAAAGTTTTGTCGCTATAAACGACGAAACGAAAAAATACGTATATGTTAAAATCTTGTGCTTTACCCATCCGAACCGGTTTAGCTGGTGGTATTTCTTAAAACTTTATAAGGTCATAACTTCAAAACGGATAGGTATTTTCCAAATATTATTTCTTTATTATCATATTAATATTATGCCCTTGTATCTCGCGCCCGCGAAATCAAATATCGCGCCGTGCGTCGTACGCGCCCTAGTTGGCCGAGGGCTTATGGCCTTCATGTATCTAGCCGCTCCGATTGGGCGATACGCGAAACGACGCCACCGCGAGCGGCAAATCCCGGGGCGTCGCGGCGCCCGCGCGCCCCGGCGGTTTTTCGGAACAGTCGAGTCGGCGAGCGCGAGCGCGAGCGATTACGTATATAATGTTTTAATGCTTATGTTAATCAATGTATCTTTTATGTGATTATATTTACTTTTGAAAAACTCAAGAAGTCGTTTTTATACTACGTATTTTTGTAGGTCACGTGGACGAGCTGTGGGGTTTGGCGACGCATCCCACACTGGCGCAGTTCGTGACAGCGGGCTGGGATAGACTATTGCAGTTGTGGGATGGACTCAGTCATTCCACTGTATGGAGCAAAGATATTGAGGTAAATAGGCGTGTTATTTCGGTGTATATTATATTATATTATAGAACTAATATTTCTCTGTAATCTCTTCTGTTGTGGTCGTTCTACGAAAGCAATAAATATTTTTTCAACGTCAGAAAAGTCCGAATTATTCAAAAATCACATTATATAAAGAATTGAAATTTGACGGATCAAACAATTTAATTAGGGTTAATAACTGCTCGCAAGAGATCCAGATATCGTTCTGCGTTAATTTCATCATGCTCATTATACTTAGTTAGCCTCTTTAACCTTTGATTTAAAGAAGAGCAAGATTACTTAGTGTCAATAATTGTACATTTTTAAAATTGTTTAAACTGGTAGTAGACCGATAAACTGATTGTTTAGTATGGAGTTCTTTTCCATAATAAATGTAATTTTGATTATTTTTTACAACGTGATGTTACTGCAAGATGTGGCTGCAACAGCTGCGTGTGATGTTGCTGCAACGGTTTAGTTGCGTGTTGCAGGAGCGCGCGCAGTGTTGCGCGTGGTCGCGGGACGGCGGCGTGGTGGCGGTGGGCTGCCTGTCCGGCAAGTGGATGGTGTTCGACCCCCACTCCAGGGAGATGCTCACGCAACACCACGACGGGTATGTCTTACTATTACTACATTTTCAACCGACTTTGGAAAAGAAGATCATTTATTTGGTTGCTAAATACAGGTATGTAGGCAAAGTGACTACATTCACTGGTCCGGTGTCAACCCTTTACACAATAATTGTAGCTGTCCGATATTTAGGATTTTTTCAATAGTTTGGGCCTTAAGGTATAAAATACCCAATTACAAACCTACCTCAATGACTCAGTTTCATAACTTTAATTTCGATGATTACCGCTACATATTGAATCACAGTGCTCACAATAAATACGAACAAATAATATATGTTGTAGATCGGAGCCGATCCAGACGATCCAGTACTCGCCGGACAACAAGATGGTGGCGCTGGGGTCGCGGGACAACTTCATCTACGTGTACCGCGTCGACGACAACGGAGCGCGGTACAGCAGACTCGGGAAGTGCCTGGTCAGTACCACCGCCAATATATACAGCCTTCGAACGTTATACCAAAGTCTGTGGGTTCGATTCCCATACCGATGCAAATTACTATGGAATGTGGGGAATAAGTGTGATCAGTGACATGTCACACAACCTTTGTAATACCCATAACGTAGGAATTAAAATATATTTAGTGTGTATTTGTAGTCCACTTGATCTGAATACTTAAATTTATTTATATTTAAGGCTATTCAAATATTTTCAGTGTTATAATCATAGCCTTTAAATTTCCTATAAGATAGAAATTTCATTACAGTTTAGCTGAAAATATTTTTCAATACAAAATAAATATAATTTTAAACGATAGACAATAGTTATAGAAATTAGAACGTTAGTAAACCATAAATTGACTATTTTGTAGAATAATTTAACATATATTGTTTTTTATACATTATTCTAATTAAAAAGTTCCGGAATAAAAATCTAATTGTATTGAACATTTCACGCATTTCTAGTGCACGGAGAAAAAGCGTAGAAGGGTAATACTACTAACCAACTTTGCATGATGTAATATCGAATACATTGAAGTATGTAGTTAGTATATCTTTAGCCATAGCTATTCAGAAGTCGAGCTTGGTAATAAAAACTAATTTAGCTGTTTAAAAGGTTGTTTGTAATGGCTCATCAGAACTGCTGAGATATATACCTATGTAGAAAGCTGTGGCATTAAGATTATAGTTCTGATCAGTTGTTTATTTTTAAGTAACAATGTTAAGAACTTTAAAATTGCTTGCATAATATTTACTGCCTTTGAGAAATCCTTCTCTACAAGCTTAAACATATTTTAGTAAAGCCTGCATTGTTTCTTTGGAGAGAAATCTCAGAGAAAAAATAGTAAGAATACTTGAACGCTAACCAGCTCCATATTATTATTTCGTAGTGCTGATTGTAGAAAAATATTTATTTTGTGTAGTTTATAGTGCATATTTAATGTTAATGCTGTTAAGTCAGAAACTTCATCGATTTTGAAATAATATATCATAATCTCATTCCAGGGTTAATATTTTAATGTCTGTTGAAATGTATATCAAGTTGAGTAAAGTAAATACAAGGACATTCCAGATTAAAAATATTTTGCAATATTTAATTGATTATAATTGTGATCTAATCTAGAAAAGAACCAACAATGTCGAATGAGGTTACTTAGTGCTGCTAAAAGCTTGGCTTAACGAAGTAACTATAGTGGCTATACTATTCCATTAAAAATTATAAGTATTTAATATATGATTGTGTAACAGGGTCATTCGAGCTACATCACGCATCTAGACTGGTCTGAAGACAGCCAGTACATCAGGAGCAACTCCGGAGACTACGAATTATTATTCTGTGAGTCATAACACGTACATAATTTTATCGAACTCTTCTGGCGATGATGACCATAATCGAGACCATAATCGACGATAAAATTGAAAAAAAAAAATTGTTTATTAAAAATAAAGACTAAAATTATAATAACTTTTGGTCATGAAATACGTAGAGGTGACGGTTTTTGGGATAACTTTTTTTTTATTAAGAAATATCTACAGCTCGATAGCATCAAATAATTTTGACGACTTTGTTTTTAATTGCGTGATTTTTATAATTTTATTGACACAAAAAAATATAGTCATGATTTTTATACCTTCCGTCGCGACCTTCATAAAGATTTACGGCCTTATTTAATTATTAAATTGCAGGCCTTATTAAATTGCAGGTAGGAATATATTACATAACGATATGTCTGTTACAGGGAACGCGACGACGTGTCGTCAGGTGACATCCCCCAACAGCATGCGTGACGTGGTGTGGGATTCGAACACCTGTCCCATCACTTACAACACCATCGGCGTGTGGCCCGAGAACGCCGATGGAACCGACATCAACTCCTGCATCAGGTCTCTATATTTACTAATCTTATATATATACAAACCTTGTGGGATCGGAAAATAGTCGGATCAGTAGTTTACCTAGTATTTTAAAATTACTAACTTATCTCAACTTAGTAATTTTAAGATACTTACTAGTACCTATCTTAAAATCGCTAAGTATGTTAACCTCAAATTGACCGCCGTGGCACAGTTGGTTGAACGTTGCCTGTCAAACAAGAGACCGCGTGGATCCCCATACCGAGACAAGTATGTATTTGTGTGATCCACCGGTATTTGTGTCGGGTCTGTGCTTTTAAAAGACAGAAAAGTCTCTTTTATGTTCGATATCCATGACACAAGACTTATTTGATCGTTGTATGGGATCAGAACTATGTGTGACTATTGGATGTATGTATATCATTAAAACAGAAAAAACTCGTCAATATAATAATATGGAAGTAATTGTAAAATGAGTTTAAAAATGATCAGTGAATTATTTATACAAGTTGCTTTGGAGCAATGTGGCAGGAGGAACTAATTAGTATTTGTATATTGTTCGCAGGTCACATGACAGTCGGCTGGTTGCGACTGGCGATGATTTCGGCAAAGTGAAACTCTTTGCTTATCCTGTTACACAACCTAAGGTAAAGTTATTATAAATTAAAAACATTTCACAAATTATTATCCGTATTTGTTGATCCAAATGAGTTTTGTTTACTTTTATACTGATGGCATTCAATTAATTTCCTTTTGGAGAATATTTTTAATCTATTTATTTTATATAATACGATAAGTCATCAGTGCGCGGTACGATCGTCCGGTCGGAACTAACTCGCGAGCCGAGAGCTCCGGCGCATCGAACATGCGCAGGCGCAGGTGAGGTGGCCCGCTACCGCTCCGCCCGCAACTACTACGTCACCTTTTGTATCGAAGCGGCCGGCCGGCTACGATCCCGGCTCCATTACTATACTCGGGCGCTCATCCGTCATTCTATTATTTTGTTTAGAATGACGAAGAATTAACGTTTATTTATTTATTTGCTTATTATGATGTTTTATTTAAGTATGTGTGTGTGCGGGTGTGTACGTTAGTTACTATGTGATATGTTTGTTGCACAGTCGCTGTGCCACCAGTACGGCGGGCACAGCTCGCACGTGACGTGCGTGCGCTTCCTGTGCGACGACTCGCGCCTGCTCTCCACCGGCGGCCTCGACACCGCCGTCATGCAGTGGGCACTCGACTGAACTGCACCCACTACTGTTGCACTTCACTCAACACCAATGCAGAGATTAAATACACATACATCAAATATGAAAAGCAATTTTTTTTAGCAAATTTATGTTTCGTGTAGATGTTGTTGTCTAAAGAAAACAAATGTACGAGACTCTTTATACTACTGCTTTCTATACACTTGGCAACGTCTTGTATGAAAAATTATAACTACAGTTATATTTCACAACTAGGAAAAATATTTTAGGCGAGATATGTCGCTTAAAAGGTTTAACTATTCATAGATCCAAATTTACCAACAAAATTAACACATTTGTACATTTTATATAACCCCTTAGTCGAGAACAATTAAAAAGCGTTTACAAAAAAATACTTTACAATCTTAATCATTTTTCTAGACAAAATTATATTAAATTGTAATTAGATGTGTGTATTTAACAAAGCGTATATACATACAAATGTATCTATGCATTATCGAATGTTACCTTTCAATGTTCGTGCCCTTGTACCGGGCGAGCCTGCTAATGTTTGTGATCGTCGGTGGATTCAAGCGAATCTATCGTTTCATTGCGTCTGATATATATTTTGTATTGTCGTATTGTTCACGTTATATAGTGTGGGTAAGTTTGATACTTTTTGGATTCTGTACTTGAATATACTTAACTTATTATCTTTAACAAAAGATTTAATATGCCGGCCTATTACAGTTAAAAAATCGCTCCTAATTTAAAACATGAAATCGTAAAATACTATGGAAACATCAAGTATTTTACTCAATAAAGCAAGCAAGATCTTCCTTTTTTTATAGAGGATTTTTTACTCGAATAAGCGAAAATCTTTTCCATAAGATGTATAAGATCCAAAAAGTATGATTGCGTCATGAAGACTTAAAGTATAGTGAGGTAGATGCACGGTTGTGATCGGAGGGGAATTGTTGCTTTCATTTATAAACATGCGATGTATACAAAACTATTATAGCTATGTTATGAAACCAAATTCATGGAGCAAAGTACAGTTGGGTTGTTTTGATATTATACATTTTTATTGCATTTACATATCAAAAAATAAATGTTGTGTGATATTCAGGCACTAATAAATTGAAAATTATTTGCTACAATATTTATAAATGAAGGCAGCACAGACGGTATTTCAATTTATTTATTAGTACTTGTGTGCGACACAGATATAAGTTTCGCCTTTTTTCACGAATTTTGCTAGTGGGTGCCGCCCATTTTCGCCCACTTTTGGGATGAAGGCGAGAACAATCCGTCTAAACACGTCATCGCTTGATTGTGGCAACACTTTTAACATTTTTAAAATATATTTTTTACACTTGCAACATTGTGCTAATCGTTATTTATGTGATTGAGCTTACGAATGCGTAATTTTGAGATATTTTTAATTAGTAATAATGATAATTTTAATGGCACTCTTTTATGTGTAATTTTTAATGGAGGTCATGATACAAATTAGGTTATTTTTATATTTTAAGACTATGTGGTGTGCGAAGATTATATTAGCGTTGGTTTTATACATTTTAATAATAATCGCATCAAGAGTACAATTCAAATGATAGTATAAAACTCATGAATGATACAAGATTGTGTATTACGTTGATAACATTAAAATATATCGAAAGTGTTTAGAATGTCGTACAAAACAGATACTTATCACAATCTTGTATCGATAAATATCTAGCGATATAATGTTCACACGCGACAGTGTATGTTTGTAACTAAGCAATTCCAGGGACACATTCCTCATTAATCATGCAGTTTGTAACCTAGTCACCGATAGGCTTCATTTCTTTGATATTTCTCATTTAGTATTTTAGCACTAATATTGTATTTTAGCGAATTATTTTGTAAATACATCGGATGTACAGCGGTTTACGCCGCATTTTCAATGTGCCTCTAATAAATATCCTTATTTGATACTGTGTTTTATTTCAACTAATTAGTCACTCTATTAAATAAAATACATCATCATCACATCAGTCACGATGAAGGAAAACGTCGTGAGGAAACCTGCATACCATAGCGTAAAGTTCGCCAACCCGTACTAGGCCAGCGTGGTGGACTATATGGCCTAACCCCTCTCAATAGTACTTTCGATTGTAAATAAGGCTCGTGCCCTGCAGTGGGACGTATCTAGGCTGATACAGTACAGTACATCAGTCACAGGACGTCCCCTGCTGAACATAGACCCCCTCCCCCCAAGGATCTCCACATTGACCTGTTGGAAGCAGCCTGCATGCAGCAACTTCCAGCATACTTAACCAGGTCGTCTATCAAATTTATACTACAAATATTAAAAAAATATACTAGAGGCACCGCAATGAAATTGTGTGTAGTAAAAAATAGCAGGATCTTACCGCGATGTCTGTTCATCTCCCTATTGCTCTCATTTAGTCACACATCTTCACCCTCGCTCAAGGTTTCCTGAATGCATGGTAGATAATGTCTATGGAATTGCCACTGCAGTATTCTACCTACATATTATTATAAATATGACACGGTATAGACGGATACTGTGGGTATTTAATAATAATTAATATTTTGTTCTTGTGATTTCGGGACTACCTTCTAAATATGTAAAAGCCCACTTTAGTTGATTATCGCGTTGACGTAATCGTGAGGAATAAAATTATAAGTATCGTCCTGTGCCTAAGTATACGCTTATATTATGAGTCAACTGTGTTTGAACCAGGTGAGAAAATTAACTTGTTATCAGAAGGATATTTGTACGTCACGACGTTTCCAAAGTAATGAGACTTTTCTAAAGGTACGTGTAATAAGCCCTACATCTTAAATTATTACTTTTTTAATATAGCTCACGATTTTTGATCATTTTAACTGTAATTATTCCTTATGGACTAAAAATCTGCTTTACGGCGCAAGGCGCAGACAGAATTAACGACATCTCTTCAATTATTTTGGGATTATTTCGATATAAAAATATGTCAATAACCATTAGATATTTGTTAATAACACGATCAGCTAATCTCTAAATAAAACAAAAAGAAATCGATAATAAACAATTTATTAAAACATAAATAAACGATAAGAAATAAAACTAATAGGAAATTAAAAAGCTATTACTAAAAAACGTAATAAAATCTCGACGGACCTAGCGATGCCTCACCATTCTACTGCCTTCGATAAAACTAAGTTAATAAGTGTTCCTTTAAAACTCTCTTACAAAATGTGTAAGAAAATCAAGGTTTATACACCGTCAGGTTCCCCGAAACCGTAAATAACTTAAAAATAAAACAAAACTAAACCAAAATAAAAATATGACAGCGTTAACTCGGTGTAAAGAAACATCTATTGACTTGAATTAACATAAAGGGAATTAATAATAATATCATTACAACTTTGGCCATATTTGTACACAATATATGAACAATCATTTAATCTTATTCAACATTGTAGACCTTAGCATATTTAAAAGTCATACAATTAAATATTTCAGAGATCAATCCATAAATCGCTCTAAAGCGCCAGCTTATCTCTTCAACAAAAAGAAAAATATTTGGAGTCGTTAAAACTGCATTTTTATTCTTAAGTTGAGCGTTTACTCAGTTCTGTCTATAGTTTATCAAAGTCGTCCAAACATCACAAATATATATTATTATCGAGTCGATAAAAACATCCTCATAACGGCCCGCGATGACTAGGGAGTATCGAGATACAAAATCATCGATATCGATAAAACTATAGACGGCAACACCATAGACTATTACAATTTAGTCCGGGACGCCGCGCCGTGTCGTGCAGGCAATAAATATTTCATTATTATTAATATTTTTACTGCCCATAAAATACAACATAGTCGAATCGACTCGCCGATAAATATTTCATATTAATTACCGACGACGATAAAACAGTCGAGACAGGAAAGTTGGATGGGTCGATAAAAACTACGCTAAACTGTCAACGATTTAATGTAACTAGATGCGCCTATATTAATTGTTCCACGCTGTTGGCGGAGAGCTCGAGCAGTCTCCAGGCGGCCTTGGGGTTGAGTTCCTGCGGGTCCCGACACAACACCCACACGTAGTTCACGCGCATCACCTTGTCGGGGTCGCCCTCGATCACGTTGTTCTTGGCGTCCCGCACGCACATGATCTGCTGCGACTGGAATGTGATCACCAACACGGGCCCCTGGTCCATGATCTTGCCCATCACTAACTCGATCTGCTCGATGTCCAATATCTTCGAGTCAAGGTGGTAGCCTAACTGTTTGCACTGTTTGATGGGTGTAGCCAGTATGTTGAACACGCCCTCGTAACACCAATCCTTGAGTATGTCGAGGTCGCCTCTCACCATGGCTTCGAGAATGTTCGGTATGATGTCGTTCCCGCAGTCTTCTAAGAATTTCTGTGCCGTGAAGTTGGGGTCCATTTTGCAGATTTCCGTTAACGTTTTCGATAGCTCTGTCTTTTCGAATATGTTCCCGAATAGGCTGCCCACTTTCTCTGTGACGAAACGTGACGCTTTCGCTACCGGGTTGTCTGATTCTTCGTATTTTATTTTCCAATCTAATACCTGTATTAATTGATTTTATTAAAAGATGATAAATAGTGAATTATCACTCGATCTGAAGATCTCACTAGTGAAATGATAAAAAACTAAAATGCATTTTTTATAAGTAAACTTAAAAGAATGTGTATAATACAAAAAATAATACTTGTTACAATAATTTTAGTGTTAAAAATCTAAACAGTCCTACTCATCTATATTACAAAATGTCGATATACACCAATTAATGTTACTTGCCTTATTGACATACTGGTTGTTGTTTTTGAAGTTTTCCCATTGTTGATAGAATTTCGAGTCTTTGTGCAGTTCCACGCCTGTCGATTCTGTGTCGGGAGCGAACGTTCTCTCGTCTTCGGCAACCTACAATATTGATAGAAATCCGTTATAAGTAGAGTTGATATTCTACTATATTCATACTCCATTATTGACTTATAACACTGTTCTATATTATATTTATTGGTTCATCATTGGTCAAATGGTAGAATTAATGGCTTGGACAGTATGTGATCCGTATTATACATTAGAAGTCAGGTAAATACTTGAAATTGTGAATGGTTGTACAACACGCAAATTATTGCATCAGTCGACCTTTTTTTTTTTTTTTTTTTTTAAGCCTTTATAGGCAGACGAGCTAGCGGCCCGCCTGATGGAAAGCGGCTACCGCTGCCCATAGACCTCCGCAGTGCCAGGGGTCCAGCACAACAAAGTCGCTGCCTACCTTAAGGAAAGTACTCTCTTTAAGCCTCGTTTGAAGAAGGACAGGTCATAGCGCTCAGGAAACACCGATGCAGGGAGTTCATTCCAGAGCTTACACGTGCGTGGTAAGAAAGAACGCTGAAAACGTGCCGTTCGGGAACGGTACGCTTCCAGGTGGTAGGAATGAACTCTGCTGCGGTGACGGGTGGTGCGATGGTAAAAAGGTGACGTTGGTACCATCTCAAACAATTCCTCGGAGCACTCCCCATGGAACAGACGATAGAACACACAGAGAGACCCGAAGTCTCTCCGCAGTCCTAACGGCTCCAATTTGTCCGTGAGATTGGGGTCATCGACTATTCGACAAGCACGTTACATAAAGGTTTACAGCAGGTAGACAAATATTTTTTTTATTTACCTCAACTCGTTTCCTCAACGTGATCGGCGACGTGTAGACGCGTCCCTCTAACCCGCGCGGCGACATTTCGTTCTTTACTACTGCTGTAGCCTGCAAGAAATTGAAAGAATACACTTATTTATGTGTCATTATTATTTATTACCCTCAAATAAAACAATATTGAAATTCTTTGTAAGTCAATGACATACTTGCCCTTACCCATGAAAATATATTCAACAACAGGCAACGACGTGTAATATTTTCAGATAATAATAATACACATACCTGTGAAATAGTTTTGAAAGCAGAAGTTTGGCCGAGCTTCTGACTCGTGCCTGCTAAACTCTCTGCTGCATCCCTGGCAGACTTTGTGATATCTTCTGATATCTTACCTGGAAACAAAAAGTATACATAGTAAAATATTGTTATAAACTATCACAGGCTTTATGGGGCATAATATATTTGCCTAGTTGCTCTATCAGTCCATATACATCCCACTTAAGCCACTTGGCTTAAGCCTCCCCCACAATCGAGAGTAACATTGAGAGGGGTTAGGCCATATAATCCACCACACTGACCTAGTGTGGGTTGGCAGTTTGCCTATATAATTAAGGAAAATTTTCACTTTTGACACTAGTCAAAATGACTGTTCACATATTGTGAATCACAAGGCCCTGGGTTATTTTACAATTTATTATGGCTGACTTGACTATTAGGATTATAATAAATCAAAAATATGTGCATATAGATGTTGCATATTTGTAAAGAATGACTAAGACATTCTAACATACAATTTATGGTACACCAACAGACAAATCTTACTAAATATAAGCGTCTTTCAGGAGATCAAATGAATTCCATAGCTCAAGAAGTAATTAAATTTAACATCAACAGCAACTTTTTTGTTTGAAATATTTACAGTTCCTCACCAGCTTTCCTGGCAATGTCAGTTTTGCTGGCCTCTTCAAGAACATGTTCCATCTTCCCCTTGATGCCTTCTATTGTCTCCTTGAGCACTACAGAGCTCTTTGACGCTTCTGACTCCACTGCATGGAACTTTCTTCTCGCTGCCTGCAAATAAATTGTGTATATTTTTTAAATGCATTATCATTTACTGGTAGGTCTCATATATGTGACCGGCCGCCTGGGTGGGTAATGGGTACCATTGCAATGTTTATTTCTTACACCAAACAGCAGTGTAAATGTACTATTGTGTTCTGGATTAAAGGACATTGCAGGCAGAGTAACTTCACTAGTTCATGGTGTTGTTTGGTTTTGCTACTGTCCAGGGGAATGGCATGCTCGTCTCACCATCCATTGTAATAAAAAAAACTCTCAGCAGTGGATTAAGCAAGTACAGTTTACACATTGATAATTATAAATATAGACATTGAGAAGGGTAACAGAATATATGGAAGAATAAGGGAGGATATTACTGTGTAAATTCATGCAATTCCACAAAAAATAATGACAATATAGGAACAAGGATTATCTCAATGTGATACTATAAAACTAAATCATGCTGTTGTGTTGGACTGATCTTTTATATTATGGGGTTCTTATAAGGCTATTGGTCTAACTCTATGGGTCTATACAATCTGTGTGTGATGTGAGTACCTGCAGCGCTTCAGAATTCTCCAATTTCTGAGCCTCCTCCCTGAACTTCTTGATGTTTTCCTTCATCTCCTTGTTCTTGGCTATGTCCTCCTTTATGTTCTCTATGATTGACGAGAAGAAACCTTTCCGTGCTGAGTACTGCCGGCATTCTTGCACTGTGTACTGAAAATTAATTAATTTTTATTAGAAAAAATATTATAATTTTTGATGAGTTTAATTGATAAATGAAACTCAATATTCAAAGGTAAAACTTGTTTCTAATATTTTAAGTCTTGAAAAAAATCTACGTTTTAGATAATGCAGAGACTATAAGCAAATCACATAACATTAAGCTTAAATAAATTTGCTTTCATGAATGAAGTAGACTTTTATTTACATTAAGATTAACATAGATAAGTGTTTAGAGGTCAAATCTAGTCGCAATATTTACAATACGCTACCCAATTCATATAAATCTCCAAATTACACAATAAAATTAAAGATGTTATGAGAATTGCGGTTTACCTGATCTGATTTGATTGTTAGTACGGTGGGTTTTAGATTTACTGGTAGAGCACATTTCCACCGCGCCGGGCTGTACAACAACTGTCTACACGAGTGCTGAAAACGTAAATTACCGAAAAATAATCATTTCGTGTCCAAGGACGACTCACATAACCTAACCTACAAAACCGATTATTTACCATTTTCAATTAACCACAATCAGATCGCACAAAATATAAATTGGCACTGTTTATACTATTGTATTTGAAGATATATGAAAGAAAAAAATATATATTTTATGTCGACATCGACGAAAAACTCATTCATAAATCCGTGCGATCATCTGTCAAAACTCAAAAGAGTGAAGGTTTGCTTCCAATGTGACAAATTAAAAAAAATAGTCTATCGGAAAATCGTTTCGAATTCTAACCAATCTTATATGAAATTATTTACTGAGCAACCAATTGACATAAAATTATTTTCTTTTTCATAAAAATTTAAGCCAATCAGGTGATACCTGTATTCTGTAATAAATCCCTAATGTCACAAAATATATTATTGCTAATGAGGTTCAATTAACAAGAATACTAAAAATAATGAAACATTTGTACATTGCAAACAGAAAATGTAAATTGTTTCGTTATCTTAATTAATTTTATTATTTACATAATGGTATAAATAAAAATACCTATTGTAATGTGTAAATAATTCTCATTGCTACGTCTCACATTAGTAAGAAATAATCGAACTAAGCATAGACAACATAACTTTTTGAAACTTTTCTGATTTCCTGTTGACAATTATATTTTGGAGTAATTTCTTCTCAGATAAAAATTAAAAATCACGTCAAAAATTGTCTGTAACTATTATTTATCTAAAGAAATAGCAATGAAATATTTCTTAAACGTGAATGGAGTAAAAAAATATTTTACAAATTATGTGATAATCGTCGTTTCCAATTTTAAAAAATGCTCATTTCCGGTGTGAAGGCAGTTCATGAAACATAAGAAAGTGTATTGTACAATTTTCATTTATTTTCCGTCGTCATATTTAGCCGTGGAAACGTGTTACAATTGATGTAATATCATTTATTTTATGTTCGTTCGTGTTTGTAAGTGAATCGTGCCGTGAACGCGCATCATATAGAGGAGTTTCGTGAGGCGCTCCGTCATAGACAGTGAGAAGGTAGCGACGTAGTGTCGAATATCTAATCCATATTTACGTATAGGCATAGGGTGGTGTAGCTTGTAGGTGTCGTTGACGGTGGCGACCACGTTTTCACCAGCTGGTGCGAACACTGCAGTGGTAGAAATCTTTTAGTAGAGTCGGTAGTTGTTAGCATAGCGATGCGTAAGTGTGTGATGTGTTGTATTTAGTTGACGTGTGGTGTGTGTGGCAGGTAGTCGCGGCCGGCGCGCGCGACAGTCCCCTCGCTGCAGCTTCACCGAAGCCAGGATCAACAATTCATCCCGTTCGCGAGATCTCGTCCATCGGGGCGTTACCGTCTTATATGCCTTTAGCAAGATATTCAGGTAAGTCTGCCATTTATTTCACTTTATTTCGTCACGAGGGTAGATTTGCCAACGTGATTTTTCGGTGTTGATAAGACCTTCGGCCGTGTTCGAGGGTTAGTGACGTTTGCAATTTAGGATCGATTGCAAATAGAAACGTGGATTCCAGGATTACATTATAATTTTTCGCGTTGTTTTATGCTCTTACAAGATGGTAGACAGCAATGGACAAAACACAAATTTCACTTAGCTGACACGTGAAACAATATTTAGATTGTTTTACGTCGAAATAATTATCTTTTTCAGACCTAAACATTGATGTTAATTTACTCATTGGATTTTAATTGGTTACATAGACTTCAAAAATCGGATCAATGAAAACTACCAAGTGGTGCAATATGCTATACAAATATTGCAGTTCTGTAGACTAAAGGTGTAACAAATGAGCCATACAGTAAAACACCACTGTTTCAGGTGCTTTATTTAAAGAATATCATCATAATTTCTGATGCATTATGTTTCATATGTGGGGTGCTGTGAAATCATTCCCATTGCCACACATAAATATATTACAATTTTACCTGCAATTATCAAGAACCTATATGTTAATCAGAACTAATATAAGGCTTGCTATAGTATAGGTACTGATCGTTGCAGTCCCTTATATGCAACTAATTATAAAATTTAATTTTCCTTTTATGTTAATGCAGTATATGTATTATCAAGTTACTGAAACAATCTAGCTATTTCTGAAATTAATTACAATTGAAACAATGAAGCAGATAATTGATTTATGTTTAAAGCAATTGATATCTACTACTAAAAGGAATACTCATTAAAACAGACAAAAATCTATGAAATGTAATGTTTAGCTGCATTACAAAATTGATTGACCAATATTTTTATTATGTCACACAAACATTTACTTGATATCATCTTATCACTTGTCATTATGCTCGGCAGAGATTAATTATGAAAAAGTTTTGTTTGTGATAAATAAAAACAAAAGCTAGCAAGCTTTGTTTTAAAAATTATTTATAAAGTGTTGGATATTTTAGATCCTAGTTTTATAATTTCTTCATTATTAGGTATGCAGGATTTTATACCCAAATATATCTTTGGACTTAACTTCGCTGCATGTTATTTATGTAATAAATAATACATATTTTCTATCAGTTACACGTTGGCTATCTAAATGGGCAAATCTGAAAATAAATATTCTGTGGTATGGATATTATATGGGTGGTATAAAGATATTAAAGTATTTTTTTATGAATTGTGTACGAAGTTGTCACAAATCACTCTTTTCAATCCTATGATGCTGCCCAAAATATCGCATTGTCACATTTGTCTTAAAAATTTTCATAGGAAAATCATTAAAACAAAATGACACATCATTCATTTGTGATGCACATATAATTGTAACACAATGACTAAGATCATGTATATACCAGTTTGATTGATTTTATCAGAGCATGAACAAGACAGTTAAACATAAGATAATTGTCTATTTATACAATACATTGACTTTTATGTTTGTTAATTTATTTTTATGCACATTTATTTTATATAAATTTGAACCCAAATACATTAAAAGAAAAATATTTTTACGAAATTCGGTTTAACCTACATTGAACCTACTAGCTTAGTGAACTGTTATACCTAGTAATGATTTTCAATGACTTATTAATTTCAGCCATATAAATGCACTCACTGACATAATATCCGACAATTGTGTGCGTACCAATGCAGTAAATGAACAATTACTTGCACCACGCGCGTCGCCGCACGCACTTTGCAAATTAGACACTTGTTCTTTGTAAAAAAAACATCGTTATTTACGTCGCTCAACATAATCTAGATGTTGATTGAATACATTCTGAATTGCTTCTTACACCATCTTTCTAGCATGTTTGTTAATCTCGATTTCTTGTACCTATGCTAAGCTTACCAAAAGATTTTGTGTAGCGTCGATGTTTCCTCACAATAAAAAAGGAAACTTAAATTCGCTTTTCTCCAATAAACAATATCCTAAAGAAATAGACGGTTAAAGTGACAAGGCTGCAGTAAAGCGCCTAAAATAGGAACGATAACATAAATCAGGAGCGGCGCGGACGACACCTCACTGTCTAACCGCCACTAGTCACAAGCCACTAGCCACCGTTAGCGAGCCGATTATTATTCCATTTGCATTATCAATATGCGGCCTTATCGCACCGTTTGTGGTAATTAGCTACGGAAATGCAGCTTGCGTGTAAAATTAGTTATTGTAAGATCATTTCTCTCTATCACAACACGTAGTACACACTATTGACGTGGTCCTACAACGATCGCTAAGAGGGTGTATGTGATGTTTCCGTAAGGTCGTAAAATAATTGCGAATTTACAAACATTTGACTTTTTTTAGTTAGTATAATGCGAGTCTATCAAACCAAAGGAGAAAACTAAGTCGCATTTTGGCTGTACTCCTTGAAATGCCGCAGTCCCCGAATGTACATCCCGATGAGCTCAGTTATTCAGCAGTCTGCAATAAGAAAAGTAGATTTTTCAACCCATATTACGGACTATTAAACTACCTACAACCAAGAAGGGTCTATGATATAATTGACGTATTACCAATGCCAATAAAAAAATGCTATATTTTTGTATTCTAGATTAACTTTAAAATATAAATGGGTTATCTTGTTTATAAATAGAATAGTCGTGCACATATGCTCATAAAATTGTAAATATTTTAAAATATAAAAGTAACGCACGTTTATCGCGATGTATGCCAACTAAGCAAATTAATATTTACTGTGTAAAACAGTTTTTAACACACTTTTCCCACACATTTGTGGTGGTGGCTATCCAGGCCAGAAAGTAACAATAATCACAAGTTTTTTATGTGTGGACACTCCGACGTTTATCGCCGCTGTTAACTTATTAGACGTACTCTAATATTACTCGGTTGTGCGTAATCACGTGCGCGTGCGTGGCTTTGCACGCGTGAAATCCATGTTTTTTCCCTCACTTATTCATCGATCACATAATAAAATTCACGTTTTTGTTATACCTTTATCCCATTAGGGTAGACGTAGTCTGTGGGTCTCCATGATTTGGTTGGATCCTGGTATATCAATACTACTTGATCCAATGTCATCACTCATTTCATGCATTCACGTTGTTCGGTGTGCTTTTGGCTCCACCCTTGTTTTGAGTATCATTGATTTCGTGGCATAGCATCGGTGAGATCGAACCTTACCTTATTCTTACTTCATTATGTCATCCATCCCGTTTACGTGACGTAATTATAGTAACAGTCTTTCATTCGTTCGTTTATCCTAGCGTAAACAGGTACGTTTGTGCGAATTTAACATCAGCGATCTAGTATAGGTTAATGCGTTTATGTCGTGCTTGCACTGTAACATGAATATTAAAGGACCCATACGTGAATCGAAAACAAAATTATTTCACTTTCTACATTCCGTACGCTTAAAATAAAATTACTGCTGTATGAGTTGAAGCTGCGAGTTGCGGGTTCCGCAGATATTGTATTAAGAACGCGTGGTCTTTAACGCCTCCTATAGTTGTAAATTTAGAAGAATGGAAAATTGTTTGGTACCTTTAATATAAATTTTACCCAGTTTTCACGCACATTAGTCAACAGAATTCATGAAAGATTGACGATGATTTTCATTAAGATACTACACTAGTTGGTCTAAGAGCCGCTGAATATCGACACTCACCCATCTGATAACCAAATGAGACATATTTTTTTTATCAAATATTATTATATTTGATTAATAAACGTGCCCATTATAACTTGCCTATCGAAAAGTGTTCACGGCTATTTTTAATTGAATTAATTTTTTATCTATTTTCTTTCATCACCTTTATTTACTTTTCTGATAACCGAACGAATTTCAGATACAGTATGTAATTTATTTATATTTTTTATATACGGATCTCTAAAAATCCGGTTGTGTATATTATGCCACAATCTCCGCGTATTTCCTGTTTGACAGCATTGAAAAAAATGGCGACAGATTTTGTTCAAAAGCGAGCGGATTTTTCAACAATATTACGCGGTATGGTTTTTGTTAGTAATAAATAGAGATATGCCTGCACCGCGCTCATCTTGGATGTTAGATAACTAATCTCGTTTGCGTAGTGTGTGCTTAGATTAGGTTTTGCTATCTTTTTGCGATGGGTTTTTTAGAGGTGCTGGCGCCACGTTTTGCTTCATAAGCTATGTCAGATTATGAGTTTAAAGTTAATGTTTTCCGACCCCGATAGTTTAATATAAATTGTGATGGAACAGCGAAATTATTACCTTAAGTCGAGTCTCAATACTGCCTTTTTCTCTGACCGTTTTCTCACACATCAACTTAGACTTTAGAGCAACATTATTTTGAATAATGCCGCTTGATTTCTGACAATTTTTTTAAATATTGTCTGGTCCTAAATATTTTTTTTACTAATCTGAGAAGTTTTAGTTGGATCAAGTGAGAATTTACCCCACGCCTTCACAGTTTGCAACGAATACATGCTGTCACTATACGTACGTTGGTCTATGTTAAATAGAAGTTACTCGCTAGTAGCAATAGCTTGGAAAAACATTGGTAAACTGCATATTTTGCCGGCCCGTTGATAATTACCATGTAAATGAGCCTGGTGAACTCGTTAAGCGCAAGTAGCGCCAGTAATAATTCGATAAGTACCGCAGTTTTCACCTCAAGTGTGCCATAATGGGGATCGCGGCGTTATATAATCGAATTACTGTTTTGATTTAGTATTACGCCTATTCGGTTAGTTTGGGTGGAGTAAATTGTAAGCAAGATTTTTTGTGCTACTACATTTTAGGTAGTTTCTTTAAATTCAGATGTTTTAAATATAAAATAATGTTCAGTAGTACGAAAGGCATTATAAGAAGCTGAAAGTGGTAGAACCTTGTTATTATGAATCATTATAGACGTTGAAGCTACAGTACCAATGAGTCGGTTTGGTATTGTTGTACGGTGAGTAAGGTTCCCCAAGACAGGTAACAGGATATTAGTAACCTTTTAAATGCATATCGATAGCTTTCTTAAATTATTAGATTAGTACTGCGATCACAATAAACACGTGGTAAACGCTAAGCAAATGTGTGGCGCATTTCAGGTTGGACCAGTATATTCGATTTCGCATAGACCACCACAATTGTGTAAAACCGGTCTTGATTACACCATGAATGGTTCAGTTTAACAGTACTGTCCTCTTCCAATTCAAGTATCTTTCGTTCCTTTGCCACTTATATGAAATAAAGAAAAAAATACGTATTATTCAAACACAGATTTACAGCTGATGAATAAACTTCTATACATTAATTTCTATAACGCCGGTGTGTCGCGTAGGTACATTCGACCGTCCCACGTGCAGATGAATTTTACTTGGTTTACATGCAAATCCGCTCCACGAGACCGCCCCGTCTGAATACATTCCGCTCGCTGAATATCTAATTGTGAAATTACATACATATTTGGGTTAAAAGCCTTTACGGAGGAAATGGGAAAAATTTAAATTTGTTTGGTGCGATGAGGGAAATGTGGGTTGCAAATGTAGCTGTTTATTCTGAAACTACTTCAGGGGCAAGGGAATTGCCGTATAGAGTTTTACTGGAGAAATATTTGTTGTCAAACTCCTTATAGTTTCTGATAACTTAATTTTGAACTAAGGCACTGAAGTAGTAAAACGCCGGCACGGCATGTCACGACTGACTTGAATAATTCCTGTGCAGCCACCATCAGATACATAAGACTCAATTACATAAAATAAACACCTAAAACATGGGGCAGTGTCGAGGTATGATAATTTATAGCATTTGTAACTTTTAAACTGCCTCGGTGGCGTATTGGTACTACGGTATGATTGCAAAGCTGAGGTCTCGGGTTCGAATCCCGGGTCGGGCAAAGTGATATTGGATTTTTCTATTCATTATCTGCCCGGAGTCAGGAATTTGTGCCCGATATGGCGATAGGCTCGCCCCCTATCACATCGTGGGACGGAATATACAAGGCGAAACGTGGGTGTTCTGTTAACACCTCTGCCTACCCCTTCTGGGAAAAAGGCGTGTGTTTATGTATGTATGTATTTGTAACTTTTTTGTTCAATCTGCATTAAAATACATTTTGACGTAAATTGGTTAATTCACATATTGTATCTACTTCTTAAATGGTTAAATAATTCATCCTTCCTAATTTAAAACTGATGATAGGTTGTAAATTATATGGCGCAGCAGCCAGCAGTTTACAGAACGTAAAATGTTTTAAAACCATGTGCATATACGTTAGATGCGTGCGTCCTTCCCCTGAGCCTCCAACCCCTCCCGCCCCTCGCATCGCCACCCCGAGCCCCGCGCCCTCGGCTCCATCCGAGCGGATCGATATCTCTTGCACTGGACCATTATATCGGGTTTCATGCATATTGCTGCTGACGAGAACGAATATTTTAATATCGAACTCAATATTGGCGGGCTCTTCATTCATCTGAGTATTAGGCCTCTTCAATAGATTTAGGCTTAATACTGGAGTCTGCCAGTTGAGCTGGTGTGTAAACACTAAGAAATTGCTTTTCGCTTAGTGCGCAGTTCGATTGCTCAGTCTTGTAGTTAATTTTGAAATATTGTTATTATGAAAATCTAGTTCTTTTTCAGCCACAGGGAAGTCCACTGCTGAACATAGGCCTTCCTCCCGTCACGGTTATCGCGGCTTGAATGAAATGTTGCTATATATTCGATACGTGGTCATCTCTACACGTGGTCTGTCGGAAAAATAAAATATGTTAATTAGACACAAGTGCAACCTTGTCTTCTTGATTTACATAAAAATATATTTAGGTCTTCTGTATTTGGGAATATAGTAGCCCCGTAAATCTACATGATCATGATTAGATTGTATTGTAAAAACAATTAGACGATTGATGCAAAATGTTACAGCAACCACTGATTGTTTCACTGCTAATGTTTTCAAACACACGTGTTTTAAAACCGTAATGTAAGCTATCATGAAGTAATGCACAACAGCCAGTGATCCGAAATTTCAGTCCACATCATTCATGACGTAGGTAACTGATATAGCAATTGTAATTTTGCAATTAAAAGTTGCAGTAATGTTGATGTTTCATGCATATCCCAATAGCCTACCAATTGAATTTATTGACAAAAACATATAACTCGTTTTTCTATTCTTTGTTTATCCATTGCAATGTGTTAACATTTTTGCAAATCTCTTTGTGACTGTCTTACATTTTGTATCTTTTAAAAGCAAACATATTGTGTTGGCGTGACTTGTTATAGGCAGAGAATAGAGGTAATTTATGAGATATCCTAACAGCCGAGATTTCAGACACGTAGAGACTTGGGACATTTTACCACCAAAGGTTCTAGCTTGGTGAAATGTATTTCACGATAGCAAATTATCAACTGCGTTACAAATATCTCGTTGTTATAAATATTAAATCATTTGTCTAGTTAATTTTATGCACCACGTGCTTTTGTAACCTAAAAATGTATCCTGTGGGTGTATGGAATTTGAGCTTGAATTTATCCTTACCGAGTCATGTTCAGCATAGTGGAAATATCGCTCGTTGACAGACTGCGTGGGACACCGCTCTAATGGACCGTTTTCCCCGCTGTCGTTAAATCTAAAAATAACTGGATGTAGCCTAACTCGCGTGCTGGACCGTACTCTGGTGGAACCGCTCGATCAACGCATCGCCACAATTACCGTCGTCACGCTAATGGAATACATTGAACTGTTACGTGTGCTATTGGTGACGTCATTTGTTGTGTCTACGTGTCTGGGCCTGGTGATTGTTTTTGTTATTTGGAGGTCGAATTGGGGTAGCTGAGGATTGTGTAGTTTAAGTGTATGCTGATTAGTGGTGAATAATGCGGTTGTCTTTATTCTTACTAGTGTGGTATCTGTAACATATAGATATAAACAATGATGCACGTTTCGATCACGCCACGTTTTGTAATTTTCACAAGTATTTCCGTATGACTCATTACAAAAGACAACTGTTATATTAATAGCCCCATGGACCATGGTATATTTTTATCAACAATATAGCAGGGAATTTGATTAATCTCCCCAAGAACCTTTTGGGAACTATGATTAATCATATTATTATACGGTATTATACGTTACGGTATGCTAAGCTGTGGTCTCGGGTTCGAATCCCGGGTCGGGAAAAGTGATATTGGATTTTTCTTTTCATTATCAGCCCGGAGTCAGGAATTAGAGTCAGTGCCCGATATGGCGATAGGCTCGCCCCCTATCACATCGTGGGACGAAATATACAAGGCGAAACGTGGGTGTTCTGGTAGCACCTCTGCCTACCCCTTATGGGAAAAAGGCGTGTGTTTATGTATGTATTATACTCAATACAAAACGGCGTTGTATCGGAACTACATAAAGACACCGGAAGCTTTCAAGTTTAATATTCAATTTCTGTTAGAAAAAAATCATGTTGTCATCAATGTCCCACGTGTAACGTTACTATTGAAATAATTTATTACCAAATTGATGTGCAGGTTAGCCAAACTACTTGGTAACAATTTTTTTCTTAAGAGTAGGTAGAAATTACTTATTCTTTCGCACATTCTATTCTCCTTCATCACAAGAAAACATTTCTGAATTAGTAATTAAAACAGAATTTGGTGTACTAAGATCATCCCCAAACACGCGCGCCCAGCAAAGCTTCAGTGACGTCGTTATCAACACGAACTCGCTATCACTGAGCGCCAGTGTTAGTTTAGGACACGTCACACGCCTTTAGGAAATGTACCGTTACTATAACAATATGCTAATTCAAGTATCACATGAAATACAAACGCTTTGCTTATTTTATCGCCAGGCTAATTTATTTAACGAAGGTCTAATTTCGTGTCGTTCAGAAATTCTGCTGCCAGAGTGGTTCTTCTGGATAAGTTTCCAAACGATTTATGCTGGCATCAGCTGTTTGTGGTTTTATAATACTGAAAACCTAGCTTTGCTCCTCTTGTACATTAAAGAAGCCTACTTCGTGTAAGAATATGCCTCCATCCATGCGATCGTATTGACATTTACGCGAATGCAATATTTTGATTACGTGTTGTAAATATTCACAATGTCAGTTGTAAAAGTCTGCATTTCTGTATGTTTTGAATGTGACATGTTTACTTGTAGGCATGGAAGGGAAAAATACTCGCGTATTGACACGTCTAATTTGAATGACACCTTTTGCAACAGTTAACATATGATATGGCTAACATACGATAGGTTACTAAACCTAGGCACATGTCTCGTCACTTCGCATTTATTGATTGGTCATTGGCATGTTGGTTAGTTATTTGGTGACAAAGTTGATTTATTATTGCGGCTTGATACGTTATTTCGATATTTTGTAGTGCACAGTCACGAAGGCACATGAGTCGCGTAAACTTTCAGAAAAACCAGTGGCCACAAATACATACATAACTTTAAGTAGGCACTAGCAGTAGTACGGACTTCTCTAGTTGATACATGATTGACATGTCGTATGGGCTTACCTCCACAAATTGATTGATGTTATGAAAATTTCATTCAAGGATAGATTTAGCATTTGGTATTTTTCATCAGAGCAGACTGACTATTGTCTGTACGGAATGCGCATCACTGCCAATCCATAGTAGGATGGTTGCAGTTCCGCCCGCACCTCAATGCTAGAACCTACCAGACGCGAGTTGCCGAAACGCTGTTATGTCACAGCCGGCCGGTCGATGCTCCCGGTCTGCCTTTCACGATGCCTCGCCTCGGTACACGCGAACCGTGTGACGTGTGCGTGACGTCACGCCCGTCGGACATTGTCCTGTCCTGTGGATTGTGCCACTGTCTCGTCTCATGGTTGTTTGAAATGCTGCTTTTGGCCTTCGATAACTTCGACATTGTGGCGTTTAACGTGTTGTAATTGGCTTTCGTGGTTCATGTGGTTGTAATTCTCGTAAGCGACATTGTATCATAAGGCGTATGCTTGTGTAATTTGTGATAAAGGAAGATTTAATATGTTTCACGCCATCACGAGTAAGTCTTTTTTCATATCAGAGTTTTTAAAGTAGTTATACATAGATTATCAGGATATCCCTAAACTGAACCTTAATTATATGTCAAATAACCCACACAAGTAAGGACTGCCTTTTCTGCAATAGCAATTATTTAGGGCGTAGATTTTGCTCCATTGATTTCAGACTTCAACTCTTCAGGCCGCGAGCACATTTAATCCCAAAGTCAAATCTACGTCATTCGACAACATGTACTTTGCTGGAAATAGATGTAGTAAGTACATTAGGTTTGTTCTGTCGCATATATTTTGTCTAGTCACCCTGTTACTATCGGTAGCCTCTGCACGAACTCGATGACGTGTGCTGTGACGCAGCGCGCAGGGTTGTTGTCCTGAACTGATAAGATTGCGCCACACATGTTCTGTATTATGGTTTTGTAATAGCATTAAAGTATGCTTACACTGCCTCGTGTGTTCATGGTAAAATTCGTGGCGGGTGGTTATATGTAGTTAAAGGAAACAATGTAAATGCATGACAATTCTATTGTATTGTCTAATTCAGTTTCATGAGTATAGCGGTAGTTAAGTTTAATGTGAAAAATTACTTATTTTATTTTTCTTCGGTTATTTCGAAGGTTAAAGGTTCAGTCAGATTGTTGCTTCATAAATTCAGTCGGATCATTAGGAATCAACGTTTCCGTTATTACTAACCAGGGGGAACGTAGATCCTGCATCCCTATGCATGTACGTCTGAAAATTGTTTATCCCAATCGAGCCTTAAATTGTCTCAACTTATACCAATTTCTGTTCTATGCATGTGGGTATTCTCCAATATAACCTAATTAAAATCTTATTCTCAAGTTAACTTTCGAAAACTAAAAAAATAACAGTTTTCTTTTATTAGATGTTGCAATTACCCATAATTTCCACAGGCGTAAAAACTAAAGCTTAATAAAATGTTAGAAACCTTGACAAAGTGTAGTTGTGGCCGATGTAATAAAATTAATTTCGGCAGTGGCTCGGTGCGATTGTGTAACGTCCGGTAGAAACTAGACATCAGCACTTTACGTTAGGCACTGGGCAGTAAGCGACGTCTAGACGCGAAATTAGGCGTGCTCACTGTCTTATTGGCTAATATTGTATTTGTTCAGTGATTAGTTCCGCAATTGCCGCCTACGTACTCTTCCAAGTTTTTATGATTGATTCTTAGCAATTACAAATAGGAATACAGTTCTTAAAGTTCAATTTGTTTTTAATGTTGAAAAGTGCGCGAATTTTCAAAATTGTCTGGTAAAAGTTTGCTATAAAATCCCCAATTTGGATATGAAATGCTCTCGAAAATTAGCACAAACAAATAAGCAAATAACATTAATATTTTCGTATTATTTTCTATTGGATGCTGAACTTTCCCACATTTTCTGTCCGAGAAGCAAATAAGCGTCCCGGAGGAAATCACAAATTGGGTTGGAGACACTTTAATCTCTTTCCCAATCTGATTTATTATCTTTATGTTGTTATGATTATGTTTCCCTTGAACATTTACTTGTGAAAGGGGGGATGTAAGTCCTCCTATTTTTGTATGATGCATAAAGTTATCTTGAATACCTACTGTTATCCATGATAAACAGCATTTTAATAAAAAGGGGGAAAAAGTATGAATCAATGAAATCGAATTATTGTTTATTTTGAAATCTCCTTCGTTGATATTTATAATGTAGTTTTACCGCGTTAGACACTTTACGAAGTCGATTGAGTGATAATTTAATATCACATTAGAACATTCAGGCCAATGCAACAAATGAACACGTGTAAGCCCTCGGCGATCATAATTAATTAAACATTTTGAACGCGATAAATATATAATATGTTGGGTTTTCAATAAAATGTACATATATCAGGGCAGCAGATGTGCGATAGAAGCCATTTCACATGCAAGTCGCGTGCGCTTGTTAGTGGAAGCGTAGTTGCGATCTAAAAGTTTGATCGTGTTAGCCCGCGCACATACCGTGCCCAAGGACGTTGATAGATTATTAAATGCTTAGACACTTTACAATTATTGGGCTGTTTTTGTTAGTCCTTGGTTTTCAGTCCTTTAAGTTGCTGGTTTCTAAGAACAGTCGATTGGACACTGATCTCCCATTGAATGTAAGCACTGCAGTACAGTTTACGTCATATTGCAGTACGATGCTGCTTGGAAGGTCCGCGTTGTATAGCCAACATTTCTCTATCATCTTATTGTTTTGTTGTAGGTTTCATTACCATAGCTTGACCATTCATCTTCTTTCTCCCTTTTTTTCAACAAGAGATATCTGGGACTTGACAGATTTGTCAATTTTGCTCAATCATGCTTTTCAACCTGTCGTCAATCGTTTGGACATTTAACTATTTAAACATTATAGCTACCTACAAAACTTCTACAAGCATACCTACTAAGTAATAAACTCCATGTTGGATTTGTATTGTTTTGTCTCCGCGCATAATTGATGGCCGGTGCTCGTCATCCGTCAGATTCATTTACTACTCGATGCTATTAATGGGTGATCTATAAAAATCACGGTTCGCCGCTCGTAATGAATCACTGGGAGACCTAATTATCAGAGATCCCGATGGCAAGAACAATGGAACGCTGTCGGCGAATGGAGTGTTCCAGTGCCGACGGCATTGAGGCTTTTTCTGCGGGACACTTTGATCTTTTAATTAAAAGAGACTGCAGTATAAGCTCTCGGCATAATGCATTTTGTAAGCAAATATAGCCTGGGAAAAAATAGCGACAGAGTAATACGAGTTGCAGCATTAAAAAATACTCATATTAAACGTAAGTCGCACGAGTCGTAATGTAGGGCATTGTGAGATTTGGTTATTATTTTACGGAGTTTTGTAATTAATTTAGTAAGAAGTTCCATGATGTGAACCCTTTTAAAAATTGTTGAAAACCGAATAGTGCGAACCATGTATCGTGTTACGATGCATATAATACATAAATATGCGCTCGGGTTTATTTGAACCGAGATTTTAATTTTCGCGTTCAACGTTAATATTTGCAGGCCATCTAAAAAGCCTTTGTGCTCCGGTATTTCAGTAGTTTTAATAACCACGCCGATGCATCACCTACCTGCCCTGGTTCTACTGTTAGAGAATTTATCGTCCAACTTACACAAGGGACTTTGTCTCCCGTCCAAATTACTTCGCTCAACTATGTGGATGAACGACACAACAAGATGTTTTAAAAGCAATAAATGGCTCGGCTCTCAGTGCCCACGTGTGCCGCGGGCTATTGGGAATTAACTTTTGTATCGGCGCTGCAAAGGATTTGCTACCGTCCCGTTTGTTCCTGACCGTGTGATAAATGAAATACGATGCCTATTATACTTGACCGCCGTAGCTCGACGCTAGACCAGTTTTTCACCAGAATCGTTTGCGGTTTTATTTATTTTTTTTCGGCCGGTGGGATTAGGTTGCCTATTGTTTATGCGGCTTGATCTAAATTTCTATGTTTTTGTTAGTGATTTTGTAGAATTTTGATACGGGCGACTTCTGCACAAACCGGTCTTTCAGTAGGACGAATTAGCTTACAATATCACATAAGAATATGGCATTACAGTGAACTTTGATTGAAAATTTCCTAATTTTGCGTCACTCAGTCTAATAAACCGCTAACACAATGTCTAAACAGCACATGGCGTCTAAATTTTGTGTTTGTGTGGGCTGTTGTCGTCACGCCGAATTTGCACTTTTACAAAATTACTGAATTTTAAATTTCCTGTCGTTTATTTTCCGCACATAATATTCTATTACTGTATAATTTGTAAATATCAGTTTCAATAATTTTGTTTGTCAGGTATAATTACCGTGCGTGAAAACGCGTTGAATAAATTATTCAAGTCGATACACTACAGTCTTGTCATTTCATTAAAAATGTTACTCCACATAGAATGCTTGTAATGAGGATGGGAAAGACCTCCAACTTTAGGTTCTCTGCGTGAGTTGATGCTCACTTCCTTTCACTCGCCAAGTTTGTACCTGGCCGGCGCCAGTGCTTGGTTGATGTAACTTGTTACTTTAGCTAACAATTTGATTGGCATACACATTCTAATAATATCCGTGTAGCCGTGGATTATGACTCGTGGATTTTGAATTGAAGAAAAAAAGTGTTGAAAAAACATAGTTGGTTGCAATTTCGATTACTCTAATTGATATGAATGTTATTAGGGAGACTGACAAGGATAAAGGAATAGACCATCATAAACAATAAGAAAACTAAATGATTATATTTTCAAAGTAGCAATAATGCTTCTACAAATATAACTTTTAAATACCTAAAGTTAGTTATATTTAGACATGATTAATCTAACGTTACATAAGTGAGATTGATAATAATTGAAGCGTCGGCAGAAGTGGCTCGTGCCGTCAGCACATTAGCGCGAAAGCTTCACAATCTTGCCTACATTATCTAATATCATCGAAGAGTTTTCATCGCGGCCGTCGACCTCGCGCCCAGAGCTAAGATTTCCTTCGCAACATTTCCAATTTATTTTTCCAATGATATTACGTCGGAGCTCAGCCGACGTGGAGAGCTCTCTTCCGCGCTTCAAGCACCTTTGTCTTATTACGACATTGATCCATTTCGATCTTAATGACGTCAATTAAGTCTGCTCTGTCATTCGCTTTCGCCTTCGACTTTTGCTAATATTATTTAAGACTTTGTTAGTATGGCGTTGGATGCAGGTTGCTTTCAACAGCTCGCTGTAAAAGTAATTTAGGGATAATTATGTCGTTGCTGTAACTGGATTTTATTTTGATATTAACTATTACGGACAAAATTTTTGATATAGGATTGTTTCAATTAAACAATGACCTATTCATAATATGTAACAAGGTGTAAAAAATAGTAAATGATTTCATGTAAGTAATGTACACGTACATGATATAAAAAAATTGAGTTTGTAACAGTGACGTACATTAATATTTGGATAAGTAATGGTTGTCAGCAAGTCTGCGTAAGCGACACGTGAGCCGAATGTTATCCACTTATTACAAAATATTCTACTACATGTTAATTTTTACAGAGTTTTGTAAATGTTACGCGAGAGTTATGTGGAGTGATTGATAAAATTGATATTCCATTCAGGCACATACTTTACGCGTAAGCTTACGCCTTTTATATCAGTACGTAAGATTAGATGTACAAGCTACCTAGATCAGAATAAATCATATTCTTGCTTCTTGTTTCTAGAAAATTTAAAATATTAAATAAAAAGTTGTATTTCATTTAAAACAGCTATTCCGTAATTTTATTTAACGACTTTCAATTAGGTATGCAACAATGTAATTTGGCATTGCAAGAATATCTGGAAACTCAATCTGCCGCGCAGCACGACGACATTGTATCTGTCACGAAGCTAATGAAATAAAATAAAGATTTCGCGGCAATTTTCATCCTATTACACGCATCCCCGGGTTTTATCTGGGATGCAATTTGAAATTTCTAGACTGAGAGCTAGTGGCCTGTTCAATCGATACACGTGCGGGGCGCATGCGCGGGCCCGCCCCGTCCTCCGCAAACCTCACCGCCTCCGCCCTTCCCTGCGTCCGCCCCCCTGTTTTACAAAGCCTTCAGACGAGAGCTACTTATTTAGAATGATAAATTACTTATGTTGGATACAGCGATTACGCTAAATAAATGATGTATCTAAAAGGGACCACGTGGTCCTTTGGGGGTAAGGGTGTGATAGAAAGGTGTTAGGGCTTTATGCAAACATCGCCGATAAATTACATTCTGTGTTTCAATTAAGTAGTCGCTTCCACATGTCAGTTACAGTAATGTAATCCTAAAACAATTTTGAGAATAATTTAATCTACCAAATGAATTTTTATACAAAAAAATGATCGTTCCGAACTTAACCGTAACTATGTTACCTCTATTCTATCTTGAATATTTGCACTAAAAATAGCACAAAAATGTGACCGAATAAATATTGATTCGTTGATATTTACAACAAAAAAATTAATTTATTATGCATTCAAGTATTTAATCATAAGTTTTGTTTTATCGTCTATTTTACGGCCACAGTTTCACAAAGTATTGTGCTTGCGAAGATAAGATTGGGTAATAAATATCGGCAACATGAAATCGTAAGTTTTTGAATTGGTAACATTATTACTAAGTTGCTAATAATGTAATCAATTCAGTTACCAATAGTAACTGAATTTCAAGTGAGTTTTGAAAGATATATGCATATCATAAGTTGTAATCGTTGTTTTAACGCCATCTATGAAAATAAATTATCGCAATAATCTTTATCCTTTAACATTCCTTTTAAATTCAGTTGCTTTAAGCGAGATTTGTGTGTACACAATTTTTTTTTGAAAATGCGACAGTCAAATGAAATGACCCACTGTTTTCAACGAAATCCTTTTATTCAGACAATCTCATCGGACATAATAAAACCGAGCAACAGCAGAGTGCCATCACTTTTCCACTTATCTTTACACCAGATGATTCGTGTGATCGTCGCGTGTTTTATGACGTTTTTACTGACACACCTCGCCTTTGACGTGAAAACCCCACGTCGAAGTTAATGACGTGCCTGCAACTTGCTGGTCGTAACTTGGGTTTTAATACCTTCAATGCGTAATGTTATGTTGTTGTTACAGAAGACAATGCTTTGCTGACTTTTCTCATTGTGATTTATGATGAAAGGATGTGTTTATGTTTGATTAGTTTACGAATTTCTGTAAGGTAATGGTCGGTTTGTTTTGTAGCCAAGACTTGAAAAATCCAAGTCTTCTATTAATATGACTGTTTGTTGTCGTTCATCCAAATGCAACAAAAATTGCAATAGAAAGTATATCTGTGTTGTTTTTTTTAATTATTCATATGATTCAGCCAAAAATACACCTTATTTTTTAAACCTAGGTTTATCCATAACAAATTCCACTGAAAATTGTTTCCCTGTAATTTTCCAATAGACGTCATCCCTTTCCGCGACAAATATATTTGCACGAAATGAAATGCGAAATTAAGTTTGAATCTTATTTCCTTTAAATCTGTTTTCCAGTCTTAAGTCAGGAATAAGCGGATGTCGTGAAGACGGAGGCAACTGCGACAGTTTTTAAATTCGATTTTATAATAAAGCTTCTTCCCGGGCTAAGGCGTGCCTCAGTTCTTTCTAACCGTAATTTCATTTATGTTTCAACCTTTTTAACATTATTTATATGATTTTTTCTATCTTTATACTTAACGTTATATAATTCTCAAAAGCTAAAAAGTTGGTCATTAGATCACAAAACCCGAATTTCAATCTGCGCTCGAATTTTTTGTCTGTTAAACTTTTTCATTGTACGGTATTTGAACAATGGAAAGCATGTTCTACTGAATCAAAATAATTCAATGACATGTTTGCTCACTTTGAAGCAGCCAAATATAACAATCTTGTGACCTTTTTGGGGTTAGTTTGCTGACCTTTACGTGTGGGAAGAAAAATTTTGTATCCCAAATAAATATTAATATACGTTTGAAGTGGTTAATTCATGCATACTAGGAATTGCTTTTATGTGCCTCGTATGTTTTTGAGTTTGGAGTCCGGTCGGCAGGACGAATTTGCGTTACACGTCCTATCACTAACTACTCGAATTTCCAACAGCGCCTTTATTTTAGTTGAGTCATCCATTGTACTGTGTAGCTACGGAGGTCTGAAGGAAAACGTAATTAAATTTACCTCGTTTCGCTATCGATCAATACTTTGGTAAAATTAGTAGAGTTGAAATTAGTCCCGCGCACAAAAACATTGGATTTGCCTGTTTAATAATTTGTTACATTAGTAGTAACATAGGATAGGTATATTTGAATTTGGCCTCAAGGTCGTCCAGTGCTACGCAGCACATTATATTTTACGCACTATACAATAACGTGAAATGGAGGCGAGAAACACGGTGGTAGCTTCGCTACCAAGAAATGTTTACTTAGACCACATATATCAAAATTGTTTTATGCTTAGGAGTATAAGCACATCAACATTTTGAACACCACGTGATAGTTTTACATAAAAACACCGATATTGTACATGAGCGCAGGACGCACGGGGCCTCTAAATCCATATGGAGATTCGCAAAAAGCCCGCGCGCGTGTCACTCAACTCCCCCCGCGATCGTTTCAATTCGCACCTGACAAATGGCGCGGCCTTGGGTCGTGTCGCCTGCTCTGGCGGACTCGTGACGTCATAGACCGACTAGTATATACACGCCTGTATGCGCATGTGTTGTGTGTGTGCGTATTTTCTCTACCACGCTATCACTGTACACTAATGTGTATCGTAATTTACGTGGATGCATTAGTTGCTATATTTTGTGAGACCTTAATTTTGCTGTGATGTATCCGGCGTCGGTAGGCATGTATTGGATACTATGGTTGTAGGATATTACGATACACATTTTTGAATGAACCACTCGATTTGGGCCATTGCGAGGAATAAGGTCCTGATTTCTGATTGTACTGGATTTCGGAGTTTGTATATTTTATAACGTCATTAAATTATAGTTTGCTTAGACGGGATGCAGTGGCAACTATGTAAGCACTGTATTGGTTCTAAAGACTGTATGGATATCATCATGTGTAAGTAAAGGTAATGTAGTTTGGTTTATTTTATTTACTTCCACTTTATATAACTGATGTAAAAGTGGATTATGCCTGAGCCATTCTCTACCAGTCGCAACTAGGGTGATGCAGAGATGAAATGAGATAGGTTTATCTATTACTTTACGATAATATTAGTCTATGTGCCAGATTTCCCGATTACTCGTTTTGCCCATTGTGCCCATAATTGGAAGCAACAGCCACAAGACTCCATTTCTATTACAAATAGGTGTAAAACGAATATTTCCTAAATATTTTGGCTTCCTGGGAATAGCTTATGGTTGAAATAAATACTACCTGTGTTGAATGTAGATTTCCGTGCATATAAAGCTGAGCAAAGAGCTCGTAACTTGTCCATCGCACGGATGCAGTCCATTGCAGCGCGACACAATGTTTTACCATTGTGAATCAAGCGTGAATGACTTCTATTTCTGTGTCAAGTGTCGTTTGTTATTGCTCGCAGCTCGGTAGTCGCTGCTCAGTGCTCACTCATACAATTTTCCCTGCATGTGACTAAGTATTGACACTTCCACGCTATACTACGGATTACACAAGGGGAAACGGGCTTTTTTACTGCACTTGGTTTGAATAGTTTTTTAATTGAGTGTTGTGACTTGTGACTGGGTGGTGGATGGTTTCTAAATATTCATTGATGCATGACAACAGATGATAATAATTGCAACAGTAGATTAGTAAATAAGAATATGGATTTAATCAGTTACACGCAGAAAACATGATATGTGTTTTACTCAGAAATCCAGATTCATCCACAATATCTACTCTTGTTGATGTTTAACAAGCTTAGTTTCATTAACAATCCAATGATTCAGTTGTTGTATCTGCGAAGTACCAAACACATTAATGAAATTTCTTAATTACTACTAGTATAGTTTTTATTGCCTTCGCGCGCAACTTCACTCCAACAGTGAATCATAATCATGGATACTACACAGACCACTATAACAAGCTGTTTACACGTGGCTGTGAATCAACACGACACAAAGCTCGGAGGGACCATAAAGAGCATTGAGAGTTGACGGTCCCGCCCTCACAACCGCCACTGCAATTCCTGTACGCCAGGATCGACAATGGCACGCATTTTAATGACACTGAGCACAGAAACTTGTCGAGGCTTTGTGAATGTCCCAGTTGTGTTGAAACTGCAATAAAATATCTTTGTATAGGTAAAAATAGAAGTTGAAAATAAGTTATAAAGATCCACTTTTGTCCCTAAAACGCTCGAGATGATGAGTGAGAGATAAAATCTATGCCACGTAAGAGACTTCCGTTTAACATCTTAGTTCATAGGCCATACCAGTACTCTAGAATCCAGAGTTAGACGATCTTGCATTCCATTTAGCATACCACTTGAGAAGATCAGGTCAAGTTTGCGCGGGCACTAAACGCCCAAAGCAATTTGTTTGTCGAGACAGTACTATCGTAAAACAAAACGCCCAGCCGCCCCGGGATCTCTGCGTAAGAGCCGTTTACGTGCCGACAAATAGCATTCTAACAGCATTGGAACGAGTTGGCGATGTTGCCCCTCGACGATGCCATCGCTGGCCGTGTCATAAGCGATAGGCGGGAGAAAATTAATAGCAGGCTTTCTGAAACATACACAGTTACGGTATTGCCAAAATTAACTATATACGAAACTAAACAATATGTAACAATACTTACTATCCCATTCTTTATTTGTACAAGTTGTAATTTATTGTATAACAATGGACAGAATAGTGAAAATGTAATATTTGATTACAAGAGTGTTTTAAAACATAAACGCTTATCGTTCATAGTATCGACTATTTCATAAAATAAATGTGTTATCTTCTTCACAATAAAACAATTATTAGATTGCAAAGAATTGTATTGCTGGGTATTGGACTGCCGATTATATTGAACGCGACTAGTACAAATAAGTTATATTCATCACAATTTTGAGACACATGTTCAAGTACATATTTGTTTTTATGATTATTCAACAATTGACCATCTTACGCAAGCTCTTCATGTTCCTCGTTCTCAATTCTATACTCTTAATTAGTTGTACATTGTTCCCACAAGTGCCCTTTAACTTGTACCCTCGACACGGATAAGAGTTTATGTACGGTTGACCAGCGGAGGATGAAATTTGCTCCGACCTTGCCAACTCCTGTCGTAAAATGTGGGTCGTTAGTTCTAAACGTTCGCAATTTGCCCACAAACCCCTGGGGTTTTAAACTCGACCGGAGAATAACTCCACTAGAAGTTTGCTGTTTAATGTGTGGTTTCTAGGATGTGCTTGTTGTCAGTGGATTTAGATTATTGTAAGTATTGTGGCTTGGTAATATGTGAATTGATTTTTGGTTGCCCAATTCCAAAGTCTCATGTAATGTCACTCAGAGCCCCGTGCATCTTGTGTTCTATTTCTGGTCTTACACCCACAACGCCATATGATCTAGAAAACAGCCTAGACGCTAAAACACACGAAACTTAAATCACAAAAATGTAATAAAACTATAATGCCAATACTCGGTACCTACAATGAATAATATAAAATATTTTCTCTAAAACATTTTATATATCAAAACATTTCCACTAGTTTCGCGTGCGTACTTGAAAAACCAGAATGAAACTATTACTATTTGTCCCTACCCACTCGTTTCTCTCGCTTGTCGCCTGTCGCTTGTACCCCGAGGTCGAATGTCGCTTTCACCCTTTACAAGTTTTTGTCGTCATATATCATGACATCAGAATGCCAGTAAGTGACTGTGGTTTCAATTTTAATTTGATATTGTAAACTGTACAGTTCTTTGCAAATGTGATAGAGATTACTGATTAGACTTTTATTCTAATCGACGTACCTAACTGACAAATGATTTTGGCTTAGCCTCAATATGAGACAAATATAATTTATTGTGTACACTCAGGTTTATGCGACAACACGGCATTAAGGCTCAATATATGCATTTGTTAACTGTTTTAAGGCAATGCCTTCTGGTATCGCTTGTCTTTTTTCAGTATGTTTGATCGAATACATTTCCTCGAATAATTGTGTTATTCCTCATACAAGGAAAAGGAAAATATTGTGTGCAAAACTAAATTTCCCAAGGCGGTAATGACGGGTTACGAAGAATTGCGTCTAGGATCCCATAAATCTTGATTAGTATGACGGATTTCGTGGAGATTTGCACTGGCACTTTCTCTCAGAACAAAGGGGAAATAAAGCTCGGATGAAAATTGGGCCATCCGTTATGGAATCATCTTTCTTGTTACGTGTGATAGATAAAACAGTTTGTTTACTGAAATATATGGATAGAAATGGTAAAATAACTGTTGCAATTGGTTCGTGTTCCAAGTGGTTGGCAATTATCGTCTTTATTTGCGTGGGTAGCAAACTAACATTGAATCACCTTGTATTCGTTTAACTAAAGGAGTAAAAGAGCGTCCAAGTTATATCCCCCACGCTTTATCTATGAGTCACAAATCACAATGCATCACTAACATCGTGTCTATCCAGAGCTCATAGTCCACTGTTAAGCCAAGTTTCTTCGATCTCGTCCTGCTAATCTCTGTTCTGCAACAATCACAAACCCTGACCAGCGCATGTGTCTAAAATCGAAATACTTTCGCAAATTGTAGCTTCGTGCGTTGAATCATCTCTTTAAACACAGGTGTGTGGCTATTCATGTAACAAAAAGCCATAATAAGTGAAATACATACATACATACATACATACATAATCGTCACGCCTGTATCCCATAGGGGTAGGCAAAGACTATGGATCGCCACTTTGCTCGATCCTGACATACTACTTTCGCTTCATCCATGTTCATCAATCTCTTTATGCATGCTCGTCGGTTCAGGGTACTTTTAACCTGACCCTTCTTCTGATCCAAATCGGTGGATTTGGATGGTGTGAAATTACACGATAAAATAGGCTAGCAATACAATCGATTGCGGTAATGGTTTATCAGCGGTCGCCACTGCAGTTGCACGTTACATTGTTTATCATGGCGCCGGGCTCGCGTGCCGCCGGAACTCGGCCAGTTCACGATGGATGTTTTGTGTCGCGCCATCCGACACCGGATGTTTCTACTGCTGTTCGATGTCGATGCCTTGTCATTGGTTTGATTTGTTCTCTACATTCTAGGTCGAGGGTACAATGGCATTTTGAATTTTATTTTAAATGGTCTAAGTGTTTCTTGTTGGTAGAACGTAATTCGTTTGTTCTATGTTATTCCTGTTGAAGCTTAACGTCAAGTTAATGTTTCATTGGGTTTTCAATAAAAAAATAATTCGTTCAGTCCGAAAGCAACTGCATCTAGTTACTGGTTTAACAGTTTTAGGGGGGTAAAGATACTTGTATCGACAAAAACCCAATTTTTATTTTTTTTATAGCGATGTTAATTATTTGTCGTACTAATCGGTTTATAAATGTTTATCTATTATGCATTATACGGTGACCACACCCCAGCATCGGATGCGATCGTGTTGCCCGCGCCGTGTCTGGTTACCGCGGGGAATGCGACCCGCATGCGGCACCGGTATGTTCAACAATAACCAACACAAACACCCACTAACCCGCATACTAACTTGTGCATCACAGCCTTATTATTGTCGCGTGTGTGGATTTGACAAACGGGATAGGCAGTTTTATAAGCTTTGAACATAGACTTGAAATGTATGAAGCTGCATTTGTGTGAAATCATAAATAAATAAAACTGCCGCGAAGTCATTATTTTAGATTTAAAACTTGTGTAGGAAATGGTTTGGTCTAACCCATCTCAATCGAAGTCTCGGTTATAGATATTATAAAATAAAAAATATATGTCACTTGCAAATTATAACAAATTATCAATGAACTGCTCTGATTTGGACCAACTTGTAATTTTTGTAATAATTACGATATTGTAAACTGGTTTTGAAAAGAGCAACACTAGAGTTTCTTGCCCGTTCTTCTCTAGTGATAACCGCTTTCCGAACCGTGTGGTAGAAAAATTACTGAATCTAAATAATGTTGAACATTTTAATGGATTCAATAAATTATTATCATTTTCATTTTAATTTAGAGTAGTCTCGTGATTTGCAGTGTACGATTACGGGCCTATAAACCGCAGTAGAAAATAGTTTAAATCGAGCAGTAGGGACGCATTTACCTCGAGGAGTATCATATACGAGCCCACATAACTAAACATCTTCGGTTACAAACATATTACTAAGTAAGGAATGTTTGTGCGTTATGATTGCACATTCCGTTTTGTCAAGCGGAGCGGATCGCCTCTGCCGACAACTCGTTCCACAATCACAATTCACAACAATAAAGACATCAATGAACAGGCGTACGCCGCGCCGCCTGTCTCATGGCCCACATTGTCTCCACGTTTTGAATACCACGCTCTGCACCAAATTTTGATTGATTTTTTACCACGAGCGCGAAACTAAAAAACAACGGGCAATGAGCATTGATGAAGAATTGTAGGTTTCTATAAAAGTTAAAGATGGATGATATTATAAGAGGTAAATGAAAAAGGGTAGTCATTATTGATTAACCGGCATTGCATTGACCAAAAAAAATGAAACAGCTAATCTGTTACTTCGGTTGTTAGTGAGATGGTTGCACTACAGCAATTTAGCTAGTTCATCGTGCATTTCAAATTATATTGTGGCACAATCATATAGAGAAATGTTTTCCTTTCATAACAATTTTATGAACTAACAGTACAATGTCGACAATGTAACTGCGTATGTATACAAGAGGTTTTATAATACCTCGTGTTTAGGTTATGCTTTAGGTACGCGAAGAATTCCCAGGATGTTTACTGAAATCTTACGCATCTGTTTGTCTCGTCACGTTCGGAATTTTACTCGATAGTTGTGAACTCGTAAGACGCGATTTATTTATTTTATACTTTGCAAATTCATAAGTACTTTTACACGGAGCAGTTGTAATTCATTTGATGACTTCAGATTACTGTTTTCAAATTCGCAGTCGAAAAAACAATGTAGTTATTGAACTATTTTTAGGTAACATTATTTATCTTTAGTAAGAACTGTGAGTGACGTCAATGGCTGTGATATTAGTTAATTCAAGTTACAAATATTTAAACACACCACGATAAACATGCACAGGGCACGTGGTGTTATATTTAACTGATTTTGCAGTATAAAAGTAATTCTAGTTGTGGGTTTGCGAACATGAGAACTATTATAACGGCCGGTACAACACCACTTATGAGCACGCTGCAGTCTGCACGTCATACTATTTGAAAATCGCCGACACGATGTCAAGGTTTTCACTTGTTCCAAAATTCACTATGTTGGTGCGTAGTATAGTTTCCGACCAACTTGTTAATTACTTAAAATAACTAAGTCCAATTCGTTAGAGCGAGGATGGCACTAGTCTAACTCATACATTTGTAAAACCAGGCTACGGAAACAAAGTTAACGGAAAAGCCTCAACCTGAATTTCCCAAGGGGTAGTCATGCACTTTTGTGCTTTTAACGGTTCCCAGAGTCAAAAACACCGGGAAAATTGGAACTTCTTTTATGAAATTGGTATATATTTTTCGCATATAGTTTGGTCTGACGTCTGTTGGTTTGTTAAAATGTTCCACCGAGTGCATCCGTGTTTAATTCTGTACACGGCAGCGGCTCACGATACAGCGCTCCGTCGCGTCGTCTACCGCGCAAATCACAACTTCTTTGCTATTTTTACGAAGTGCGCTCGAGTGGTGAAATCGCGCCGAGTTTCGCTATGCGGCTGGTTTGACGCGAGACTCGATGATAGGGGGGAATTTAAGAAAGTTCCAGGGTCACTGGGGAATCAAATGTTATGGGTGGCACGAGAATCTTTAGGCATATTGTTTCTACTTGACGAATCTCATGCAAGAACTCCTGAGATTTATGAATTCAAGATTAAGATTTATATTTTGTATTGTATCAGCCCATATACGACCCACTGCAGGGTACGGGCCTCCTCTACAATCGAGAGTACGATTGAGAGTGGTTAGGCCATATAGTCCACCACGCTGGCCTAGTGCGGGTTGGCATTTAAGTTAAGATTTATATATTAGGCAGATTTATACTCGAATTTTTCTTGCCAGTGTCCCATTTAAAATAGAAAATGAAAAACTAGTACTCGTAATATGATATGAATAAATCGTCTTATTACCATTTTTATACATGATCTCATTAAATTGTAGTATAAATATTTACAATATTCTTTTTAAAAGATGCTATTATTTATACATTTGCGCCATTTTGCTTTATTTACGTACTGTCTTTTAAAAACATTCGAAAAACTAATAATGTTGTGGCGAGTGCATCTGTATTCAAATGCCGGGTTAATGTGTGTTTAATGCAGCACATTAGGCGGCGCACCGCGCGGGAAGCCGAGCGGGCGTATTGTTCTTAGCGTATCCGGAAGAGGTCCGCCGTCCAATTTACAAAGTCCGGGCCGCAATGCGACACCGCTACAACGCTCCCGCAGCTCAAACCACTCGCCGCATAACGTCATCGGAAAATATATACCGAACCATCTTCATGCAATTTAACACTTTTCTTTTAAGGTTTTTAGAAGCTGTCTGAAATGTTGCTACTGTTGAAGATTCTACTCTACTATAAGGGGATCGGACTTGCATCTTTAGTCAGTTTCGTTGACTCCAGCGCCAATTCATAGGAATTTTTAAATATTCACGACTTTATTGATGTACAAGTTTTATTGGTTATATGGTTTTTGAGTCAACCAGTAAAATCAGTTCAGAGATTGAACCCAAGTTTATTGACAAAACCTATTCCTTCTAATGGCAGGTGTAGTGCATTTCTTCAGTAAGTATAGGACGTACTCTACTGAACAGGCCTAGCACAGAAGCTTCCCTTGAATCCACTATCTGCAACCTTTATTTGATAGTTCAAGTTTCACCGAGTCAACTGCAGTCACTTTGCCTTACTTATGTTTAAATTAAGAGGAATATAAATGAATTAAAGTGAAATAATTGGGATTTTGGAACTTACGAACGTACATGTCACATCTGGCATGCGGCTAATTCACACGAGATGGACGGGGGTGGGTCGCGGGTGCGGCGATGTAACACCCGTCTGCATTCTTACCGCATCACTCGAGGTTAAGGACGTTTGCATGCCCGCCAGTAACTACTCATTTTACTTCATTTTCTGTACCGACACAGCAATGTACACAGAATTTAATGGTAAATGCAGTGCCGTCCAAATAGACTATTGAGTGGCTTTTAATTGCTTAATTATTCAGAACTATTAATTTCCATGGCAATGGATTTGTAGTTCAATAATTGCTCTAAAACTTAAAATGTGTATGCGTGAAACTGTCAAGATTAGTCAAAACTTATGGTTTGTTTGGTATCTCAAAGGAATCGAACAAGTATAGATTTTTTATTTTATCCAATAATTAATATGTTTGGTCGATTTAAACAAATGTAGTGTTAATCCAGACGATACCAAGGCCTTGACTTACGTATCTTAGCACTTTACACACTCGGGATAATCAAATATACCTCTCCAACGATCACATTGTGAAAGATCAAGGTTTACTGCGGTTATCGCATAAGTATCGATTTCTCGTTGCATTATAAACATGACATATTCTCTATTAATACATACATAAACACACGCCTTTTTCCCAGAAGGGGTAGGCAGAGGTGTTAACAGAACACCCACGTTTCGCCTTGTATATTCCGTCCCACGATGTGATAGGGGGCGAGCCTATCGCCATATCGGGCACAAATTCCTGACTCCGGGCTGATAATGAATAGAAAAATCCAATATCACTTTGCCCGACCCGGGATTCGAACTCGAGGCATCAGCTTTGCAATCATACCGTAGTACCACTACGCCACCGAGGCAGTCGGTTCTCTATTAATACTTTTCTATATAAACTTCCAAGTTCTGTAGTTAAATATAGACTCTTCTTTTCTTCTGCTCATGTTACGCGGTATGTCTATTGAATTCCATTGATGTAAAATATTGTGTTAAGACTTGTATACTAACCACGATGACACCTTTTTGAATCCGTTTATTTCTTGTGATTTATTTTTCTTAAAATCGAAACCAAGGATCTGTTTTATTCAAATGAAATGTCTTTGAGTACGGCAGTTAGTTTATTACTCGTGAATGAGATAATATCATGCATGGTATTTCTTATGTGTGGTCTATCAGTCCCCAGAGGATATTCTACAATGTAAGCGCGACGAATCACGAGTGATTGGCAGCCGATAGCCGAGACAGCCGCCCGTTCAGTTTTCAATAACATTTCATATCAACGCAGCGGTTACGTTTGCACATAAAACGAATACAAGTGATAAAACTTGATTGAGGTATGGCCATAACTTACGTTTGCATTTCACTAAATTGCTTGAATACAAACTTAGTTGATTATAAAAATCTTCGCTGTATAGGATTTTGTGTCACATTTGGATACTAGTTAAAAGCGATCATTTTTATTACAAAGGAGAGCACCATTGAGATGACCTAGGCCATAGTTGACGAACTTCATATATAATAGAATTGTATGTAAATTCTCGTATCGTATACGGATTTCTGTCCCATATTCGGTCCTTTAACAACACGCCACCACCTCACATCTTACAAGAAGGGCATCTAAAAAAGTCTAATTCACTAGTCAAGTCACCAGTGTACATTACTTATTTTATGATAGACGCCGGAAATGTCTCCAATAGTATGAACATTTTTCGTTTGCACACGTGCGTATGTGTGCGCGTGTGCGCGTGTACGCGTGTGTGGTGTGGCACTAGGTACGTACCTACGGTTCGCGTCGACCAACGACATTGCGCCGTGTGAAGGTCTCGCTAAACTCGCGTTGTTATTGTTTTTATGTGCACCAACTACGTGTCCGCTGTTCTTTTTAACTATATGAGCCTTGCTAGTGCCCTTATTGAGGACTGAGGTAATCTGAACTTTGCTTTGCATAAAATAAAAAATGTAAGTAGTTTTACGGAAGGTTGCAAATGTAGAAATGTTTGATAACTTGACACGTCAGGTCATCAAATTCGTTTTGTTGCTTAATAGTATGAAATTCGCGATACTTATTTTGATTCTGCTATTAGGCATGGATTCTGGGCCGCTAGACGAGCTAGTCTTTCCTATGGGAGCATTTGCAGCTTAGACATAACGTAAAGCATACTGGCGAGATAGTGATACAAATAATTTTATACTGCACATACAGTCATTACATTTGGACAAGAAGTAACGTGGGAATTATTGGGGCAATAACGAAACGTAGTGAGAATGAGTGAGAGTACAGGAATGGCGGGAGGACGGTGTAAAAGAGGGAAGTGAGTAGGACGATTTTTAAGACGTTTAAAAAAGTTTAAAGTTAATGAAGAATAAAGAAATTACAAGACAGAGGAATTTTAATCCTCTTCGCACATCACCTCAGTAATTTACTAGAAACTTAAGAGAATTAATGCAGATTATTTAATAGCATTAGAAGCAATGTCGGTGAGGTGTGAATGTTGAGTTTCTGCAAGCGGTTGGACTCGCGTCACTCGCTCCATTGATTACATTACACTATTTGCAGTGGATGTAAATTAAAGCCAGCGTTGATACGTGATAGTGATGAGATCTCTTTGTTTAATTCGGTGTTTCTGCCTCAAATGTGTTGAGAAGCTACTACGGAAATAAAGCTTTGAATATTGCCTCTGATTATACGTCAGTACTGTAGGTGGTCAGACGACCTGGTAAAGGTCGCGGGACGTCGCTGGATGCAGGCTGCCTCCAACAGGTCACTGTGGAAATTATTGGGAGTGGCCTATGTTCAGCAGTGGACTTCCTTTGGCTTATGGATGGATGACTCTAATAATGATTAATATTTTCGCTCTGTTGATTATAGTCAATTTAGTTATATGGACAACTGTCATACACGCACAGATTTACTTGGAATTTGATGGAACTTATCAAGCGTCTATTTTACCCGACTTGCATATCCCAAATCAAATCTGAGACACTTCTGGGACGTACCCCTGTACGCGTATAGCTTGTTTTTTATCATACGATTGGGGATTAATGACTATATACCTACGTTTGATAATGAAATGCAACTTAATTGTAAACTTTATTGGTAGATACTGACGGTAGTTTTATCGTTTGTTGCAGAGACATCAGTACAGTGCGCGGAGAGTAGTCGGTGTGTCGCCACAAGAGCAGCGGCCGGCAGCCGTCGAGCGTGCATGACGCATCACACCACCAGGAATACTGCGCGCAGGTACGCCCCACCACAGTCAGTCATTATGATGGTGGACTTCATTCGTTTGCAACCAGACTTGTTACAAGTCACGTGACAAACTGGAAGATTCACAAATTGCTTCAAATTAAATTGGGACCTTGTATGGAATTTATTCAAGTGGTTTGAAGTCCACAAGTGTATGGGATTTTCATAGTGGTGAACGATATCGATGGTGGCGCCACCTGGAGTGTAGGGTTGGGAACACGCACCGGCCGTGGTGCGGGAGAGTAGACGCGTGACTGCGAGCCCTCACCACCGGCGGTCTGTTCGCAGAACATCAAAATTTTGCAGTAACAGGCATCGGAAGCTGCTGCCGCTGCGGCAGACGTGACTGGCGCGTGACGCGGGAGCCCGCGCTCTCCGCCCCGCACCGCCCCGCGCACCCCCGCGCACCCTCGCCCGCGACACCAGCGACACCCGCCACGCACCCTCGCCGCGGGGACACGCTTCTCAACTAACTGGTCAGTACCCGCTTTACTCTACTTCTGTTACATTTATCCCTCACTTACGACAGATCTTAGTTCAGATGCAGGAGAGGCTGGATAGGCCTAAGTAACGTTTAACTTTACTACGAATTAGCACTGATCCGGTGAAACTGATTTCATTTCTGCGTTTTGCTTATTTGCTCTAGGAAACAAAATGGTGTTTTAACGAAACATGTGTATCCCAACAATAAAAACTATAACCGTGATTTAATGTTTTCCAGATCCAGTGTAAAAATCAAAACGTCATCCCCAAACAATTAGCATTTAATTTTTAAGAGAGAGTAGGTAAATCAGCCACCATGGGGTCGCTGAACGTGAACAGGAACGTGTCGGACGCGTTCTACCGGTACAAGATGCCGCGGATATGCGCCAAGGTGGAGGGCAAGGGCAACGGCATCAAAACCGTCATCGTCAACATGCCCGAGGTGGCCAAGGCCCTCGGCAGACCGGCTACGTGTGAGTACCTCCTCTTTTGATAATCTGTTTCTCTATTCGCTTTCTTCTCTTCTCAATCACTGTTCAAAAATCAATATTTCCATAGTGACTTGGAAACTGCCTGCCTCAATGTTACTCTACCGTAGCAGATTTTACCTGTACGAATTCATGTTTTTCATGCTATTTCCTCAGTGTAGCAAGCCCCAGCCAATCGACCTTTAGCATCGGTAACAGCTTGGCTGTGACTTTAGTATTGTTACCATGCCAACCGCTGAGCTAACTGCCTATCTGGCTTACTGTACAGAATTGTATCCGCCCCTAGTTACCTTTTGCTGACGTTTGACTGAGTGGACTTAGGCTTATAGCCCACCGAGCTGGACAAGTGCGTGTTGGCTGTCTGGCTAAGTTGATTATGGAACGGAAGAGGATCTTGCATACTAAGATCTTGGGAAAATAGCATTTAAAGACATTTTGAACTTGCAATGTAATTTATTTTCAGATTTTATTATGTCAGATACAGATGTCTGATTACTAGCAGCTATATCTAAAACTGTAGTAATTGTTCAAACGGTCGCATTTCAGATCCGACGAAGTACTTCGGTTGCGAGCTGGGCGCTCAAACCCAGTTCGACTTCAAGAACGAGAGGTTCATCGTCAACGGCAGCCACGACTCTGCCAAACTGCAAGACCTGCTGGACGGGTGAGTTATACACATCCGTATTTTATTCTTCAGCCACAGGGAAGTCCACTGATAACCATAGGCCGGCTCAATAGAGAAGGACTGTGTTTATCTAAATACATATTCAAAATACGCTTATTGTAATTGGTCAAGTCCTTTAATCACAACCCTCTTCTAAGCCTATCCCTACACGTTAATCATATACATAGTTTTTCCGTTTGCACTTTGCAGGCGCTTAATTATTGAAGGTTCTTATATTTGTTTTAGAGCTAGCTAGTGAGGTTGTTCCAGTGCATATGGGCCGGATTTGTTATAATTTGGATCACATTACTTACAGTTAAGTTAATACACCCAACAGTCACATACGTAGTCCTGACGTACGTAGTCCACGACTCTTGTGTCGTGCGCGCCACTCGGCTGTCATATTCAGTGGTATATTGCAGGTTCATCCGCAAGTTTGTGCTGTGTCCCGAGTGCGACAACCCGGAGACGGAGCTGATCGTGTCGACCAAGCGCAACACCATCTCGCAGGGGTGCAAGGCGTGCGGCTACCACGGACAGCTCGACTTCAACCACAAGCTCAACACCTTCATACTCAAGAACCCGCCCGCCGCCGACCCCGCCATGCAGGTATGTACAACACCACCACCACTAAACTACAGACCTCCTCCCACCCACCACCCATTATTACACACATCCTATCACCAACCATCATACACACCACACACTCTACACGCATCACTTCACACCTCACTACATACCATACACCACACAAATAGCCACTGTCTGGAACATACTTACCACTCAATACACACGCATCAACTACCCCCTCCCACACTCCACACCATACAGACCTCACGCATACACCACCACACGCGCCACCACCTCCACACACCGCCGCCACCACCACAACACACCGCTACCACCACCACAACACACCGCTACCACTACCAACACTACACACACCAAATCATAACATCGTCACCACCACCACGCGCGTAACTACCATACGTAATACCACCGCACGCACCACTACCAACCACACCGGCACCACCACTTTCCTTAAGGTAGGCAGCGACTTTGTTGTGCTGGACCCCTGGCATTGCGGAGGTCTATGGGCAGCGGTAGCCGCTTTCCATCAGGCGGGCCGCTAGCTCGTCTGCCTATAACGGATATAAAAAAAAAAAAAAACCACAAGCACAACCACCACACGCCGCCACCACTCCACACTCCACCACCACAAGCACAACCACTACACACCGCCACCATAACATACCGCTACCACCACCACACGCACTACAAACACCGCCACCACCACAACATACCGGTACCACACGTACCACCACCACACTACGCGCACTACCACCACACTACGCGCACTACCACCACACTACGCGCACTACCACCACACTACGCGCACTATCACCACACTACGCGCACCACCACACTACGCGCACCACCACCACACTACGCGCACTACCACCACACGCACTACAAACATCGCCACCACCACAACACACCGCCAGCACCACAACATACCGCTACCACACGAAACACCACCACACGCACCACCACCACACGCAGCACCACACTACGCACACCACCACCACACTACGCACACCACCACCACACACACCACCAACACACGCATCACCACCACACGCATCACCACCTCACTACGCATACCACCATCACACGCACTACAAACACCGCCACGACCACAACACAGCGCCAGCACCACAACATACCGCTACCACACGAACCACCACCACACGCAGCACCACACTACGCGCACCACCACCACACTACGCGCACTACCACCACACTACGCGCACCACCACACTACGCGCACCACCACCACACTACGCGCACTACCACCACACTACGCGCACCACCACCACACTACGCGCACTACCACCACACTACGCGCACCACCACACTACGCGCACCACCACACTACGCGCACCACCACACTACGCGCACCACCACACTACGCGCACCACCACACTACGCGCACTACCACCACACTACGCGCACCACCACCACACGCACTACAAACACCGCCGACACCACAACACAGCGCCAGCACCACAACATACCGCTACCACACAAACCACCACCACACAAACCACCACCACACGCAGCACCACACTACGCGCACCACCACCACACTACGCACACAACCACTACACTACGCACACCACCACCACACTACGCGCACCACCACCACACTACGCGCACTACCACCACACTACGCGCACCACCACCACACGCACTACAAACATCGCCACCACCACAACACACCGCCAGCACCATAACATACCGCTACCACACGAACCACCACCACGCGCACCACCACACTACGCGCACTACCACCACACTACGCGCACCACCACCACACTACGCGCACCACCACCACACTACGCGCACTACCACCACACAGGCACTACCACCACACTACGCGCACCACCACCACACGCACCACAACCACACGCACCACCACACTACGCGCACTACCACACTACGCGCACTACCACAACACTACGCGCACCGCCACCACACGCAGCACCACACTACGCGCACCACCTCCACCACACGCATCACCACCTCACTACGCACACCACCATCACACGCACTACAAACACCGCCGACACCACAACACAGCGCCAGCACCACAACATACCGCTACCACACGAACCACCACCACACGCAGCACCACACTACGCGCACCACCACCACACTACGCGCACTACCACCACACGCACCACCACCACACGCACTACAAACATCGCCACCACCACAACACACCGCCAGCACCATAACATACCGCTACCACACGAACCACCACCACACGCAGCACCACACTACGCGCACCACCACCACACTACGCGCACTACCACCACACTACGCGCACCACCACCACACGCACCACCACACTACGCGCACCACCACACTACGCGCACTACCACCACACTACGCGCACCACCACACTACGCGCACTACCACCACACTACGCGCACCACCACCACACGCACTACAAACATCGCCACCACCACAACACACCGCCAGCACCATAACATACCGCTACCACACGAACCACCACCACGCGCACCACCACACTACGCGCACTACCACCACACTACGCGCACCACCACCACACTACGCGCACCACCACCACACGCACCACAACCACACGCACCACCACACTACGCGCACTACCACACTACGCGCACTACCACAACACTACGCGCACCGCCACCACACGCAGCACCACACTACGCGCACCACCTCCACCACACGCATCACCACCTCACTACGCACACCACCATCACACGCACTACAAACACCGCCGAACCCACAACACAGCGCCAGCACCACAACATACCGCTACCACACGAACCACCACCACACGCAGCACCACACTACGCGCACCACCACCACACTACGCGCACTACCACCACACGCACCACCACCACACGCACTACAAACATCGCCACCACCACAACACACCGCCAGCACCATAACATACCGCTACCACACGAACCACCACCACACGCAGCACCACACTACGCGCACCACCACCACACTACGCGCACTACCACCACACTACGCGCACCACCACCACACGCACCACCACACTACGCGCACCACCACACTACGCGCACTACCACCACACTACGCGCACCACCACACTACGCGCACTACCACCACACTACGCGCACCACCACCACACGCACTACAAACATCGCCACCACCACAACACACCGCCAGCACCATAACATACCGCTACCACACGAACCACCACCACGCGCACCACCACACTACGCGCACTACCACCACACTACGCGCACCACCACCACACTACGCGCACCACCACCACACGCACCACAACCACACGCACCACCACACTACGCGCACTACCACACTACGCGCACTACCACAACACTACGCGCACCGCCACCACACGCAGCACCACACTACGCGCACCACCTCCACCACACGCATCACCACCTCACTACGCACACCACCATCACACGCACTACAAACACCGCCGACACCACAACACAGCGCCAGCACCACAACATACCGCTACCACACGAACCACCACCACACGCAGCACCACACTACGCGCACCACCACCACACTACGCGCACTACCACCACACGCACCACCACCACACGCACCACCACCACACGCACTACAAACATCGCCACCACCACAACACACCGCCAGCACCATAACATACCGCTACCACACGAACCACCACCACACGCAGCACCACACTACGCGCACCACCACCACACTACGCGCACTACCACCACACTACGCGCACCACCACCACACGCACCACCACACTACGCGCACCACCACACTACGCGCACCACCACACTACGCGCACTACCACCACACTACGCGCACCACCACACTACGCGCACTACCACCACACTACGCGCACCACCACCACACGCACTACAAACATCGCCACCACCACAACACACCGCCAGCACCATAACATACCGCTACCACACGAAACACCACCACACGCACCACCACCACACGCAGCACCACACTACGCACACCACCACCACACTACGCACACCACCACCACACACACCACCAACACACGCATCACCACCACACGCATCACCACCTCACTACGCACACCACCATCACACGCACTACAAACACCGCCACGACCACAACACAGCGCCAGCACCACAACATACCGCTACCACACGAACCACCACCACACGCAGCACCACACTACGCGCACCACCACCACACTACGCGCACTACCACCACACTACGCGCACCACCACACTACGCGCACCACCACCACACTACGCGCACTACCACCACACTACGCGCACCACCACCACACTACGCGCACTACCACCACACTACGCGCACCACCACACTACGCGCACCACCACACTACGCGCACCACCACACTACGCGCACTACCACCACACTACGCGCACCACCACCACACGCACTACAAACACCGCCGACACCACAACACAGCGCCAGCACCACAACATACCGCTACCACACAAACCACCACCACACTACGCGCACCACCACCACACTACGCGCACTACCACCACACTACGCGCACCACCACCACACGCACTACAAACATCGCCACCACCACAACACACCGCCAGCACCATAACATACCGCTACCACACGAACCACCACCACGCGCACCACCACACTACGCGCACTACCACCACACTACGCGCACCACCACCACACTACGCGCACCACCACCACACTACGCGCACTACCACCACACAGGCACTACCACCACACTACGCGCACCACCACCACACGCACCACAACCACACGCACCACCACACTACGCGCACTACCACACTACGCGCACTACCACAACACTACGCGCACCGCCACCACACGCAGCACCACACTACGCGCACCACCTCCACCACACGCATCACCACCTCACTACGCACACCACCATCACACGCACTACAAACACCGCCGACACCACAACACAGCGCCAGCACCACAACATACCGCTACCACACGAACCACCACCACACGCAGCACCACACTACGCGCACCACCACCACACTACGCGCACTACCACCACACGCACCACCACCACACGCACTACAAACATCGCCACCACCACAACACACCGCCAGCACCATAACATACCGCTACCACACGAACCACCACCACACGCAGCACCACACTACGCGCACCACCACCACACTACGCGCACTACCACCACACTACGCGCACTACCACCACACTACGCGCACCACCACCACACGCACCACCACACTACGCGCACCACCACACTACGCGCACCACCACACTACGCGCACCACCACACTACGCGCACTACCACCACACTACGCGCACCACCACACTACGCGCACTACCACCACACTACGCGCACCACCACCACACGCACTACAAACATCGCCACCACCACAACACACCGCCAGCACCATAACATACCGCTACCACACGAACCACCACCACGCGCACTACCACCACACTACGCGCACCACCACCACACTACGCGCACCACCACCACACTACGCGCACTACCACCACACAGGCACTACCACCACACTACGCGCACCACCACCACACGCACCACAACCACACGCACCACCACACTACGCGCACTACCACAACACTACGCGCACCGCCACCACACGCAGCACCACACTACGCGCACCACCTCCACCACACGCATCACCACCTCACTACGCACACCACCATCACACGCACTACAAACACCGCCGACACCACAACACAGCGCCAGCACCACAACATACCGCTACCACACGAACCACCACCACACGCAGCACCGCACTACGCGCACCACCACCACACTACGCGCACTACCACCACACGCACCACCACCACACGCACTACAAACATCGCCACCACCACAACACACCGCCAGCACCATAACATACCGCTACCACACGAACCACCACCACACGCAGCACCACACTACGCGCACCACCACCACACTACGCGCACCACCACCACACGCACCACCACACTACGCGCACCACCACACTACGCGCACCACCACACTACGCGCACTACCACAACACTACGCGCACCGCCACCACACGCAGCACCACACTACGCGCACCACCTCCACCACACGCATCACCACCTCACTACGCACACCACCATCACACGCACTACAAACACCGCCGACACCACAACACAGCGCCAGCACCACAACATACCGCTACCACACGAACCACCACCACACGCAGCACCACACTACGCGCACCACCACCACACTACGCGCACTACCACCACACGCACCACCACCACACGCACTACAAACATCGCCACCACCACAACACACCGCCAGCACCATAACATACCGCTACCACACGAACCACCACCACGCGCACCACCACACTACGCGCACCACCACCACACTACGCGCACTACCACCACACTACGCGCACCACCACCACACGCACCACCACACTACGCGCACCACCACACTACGCGCACTACCACCACACTACGCGCACCACCACCACACAGGCACTACCCACGCGCACCATACCACACCACCACAAGCACAACCACTACACACATCACACGTCAATTAAAAATATAAAATTAAATACCTTACAATCCAGGGTTCTTCGTTGACGGAGGGTAATCGTGGCAAGCGGTCGAAGCGCTCCGGGCCCGGCGCCAACGCCAACGGCAACCACGACGGACAGGAGAACGACGCCAAGAATGTACGTATTCAAACTTACGCTAAAACCACTTACCGGTTGTTCATTCACCATTGTTTCAACATATTGACTGTTGTATTTCAGGAAAGCGACGTGCCCATCACTCCGACCACTCCGGTGCCCAAGAGCAGCAAGAAGGACAAGGACAAGTCGAAGCACAACGACGAGGACGACGACGGGTGGACCGTCGACGTCAGCGAGGAGGCCGTGCGGGCGCGCATGCAAGGTGACATTACTTTATACATAGTACTTTACCAAGAACCGCGTCCTTTTGTCACGTTGTCTTTGTGACACGGTGATTTACCCTCGCGCACAGGTAGCCCCCTGAGTCGGCACTACATACGTCTACTGTGTGGCAAAGCCTTAGAGCTGGAGAATGGCTTGCCCTATGTTCTTCTTGCTTGTTCCACTTATCTGGAAATAATGCATTGAGTAATTAGCAGGGAAACAATAACAGTTATAATAAAATTGTATACTGACAATGAGTACACTGAAATGTATATGAGACCTTATCAATGAATTGTCTTTACCAAATATCTATGTATTATATACCAGTACATATAAATATTTGCAGACTTGACGGAGGGCGCGAAGATCATGACACTATCGGAGGACAGCGAGAAGAACGAGAAGCAGCGCATGGATTTGTTTTACGACTTCCTGAAGCAGCGCGCCAGCAGCGGCGACGTCACCGGCACCAAGGCCATCAACGAGATCCTGCACGAGGCTGAAAGGTATGGGAAACATAAACTACTTGTGTAATATAGATATTCCTAATGTAATTTTTATTTGAGATTGGTTTTTACGAAACCTGAACACGGCACTTTCTTGTTTGCGAACTGGCGTCTAACTTACTGCTTCAATCACCAGAGACTGACAATTTACCTGATACAGATATACGTTCATGTCTGTGCTGTCTTGGTTGACAGCCGGCTGAGAATTTAGATTCTAGAGACTGGGCTTTTTTGAGAGATTTGAGATTTTGAGATTCATTAAAACGAACGCTTGTGGCCACACAAGCTTAGAGAAACCAAACATCGGAAATGTTAGGGCGTTTCCATATAGCAGCGTAACTGCAGTGGCACCGCCAATATAGCGGTACTGCTGTATTAGTTACCTTTGATCCTTATGGACCCTCTCCACATGAGCCCGCCGCGTCGGCAGTGGCAAGTGACATGCTGATGTAGTGTACAATGTGTATATGCGTGCAGGCTGGAGGTGAAGTCGAAGGCGCCGCTGGTGATGTTCGAGGTGCTGGTGCGCGGCTCGGCGCTGGCGGGCGACGTGCGGCGCCACCGCGCGCTGCTGCTGCGCTTCACCCGCGGCGACGCGCGCGCGCAGCGCACCGCCCTGCACGCGCTCACCGCGCTGTGTGCGCACCACAGCACGCTGCTGCCCAAAGTGCCCGCCATACTCAAGGTACCAATACCGCTCGAATCGACGCATTTACATTAGTCTTATCAACCTACCTTGGAAATAACCCAAATACTTACTATTGCAGCTGCTGTACGACGAGGACATAGTTGAGGAGAAGGCGATCCTGGAGTGGGCCGCAAAGCCGTCGCGCAAGTACGCGTCCAAGGAGGTGGTGGCGGACGTGCGGCGCCGCGCGCAGCCCTTCCTGGACTGGCTGCAGGAGGCCGAGGAGGACAGCGACGACGACCACGACTCCGCAGAGGACATCGAGGTACACAACTACAATACATTACACTACAGTCTACACTAATACCAAGTCATTAATACTAAGTATATGGGAAAAGTCAACAAACAGTTATGTGCAAATGACACAGCTATGTAAGAGCAATTACCTGCCAGAAACGAATAAACGCATCTAGACTTTTTTGCACGCGATTAGCGAGTTCAAACAAGGCACCGCGAGGTTGGTGCTGCCGTTGCAGCGGCATGAGTTAACGCCCTTATATATTATAAATTGGGGGCGCCAGTAGTGCTAAAACGAGCATTAAAATAACAAATGTGATTCGTTCGATACGTCTCAACAATACAAGTTAAGTATAAAGTCCACAATAGTAATAATTGTGTCATTATTTCAGATCGAGTACGACGACCGCGCCAAGGCGACGCCCATCAAGGCGGTGAGCGCCGCGCCGCCCACGCACAAGCAGCACGCCGCCGACGACGACGGGGACGACGTCGACATCGACGCCATCTAGACGCACACACAACACTCACTCACACACGGCCCCTCGCACACACACACCAACACACTCCGGAACATCACACGCTAATACTACACCCTGCAACTTCCTGGAAATTCACATATTCAATAGATATTCGGTTCATCCTCACTCCCTGCCCGAATATAGTAATGACAAAAACAAACATGCATATGCCTCTATTTATTAGTTGCGGTCTTACTTACTGATAAATAACTCGCAAAACCCCACCTGCTCATTGTTAATATTGGTGTTTCGCTTCACTTTACTTTATTCTAATTTTATTATACTCTGCGGCAGCTTTGAAATAAACTTTATTTTAAGTAAAACAAGAAATCCGTCGCAAACATTAATATATTCTCAACAATAAAATACATGATTAAATTATGATTGGCATTTTTATCCTGTGCCCATTCCAGTAGTATTTGCAATTAAATTATCAAAATTATTGCTCACTACTGGATGAATTTTAGCGAAACACCAATTTGCTTCATCTATAAATTTGTGGTCGAGTATTTTTCCGTTTTTTAAGTTTCTTCTTCTTGAAACCATTTCTTTTGCACACTTTCTTATCATAATGTCTAGAATCATTCCTATTCTATTTATGTATTAATTCTGAGTTAAGGAATTGCTGAACTCACTTCCTATGCAATTCTTAACGAATACTTGACCATTTCTACATAAGGGATACGTCACTTGACCTGTACATTATGAATGTGATTTCCATGCGCCAGTTAGGTTAGAAGTACGTAAAGCCATAATTACATGTCGGATTATCTCTAAAATTATATAAACAGCGATTAGCGTAATCAAAAATTTATATGAACTAACTTTTATCTAAAAGCTTGTATACATAGGCTGTTTATAGAAAGCTACAATTTGTTTTTTAATATCCAACAGCTATATGTTCCTATATGTATAGATTTTTTATTTTTAAATTATTCTTAATCAGATTTATTTGGTATATATTTTTTACATTGCACTGGAATGTATGATCGTGGCTCGGATCTCAATTCGATTGTTAGTCACAAACGCGCTGGCTAGACCAACAGCAATACGATGTAAAGCTATGAAGTGGAACTACGGCAATATGTGTTTTGTACGGTATATTTTATTATGAAATTGTGAAAGCGACGCGCCACCTTCAGCGAATGAGTGAGTCGGGAATGTGGTTGGGATCGGAATGAAACGATTTGCAGGCCAGTAGTGTCACTTGAATATATGTATAGCTAAATATGCAAACGGTAAACAAACCGAGTGAAATAACTCGTGGTTCGATGATACAGTCATGTTTGTATTCTTATCCACATTGATCTCTAAGAACCGATTGACAAGTAGATATTGGACACTGTTGGCCCTCGTGAGGAGAATGTTCGCTGCAGGTGCGGCGTGGTGTACTTTATATGTATGTACTTTAGGTTTAGTGTAGGCGATGTAGGGGATGGCGCACTGGCGCGACGCGCGGACGCTGCGGACGTCTTCTCTATCAACTATTATTAAATAGATTACTTTGAAATTGCCACCTGACAATTTATTTGATTTGTTTTGTATTCAATACATTTTGGATTCTGATGTTTGAAGTTTTATTTCGATATCCTATCTTACATCCCCGTCACATGCACACACAATAGGATAGACTAACATAACTAATAAACTAAAGAACTTTCATACTTGACTAGGATACTCTGTAGCGCATATCAATTAACTAAGTCACCTTGAACGCTGAATTCAAGGACAAATGGGGTTAACACTTGATAAAAAACTTTATTTTAACCTTACTCAAAACCAAATGATAAATCCCACATCGTCCAGAAAAAGCTATATTCTAAATGGGGGTGTAGTTATTACACTATTGTATTTTCAAAAAGTTTACGCTTATTTCTAAAGTGGCGGGCGGAGTGGGTATTTCGTATTAGTGCAACTTAGCTCGGATGGCTTATTTCCGTCCTACGATGAGATTGTAAATGACCTTACTGCCATACCAGCAACATTTCCAGGACCTATACAATCCGGAGAATTTCCAAATTGAAAAACTTAGATTGGAATACCAGCCCTGTGATTCGAACATACATAGGACCACAACGACCTACACAGCCCATGCACGCATTCAGCCTCCGTGGCGCAGTTGGTTAGACGCCGCCTGTGAAACGAGAGGCCGCGGGTTCGATCCCCGCACCGAGACAAATGTTTGTGAGGCCCACAAGTATTTGTCTCGGGTCTGGGTATTTGTGATAACGAAATGTCTCTTGTATTTTCTGATACCCACGAAACAAGACTTAATTGATCTTAATGTGGGATCAGGACTATGTATGTGACTGTTGGGTGCATTTATTTATTTTATTTATGTATTCACAGCGCATAAAAGCTGGTTAGAAACCAATGCCACATTGTTTTTTTGTCACAATGTTTAGAAAACTCCGTTCCACACAGGAACATCAGAACTCTATGCAAAAAAAAGAATTAAAACGATACGATACAATTCCTGTACGTGTTTTAAACCTAAAAGCCATCTATTGGAGAGTTGCAGTACTAGGAGAAAATCGAAAATAGGACTGCCGATTGGAATTGTTTTTTTAACCGAATGTAAAACGTAAAGGGCCTCAGAATCTCAGATAATGTGTAGCGTTATTTCAGGCATTTTTCTTTTTCATGGATAACCCTTATAAAACATGACGTTAATTTAATAGAATTATTACATAAAAAGCATTGTCATATATTATATTAAATCAATGACGAAAAGGTATTGTATTTTAACTAAAAGCCACCTGTTGTCGAGTTGCATAACTAAGAAAATTTTAAATAAGTAACTTATGGATAATATATATATGTATTTTTTACGACACAGATTCAAATTAACTTAGAAACATTTAGTAATGACCATGAGATATCTTATCTTTTTTAAATTGGCTTTACCTTATAGATTTTTAAGATTATTTTGTATTTTTATTGTTATGGTTACTTACTTACAGATGGCGCTTAGGTAAGCGCCATCTGTTAGTAAGTCGACTCTTTTATTCATTTGAATAACAAAAGCTTATCTTGACTATCGATTACTAATTATAATGAAAAAAGTCAGAGTAATGGCTGAACTTTTGTTACTATTAAATATATAATGGGAATTACATTAGATCCCAAACTTCAATGGGGTCCTCATTTAGTCGCTCTAGCTAAAAAGCTGAGCGCCGCAGTCTTTGCGGTGGGTAAGATTCGCCAATTGACTGATATAGATACAGCTCGATTGGTTTATTTTGCCTACTTTCATAGTCTGATGAGTTATGGAATTTTAATGTGGGGTGGCGCAGCTGACATTAATACTATCTTTGTTCTTCAAAAGAGAGCTATAAGATCAATTTATTCGCTAGGGTCCAGATGTTCTCTTAGAGATAAATTTAAAGAAATAAATATAATGACAGTAGCGTCACAATACATTTATGAAAATTTAATGTATGTCCATAAGAATAAAGAAAATTTTCGAAAGATTAGCGATATTCACGACAAAAATACTAGGAATAAGAACAATCTAGCTAGTCATAAGACCAGACTCCACAGGATCAGCAAATCTTTTAAGGGTTACTGTATACACTTTTATAACAAAGTTCCCACTCATATGAAAGCCTTAACTATTAAAAAATTCAAAGCTACTATCAAGAAACAATTATGCAATAAAGCTTATTATAAAATTTCTGAATATCTAGATGATAATAAGGCTTGGGAATAGAATAAAATTAAACATATAGATAGTATTTCGGAGCGGAGGTATCGGTGTGCTCTGTATATTGTAATTTATATTAAGTAACTTTACACGTTGTATTTTACTTTGTAAGCGATTGGGTATGTCATGCTCGCTTAAAAGTCTGTGCTTGCGGCGGCGTCGTGTGCCGGGTCGGTCACTTCCCTGTAGCATGGTTGAGGAGGCCGATGGCTGGCACATGCGTCATACTCGTGAACGGGTGCTGCTTGTGTGGACTGGTCTGTCCGATTTGCTTACATTGTAACTGATTTATAGATTACATAAGGTTTTCACGAGTATTCACTGCGTTGGTGAAACATACTGATTCTTCGTTCTGGCCTACTTCACTTCACTCAGCCATATTAAACATAATATAAACAATATTGTATTAAAAATATATTTCACTTGCAAATTATAACAAATTATTAATGAACTGCTCTGATTTGGACCAACTTGTAATTTTTGTAATAATCACGATATTGTAAACTGGTTTTGAAAAGAGCAACACTAGAGTTTCTTGCCCGTTCTTCTCTAGTGAAAACCGCTTTCCGAACCGGGTGGTAGAAAAAAAAAATGACTGAATCTAAATAATGTTGAACATTTTAATGGATTCAATAAATTATTTTCATTTTCATTTTCATTTTCAATATGTATATGCAGTTTCCGTTTTTGTATATATTAATTTATATTAATTGTAGTACTGCAATTTGTCGATAGATTACTTTTGGTTGAGATAATACATTTGAATAACTTAATAAATTCATACGAGAACTGAGAACAATTAACACTTGAGATACATACACGAGTAAACATCAATTTCGTAAACTAAACCAGGTACCATGACCTTTCTCTATTTATTTAAATAATCAATTCAATTTAATCATTTAAATTGTCATGAGTTCCCGATTATAAGCCATCTGTTGACAAGAAGCGGTACTAGAAAAAATGCATCAGATAGTACTTGTGCAGTGCAATCCACTGCCCACTGGCCTGAATTTGGACTATAGAGCTATAGAAGATCTGTCAAATTCTTTGCAGTAGCAAAACAAGAAGAGTCGTCCTTTGCTGGATTTAATCGTAAGATATCAACGAGAATTTTTGGAAATGTAAACTGAATCAGGGTAGTTTCATTTTCCGGGTATTAAATGTTAAAATAAGACATTTTGATTGATTTGTTGTACTATCTTTTACTAGCGACTCAATTTATAGTATAGCCTTGTTTGAACTAATACTAGCAGTTGGTTGTTCTCTAGGCTTTTATTAATAAAGTTGAATTGACTAAGAAGGTAGGTACAGTCAGCATCAGATATATTAACGCATCCCATGTGCTCAAATAAATCTACACTCTTAAGATAACCAAACACATTAACGCATGAAAAGTGATAATATACTCGTAGTTGTTAACATCCAACACGTCAAATATATCTACACACTCGTTTGTCAAATACTTCTACACAATCAAAGCGAATTCACAATGAACTGATCAACTGAAGTTATCAAATGTAGCTAATTTGATTTGTCATTTTTTGACAATTTTTTTTTTTAATACCAGTCAATTATGAATCTAAATACATTCGCATAAGGTTTGCTTTAGGTATTTGTTAACTTAATTTTGAACACCTGCAATGCTTAGTTACTATTGACAGTCGGTTTGTATAGATAATAATGGCTTGTAGGTTGCTAAGAACTATTGACAAAGAGATGCTCAGATATATTTGAAACATTGGATGCTTACAACAATCTGAAAAAAAATTGTTTTTGGTTAATTTGAACGTGTAGTACTTTATGGATACCCACACCTGCTTAGCTACTTTTAATGCCGACTGTACCAGATTACTGTTAACTACGATGCAAATAAGTAATTATCCAATAGATGAGAAGATTATATAAAAATTAAAGCAATTTTAGCTCGATGCACAAGGTGGGAACAAGGCAAATGTAAAAAACCCTCAAATAATTACCCACTAACTGACACTGTTGACCATCATCAGCATTGAGATAGTCTATTCACTATTGATTCGCAATTCTGGCAAAATTGGTAATCAAGTCCATTAATTTGCAAATAGATCATAGATGTTGAAACCAATCCCTAACAGACAACTTAAATGTTTTGGAACTGATATATTCCTTGAAGTTGTCTAAGCAACGCATCTCGAAAGATGGATCTAATTCTGGACTTTCAGACTTTGTAACGTTTGCACGACGAAAACATAAATTCAGTTTAGCATAATAAAAACTGACCGAAGCCAGCATATAATAGACAAGCACTAAGTACCCACCTATTTTCTAAAAATTAAAACCCCTTTAAACTTCGATTTATTACTTATATTTGGTCTAGTTTTTACTTATATTTGATCGAAACATTCAAAAGTTTAAGTTAACGAACTCACTTAAGATCTATGCAAAATCAAATTTAGAAATCTTTATAAGGAATTCCGGCCATCTAGCTCGGGCCTACGGACAAACACAAGCACTGTGTTGATATTGCTGCCGGGCTCGGTTCTTAAGTAGTTAATGGTAAGTCTAAATCAAAATCCTACGTCGGCATACTAACTGAAGCCTGAAGGACGAAGGTCAAAGTTATGAAGGTATCGTAAAGTAACGGTTATAGAAACTTTGTTTGAAATAATTTATGCATAACTTAAAAATCCTCCGAAGGTTCGGACTCCGAAGCATAGTTGCTTATGACGCCGGCTATTTAACGAGGGGCCACGTGTTCGATCCGCGCACCCAGACAAATGTTTGTGTGATACACTAACCTACTTGTTTCGGGTATGTTGTTGAGAGACCGTTACTTTTTTTTTTTAAGCCTTTATAGGCAGACGAGCTAGCGGCCCGCCTGATGGAAAGCGGCTACCGCTGCCCATAGACCTCCGCAGTGCCAGGGGTCCAGCACAACAAAGTCGCTGCCTACCTTAAGTATCTCGTAGTTTCTAATGCATATATCTAAACGAGACTTGATTGATATTAAATTGATGTCAAGTGTGTGGCTGTTGTGTGTATTTATTTATTCAATTAAGTATTTTAATTGTTTCTTAACATAATATTTTTTTTATCAGCCCATATACGTCCCACTGCTGGGCACGGGCCTACTCTACAATCGAGAGAATCGATTAAGAGTGGTTAGGTCATATAGTCCACCACGCTGGCCTAGTGCGGGTTGGCGCACTTACATGCCGTAGAAATTCTTAATTAACATTATAATTAATTAATAATTAACATAATATACCGAACATAAAACAAAATTACTTATACTTGCGAGTGCTCAAATCGTAGATGAATATAGGCAGTTGAACTTTAATAGGTACTGGTCGCCATTGCGTGACCACGTGGCAAAAGCACAAAATTTACAAAAAATATTTGACACTGAACTCGAAACTGACCGAATCAATTATAAATACTTGAACATTAAAAAGTCTTATTAAATAAAAAGTGAAGCAAATAATCACTTGCCTACCTATGAAAATATGGATAAACTACCTACCTATTTCCACGGACCGAACTATGTATTTTCTGTACGCATTTCCAGAAATGTTATTTATTTATTTTATTAAGCCTTTATTGTACACAAGAAACACAGTATAAGTACAAAAATAAAAAAACAAGTGGCAAATGAAATTTTCAACAACGATATACGATAAGTCTACAAAAATCAATAACAAGAAAATACTTAACACGAGCCTACTCACCAGGGATCTGCCCTCAATCGCCGGCGCTGTTATAGATGGCAGTTTAGGACAAAACACGAATTACTTGCACTAGATAGTCCACTAAACAACTAAAATTAAACAGAAATAAAGCGCAGCAAAGGAGCTCGCGCCGCGACCTCGGAGCACACACGAGACTTACCTAGCAACTCAGTGAACAAGCAAATGAAGCCTAACTACCCGCAATTACATTATATTTGTAACAACAATTATAGGAACGGAAATGTGTTGTATTTGATTTATGGCTTGTTCTAATTAAGTATTTTACATCTTTATATAATAATTACGAAACTGCTAAATATACAATAAGGAAAATAAAGTACAAATTGTAAAAAATAACGTGGGAGATATCAATCCAGATAGCTAGAATAACCATATAATAACGAAAATGAAACTACAGGATATGTGTGTTATGGAATTTAATTGAACCTGGATGTAACAACTTTATGCAGTGAACATAACAATTTTGACAAGATTTAGAAGGCAAATAATTCCCAGCAAGAATTATAAAACATGTTACTGCTTGACAGAGTCCACAAATACAAACATTATTTTACTGCAAACACAAAATTGCATTTATGGTGCAATTGCAACAACGCATTTAGTTGCCAAAAGACAATAGACGTTCTTTATATTCAAGACATAAGTTAATTTTTGGAATGTGCCAAGCAATAACACAATAAAAAATCGTTTAAGAATTGTGAACAATATTTGCTGACTGTAGAACTTTATATTTATGACTATGGTAAGTACATTATTGTTCTTATTATTTTATTACCTTTACCTGTATTTGCTAGTCATACGTAATTTCATAATTTACAATTTGTATAAAATACATCAGTATAAAAATATCATCTCAATCAATTCCAATTGTTGCAATATATTTTTATATAATTAATTTCTTTGCCAATACTTTTTTATAAATCTTGATTTTTATTACATATTTAATACTTAGATAAGTATCAATAACAATAGAATATTTTTTCATCACAAGTTTCAATATTATGTTCAGTCGGCGCAATCGCCAATATTCTTTTAAACTGTGTGTCGATTGTCGACTGGTTGTAAAAAGTCGACTAAAGAGTATTCTTAAATAATTCTTAAGTAAATAAAATCATGGTATCTTAAGTACATCATAATATATAAGTACTCAAGAGGTTTCTTCAATAGACTTAAAACTAAATAAATGCCGTGCATTCATATGTGTTGATAAAACAAGACAGCTAATTTGAGGATCTTTTAAAACAAATTTTCTTTGACTACATTGTATTAATATTAAATTAGCATACTTTGATATTGACTTATTAATTTTATCAGCACATATATTGCTTAATGTCTAATTACACATATGGTGGTTGATGAATCAGTCTTCATTTTTTGGAGATTCTAAGACTGCGTGAGTTATGGACAAATTAACACACTCCCATATTAGGTGATACTCGTTGGGAACTGCAAATAACATATTTCTCAATAAGTATTTTTCAATTCGCATAAGATAAAGTCAGGCTTCTAAAATATTAAAATAATGTATTGACTAAAATTGATTGATGCAATGATGTGAATCCATCAATATTTAGTTCATTCATTTATAAAATGTTGGGAATGTGCAGAATACAATTACAATATTTTTTGTCTAATAACACAAAAAAATTGCATTATTATTAAGTACTGTTAAGCACATACTTTAACATTATATATCAAGACAATGTATTAAGTACGTATGCATCAGAAATTTGCAATTCATAATTTTGTAATTCACTTTACGTTGAAACCACACTGGCGTACACAATGTGTAACTTATTTTATCCTTATAAATATGTGAGATACAAATCATGAAACTGAATAAAAGCATCATTAAGCCGAGTACACATTGGCGAGCCGTAACTTTAGCCGTTGTCATGTATGTAACCCAAACACAGCGTGTACGTACTACTAGGTTCGCTACAACCTCGCTACTGTATCATGCAAGTTACAGTTGCAGCTCGCTAGTGAGTACCCGGCTTAAGTCACTGTAGGAACGAATTGTTATGAACAGTAAAACTTCACTTGAGTAAAGTTATAGTTCTTAATCGCCAGAGGCCGCTGTCCGGTGCGTCACTAGGTGGGCGAGGCGGCGGGCGAGGCCACGCTGAACGATGTGATGAACACGTTGACGATGGTCACCAGGAACACGCCCAGCACCGTCATATTATTTATTTTGTCGGCCTTGCAGATGTCATCCTTCTCGTTGACGTCGTACCGGCTGTTCATGATGAGGCCGACGCCTACTGCGATCTGAGAAGTGCATTGGCGTCATTAGGATGTTTGTAGTGACATGTTTAGATCGTTAAGATACCGATTATGAGTAATTTAGCAAACGATTTTTTAAAATTTAGTAGACAACATTTGATCTAGTTAGGAAAACAGCTCAAGAGAATAATCTTTGCTAACATGAAAAAATCTCATCACGGATATTTTATATACTCTTCCACTGATTCTTTCGATTCATCATCTTGTCTCAACCGTTTAACGTAGTATGCGATGTTGAGAAGTTTAAAAATTGTAACGCAGCATATAAAATACCTGAAGGATGATGCTCATCGAGATGAAAGTGACACTAGAATAGTAGTACGGATGTGTGCTAGAAGATTCTAGAACGTAGCGCAGTTGATTGGCGTTGGCTGAGAGAAGAGCTAAGTCCATCATGCCTTGAGCGAGATTCTTCTTTTGCTGGTACGTGTTCATGTCTGGCGTAACCTGCTGGCAGAAGTAAGGTTAACAATTAAAAATTAGTTATATTTAAAAACATTTCTTATTATTTTCACGAAAATGCAAATTGAAACCAAAAAAGTACCCTTTGAATTATAAAATATTCTAGTACTCGGGATATTTTAAATCCTAGATTTAACTTACCGGTGGGAATGGTGAGATGGGCCGGTCGTCGCCAAATCTGTTGCCGAGTTCAGTGGTTCCGTCTGAAATATATTTTTGTTAATGAATATTTTTACCGAGTTGATAAAGCGTTTTATGCAAATTATTGAATATGGATTCCGTGCATTTAATATGATGTACCAGCAGTGTTGATGATTATTTTTTTAGTGCAATTGTGCGCAAGTATTTTAAACCAAAGTTAATCATTGTTCAGTATTCAATAGATGACGCCACAGAAATTTGCAAATATATTTTAAGGCAATAGTTGTGCAAGACTTTGAATGAAGCCGAATGTGAAAAAGTTTTCGAATAGAATAATTGCACCAAATTCACAAAGTATTTTCATATTAAGGTGCTATATCAGGACATTACTATCAAACCCTTCTGCGAAGAAAAGGATGAATTGTTAATGAAATTAAGTTGTAATGTCCACAAAAAGTATTTCTAATTTGCCTATTTTTCATAGAAGGATTTGATTCTTTAAATTATTAAGAATTCTGATACCCCGATATTAGAGTTTTAGAAAATGCTTTGTGATTGGCGCAGAAGTGACAGCATTACTTAACCGTGGAAAGAGTGTGGCGGTTTGTGTGTTGTGGACCAATCACCGTAAGGATAGTCAATCTCATCTTCTGAGCTGAGCGGCCATTTACCATCGTCGATGCCGACGCCTTCGTCGTGCGTGGTGTGCTCGCCGTCACTCTCCGGGTGCTTGTCCGAGTCCACTCCATCTGGAAAAAGAGATTTTTAGTTGACGAATGTTCTAGTAGAAGGTTTTTAAAGTGGAAGAGCTTTGATTGTTGGAACTTGTAGAGATCGAAATGTTGCCATTGATTTACGCAAATCTGATGTGAAACATGACATCTCTGTTTCATAGAAAAGTGTCGTAAATAAGCTGTATCTTTGAGTTTCTTTTATATTGGTAGTTTATTTTAAAAAGTCGGCAATGCGTCTAGAAATTTTCGAACATTGTTTTAGTTAGAAAATAACTTTTATTGATAAGTTATTATTCAACATTATAACATGGAGAAGTTATATTTGTTTGTTATATGCATGAAAGGTGGAGAATCGTTAATGAATACTATGGATGGCTTCGTAAATATTTATATAACTTAATCAGAAACATGACTTTTATAATATCCCAAGGCATAATGATACGTAAACACGTAACAGATGTTTCTAGACGTGTGATTTTATAGTCATGTACGATGGTAAATATTAGCTTGACTCGTTAATGATCGCACTATCTTTATTGTGACCCATTGTTAGCTCAATTTACTTTAAGACTGCAATTGTGACGAAGTAATTAACAGAGACTATGTGGTCATTAGATTCCGTGTAAATTGCATCTGGAAACTAGAAAAGGAAGTAAGTTAAATCTAGCTCACGGATTTCAGTAGTGAATACACTCACTCCTGAGTATCATTAGGGCATAGCCTTAAATTAAAATGACACATCGTCATTCCGTCCGTATTTCCGTTAACTAATTAGATACATGGAACTGAAAACGATCGGTTATCTCAAGCAAATTCTAAGAACGATTTATCTTTTAAACTTCATTGTTCTTACAAAGAGTGTTACGTTTTACAGCCTATTCACTTAGTAGTTAGTTTCTAAAACTACGACCACTAGACTTTGTTTGCCAAGTAATATCGTCATAAATGTCGATATTTTAAATAGCAGTCTACTTCGTGTACATTATAAGTTGAAATAATATTATATATGGGAAGTTTCCTTGACGCCTATGTTAATTCGCCGCGTAGCATGTAGGTGAACGAACTCTCATTGTCATGACGTGCAAACTTGTCGATATTTAGCTGAAATATTCTAGATATATTGTTGAAGTTTGGTCATCTAACATCTATGTACACTGTTACATTGTATGTTCCCAGAGCTGAATTTGAAGCGTCATAATTCCAGTGAAACAATAAAAACACCATGCTTTAAGGTTGTAAATAACGAAATATAACAGCCTCCGTAATCCTAATAATTGACAGCCTCCGTGGCTGTAAAACGAGAAACCGCGGGTTCGATCCCCGCACCAACACAAATATTTGTGTGGCCCTCAAATATTTGTGTCGGGTCTGGGTGTTTGTGGAACCGAACAGTCTCTCGTAGATTCTGATACCCACGACACAAGACTTAATTGATCTTAATGTGGGCTCGGAACTATGTATGTGACTGTTGAGTGTATTTATTTATTTATTTATTTCTATAACTGGAACTGACCAATGAAGTTATTGTTATGGAAGTCCATATCTCATTTCTCTATGTTCCCAAGGTAGGTGAGCTAGATGACATTCAAGGTACAATATTCATCTGAATGCTTAGCAACTAATATACTTATCATTACTAACGTCAATTTACATCGAGTGTCATAATTGTTACAAAGGCAACTACAACAATTATTAAAGTTTTGATAACAAAGGCGTAAATTACCCATATTCCCACGAAACATCGCCACACAGATAAACGACCAAAAATGTGTTCCCTGACCACAATGTTTATCTACATACTATAATTATGTGTCGCACACGTACATTATCGCTCGACCTTCGATTCCTTTATTGTGGTCATTATCTTCGCACGATATTGGTCAAAACAATGGACGGATGCAGTGATACCCGGTGCTCTTGTCCTAATTTACATCAGAAACGTTAGATACTGTTTCATCAAATTACTAGAAACTTGTATAAACTGCCTCGGTGGCGTAGTGGTACTACGGTACGATTGCAAAGCTGAGGTCTCGGGTTCGAATCCCGGGACGGGCAAAGTGATATTGGATTTTTCTATTAATTATCAGCCCGGAGTCAGGAATTTGTGCCCGATATGGCGATAGGCCCCTATCACATCGTGGGACGGAATATACAAGACGAAACGTGGGTGTTCTGGTAGCACCTCTGCCTACCCCTTGTGGGAAAAAGGCGTGTGTTTATGTACATATGTATGTATGTTTTATAAACACATTCCTAGTGACAACACATGCTGGCATGTGCTCATTATGGTTTATTTGAACGGATGTGGTGAGTGGAATTTTGAGATTAGCTAGTTTTACATATAAGTTTTATAAAATGAATTTGATAACACTGTGTGGGTGAAAAAACGACTAAATTTGACAGCCTCTGTGGCGCAGTTGGTTAGACGACGGCTATGAAACGAGAGGCCGTGGGTTCGATCCCCGCACCGAGACAAATATTTATGCGAACCACAGGTATTTGTTTCAGGTCTGTTAGACCGAAAAGTCTCTCGTAATTCCTGATACCCACGATACAAGACTCGATCTTAGTGTGGGGTCAAGACTATGTATGAATATTATTATTTCTGATTAAGAGCACTATACACGACGCAATGGTGGAAAACCCAACATTTCGAGGTTTTATTAATACAAGATCGTGTCGACGAGCGAGCTGTTAAGAGATATCTCTCGGTTTTGAACTCTGCATAAGATAGCATTGTATGTACCTACATATGCATTTAATACTAACGTGACAGTGGAGATGATGATAATGAATTTTAAGAATGTCATATTATGTATGAACGGCAGGCGTAGCTGATTGAGTCCGGCAAAATAATAGATTCCTTTTTTGGTACAGTGGAATTCTTAGAAGAATGTAACAGAAAGTTAATTTGGACCGTTGATTTAACCTTTTTAGATTCCTAACAGTAAATAATACTCAATAGAGCACGTTCAAGCTGGTTAGTGGTCTGCGTATTGGCTTTTTTGCTCGTCTATCTTGGAACGCTGCAAAAACTGACCCATGCGTTTACCATTATAATAAATTAAAAGTCTTTTATTTGCAACTGCTGTATGAATTCTTTATTGTGCTAGATGGATTTATTATAAATTCAATAATAAGTAAATAGCGAGCACAAATATTCGTCTTTGGAGAGGAAAAAACGTCTCAAGATACCTAACTTGCATACAAAATATTTGTACAGAAATATCAAAAGGATGTGTAGACAGTTAATACGCTATGGCCGGATGGTCTACATCCTAACTGCTTTTAGTAATTGATAATTGATATTGATCTCCAGTGAGATGTACATATTGTGTAGAGTGATCAATAAAGTAAAGAGTAAATTATGGATACTCTATCATGACATTTTTAACCTGACGCGGAAAAATATCAATTTTGTTTCAGCTCCTTAGAATGATACTACGGATTTCGCTACAATTAAGACAATGAGAATATTAAACAATACACACGCAATGGAAAGGGCGTTTGCCAAGTCATTGTTTAACCGTATGAAGGCAACAAACTAACCACGATGGTCACTACGGTCGACAATCGAAACAAAATTTCCGTTAATGACTCGTGGGTATCCCCCAACCGAGTCCATCATAACTCTGACCTGATGAACTAGTTTGGTGCAAGTTACTGCGTTAACACATTTCTCTTTTCTGCCTGACATTATTATAAAATGAAATGGAGTCTCGTTCAACGTCAGATCTTCCATGTTGCAGAGTGATGTGGCTTTCAATTTTACTACCGGCTGCCTACCTGATATCCTATGTGCCTTTTAGTATAGCATTATGGTAAGTGATTAGACGTGCCGTGGATTGGAAAAGTTCAATTTGAAAGTCTACTGTACAATCTACTATATTTCTATTTGTTTCAGTCCATATACGTCCCACTCCAGGGCACGGATCTTCTCTACAATCGAGAGTACGATTGAAAAGGGTTAAGCCATATAGTCCACCACGCCGGCCTAGTGCGGGTTGGCGGACTTTACAAACCGTAGAAATATACCGTACTAGTGAACAATCGACAATATTTAAAAAATATTTCTTTAATATGTATTTCAAAGTGTAAGCTGTTGTTTTAAGGATTGTGGCTTATTTCCTTACAACATTGTAAAACAAATGGTACGTGAGACGTAAATAAATGTCCATATTTTAGTATTTGGTTCGCTGCATTGATTTTAAACGCCTGTATATACGTTGGCAATAAGCGTACAAGCAAGTTCTGTGTTCTTGTACATAATGATTGATCTACCGAGATCGCCAAGGTCGATGACATAACCAGTCCGCTGGTGAGCATTAAAAAAAACTTCTAGTCCTGATGACGTCACCACATTAAACCGTGGAAGTATAAAGGCTATTTCAAATAACGGCAAACATACATCAAAGTCTTAATGGTAGTAAAGATCTTTGTGCTTTGTATACGAGTAGAAAAGGCGGTAGAGCCACATTGTACACTGTTTTTAAAAAAAATAAAAAACATATATATTTATTGACGTTGACCACAAAAATTGTGGCGCCACTTCAACTTCTCTAGTATTGTATTGTATTGTATCAGCCCATATACGACCCACTGCAGGGCACGGGCCTCCTCTACAATCGAGAGTACGATTGAGAGTGGTTAGGCCATATAGTCCGCCACGCTGGCCTAGTGCGGGTTGGCGGACTTTTACATACCATAGAAATTTATACAAATCGCTATGGTATGCAGGTTTCGTCACGATGTTTTCCTTCACCGTTATAGTGCGTGGTGATTGACTTCTCTAGTGCCCTTTATAAATATTGAACAAATATTGTGCATGAAGTTCCGTCTATTCCTTGTATCTAAGTGATCATAGATGTACTCGTAGTATAGAACAACATCTAATGTAAAGCGCCATTTACACGGGGAGAGTTTCTCGCGGCAAAAATCGTATGACATTATCGCATGACATAACCGCCTTATATTATCGTGTTCTAACAATGTTTACACGATGAAACTTTTTTATATTCTTATGATAATCGTATCTTCGAGCCGAGAAACTCTCCCCGTGTAAATAGGGCATAAGTGATTATACCGTTAGGTATTGTCAAACTCAACCTGTCAGTAAGACATCTACTTGTATCAAGCGGAATATACAATTCAGATTCTACTGGACAGTAAATATTAATAGTTTATAGTTTTTTTTTGTATCAGCCCATATACATACGTCCCACTGCTGGGCACGGGCCTACTCTACAATCGACAGAATCGATTGAGAGCGGTCAGGCCATATAGTCCTCCACGATGGCCTAGTGCGGGTTTGTATTAATAGTTACCATGTTCTAAAACCAAACTATGTCCGTAATTAACTTACTATCTAATAAATGGACAATAAAGACACGTACTGTGTGGGTGTCCGGGCAGCGTGGGTCCGTCAACCTCCAACAAACCATCGTCGATCCCGGGGTACGTGCCCGTGTCCGGAGGCTTGTCCACTTCGTCGTCTAAATCATCGATCTCAGGCCCTGGAAATAAAGCAACACGTTGATTATATTTGAAAGTGTTGTATTAGGAACACAATATATTTGTCGATCTCTTTGTAGAATTCAGACACGGCATCAGCCATTTAAGGGCACATAATGGAAAACTTATTTACCTAGGTGGAAATTAGTAATTAATTATGCAATGTGAAATAAAAATAATTACGAAGTTATTTTCATATTTATTTATGTTTTGAATAAAAAAAATACTCTTATTTTATATTTAAATAAAGAATATTACATTGCTAGCGTGCCGTTTTTAAATGCCAATTAACAAAATAAATTACCTAATTTAGAGTTAGCAGACTAAAATTTCACTAAGTGTTTCCTATAAAACTAATTTACGACGAGGATTTTCACCAGATTTAACATATCAGTAGTATAAATTAGTGTTCCTTCTTACCAGCCAAGGGTGGTTTTTGTTTGTCTCTGTCTGGCTCCAACAGCGGTTGTCGTGATGACTCGTCGCGGCCGTGAATGCCGGGGACGCCCGTCTGTAACAATTAAGAAAATTATTTGATTAAAAATAAATATTACATTATTCTGTTACATGAGGGTTGTGGCCAGTAGAGGCTTCCCTGCATCTTTTTGTCTCCGTGGCGCAGTTGGTTGGACGCCGGCTGTGAAACGAGGGGCCGCGGGTTCGATCCCCGCACCGAAACCAATGTTTGTGTGAACCACAAGTAATTGTTTCGAGTCTAGGTGTTTTTGAGAGCGAAAAGTCTCTCGTAGCTCCTGATACCCACGACACAAGATTCGATTTTAGTGTGGGGTCAGGACTATGTATGTGACTGTTGGGTGTATATATCTATATAAATATAAATAAATAAACTTTTGAGCCATTCCTCAAGAAGTGATGCAAAGATTAAAGTAACAAGTGTTAAAAACCTCAGAAATAATTTCATTTTAATATAATACATTTTCATTACACGTTGGCGAGACGAAGCCTTTGGATTTCCGGACGAAAAGTTAACTTTATTTGCGGTATCAAAACCATGTCAACGGAAATGCATAGCGAGGGTTTTCCCTCACATTACTCATCACAATCCGACTTGTGTTTATATTCCTTGTTGCTCTAAAAAGAGATCACAGGATGCACTTACCGACGTGATTCCCCGAGATCATCAAAGATTTTTTTTATAGTAACAATAGTATTCCGGCATCAGTCAGTTGATACACCGCTTCACACAAACTTATTTGGCCTCTTTGATTGTTATGAATTATGACACTCTTCTTGTAAGCTCATCATTTATTAAAAGATAGAACTTATTTGGATTCTTCATAAAATATCTTGAATTGGGACTTTCAAGATATGGGTGGCACGTTTTAGACTGATCACATTCACTTTGCAATTTTATATCTTTTATTCATCTCCTCGTATAGTTATTACATCCTTTCATTATTGCGTCTTATAATTATTAATTCTTTCAGTAATTGACAAATTATAGCATTGAATGATGATTAAATTCTTGTTTTGTTTAGTCTTGGAGCAAAAGGCAGTATATATGTATAGTTTCTGAGTAATGCTGAGAGTGTGAGTATGGCTGTTATGTGTATTTGTGACAACATTACATAACCAATATGTCATAATAATAAGGTAAAAGTTACTCATTGAATGAAACACAACAACTACAGCTACAGGAAATGAAAATGAGAGAGGAAAACTGTTCCGAATATTCGATGAAACGTTTTCGAGACATGATGAGGTCATTAACACATTGTAACGTTTCAAAGTCAAGGTTTTTGACAGGTATTACATACAAAACCGGTTTGTATAAAACAAGTCTAAAGGCTTCCAATGTCACCCGAGAGTTTCGCGAAGAATTTTGCATTTTAGAACCAAATATTACTAATAGGTATTTTATAATTGAATTTGCATGACTACTATTTTGCAATTGAACATCACACAACACTGTCTGAATAAATCCATAAAAGACATCCTCGTATATTTCTAAGAAATACTAAGTGGTACCCCACATGTGTTTTTATGACTTTATCTATCAATCAGGCTGCGTTTAAAACACTTAATATTACGTCACGTGAATGTTCTTCAAATAGTAACCATAAAATCTTATACTGCAAATGATTTAAAAGAAACAAAGAATAGTAAAACAACGTACAGTTAACAAGATAGCATAGTATTCTTTCGCGAAAAGAAATTAAGATAAAATAAAATAATTTGTTTAGAACTCGGTATAGATTTAAACAGAAATATGTAGTTCTAATTAAATTCTATATAATAATAATTGCAAGGCTCAATAACATGATATCGCGAGTCAAAGGGGACAAGGTAGTGTTAGTCATTACGCACCGATTGCTTTACTGCACTTGAACTAATTTAATGAATAACAATATACCTATAACATAACGCACAGATATTTTAAAACATATATTAGTAAAATACACTAAACGAGACATTTATGAGAAATAATACAACTTTATAATAAGAAGAATCTTTTAAAATTGGTGCAACCCATTTTTAAAGTGTCTTGAAATTAAAACTTAACTGATTGTAATAATTGGGGATACAGAATGAATAATGTGCCGTGAATCATCTTATTCCGTTAATTAACTTGCCCTACAAATCGTAATATACGTCAATGGTTGCGCATTTTGCAATAATCTTTACGGCAGAATATGTAAATCGGAAATTCTTCGCAAAATATTAACCCCGGCATGATTATCGTAAATCAACGGAAAAGAGAAAGGATCATATGCTTAATCATCTAGTGTCATACAGACACACATCGAAGAAACTTTAAGTGCTATATTTTAGGAAAAGTTGCATTGACTGACCTCAAAAGAAGCTCCGGCAAACGAGTTAATGGCTCACTTGATGGCAAGTGATCCTACCGCATCCGCCTACACTAATCATCCTTAATACTTGGCTTGTGGGTATCTTGCCGGTCCTCAAAACGGAGCACAGAAAGGAAAAAGGATGTAAGCAAAAAACGGGTATTGGGCATCCGACAAATCTACGCAATCAATTAACCTTGGATTATTTAGTTTTGCGTTTAGTCAGAATTTACTAAAATCATATTAGTATTTGTCCATGTGGTTTTTTAAACGGATATGGAGTTTCCAAGATCCAACCGGGCGCCGTATTCCTTATTAGCGATTGGTCATTACTCATTCTCCAATTATAATGACGCAGGTACAAACTTTCACTTATGACAGGGATTCTCCAAACCAATTTTGCTGTAATGGTAACATGCTTGTTGGACAGACTCGGAACTAGGTTCATAAAAAAACGAATAAATAATCTGCTAGAAAATTAACAGGCGATGGTTTAAATTTAGTTACACATGTGGTGAGAGTACAGGTAAACTAATCCATCGTAAACTCAAACTAACATTCGTTGAATTTTCAGCAAATTTTGAAAACTGTGTTCAAAGCTGTGTTTGTCGTATACCAATACTATTAAACTGTGTATAAGTGGTGACAGTTATGTTACCATTATTTCTGAAGCTTCGAGATTTGTAAACATGATTGCACTTTCCAAAAATATACCAAGCAGGTGGTACATAATTATGTATACTTTATACTAACGTCTAAAGCACAGGCGCAGCCTAGTTTAGACTTTAAGTGTTCACTGTAATGTGTATATTTTGTTATGCAGTTACAAATTTTCATTTTGCTCATGTTTTGTAAAATATTCTTGGTTATAAATAAATAAAAATACACCTTTAGTAAAATGCATTCGAAATCAAATCGAAACATTTTTTCTATTAGTCATCTAAAATGTCTTGAATGTTTCACACATCACCACCGTTTTGCAACGCGTCATAGTTGTGGGAAAAAGTCCCACAACAGTACGTAATGTATTTTAATTAATTATATGAATAATAAAATACAAATTGTGACGGCAATATACTGTAATTTTGATACAAGCAAGCTTATCAAACCGCAAATGCGGTACAATCCCACGCCACAAGTCACTCGTTTCACAACAACCATTACAAAGCCTTCATTACAATTAACAGCTAATTAAAATTTTCAATGCTTTTCCCTCATTTACAGACTTTAAGGAAAAGGGAAAAGCAACGACGCGTCCAACCGTCTTCTGCAGAAGAATTGTGAAAGTATGAAGGAAGCAATTTGATACCTACGTACTCTGCAATACCACAGATTATATTATATAAAACTGAGAATCGAATTTCTATCTGTTACGAGTGTAACATATCGTTGATCTATTGAACGTTGGCTATTGCAGACAGCGATTGTTTGAGGAAAATAATTAGATAAACTACATTTATTAACTTATTCTTCTAGTGAAAACTTGTCATTGGCTTTATGTTTTTCATTCTATTGTCTACTTCTGTTGTTTACTATTAGCCGTAAGTTTTCCATGTTTGAAAATAAATAAAAATAAAAATTATCTGGCTCGATCCCAACTTTTTTATTTCCTAAGATTACGATACACATACTTACTTCTCCAGGGCACTTCACATTGAAATTATCAAAAAATCAGACGCAGCGTAGGTTTAAAATAATTAATTCAAATACGTTTAATAATATCGCAATACATATTCTAGAAAGTTCAAAAGATTTATGTTTGTTTAAGATATTGAAAAAAATTTTGAAAAAAGTATACAACAAACGTACGCTATACATGAAAATGCTTAAATGTACAAGTATTTATTGTATATTACAAAAAAAAATAAAGACAATAGATCAGAGGAATAAACATCACTCAATAACCAGGGATGAATTGCTTAAGAAAGTTCGAAGTAGGATTGAAAAAATTTAAGTAATTATAATTTAAATGCTTTCTTTGGATATGAAAAATAGAGAATTTCTAAATAATAGTAACTATAAAATTTGTCGACGTAGTATTACAAAAACATTGCGTAATTTACATCTTATATTAAATCAATAAAGTGCAAATATTCGTCAATTTTAAAAATTGAAGGCCAGTCTGTCGACGCTGAGTCACGCGTGGGCGGGTTCAACGAACTCTTTCAATACTTTGTTTATAACATGCTCAATAATATAATTATGAAACAATTTAAAGCCTCTTTTTCCGCTTTTATTTACATGTCATAGTAATATGGCGATGTAAATGTTTCCTGTTCCTATTAATTTATCATTGTTTTAAAACTTCTTAAGGAAGCGTATGATTCCTCCAGGTCCAATATCTTTTATGTTTTGTAGCACCCTCTATTTAAATTGTAGCCCAACAAAAAATAATTTCCAATTGAAACATTGTATGGTTGATTTTTTACTTAGTTACACTGAAAATAAATGTAGTTACTTATTTCCTAGTTTTGGATACTATTTACAGACATAAATTTGGACATTCAAGGCCAGTTATTTCTTTCAGAAATAACACCATTACGTTTTAAAGTCGCGTAGTTACCTACACGCTGCAAATATATTTATTCAATGTATTTTGTGTATTATTTTATCATTTCTAGTTATTTGACCATTACAATCCGATAGCTCTATATTTCAGCCTAAAATAAGGTAATTCACATATTGTCCTAAAACACAGTTTAACAGTAATTTAATTAATTAATTCTGCTTCTCTTTTCAAATAAATTATATCTGAATTGGGTAAATGAAACCTTGGCCTTCCACAAAAATGACGACATTTCGAACGCAATGCCCTGTGGACTTAGTCACCAAGGTAGATTCCTTCCACTATAAGTAATACTTGGAAAGTATTAGTGCACTGCTAAGTAATTAACTTTCAATAACGGGTACATTTCCAAAACCGCACCAAATTCGGTGTCACCATTACTCATGAAGAATTTCCGATGGCAGTTCATGAAAAGCTTGTTGTATGTACGGTCATTATAATGGCTTTTATTGCACAGTACAGAAGTGTGACATCACTTTTATAGGAACTACAGTTTTTGCCAAACGATTAAGTAGCTCTTATTATTTGGCTAATATTTGGTTTAGGGGAATAACTGAAATTATAAGTTGTACTTTTTAGATATTCCCAATCAATTTGTAAAGTTTGTTAGTTTATTAGGGCAAAACTAACAATCTGGACTACGGAATTTCCTATGTAAATTAATTCTTTTAAAACATTTTGTATTACTTTGATCATGATATGATATTCTCACAACTAGCTTTATATGTATCCTGTAAAATTATATAATCTATCAAAATCGAAGGTTTGTTTTGAAGTTTATTTCTTACCTGTTGAAACAATGTTATAAAATCTCATTAAAAAAATAGAATTCAAACAATAGGTGTCTTAACGTCGCTATTATTCCTACGCTGTTTGTACATTATAATTTTGATAAATTTAACATTGATGATGACATTGTGCGCAAGTATTTTGAACCCGACGAAGCCCACGTAGGGTTACGTCGTCGTGCATCGAACAAACACGGTTTTTTATGTACTGTTGCTTTTAATTTGTGTTTACTCACTAATATTTTCCTCTTAGTAACAAATTTTAATTACTCTAGATATGTTTTAGACTTCGTTCAACATAAAACTTCTGTTCAGAAAGTCGTATTTATTGTTAGGTTCAACGGAAAAGTTACATAGAAATACAATATTTCTTTCTATGCTCTACCAGTAAAATTAAAAATATAAGTAACCTTTGGAATTTTGCGCCTCTATGGATGCATGCTCAAGAAAGTATTGCATTTAGAAGTCTATTTGCATTGACTTATATGTAATATTGATATCTATGTCTATTTGTCAATCATTACCTTTCTTTCTTTCGTAATTATACTAAATTATATCATTTAAAATGTCTGAAACTTTCAAACCGCTCTACTTCAACTTTACGTTGACTGCAATAAAAACTATACAACAAGTATTATGCGTAGCCTCATTGGGAATCGTTTTCTTTTACTTAAAGTTCATTTTCAAATTTAGTCATTGATAGTGAGAGCAGGAAAATCAAAGGTATTTTAGTTTTTTAAATTTAAATATTCATGCAATCTTGATTTTAGTTATATTAACTATATCCATACAAACCACACGGTACAATGGCAAACGTCTGTTCTACTTTTCGCAGTAAATATTGTAATTAACTCAGTAATCATACAGAAAAGCATATTGTTGAGGAAACATTGCGTGATGGGGATTTTAAAGTCTCGTTGTTACAATGTTTGAAAATATTTGTTTTATCAAGAACTTATAATTTGAACGGCATGGACAATTTATTTTGTGAAGGTACATCATTCAGGTGTCACTTTATTGTTTAAAAATATGACTTCTATAACTAAATAGCTTTTGGATATTTTTTGGTTATTAAAATATTGTCCAAAACATACTCAACTTTACATACTTCTTAGTCAGTTTTGTGACAAGTTACATATTATGGAACCTTTCATGATGACTTAGCTACATAATTGTTTTACATCCTCGCGACATTGGCCTGAATATTAACCGCATGAAGTGAAGTTCTCAGTAACCACGAGTGGAAAGCATGCAATGAAATATGAATCACATGGCGCCACATTACCGTTACTTGTCGAAGAACTAATATTTCCATTAATTATTCACTTATTTAGTAAATTAATGGAATATTACAAAACAGTAATGACAAGAAGTGTTGTTGACATCAAAGCGCCGGAATAATTTCTCTTAATTGTAGTCATAAACTTATGATTCAATTTACTAGCGAAAATGACAAATCACATTTTAATCCACAAAACGTAACATTGAAAACCGCGTTAATAAGCATTATTAGAGGTGAACCAATTATTGAAAGTTTAAAAAGCCACCAATCACTTGGGTTAAAGGAAATTCACTTATGTTATGTGATCACAATAATTAAAGAAAGGAAACTAGACTCTTCTTTAAGTCGCATCGGCGACTTCTGTGTTGTTGCGGGTGCTCGTGGGGGACAGTGACCACTTATCATCAGGTGGCTCGTCTGTTCGTTTCAATCCTAACCCATAAATATACTCGTATTATTCAATACTCTATATAGTTATATACCCAATCAAATTTTATCAATATTCTAATTACCAGCAATTATTACCGGCGGAAAAGTTGTGATATCACATAGGATCCTATCAGCCCTTTTATTAAAAGCGAGGCCCTTTATGTAATCTCATATGTTTAATCATAGAGCACGTAATACGCGTATGATTAGTGCTTGTAACATGTGCAGTATGTCCAGTACTTGCAACTTGCATAGACGAGTGACGTAACCCTCACTGCCTCAACAAATGAGGAACAAGCAACAAATATTCTCTTTGTCACCAAGTTAATTATTGTGCACTGAGAAGGACCAGGAAATGAACTTTGGATAGCAACCACGCTAGTTTAAAGCTTGCAGGATTTGTTTTTATAATAAATACAATGTGACAACAATAGATAAATACACCCAACAGTCACATACATAGACCTGACCCCACACTAAGATCAAGTCTTGTGTATTGGGTATCAGGAACTACAAGAGACTTTTCGGTCTTACAACCACCTAGACCCGAAACAAACACACAAATATTTGTTTCGGTGCGAGAATCGAACCCGCGATCTCTCGTTTTACAGCGGGCGTCTAACCCACTGCGCCACACAAGCTGTAAGAGTTCCCAACGACATCAGGTAGCTATCTCTGCCTGACCTGATGGTATTCAGATGACAGGATAAACCCGAAACGCGACACATAATATGTTAATCATAGGTCCTTAATTGTGTGCGTTGGTCGATTGATAGCAGCAAAAGAAGCATGTAAACCATTCAGAAAACGTTACTATTTATAGCAATGTGCAATATTTTCTCGCGAAACATGCAAGCAAATAGGCGTCGCGTGCGCTGCTGATAATCCGCGAGAATTATTAATTCAGTTTCTAAATTACTTCACGGAAACCTAAACAACTGTGTGGAGTTGTTAGCTGTTGGATTACCTTCTATATTTTTTAAATGGCTATGCAACATTTATTAATAATTCAATCATCATCAGCTCATATACGTTTCACCCTGTGCACGGTCCTCCTCTACAATTGAGAGGGATTTTAGTCCTAAGGGTTTGTGATGAGTGATGACCTAATACTGATAGGTAGACTTCACATATATTAGAAATTCATGAGGATAGTTATTAAGTTTCTCCCTGACCTAATCTGGCGCGCAAGAGACGGAATTTAGAAAGGTAGGCATATATTATGAGTTGAAAAATTAATCCGCAATTACATGGTGCGACAGAGATTGGAACTTAGGAAGTTTGGTTACAAAAACAGTGCTAGAGACAATGTAAACCGCTGTTTTTATAATAAAAAAAACTACCAAAAATAATGGGTGGTCATTGTAATTAATCTATTCACACGTTACGTTGGTTTTTCATAAATAAAGTTATAAATACGACAGGTTAAATTGCACGTAATCTTGGAAGAACAATTAAGGATAAATGTCTTCATTAGCATAACAATTAGAATAATCAGTTAATCCACAGTAAACTGGTCTAAGTGCTTGGTAGAAACACCTCGTAATTGTTAATACGTTGGTAGGAAAACCCCTACCATTGTTTTGCATTTATTTACTTTCATCCATCAGCCAAAGGAAGGCCACTGCTGAACATAGGCCTCCCCTAATGATTTCCACAGTGATCTGTTGGAGGCAGCCTGCATCCAGCGACGTCCCGCGACCTTTACCTTATTTACATAGCTGGTCTATATTATTTTTTTATCAGATGGCTGAGAATTTAGAGAATCATCACCAAGATCAACAGTGATACGTAAAAAAATAGCACCGAGCATCAAAGCTCGGCAAGACGAAATGAATAAAAAAGAACTTAATTTGGAGGCGTTGGAAAGAAATAATTGTTCACGCTTGCCTTTACAGCAAGCGGGATACTAAATATTAAGCGAAATTGTATTATTATCCTCCGATATGAAGATATACAACTAGAGAGGTCAGACGTAAAGCATATATAAGATGAACGGCAAACTGTAGAATTTAATATAAATTTTAGTTTCATTAATCATGTTATTGGGAGAGACCCGTGTCTAGAACTGATTATGACGTCACCTACTTATTAATAAGCGCAACTTTTTATGGCTACCGCTATAGACTTGGACAAAAAGTGTACAGTTTACACAACACATTAACGCATCGGTAGAACCGCATGAAAATCACGCATTCTGTACATCGCTCGTGACGCTTGTGACGTGAAAACGAAGATTTACGTGCAAACTCTATTTGAATTACATTTTTTAGTGTGGGAGAGCGGATAGAAATTAATTAATTAAAAACGACTTATATCTTACAAAGAAATGCTGCAGTCTCTAAGATAATGACAATCATAATATCCATATTGTAACAAGACTAACACTCTGATGATATACATATATTGAACATTCCTTTCATTTTGAAACAAAACTCGTAACTAAAACAAGATGATGTAGAAGAACATTTTGAATTTGAAAACGCAAACCTAATACTCGTAGTATGAACATTGAACTCGTATCACATATCTTTTTAAATATTGTCATCCTGCCTCTAGTCTATAGGAACAAATAATGCTTTGATTTTGGATTTTTGGAAGTAGTAGCCACTCTGTTGTTAGTCATGATTCATGACCCATTATGAATGCAGGCTCGTCCGGGGCGGTACCACGGTCTCACAGGATCATACATCCATGGATGTGTCATCCTGTGAGATCCTGATCCTGTCGATCATGATCCAGCGTTGTAAATGTTCATGGGCGGCAGTGATCCGTTTATTCGTTTGCCGGACCAATGCAATAAAAAAAATTGTAGACATAGTTATGTATTTACATTCAGTTGGCTCAAAATTTCATAGACAATGACTGTGCCAAAATGCAAGTTCAATGAACTTTCTTCGTAGCTATTTAAATATATGCTTCGGCTGATGACATACGAAATATTTCTAAGAATTTACACGGGAAAAATCTGTAAAAATGGCACGGGTTGACGTCACTGAAGAAAAGCCATGTGAAAATGGAAATACAATGCAATGAAATAGAAAAATAATATTTTATCGTGGGATCAGAAATCTTGGGAGTATTTAGCGATTAAGAGTGTTTGGAAAAAAAACACGTTGACCATTTTTTATGGTTTAGAAACAAGTTCATACTGAAAAAATAATAAAAAACGACATACATCGTGAGAAAATAATAAAAAACGACGGCCAGTTCTTGCTAGAGTATGGTAACATCATCTAATATTTTAATATCAACAAATTCGTCCGCGCTATTAACAACTGAAGATATCTTCATCATCTACGAATATATCTGCCAAAATTTTTGGATTAATGAATAAACTCACCGGCAGCTTGTCGTGTCTCCTCTCACTGTTTATTAGGTTAACTCCGGCGCCGTTGCTTTTGGGAGAATCAGGGGTCCCGAAAATCATTTCCACTTCATCCCTCAATTTATCCCTGGAGTCTTTGGGCGATTCATTGATAATTTCAAGTTTAGAGTGCTCTCGCGCCATCACTTCACTTCACTTTGCGTAATTTTAGTGTTCACGACCGTTCGGTATGAAGGCTGATCGCTAACTGTCCGCGCCACTCCGCGCTCTTAGTTTAAAGTTTATACAAGAGGTGATCAAACCGTATGTTATACTTGTTTGCATGTTTCTGCGTCAGTGTCAATTGATATAGAACGGATGATAAGTAATTGGGTTTGCCCCTGCATGTAATTTGATGATGGGAATGTTTCATAACCGGCTTCCAATTACTGTGTCATTCATTGTACAATGAATTTTGGTGTTTCAGGTAATTGTAGTTTGGCGTTGTATGTTTTATGACTAATCTATTTTTTTAATATTTATGTGAGCGTATTTTATACTAAATAAAGTAAATACAAGGAAGTTGGGTGTAAGTAATGAGAGATGTTGTGATTGCGCATAATCGACAGCAGTCGAATTAATATATTTCTTTAAGTTCATTTGTCAGTTATCTTATTTTAATTTGTTCGAAATAAGATGAAAAGTATAACTTGGCATAAAAAAATCTCCCTCGCAACTGCTTAGGACCGCATGCCCAGCTCACGTACTATACTGTTACAGACTAAAACTCCGATTTTTGTGACTTTTACACCATATACGGTTTTTAAGTTTCTCACTATTGGAAAGTTGCTTCGGTCTCGCCAATTCACAAAGAAGGGGCTAGAGACCAGCCTAGCAATTATCGACCAATATCGCTCTTGAGTGTGTTCTCCAAACTGCTAGAAAAAATCATTAACAAACGTTTGACTCGATTTTTGGAAGATCATTGTTTGTTATCACAGCGGCAATTTGGTTTTAGAGGAGGCAAGTCGACAGAAGACGCCGTGGAAACGCTTGTCAACTGTATAGCTTCTAACTTGGATAAAGGTCTTAACTGTTTAGGCGTGTTCCTCGATCTCGCCAAGGCTTTCGACACTGTCTCAGTACCAATTCTAATAAGAAAACTGGAAAATTTTGGAATCCGCGGTGCCAGTCTAGATTGGTTTCACAGTTACCTATCCGACAGACGGCAGCTAGTTAAGATAGATAAACTACACAGTTCCACTCGTCCCATCACCTTCGGCGTGCCCCAGGGTAGTATACTCGGACCACTACTTTTTATTATATACATGAACGATATCCATGATCTCCACTTAGAATCCGCTGATATAGTATGTTACGCTGACGATACTGCGATTGTGTTTTATGGCCGAGATTGGAATAATGCAAAGGCTGCGGCAGAAAAGGGAATGATCTTGGTTTCAAAATGGATGCAGAAAAACCTATTAACACTCAACACTAGCAAAACAAAATACATGTGTTTCCACAAGTCTCCCAGAACACAACCATCCTGCTCTCTTGACTGCAAGATTCATACATGCGACTTCACCTCCCCATCTAATTGTGGCTGTGTTACAATTGGGCGAACAAACACATTAAAATATCTAGGTCTTACTTTAGATGAACGCCTGAACTTTGAGTGTCATCTAGCCACCCTTGCAAATAGAGTCCGAAAAATTATAAGCATAATGAAGATGTTACGCAGGTCAGCTGGCATTGATACTCGCAAACTCGTTTACTACGCTCTGTGTCAGTCACTGTTAACGTATTGTATCGGAGTCTGGGGCGGCGCAGCCAAAACTCTTGTGCTACCTGTCGAAAGAGCTCAACGTGCCGTTCTTAAAGTTATGTTATTTAAACCTTACAGATTCCCCACTAATGCTCTTTACAGAGAAATAAAGGTTTTAAGAGTACGTCAGCTTTACATTCTCAAAGCATGTCTTTGTGCTCACAAACTGGCTCTTAACTCCCCGACTCATGATTTTTTGCTAACACGTAGAGTGTACAGACTTGATCTACCATCAATTAATACAAACTTTGCTAAAAGATTCCCTTATTTTTCTCATTTATTAATATACAATAATGTTTTAAAATACTGTGATATAAAGAACGATCCCGTTAAGAAAGCGAAAAATAAAATATTAAGTTGGCTAGAAACTCTTGATTATGAGGAAACAGAGCGATTGGTAACACACACTATTTTGATACCATAATATATATATATATATATATATATTTATGATAAATTCTGTAATATATTTATGCATATATTATATTCATTTTCTCTATATTTTACACTACTCTTCTTTATTTATATTTTAATAATTGTTTAGTTATTTAGGCTTAGCATTTTAAATACTCGTTCTAGTTACTTATTTAACAAATCCTGTAAATGGTCCAAACGGAAACATGTTACATACTTTTTTACTTAGCCTTTTTTATTTTTATATTGTTTAAGAGATAGTCCTTTAAATGGGCCACCTTATATGATAATTCTCATTTTGTATTCGTTTTTGGTATTCCAAGTTACAGGCTTTGCCTAGTTTGGATACCTCTGGTAATACTAGTTGTTTCATGTAATGTTATTTAAATAAAGATTTTTTATTATTATTTTTATTATTATTATTACTATCACGGCCAAGAGACTGCACTGCACCTGATGATGATTAAATTGCTAGATCAATGTTTTTCATTCAGATAAGTACATTTCGGCCTGCTAGAAGTTGTAAACTCATACGACGGCAAATTGACGTTATACCCTATTTATATTTATTACTAAATACTACTGAATTAGTTTGGGATTTTGTGTATGTACATGGAATTTATATTTTTACGGTCTTACTAATAAACATTTATGCATGCTGTATAACTGTGGTATAGCGTAATCATTACTAATAAACGATGTATAGGGATTTTTACCTTATACGCCCGTTATAACAGCTGTATAAGTGTATGCCATTTTATACAATCCTTATTCAGTCGATTGACCTTGTTTAGAGTTCATATAACGTAAAAATTTTAACTGATTGACAGTTCTCATCTCGCGACGTGTTTTAATTTAGTGTGAAATGTGGACTTTTTGCATTATTTCGATTATTTTGATATACTTGAGTTGGACGATGAGGAACGGCCAAGAAAGAGAAAAGCTTACAAAACACGCTTCGACCCCTTTTCACTGGAAGATGATGAATTTAAAGGTAAATACAGGTTTACTAAAAGGTATGTCAAAGAAGTGGTGGACTTGATCCGACAAGATATAGAACAGACAAAGAAGGGTGGTGGCTTCTCTGTGGAGCTTCAAGTTTGTACAGCTCTCAGGGTATGGGCGCGGCAAGAAGTACAAGACGATGCAGCTGACATACATGGCATGAGTCAACAATCAATTACTATTGTTTGTCGCCGCGTTGCCGTCGCCTTAGCAAGTAAAGCAGTGCAATTTATTTATATGCCACGAACACTCGAAGAAGAGGAAGAAGTGATGGCTGGATTTCGCAGTATTTGTGGGTTTAGACATGTAATAGGTGCAATTGATTGCACACATATTAAAATTAAAAAAGTTGGCGGAGACAATGCCCAATATTATATCAACAGAAAGGGAGTATCCTCAATTAACGTGCAAGTTGTCTGTGACTCCAAATTGCAAATTAGAAATATTGTAGCACACTAGAGAGGCAGTACACACGACTCTCGAATATTTAGAGAATCAAGTGTGCGACAGAGGTTTGAAAATGGAGAATTCCGTGGGCGCTTACTCGGAGATTGAGGTTATGGGCTAACTAGCTATTTATTTACACCTGTACAAAATCCTAATAATGTGAAGGAAGAAAGGTATAACAAAGCTCATATCCTTACCAGAAACCCAATAGAAAGGTGCTTCGGAGTATGGAAGCAGAGGTTTCGGTGTTTGTTGCAAGGATTTAGCGTGTCGTTGGAGAATGCAAAAACATACTTAGTTGCACTTGCTGTACTACACAATATTGCTATGAAAATGGGAGAATATGCCGAAATTCTTCAAATGTTTCAGACTGGTAACCAGCCACCAAATCATGAACAACTTTCAATTTTTGTTGAAAGTTGAAATAACATTTTGTTTGTACCTTTTCTAAGGAATCCCAATTACTAGCACGCTTTCTTTTTTTTGCTCCGATACAAACATCTCCTTTTTCCATATTTTCCAAATAATACAATTAATGCATACTAATTAAATCGAAAAAAGATACGAAAAACAACGGTTTCTTTGAACTTTTTACGATTCTTGCGGAAAATGACAGTTGACGGTCCAAATCGCTTTCAAAACACGTTCTTTAATTTTCGAGGATAATATACAGAATGGAAAATGTTAAATAAACAATAATTGTAAAACCTGTATGTTTATTGTTTGTACACTGAAAATATTTTTTGATAAAAAGGAATTATTGTTTTCCTATTTTTCAAGCCAAAGTAAATAAAATCATGTTTATATTAAAGAAAAATAGAAAAAGAAATAAGTGATGTATTTAATGTTTTAAGGTTTCGGAACGCTTTCCAAAATGTTACCAGTAGTTAGTGTCATAACTATTAAATAGTTATACAAGACCTATACACTGTTTATTAGTAAAGTATTGTATAAGTAGTTATTCACACCCTATCTATTGAATAAGTATACAAACGTTAAACAATTGTTTAATATATTTTTATTAGTAAGACTGTTAATGTAAACAATGGAGAAAAAACTGCCATAGGTGATAGGACCATTGAAATGTGTAGCCTTTCCGCAAGTTGCGGTTTCAACCGCGATATTTTTTTTCACCGGCTAGAGATAACCAGTTCTGGCTGATGAATCCTTTTATTATATACATACATAACATACATAATCGTCACGCCTGTATCCCATAGGGGTAGGCAGAGACTATGGATCGCCAGTTTGCTCGATCCTGACATACTACTTTCGCTTCATCCACATTCATCAATCTCTTCATGCATGCCCGTCGGTTCAGGGTACTTTTGACCTGGCCCGTGTTGAGGATATCACCGATTTGGATGGTGTAGGTTCGGTGAGGTCGACCCCTACCGACTCTTCCATTCACCCTCGCCTTGTATATTTGTTTGGTTATTCTCCTTTCATCCATCCGCTCTACATGACCAAACCATCGTAGCATTCCTTTGTCAATTCTCGTCACTACATCCTCTTTCACTCCACACGTTTTCATCAGCTATTACGCACTCTGTCACGCAAGGTCACGCCACACATTCCCCTTAGTGAGCTCATCTCGACTGCCCTAATTTTACTTTCATGTTTCTTCTGCCACACCCAACTTTCACTACCATACATGAGCGTTGGCACTAACACTCGTTCATGGACAGCCAGTCGAGCCTTTTTAGAGATCTTCCGACTCTCCATAAAGGAGTGTAGCGTACCATTCACTCGATTTCCTGCATTCACTCGTCTTTCAATATCACTGTCATGCTTTCCGTCACTTGTAAATACACAGCCCAGATATAAGAATTCATTCACTTGTTCTACTCGTTCACTACCTATCATAATATCGCACTTTGTCATACCCTCCTTTTCAAATACCATAACTTTCGTCTTACTCACATTTATTTTCATTCCTTTTCTTTTTTTTTTTTTTTTTTTAAGCCTTCATAGGCAGACGAGCTAGCGGCCCGCCTGATGGAAAGCGGCTACCGCTGCCCATAGACCTCCGCAGTGCCAGGGGTCCAGCACAACAAAGTCGCTGCCTACCTTAAGGAAAGTACTCTCTTTAAGCCTCGTTTGAAGAAGGACAGGTCATAGCGCTCAGGAAACACCGATGCAGGGAGTTCATTCCAGAGCTTACACGTGCGTGGTAAGAAAGAACGCTGAAAACGTGCCGTTCGGGAACGGTACGCTTCCAGGTGGTAGGAATGAACTCTGCTGCGGTGACGGGTGGTGCGATGGTAAAAAGGTGACGTTGGTACCATCTCAAACAATTCCTCGGAGCACTCCCCATGGAACAGACGATAGAACACACAGAGAGACCCGAAGTCTCTCCGCAGTCCTAACGGCTCCAATTTGTCCGTGAGATTGGGGTCATCGACTATTCGACAAGCACGTCGCTGTAAGGAGTCAAGTGGGTTGAGCTGGTATTTTGGGGCACCTGCCCAGAGGTGAGAGCAGTACTCCACGTGGGGCCGGATTTGTGCTTTGTAGAGCGTCAATCTATGACCCGACGTGAAGTACCGCTTGGCTCTGTTCAGGATACCCAACTTCTTGCTCGCCAGTTTGGCTTTATCCTCCAAATGGCTCCTAAACTCGACGCTGCTCGATATTTCGACGCCGAGGATCCCAATACTTTCGGATCTTTGGAGAGTAACTCCTTGGAATTGTGGCGCCAAGACAAAGGGGTCCTTCTTCGCAGTGAATGCGCAAACTTGTGTCTTTGAGGGGTTAAATTGAACTAGGTTCAATTCACCCCATTCGGAGGCCCGCCCCAAAGAGCTCTCGACTTCAGACACAAGTTGAGACCGTCTTTCCCCAATGGAATCTCGAGAGAGACTCTGATGGCCGATGTATCGCGCGTCACTCGTACTATCATCTGCATAACAATGCATGCTGTCGATAGACAACATGTCATTGATATGCAGGATAAAGAGTGTCGGCGATATCACCGATCCTTGTGGAACACCAGCATTAATGGTTTTGGTCTCGGAGCAACAACCGTCCACCACGACTTTTATGCTCCGACCATCCAAGAAGCTGGCGATCCACTTGCAGAGTGCCTCAGGGATTCCATACGCAGGTAGCTTCGCCAGAAGGGCGCCATGCCACACTCGATCGAACGCCTTTGCGATGTCAAGGCCGACCGCAATCGCCTCACCCCCACTCTCCAAAGCCTCCGCCCAGCGGTGCGTGAGGTACACGAGAAGATCACCAGCCGAACGACCGTGACGGAAACCATACTGGCGGTCACTAATCAGCTGGCGGTCCTCAAGATACCTCAGGAGCTGAGTGTTTATAACTCGCTCCAAGACCTTGGAGAGTAAGGATGTGACAGCAATCGGCCTGTAACACAAAGGGTCCGAACGATCACCCTTTTTGGGGACTGGGTGTACATGGGCGACCTTCCACGAAGCCGGAACCCGGTTGGTTTTATAGGAAAGACGGTACAGGCGCGTGAGCACGGGGGTCAACTCAGGGGCGCACGTCTTAAGAACCACTGCGGGGATACAGTCTGGCCCACTCGACTTATGGATGTCGAGAAGCATGAGCTCCCGTCTGACAGATCGTTGGGTAATTTTGATGTCAGACAGGAGACTTTCACACCGTGGGATGTTCGGCGGTGTGGCTCCCCCGTCATCCAGAGTCGAGTTCGAGGCAAAGTGTTCGGCCAAGAGATCGGCCTTCTCCTTTGCACTATGGGCCAAACTGTTATCGGGTTTACGCAGTGGTGGGAGACTGGATAGGCAGAAATTGCCCTCCACAGCCTTAGCGAGCGCCCAAAAAGCACGGCTCCCAGAGGGATAGCTTTGGAGCCGCTCGCCAATTCTGCGGATGTGCTCCGCCTTGGCCCTAGCTAAGGCTCTTTTGTTGGATCTAGAGGCGGCATTGTACTTCCGTTTCTCCTCCTTCGAATTTGGATCCCGACGCCTCCTGGCGTCTTGCCACGCCGCGTATGCGGACTGCTTGAGGCGCGCAGCAACGGCGCAGGCACGATTGTACCACGGCCGGCCGCGACGCCCAGCGGGTATTTTTGAGCTGGGTATGAAAGTTTCCATACCCAAGCTAATTGCCTCCGCGACGCAGTCCGCACAGGCGTCAGGATCATCAGAGGAGAAGCAAAGCCGCCCCCATGGGTAGGACGCGAAGAATTCTCGGAGTCCGTCCCAATCTGCTGACATATACCGCCAAACTGTGCGAGTTCCAGTTGTTGAAGAACGACTGGAACCCGCCGCAGGGGCCCACGAACGGACCAGGCAGTGGTCAGAAGATCCCAGAGGAGCGTCAACCACTATCCTGTATCCGTCCGGGTGTGTCGTCAGCAGAAGATCCAACATAGAGGGCTCATGGCTCTCAACATCTGGAACACGGGTGGGCTGTGTTACCAGCTGCGAGAGACCATAAGCCAAGGCCATCTCGTAAGCAGCCCGACCGGGGAGATCAGTGGTCCTGGATCCCAACCACTCCTTATGATGGGCGTTGAAGTCACCGAGGACCACCACCTCCGCGGAAGGAAACTGCTCGAGAATCCGGTCAGTCCCCACTTGGACGCTCTCAAATAATTGAGTAGATCCCGTATCACTGCCGTGGGACCTGTACAGGCATGCGTAGATTCGGGACTTACCCTTAGATTCTACCCGTAGCCATAATAACGACAGGTCCCGACGCTCGAGGCCCCGAAGGCGGTGACAACATATATCACCCCTGACGAAGACGCACACCCCGGCTTTACGTAGGAATAGGTGTTCCAACACGTAACCGGGGTAATTTAAGTACGAGACATCGTCAGGGGTGGATATTTGCGTCTCCGTTAAAAAGAGCAGGGCAGGCCGCGCCGTCTCTAGATGGTGGTGGACGGCGTCGAGGTTGCTGTGTAGACCCCTGACATTGCAGAAGTCCACAGAAAATGTGGATGCATTTCCCGCCGTAGAGAGCCTACTTCTTTTCATCCTTGGCATTTTTATTTTAAAGAGAGTGGGATAGGGAAAGGAAAAGCGTGGTTGACCCAAGACGAGACCCGAGAAGGGCGGATATAGTGCGAGACGGGCGCACGGCAAAAGGAGGAGCCAGCGTGAAGCACGGAAGGGCCCCCGGTGCCCCCCCGCGTGCAATCGCCGGGATCCACTCCAGTCTCCCACTCTGGCACGACGACTGCATGTCGGGATTTTCGCCGGTTGGCGGGACAGCTTCCCGGGGAGGGAGTTTGACATAAGTGGTTCCCCGGGTTCAGGTCCCCTACTGACCGGCAGGCGGCCGGCGGTGACCGTTCCCACCGGGTCTCCCTGTACTCCACACCAGCATCTCCCAGCCTAACGCCCACCCCGGCACCCAACCACACCAACGAGAATCGCCTGGACCAACCAACGCCTATCAGAGAGGTGGGAACGGATGAAGGAAGGAACGGCTATCCAGCCCTTCTACCGGAACGCATTTCTACTTAGCGGCAGAAATAGACCGGACGGTGGTACCAACCCGCTCGGATTTGTCATTGAGTAAAAGTATAACTCAGTTCCAAACCCTACCACCAGTGATGGGGGGGGAGGAGGACGCCAGAGCCGCGGATTGGGAAGTGGAATGCGGCAATGGTGGCTCGAGGGGCCGGGAGTGCGTGCCCGTGCCATTCTGTAAGACAGCCGGACAGGTTGCCAGAAGAATGGCCCTCTGACCTTTTCTCTCAAAAGCTTCATGCATAATGGTCACCATTTTTTGTAACTTCTCCTCTGATGATGCAAGTACAACTTGATCATCAAAATCATCATCTTCATTATATAAACTGCATTTAAATTTGGTAGATACAATGCCTACACAGTCGTGCCGGTACACATAAAAAACATGTCTCATGTCTGTAGACCTTAGATATTTATAATGGTTTCATAGATTTACGCAAATGTTACACAATGAAATAATATACCTTTTTTCGGATTTTGTTTCATTTTACATTTTTTAACTTCACGACGCGACATGCGGACAACTTTACATCTTTCGTGCTCACAGGGCGGACTGATTTTCTTTGTAAAATTCGTCAATGATAGAAGTTATTATTGTAGAAGGTATAGCTTTTTATTGCCATACGTTCCAAAACAGTGCGATTAGATTGTGATAGCATAAGTTCTAGTAACCTTGAATTTAGTCGAGCGCCCGCCTAACAAGAATTACACGCGTGCTTCCTACAAACGTGCTTGCTTTACTAAGTGGAATCATACTCAAGTCTGCACAGCTACCCGTAGTGTTGCACGTCGCTTGTAAACAAACCACTGTTTAGTTTAACATCTAATTTTACCACGCATATAGTGCAACGAAGTGTAGGAATTACAGTACCTAGGTGCCCTTCGAGCTAGACATGTTAGTTGAAGTTCCTGTATCATGATTGAATATTCGACTTTATTTAGAGAGTGTGGAAGAAGCGTGAAATGTAAATATGTGTGGGGATCATTGTGATGTATACTTGTCTGTGCCTTTTCATTATATCGTTCGAAACACACATTAAAATTGTGTGAGAGAGAGGCAAAATTAAGACCTTATTAAACAAAGAATGTGAGTATTGCTTGACATTCATTGCTAGGGCCTATAGGCTGTGCTCGTTTTTAATTACCTACTTTGGATAATATCAAATTTAAATGTCTCTACATTCGTGAAAAATATGGCACAGTGTTTGGGTATTTCAAAGCGTCAAATTTATTGATAAAATAATTGAATTCTACGTAAAACAAGATGTACAAATAACGTTTAAGAAGCGTCTGGTATAAAATAATTGAATTCTACATGAAACGAGATGTTCAAACAACGTTTAAGAAGCGGCTGGTATAAAATAATTGAATTCTACGTAAAACAAGATGTTCAAACAACGTTTAAGAAGCGGCTGGTATAAAATAATTGAATTCTACGTAAAACAAGATGTTCAAACAACGTTTAAGAAGCGGCTGGTATAAAATAATTGAATTCTACGTATTACAAGATGTACAAATAACGTCTATGAAGCGTCTGGTATAAAATAATTGAATTCTACGTAAAACAAGATGTTCAAACAACGTTTAAGAAGCGGCTGATATATAATAATGAATTCCACGTAAAGTTATTACTTCACGTTGCATAATTCGCTAAGTATCGCTTATCAAGTATTACATCACTATCAATTAATCACTTAATAATACTCGTATAACTGTATTATAATATTTAATCAAGGTATAAATGTAAGTAGGTTCTCTAGATACAGATATATTAAATAAATCAATATTTATGTGATATTGTGTAATCGCGATTTGGCACACTTCTATATAATAATCACCTGATAAAAACATTAATTGCACTTACCAGTTTGGTTTTCCTTCTTTCCTTACGAATCTGTGGGTTGTTAAGGACATTATACCTCGGTAAACATCGCCTTGGATTCGCCGCGTTACACATTCTCGGTTGCGTGGTCTTCATCTGTCTCTTCCCTCTTGTTTCATTCACAAACGCGAATTTCGTTTGATGGTGCGCCATTATTAACTACTTCAATATTAATTGTACTAAAATCTTTGGTTCTTCAGTCTTGATCTTGAGATCCGTAACCAACTGAGGCAGTCGGAGAAATGTAGCCATATCGCCCGCCCACCGTATTTATTTGAGGCGGTTGTAGGTATAGACTGCGTAACATGACACAACAAGACCCTGCGATTGTTGAAGACATGCAACGACAAATAATGCGCCTAAGCCAATGCCTCGCAGCAGACAGAACCACGCCCGTAAGATGACACACCTCTTTGATACATTTGATTTTGTGATGATTCGATTCCTACGATGTCTGATGACTTTGATAAAAAGAACGTAGCTACACTCGTAAATTATACAGTTTCGAATAATTTATTATGTTATACGTCATCAAGTATTAATTTCTCAAAGTTCCAGTAAATATTTAATGAATTAAATAGTTAGAAGGGCTCAACTCCGTAATGAGTAAGCAAATGGTAGGTAAGCCCCTTGCGTGACACCTCAGATGAATGTGTCTGACCGCGGGTTTCCTCGTTTCTTCTGTAATTGGACCTAATCACTTAATCGAGGTTAACCCTTAAATGCGCGAATTTTGTTATTCATTTAAAATATTATTTTTTAATTATATTAGGTTTTAAGATGTACCGAAAAAATAGTTAAAAAAATTATATCGACTTACACCCAATGAAAATTTAAAAAAACCGTATGTTGCATATCTGCAACAGTGCGCACTTATAGGACAATACCATGTATGGTAAATTAGGTGAAAATTAAAAACTCAAAATAAATACATAAAGTTATTTATTTATTTATTCCTGATGAAATTTATAGAAACAATTATTGTCTCTATTGTAGCACAAGCTCACTCTGCATTTCTCGCAGTATGTAAACGTGTAGCCCTTACAATTCGGGTATTTACACCGGGCTCGATCCCCCCATTTTTGCCAGTGGTCGATTTTATCTTGGCGGACATCTTTAGGAGGTACAGTTTGTGCTGGTCCACGCTTCTTTTTCAACTGCAATTCAGCTTCTAAAGATGAAGAGCTTGGGCGGCCCCTTTTTGTACCATTGCTGTGAAGGCCAAGATTACATAATGCATTGGCCAGCTCTAGTCTAAATTTACATAGATTCATAAGTGTAGTATTGGGTCTGGTCTGTTTTAGAGTTTTTTTGTACATAAGCCAGGAATTTACAATGGTCACGTCTAAAAGGTGGAAAAACAAGCGGTTTGTCCACTTTCTGCTTTTACGCGTAATGTGGTACCTTCCAATGAAACTGTCAAGCAGATCGACTCCTCCCATATGGGTATTATAGTCTTTTATTACGTTAGGACAATTTATTTGTACCCGCTGTTTCGTTGCTTTATCATACCTCGAAATAGTAGTCACAGGAAAGGCTCCGGTATAGGTTGACAGCAAAGTAACTGGTTTATTATCTTTCCATACTATTGCACTGATGTCGATACCATCGACATTGGCAACCTGTTCCTCATGGTGTCCCCTTGGTACTGTTCTTTTCATCAGCGTCTTCTTATCTGGCAGTTTATTATTTGGGATACGATTAGACTGGACAGTTCCCAAGGAATATATTCCTTCTTTTGCAAGATAAGTGACCAAGGGCACAGATGTGTAGTAATTATCGAAGTAAATTATGTGGTTTGCACGTCTTGGAACAATACGCATTAGCCGCACAACTGTGTTACCAGTTGGTCCTAAATCTGGTTCGCCATTTCCGAGAGGATTCTTATCACTGCCAGTATAGACCTCAAACTTGTGTGCAAATCCATAGACACTACATACCAAGAAAAGCTTGAATCCCCATTTATGTGGTTTATTGGGGAGGTATTGTTTCATGTAGTGACCTATTTTAGTAGCACACATTTGTTCATCCAAAGATAAGCGTTGTTCTAAAGGAATAGCAGCATAGTTACTATTTAGATCGTCAATTATTGGTCTAATTTTGTGTAATTTGTCATGATTAGGATGGTCCTGGGGTAAGTGAGTGGTATTATCATTGAAATGTAAAATCGAACAATTTTTTTCAAAATTCTTCTGTGTCATGGTTGACTTTATAGGTTCATAGCCATATTGAGCTGACCAGTATAACCGGAAGTTTGGAAACTTTGCAATAGAAGAATAAATTAGAATCCCAAGGAACTTATTGAGATCATTGCTAGTGATAACAAATGGATTGGAAAGATTTTTCTGGGTAGAATACAAATTACTCTCTGCCTTGATCTTATCCCTCAGTTCTTGAGAGAAAAAGAAAGAAAAAAAAATGTACGGCGTCTCTAATTCTAACATGCTGTCAGGATATTGCAGTTGATAAAAATTTTGAATATCATCAATGGTGGTGAGGTTTGTGCGTCTCCACGTTACACGGCTTTGTCGTGGACGAGCTGTCCCATTCCGTTGACCAGAAGGCTGTGGCGTTTCACTCAAATTTTCTAAAATTGGGTCATTATGATTATCAAAAATAAGAGGTGGATCAACAGTACTACTTTCCATAGGTATATCCATATCTTCAACAAATTCTTCATCTTCTAAATCCGCTAATAACTGCCTATTATTCTCGAAGTAAACTTCTTCATCATCCTCTTCTCCTGCAGAGGATTCCATATCATCCTCAGACTGGTCCAGGTTCTGGAGGTAGTCCTCAATAACTTGATCATTCAGCCTTCTCGCCATTCTAGAAAAAAATACAATTAGACTTTAGATAAAATACGGTAAATATATCACTCAAAAATGAAATTTCTATGAAAGTAAATTCGCAATGTTGCACTTATGCAACAAACGGATTTTGAAGAAAAAAGTATATCAAACAATGGAATTTCCATAAAATTATTTATTTATTTTTCTTTTGATATTATAAGTAATATAAAAATAAAAAAACAAACAACACTTACCTTATAGAATTATAAAACAACTGAATAACAATTTTACACTAATTGCTTTTTACGTTTACCCGCGCCCGCGATATTATAAATTGTGAATATGAAGTTTAGAAATTTGCAATCGACCCGCCAATCGAACTGTCAAAATAAATATAATTGTCATCTATAATCTATGGTAGTTTACATTCGGATACACGAAACGAAATCTATCAAATCTTTTGAATATTCGATATGTTGCAGATATGCAACAACGCGTGTTTAAGGGTTAAACACCAGATAAAAAGGGAAACCCAATAACACCGACGTTTGTAATTGTAAGTTTGTATTAAACGGTTTAATGTGAGTGTTTAAAGTAAGGTTTATCATAACAAAATAAATAAATAAATACAAAAAACACCCAGACACGAAAAAAATACTTGTGGGATTCACAAACATTATTTTGTCTCGGTGCGGGGATCGAACCCGCGGCCGCTTGTTTCACAGTTTGCATCTAACCAACTGCGCCACGGAGGCTGTCCACCATAATATAACATAACCTCTTGGATATTAATCGGCGTATTTGGTTTATTTCAGTTTAATGTCCATATTTGTTTCAATGTAAGTTTAAAGCTTACAACTTAGTAGTTTACAGATGGACGATCCCAAAATGGGGCAAGGTATACTCTTCTCACATTTATACACCTCTTTTTGTGATAACTTTGAGTTACTCTAATCATACTCACCGAAACGTAAAAAAGTAACAAACTCTACTATGAATTAGTTAAATTAAATTTTTAACAATATTTTATTACAACTGCAACAGGTTATAATTGTAATAAATTAATGAAAATGCACTGTATCAGCCCATATACCTGCGTCCCACTGCAGGGCACGGGCCTCCTCTGTGGTCGACAGTACGATTTAGAGGATTTTGGCCATATAGTCCACCACGGTGGTCTGTTGCGGGTAGGCGGACTTTACAAACCATAGAAATTCTCACTAATCGCTATGGTATGCACTTATGCAGGTATCCTCACAATGTTTTCCTCGACCGTTATAGTGCGTGATGAGTGACTATCAATGTAAAAATGGTATGACATAACTTCGAAAAGTCACCAGACACACCCCCACTTGTTAATATGATGTAACATTATCTAATACGAGATAATCGCATGCGTGAATCATATTGCATCTGGCCTCAAACCAATCCATTCTTGTTCTACAAACACGTCATGTACTAAGAAATTGTTTTTTTTAGGAAATAAGGAATAGAATAGCAATACTTTTATGAACAAACAAATCGACTGATCTCCTTCAATGATTATTGATGGATCTGTATTGACAATTTTCAACTTCCGTTGTCTTCGCCGTGTCACACGACTTCCGTAACGCTCTCGTCATGCATTCGCCAGTTTACCCCCCAAGTCAAGTGTGCCTAAAGAAGTTTTACTTCAAAAATACTTTAAGAGAAAATATGCACGCAGAGTTCTCGGTTTTATTCTAAGTTGAGCAAAAAAGGCATATTAGATCGTGATCAATTGTCCAAGGTCAATTTACAACAATGCGAAGGAAATAAATGACATACCTGAGTGTATTCGAAGCAAAGTGTAAAAAAATCTACTTGTATTGCACATTCATGACATCTACGATGTTTACTGTTCACACACTCGATTAATATTCATGATGTAACATTATCGAACTGAAACATAATTGTTTCTGTGAATCATGATGCAACTGGAACTGAAAGCAATCCCTGTTGTGTAACGGGTCCTTGCCTTCTTGTTCTAAGAACATACTCTGTAAATTACTGAAATTTTGTGTTTACATCTTATGTCTGAATTCACTACTAGTAGAAATAGTAACGTGTAACGATGCACCGTATTACGTCAGATTTTACGCCTGAAGATGATATAATTTAAACCATAGGTATTCGTAAATTCACGCATATATATCTGAAGCGGTAGTAAGACAAACAGACTAGCAACATATGCCAGACACAACGTGTATTTTTCCTCAACGCACCGTGAGTGTGTTGTAAAACGTTTGTTTTGGATCTGGGTATTATGAAACCACGAGACAAGGGGAATTGATAACCTGTGGCACTTGATTGTTTATTTTGGCTTTCGGGTGTGACTTGTGAGACGGTTAAGTCTGTTGTAGTTTTTACACATTCAGTGCAGACTTGTATCTGACTTTGGGATCGTATTTTATTATGACATTTTTGCTCAAAAAGATCTTACAGTTAAAATATATGCAAGTACCTATACTATTGGTGTGTTTAAGAAGTAATTATTTTGGTTTCAGGGATTGCTGAACGTCTGGACGCACGCGTTGTTTCTGATACCTATAAGACATTGAAATAAAATGAATTGTTACGGATTTTATCGCGAATTTGATTAAATTTTTACACATTTTAAATTCCCGGCGTTTCGATCACTTTACAATTTTCGTGGTCACGGGTCGGCGGGTAAAAATTAAATCAAATTCGCGATAAAATCCGTAAGAATTCGTTTTATTTCCATGTGTAACAATCGCGTAAACTCAAGACACCATTACCTATAAAATATTTATTTTTGTGGCTACGACATAAAACGGTCGATTTTATACATATATGACTGTTAGATATGTTTATAATAACTATTATTTTGTGTGGCCAGCACCACATAACAGTTGAATATAATGCCAGCACAATGAACAGGTCACCCTATTTTACATATCCGTATGGAATGAGTTCCACAAACCATGATTATAATAGATAGTGGTACCTTTGCCTATGCCTTCGTAGGTACTGGTGTAAGCTTGTATGTGGTCCTTTGTTCAGGACTCAGGAGTCGGGAAAAAATAATAAGAATAATGGATACAAGGAGTTATCCTATCAATTTAATAATTATGTATTAATATGATTATTTAAACTCGCAGTGACAAAGTAGGTCATTAGGCTGTTGACAGGAAACTTGGACATGCTACATGCATGAGCAGATATGAGGCTTTAATATTACTAACATTATATTAGTGATGATTAGATCACAAAGGACGGAACATCTGCTTGCCATTCTTCTACATCAGCAATGACATACATACTAAAAGACATTTGTACTGTTTTCTTCTCGTTAAAAACACGCAACAAAATCTATGGTTTGTTTTAATAGATTCAAAATACAAGTACATCCCCAAAAATACATCTACTTTATAAAAAACATGCTATTTAATAGGTGTGATCTAAACACAAAAACACAATGTGTTGTATCTTGATACTAACGTGTTCAAGCATGGGTTCATAACAAACACAGGAGTCCTCAATTAAACGAGTTTTATTAATCAGCCATCTTGCGTCCAGCACTAGTGATGTGTATATACTATTATAATCTTAAACTAATAGGGATGTCCCAATATACAACACAATGTGATGTCCACGAATACACGCAATGCATTTCTTAGTGCTTATTGGAAGCCAGAAACCCGAAACCCACCGATCGCAGCTAATGCGTTATGTAGGACAATAAAACTCCTTATTAAAATTATTGAAAGAAAACTTGCACCATAGAAAGAAATGGTGTAATTGGTGATGAATCGTATCGTATCGTATATGCAAGGATTATCACTATTTTGCGATCATCTTGGACAATGAGTAGTTAAAATATGACGAATATTACACAATTAAATGCAGGAATGTTGCGTCATGCTATGTATCTAATTTGGAATGCCGAATTGGAATTGCAAGACGTAGATACTAACCTATCTAATATTTTACATCAATGTTATCAAAGATACAGTAACATTTTATTCTATTACATTATAGATAAATAATAATACGTATAAGCATAAATTAATCATCAGTATTCACATTATACATACATCATTATACAAATCGGAGCAAATCTTGCACTAAACGTTGGACAAATTTTGACGTCGCGGTGTACCTATTGCATTTCAAATTGGTCGGTAGAAGACCGACTTCAAATAACAGATTTGCTGTTACTTATCGTGATTGAGATTGCGGAAGACCCAAAAGCTGATGGTAAGAATATTCATATCTTAAGGATCACCATCCTTGGCACCTGCGATAAGAATAGCCTGGCTATTGGTCACTGCCAATGATCACACATGATGGAGAAAAACATGTCTTAGCGCCACATGCACGACGCAAATGTTGAGTTTTGAGTTCGGCCTGTGTTTCATTATTCGACAATCCCGCTTGATAATTGTATCGAAAAAAGGAAAATAATCTTGTCTTGGTAGTTGATAATCTGTGAGGGAGGCCTATGTTCAGCAGTGGACTTCCTGTGGCTGAAGGGAGAGAGAGTAGAAAATCTGTTTGGTGTAAACTTTATTAATTGATCAAGCGCATTGCAAGCACTTTTTCTCGCCACTATAACAAATAATTATGTGTTCTGTATGTTTCTAACCTTCGATCAAGGTTCTGACACCATATTCAACTGTTCTGTGGTTCTGACATACCGATACGTATAGTTGTCTATGAATTTAGATTTATAACATATAGGTACATCAATGGACTACCGTTTATGGTGTCTTGTCTATAAGAGATTATCAAGAGCGATAAAAATGCCAATTGACCTTATTATTATAGTGTGCAGTTGTATGCTTAGTGTGTAATAAATAATCAATAAATGAATTCAGCACTCTTAGCTACGTATAAGACAATATACATGCCATCATATTTGCTATGTCAAATGAAGTAGGCGTTGTAACATTACGTTTCGTGGGTACTTTGTTTAGATAAATTTAATGTTACCATTTGTGCTTTTAATTTAGTTTCATAGTTATTCCGCTAATATTGAAATGAATAAATAAATTTGTAATAAAAAAAATAGTTCTGTTCAAATAATTTGAAAAAGTCCAATTAATTCCAATCCAATAATGATTAACTTCTTTACAATGTTTGATGTGTCTCACTCGACAAGTCGTGAAGCGGAAAAGGACAATGAGAAATGTTATAATGTTTAAGAATGCTTGTAATAAGTAACAAAAAAATTAGTACACAAAACAAAATAATATACAGGGTATATCAAGACTGCTACTGAAAACGAAGCTAGGTGGTAGTTTTACTGACTACAGACACAATGCAACTAAAAATTTTTCACAAAATGCGACGTTTTTTTTGCAATGTTTTAAATATAATTGTGTTTAGGTGGTAAATCCATAGTTTTCGCTAAGTTAATGATTTAACACCTTGCGTACTATAGCATCTTTAAAAATAAAAGGGTGTACATTATTTTTTTTAGGAAAATTATTTTTTCTCCCAAATACGATGATAGTAAAAAAATTACAAAAAACGTCGCTTTTTCTGCAAAAAATTTAATTGCACTGTGTCTAAAGTAACTAAAACTACCACCTGGCTTCGTTTTCGGCAGTATTCTTGATATACCCTTATTACCCTGTACTTTACCTACAGTATTCAACTTACAATTAACAGTGTAAATTGTGTTACTTCTTTAGTCAAAAGTTATTTTGCTCATTAAAATCGGTTAGGCGCTATGATAAATTCTCTTTTTTGGTAAAATATATCTCTTATAATTACGACGCAACGGTAAAGAATCAACTAAATATCCTTTCTTTTGTTTATATTTTATGACTTAGCGACGAAATAGAATAATTTATTAGAATCAGCCATATTTGAAAATTAAACTCGCATAGTTTTGTGCAAAAACCAACAAAGAATAAATGATAAAAGTGGTAATAAAATGAGTATAAAAGAAACAATGGCTTGCGTGCAACACACCGAGCGCGTGACTGGCGCCTCAGCGTGACTATCATCATTAGAACACTGGTAATGGCGGCTCAATTGGATAATGTGTGTGGGACATCCCGAGTCCAGATTCCAGATGACATGATTATATTTTCTGACTCATTAGGAGTTTACTTCACATTTTGCATTTTTTCTTTCCGAATCTTAGATGTTCTGGGGAAAAAGAGATTCTACAGAAGTTCTACAAAAGAGATCTTTCGGATATTGATTGTTATATTACATGGACTAAAGCAATATTATTATGTACGGGAAACCCTGCACGAGGAAGTTAAAATTTTTACTATTTGTGATAGGTAATTATAAGACCATTTATCAACCAAAACAAAAAAATTACAAGTTTCTAAGTTAATATTTTTGATGGGTCAGGTGTTGACAATTAGCAACCACTAACCATATAAAACTAAAGGATTTTAGTGGATACCTACAAAGTTATTTTAAATATATATAAAAAACACAAGTTCTGGAAAAACTAAATATTCTCGCAACCCGTATGTCTACAGCTGTTTTACATGGAAACAATAGTTTCTTGTAATTAATTTAACTTCGCTGTAATCTACACAAGTGTATAAGACACCTGTAGAAAACAACGTATACGATATTATGTAAGCTATTAAAATTTTCAAAATGTTATAAGTTGCAAATATATCATATGCAGATTGTTTAATAATATATAACAATTATAATGATAATTTGGCACATGAGGTTACCGACTTGTGGGATGTGGACTCAACATTTATTGTCCCGATTGTCGTTTCTGCTCATGGGCTGATAGCAAAGAGCCTCGACCAACATCTACAGAGGCTCTCAATTGGTTGTTGGGTCAAGAGGCAGATACAGAAGGTAGTATTACTGGACACGGCACGCATTGTGAGGAGGTTTCTCACTTTGTCTCCCTAACCGCCGGATTGAGTCTTGAGCTTCGCCAACGGAGGGTAATTCATTATTTTTGTATTTTTATATGTTTTGTATTTTTATAATACATATATGCACTTAAATTTTTAAATTAAAAAATGTGAGAAATAAAATAAAAAGTAATAATAATAATAATTATGCAGCATTTATCATTATTACTAATCGACTAATAAGTACTTTATCATTTATCAATCACAATAAAAAAAATACAAATTAAACGAGACCAAACGCTAATTTTAACCGAGATAAGATATATGTTGAATTATAATGTAAATTATAAGGAACATTGAATACGCCGAAAGATAAGGCCTTCTTGTTGAAAATCATGTTAATTCTATGGATTTTTCAGTTTTGTTGTCTGAAATTTTCCATATAAGTTCTACGGGGCGGCCATCTGTATGCATGGCGATAAGGTTGCCCCGTATCGCGTCATGGAGCGGAAATAAATATGGCAATCTGTTTCATTACTATTATAAGGATAACTGAGAACTGTGGTACTAGTTGCACTTCTGAGTTCTGCCTGCACTTCTGAGATACGGGAATAAGTTTATATGTTTGTAAGTTAAACTATCGGAACGCAGGGTCTGAATTCTCGAGTTTAAAATAAAATATCAAAGAACGAATGTTCGAAAACTGTACAAAAATCGAATTATGATATAAAATTATGTATTTAATAACAAAAGTCAAATCGCGTCATCAGAGTTTTTGAATCCCATATTAGGTAGCACAGATTAAGGTAGGCACTTGATTAATAATCTACATAGGTTCATACATATATAAACTCACGCCTTTTTCCCAGGATGGGTAGGCAGAGGTGCTACCAGGACAACCCACATTTCACCTTGTATGTTACGTCCCACGATGTGATAGGGGGCGAGCCTATCGTCATTTCAGGCACAAATTCCTAACTCCAGGCTGATGATGAATAGATATATCAAATATCAATCATCATATCTTTATCTTTGCCCGACCCAAGATTCGAACCCGAGACCTCAGCTTTGTATCATACCATAGCACAACTACGCCACCGAGGCAGATTAATAATCTAGGTATCTATGAAATATTCTACCAGTCCTTGTGTAGTATCCTACGAAGACTTTCGTCTTTATTGTGCTAGTTTGAGCCGTATTCTACCAAGATAACCTAAATCAGGTATGCGTTCATACGCATGCTTGCAGTATGTAGGTACCATTATCCTACCACACTTTTCATTATCGTGATTTTTCTCATTCATGACAATTCAATCTCTGAGGTATTAGGTGTTCATGAATATTACTATTTTTAATCAAAACACTACTGTGAATACTATCAACTCTAAGTGTTATCATCGCTATATCTTATCTTACAACTTTGCTTTGAATTTGATTGGTGAAGGTTCCAAACCGATTGGGTACTCAAATGTAAATGTTTGTTTTGACAAATTTGATCTCTCATGGGTCTGGCAAATAATGTTCAGTAAGCAGGAAACTAATATATTTGAATAACATTTATCTGAAATAACGAAACTTTGCCAAACAGCAGTGTTATAGCCAGAGTAACTACTGGACATAATGAGACTTAACATCTTATGTCTCAGGATGGCGAGCGTAGTGGAATGCCAAGCGGCAAGCATATTCTTGTAATTCATGGTGTTGTTTGGTTTCGCTACTATCCATGAGCGGTCGTATCGCTTACAATCAGGCGAAGGGCATACTCGTCTCGCCATTTATTGCAATAAAAAAAACATACCTTTGCATCGTCGATCGAAAGGCTCTTCGGACACCCATCCGCAAGATCGATGTATGACGTATGCTTGCAATGGTTCCTGTGGCTGAAGAAGAACTCAATGTAAATTGATTTACCTAGTAATGTCAGTTCCTAAAAATAATCCCTATACGTATGTAAGTATGCCTACGGCCACCTGTTTACCTCGTCCAGTCCGCCAGTATTTTTCCTGTGAATGTATCTGAACGGGGTTTTACCACATCTGCTATCATCGCGCTCGTTCCAACCAATCAGTGAATAAACTAAGTATTTTAATGTATTGAAATTTTATTTGTTTTATTTCATATCGTATCTCGTAGTGTTGTGTAACAAGAGAACAAAACAATGGGTCTAGTTAGGGAGTTAGTACTTTTTGGTAACCAGAAATTCATTTTTTTAACAAAAGCTGCATTAACTTGCTTATAAAAGAACCAGAGGCAACACACAGCTATATAATAATGGTGACTACATGCCTAAGCACACGACTATATCCCTGAAAAGGTGGGCAGAGGTGTTACTACGACTATCGATATTTGGCCAACCTTATTTTCGCTGCAATTGTGATAATGGACGAGAATATTGCCACTGCGGGCACAAATTCTGGACCCTAATAGTTACTCACTTAAAATGAACATGTACATACATGATCTAGGACCTAAGAGCTCATGATTAATAACTTAAACACCCTGCCGCTATCATAGTGACTAACAATAATAAAGAAGACGATTTAATACATTGCTATATTTTTACAATATTATACGGAAATTATTTAGTCCGTCAATGACTAAAACATTAAGGTCATCAGTATAAAACGCCAGATATTCGCATTTACATGTCCCTGGCTCACTGCGGATACAAGAGATTCATAATAATCATAACATTCGTCATTACAATATCTGTCATTACAATATGTTGCAAATTCGTAAACACAATAACCCATACACGATTATATAGGAATATAGATTGCACGTTAGCCCATACAGCCTAAAACCCTATTTACACAGGGAGAGTTTCTCGAGCATACGATTATCGTAAAGATATAAGAACGTTGCATCGTGTAAACACTGTCAGAACACGATAATCTTATGGCGGTTATGTCATGCGATAATTGCCTTCGATTCTCGCTGCGGGAAACTCACCTCATGTAAATGGTGTTTTAAATGCTGAGCACGAGTCTCCTCTACGAGAGTTGAATGAGGTGTCAGGCCGTAGTTCATCACACTACGGTGGCGGTCTTCATAAACCATAAGAACGATTCTAAAGGTTTTATATACCTACTTCACATTACTCATTTCACTGTGAGACACGTATCTCTAACCAAGGTTACAGGTGAATTTTTCAAGTGGGCGTGGATGGCCTACGCGGAAATTATGAGGAATATCCAAAAAATCTGATAGGAGTCACCGACCCGATTGTATAAAAACTAAAACTTCATATTTAGATTCTTGATAAATTAATATGCCTAATGAAGAAACCCGATTATTTAGAAAAAAGACGTGAAGCGACAGTTTTGCTGTCCCGTTTCGTTCGTTGAGTGAGATTGCTGGGTGCCCAATACCCCTTTCCTCTTCCAATCCTTTTTCCTTCCGCTCCCCTCATGATTTTAAAGCCCGGTAACACGCCTATGAACCAAGCGTTGTGGATAGTCATGGGCGACAGTGATCGCTTATCATCAGGTGCTCGTGCTTGTGTGCTGGTTTGCTGGACCAATGCAATAAAACACACCAGTATTATAACACCATTCTATTATGTTGCCAATAAGGATCATTCTAGAAATTAGCATGACAAACGTCGTATGAATTAAGGTTAAATCGCACCTTTAAAACGTAAGTTTTTTTCTTTTTCTCTTTATTATTGCACTGGCTTCATTGCTCAGATACAGTCAAGATCTTTAGTAGACTTAATATGTATCCTTGCATGTAACTTTTTGTATAAATGTTATAAACTACATTATTTGCAGCAAGTCAAAATTCTTGTGTAAAACAAGACGTTAAATAAAATGTCTTACCTCCGCTGCAAATTCCGGTTGTTGAACTTGAAATGAGTCAAGTACAAGTGACATCACTGAATCTAAATAAAAAGTCTGCGTATTCATAGTTTTCAGGCAAAGTAATGTATGTCACACAAACGCAATTACTCACTACGACCGTACTTATAAATTACGTATCGCATTATCACGGAGCAGCCAGCCTTCCAGTACTACCGCCAGTGCATTGATAATATTCAAGCGTTCACAACGTGTGGCCATCGAATAAAATAAATCGTACAAAATGGGGTGCGGTGAATTTTTGGTTAAATACATCTTGTTCTTCGCCAATTTGGCCTTTGCTGTAAGTATGATTTTAATTTTAAATAAAAGCGGAAGTGGAAATATGTCCATGATTTTTTTTTCATATATAACAGTTCTAAATGTTTGAGATAATTGTTTATCACAGTTACGTATGTCGTATTTATGAATTGTAATCACAATAAAACAGATACGATTCCAGGAATCAACAGAATTCATTGTAGCTGTTTTTTTCTTTACTTAATATTTCTCCAAGTACCCACAAAGTAATTTTAAACTGGTCACATTTTCGCCATGTGCATAAGAAAGAAAATTGCAATTACTTTAGAATTTTGAAAAGATGTTATAGTAATGTCTGCTACTACTATAATAAGTAACTTGTTAGCATGCATAGTCAAACGTTACCAATCCGTGTCAAATCAAGAAACAAAAAAGTGTTTCTTTGTGCTGAAACTGAGTACATAAGACATGTTTGCAGTATGTCGGTATTTGAATAAAGATTACTTGGTGACGATGGTTGCAGTTATTAATTATTTCTTATTGGGAAACCAGTAAAAGCAACTGAATTTCAGCGTATTACCTCCACAAGTTTCTAACTACTATTCGTTTTCTTTCTGTTTAATGTAAAGGTCTGAAGACATAACCAGCCTTATTTTTCATTGCTCATTCTTTGCGTACTATTCTTAATCCTGGCTTACAGGATATGCAGTAGACTAAGTATATCTAGTTTAATTTTAAAGGTCTGTGATTCATCCTATTCCCTGAATTTCAGTTAAATCGATAGCAAAAATATTGAGCGCTGTACAACAGCAATGTACTCGGACGCTCCTTACTAGCCTGATAAGATATCGCCGATATAGATAACGATTAGCACTCCGCTCATACTAACAAATAAACCGAGCATATATAATGTAGATGTATGTTATTTCAGGATATGACGGCATGTAGATATTGTTTTTTGTGGTTTAGACCGACTTGTTAGTCATTTTCCTCCTAAATTCCTATTCACCTGCGCTCTTTTGCGTCAATAAATTAAAGTAACGATTGCAATATTGTTCAGAAATTGCTAAATATTAATACTTTATCTCCAATGTGCCGGCGTGGCAAGGTTTATTCCAGATTACGTTTGTGTTGTGGAAATATGGGTGGACTGGCACTAGTGCCACATTTGCCTACCGACAGCATATAACTGTGAACTTTTGTACCTTTATCAATTGGAATGTAGCATTGTTAGTGATTAGGCCTGAGTTTATGTAGGTATGTACATTTCATTGATATAGCATTGTTTATACTTGATGACATTGGACTTACTTTCAGATTGAGATTTTTTATTCGATTAGAACCTAAAAAAGGATATGCAACAACAATACTGATCCCGCTATTTTGACTCGTCATATTACGAGATCGGTTCCAGTGTTCCATAACACTAACATATAGAAATCTGACTGCACACATGTTTAGACGTTACCATAACGCTACCTGTTTTTACTTTCTCAATTATAGGATACTTGATTCTACATGCAATGAAATGAAACATATATTTATATTAATTTTTGGTTTACGATAGTCTTTTTGTTTATAATTTATAACTGTTTGATTTTTAATCTCACTCAGGTAACATTTAGTTACATTATATCGGTTTCACGTGAGACGTTGAATGGTACTATCCTGGACACTACAACGAACTCATATTTTAATCGAAATTTACTGTGGGAAAAATTGCTGGCCCTTGGTTTTTTCTTATTCGCCCTGATAGTCCATATAAATTACCATTAGATTAACTCATTCTGTTTTTAATTATTTTTTATATTCATGAATATCTCCAAACATTCCAGCTGGCAGGCCTGGCGCTCCTCGGCATCGGCGTGGCGGTGCAGCTTCAGATTTCAGAGATCGTGGACATCGCCGACACCAGCTTCCAGATTGCGCCCATCGGTTCTATGGTAGTCGGAGGCGTGGTGTTCGTCATCGCCTTCTTCGGATGCTGCGGAGCCATCAAGGAGAGCAACTGCATGCTTGTCACTGTGAGTTTCTTTTTTATTACTGCCACGGACCTTAGAGGCTTTTAGTGGAAATTATGAGAGTAGATGGTTTGATGATAGTTGTCATGTCTGAACACAACCAGCAGAAACATCACTCAGAACTTCATTGCGCGCTCGTCCCCCTGAGATTGCAAGTTTTGACTCTTCATTCTCAATATTCTATTGGGCAATGTCCATTATCTACTATTTGACTGAAACTGCGCAAGTGCTGAAAAACCAGCAGGCAAAATGGTCTTGCGTCACAGGAATTTAAGAAGCATTATTCCAAGGATAATTACATAGACACTTCAATTTGTATGTTTTATTTTTCCAGTACTCGATATTTATGCTGGTGTTGATGATACTGAAACTGGCTCTGGCGGTGCTGATCTTCGTGAAACTCGACGACGTCGTAGAACAAGTGCCGAGGTGGCTCAACCAAGCTTTCAACTCCAACCCCAGCGGCTTCCACGAGATTGAGAAGACGGTAAGGAATATCCACACTATAATAAATATGTTCGAAGACAACCTCCATGGCGCAGTTGGTTAGACGGCGGCTGTGAAACGAGACGCCGCGGATTCTATCCCCGCATCGTGACAAATGTTTGTGTGAATCACAGGTACTTGATTCGGGTGTTGGTGTTTGTGGGACTGCGAAGTCTGTCATCATTTCTGATACCTACGAAACAATTCTTTTATCTCATATGTGGAGTCAGGAAAATGTAATTAACAGTTGAGAGTATTTATTATTTATGTCTGCACAAATTAATTCTTGATCGAAACTTCGTATTTAATTTCGCTATGACATTTTGGGGCGGAAGTGAGCTTGTGAACCACGTTGGGAACCGTGGATGGCATTAGTTCCATTTGCCTACCCCATCAGGAATACAATAGTGAGCTACGTATAGCGGGGTAAAAGTGAACAGGAATAATTGGACACATGAATTAATGCCACCAAAGGTCCTATACCTTTGGTGGCATTAAGTAAATATCATTCTTCACAGAGTTTCTTCTATGTTTCAGTTCCATTGCTGCGGTCCCACTGGTCCGCTGTCGTACGCGAGCCTGTCGTTGCCTGACAGCTGCTGCGCGTCTACTCCCTGCACGCCGCTCAACGCGTACTCCGGCTGCAACGACGTCGTCGCCAAGTTCTTCGAGACCTTCGGCCTGGCTATCGGGGTTGTCGCCATCGTTGTGGTCGCTATTGAGGTGAGCTATAAGCTCTATTGAATCAATCAACTTTAATGTTTACTTTTACCATGTCGATACTACAATTATTGGCATCTGAAATGGCGTTGGTATCGTCAGAGTTACAGTTATGGTTAATATTCCTTGACGCTTCTGTGTAGGATATTGTGACACAGAGCCCTTGAATTCTTGGCTCGCTCTTTTATGTATCAGCCCATTATAGCTTACTGTTAAGCACGGAGCTCTTATGCATTCGAGAGTTTAATTTAAAGGGTTGAGGCTATATTTTAGTATGGTAGTGTATTAATAGGAGGACACTCCTCATGTTTTGAGAAATCTTGTAACGATTTCTATGGTATGCAGGTTTTCTCAAGATGTTATCCTTTGTCGTTAAAAGTCGTGGTAATTGACCAACAATATGTACATAGCTCGGAAAAGTCAGATTGTGCCCTGGGATTAAAACTCGCAATTACTATCTTGGCTGATCGCGTTCAGTTTTAACAAACAAACCCTACGCATTTTTTTTGCTCATTTGGGAGGACCTCAAGAATACGGGACTACTGCCGACTACGCGACTACTGTTTGACGAAGTACTAAACTATGTAACTATGACAGAGATGGGACTTGATGGACCCATAGAACATACTTCGTATGCTACATGTCTAATCCGTCTCTACTACCAAGTGATTCAATGAGTTATTCAAGAAAAAAGCACTTATTTATCGTGAAGTGCATTACAAAGACGTACAGTAACAGGTTTGCTGTTGAGTTTCGGAAAAATCCAAAAGACGCTGCTAGGATTTTTGTTCTATCCATCCATCCATCCATCAGCCCAAGGAAGTCCACTGCTGAACATAGGCCTCTTCCAATGATTTCCACAGTGACCTGTTGGAGGCAGCCTGCATCCAGCGACGAGAATGCATCCATCCTGCATTTTGTTCTATACTAAACTAAATTATAAATATTTATTTTCAGTTGGTGGCGGTGGTATTCGGCCTGTGCCTGGCGAACCACGTGCGCAACAAGAGCAGAAGAGCGCGCTACTAGTCCACACTACACATATTAACTATATAACTTTATGTGTTTATACTTAGTCAACTTTATAAATATATTTAATTAACTATACTATATATTGCGACTTTTATTTTATTACTGTAAATTTTTTTTGCTGCGACCATGTGTGTCGTCATTGTAGACATGTTTGTAATTATAATGTCTTTGTATAAACTGATTATTATTAGAACACATGATCTTTTAGCTTGCTTTGCTTTCATATACAGGGTATATCAAGACTGTTGCCGAAAACGAAGCCAGGTGGTAGTTTTAGTGACTACAGATACGATGCAACTAAAAATTTTGCAAAAAACGCGACAATTTTTTTTGTAAGGTAGTAAATCCATAGTTTTTTTTTTTTAGGAAAATGTATGTATTTACCACCCGGATACGACGATAGAAATTAAAGGAACAATATCGATATTCATCAGATCTTTACCAATTATTTATGTGGACCACTTGTGAAATGTACACTTTGAAACAAAAAAAAATATTCCAAATCAGCTTAGGTGTATTCGAGCAATCGGTGTATATACATTAAATACATTTAAAAAAGATTCCCACGAATTGAGAACTTCCTTCTTTTTTTAAGTCGGTTAAAAATGAAATCCATAACTCAAAAGATACCTAATATACAAGTTGTTCCCTTAAATCTGCTCTTATGGAGCTATCCGTGTATTGTCCCAACTTAGCTTTTAATATATCAGTCGCCACCCACCTGTTACACAGAAAACTTTGAGAGATTTTGCGATGTCAGCCAAACTAATTGTCTATGACAATTTGTCATGATAGTGTGCTAGAAGTAGTACTGTCCGAATACAGGTCTAATATTCGGAGGCCACAGTTGTACTGGCTTGTTTAAATTAAACCGAATTAAAGTAAGTTTTAAGTCTTTTTGTCAGGATCGAGCAAAGTGGCGATCCATAGTCTCTGCCTACCCTTATGGGATACAAATGTGATGATTATGTATGTATGTAAAGTAAGTGTACACGATTCACGAAGTAGCCCGAAAGGCGCAAAAATGCAAATTGTTCTATTATAATAAGCGCTATCCAAGCGCGTACGAGCATATTAACACAATCGTGTGTCATTTTGTCCGTTTTTTTTACACTGGCACGGCATGATGAGTGCACTGCACCTGATGGTAAGCGCAAATGCCGTCCAGACAGAGTATCGAATGGCATCAGACGGCGGTCCCATGCCATTTGATACAATTATGTCGGCCTGCTGAGATGCTTCTTCACACTATAGCGGAAGGACTCAGGAACGAAGTGGGAATCGAGCTCAAATCTTACGTTACACGATCACTTCACTAATATAGCTATTTTTGGACACGCACAGTACATGAGTAAGTCAGTAAGTACATTTACAAATTGTAGGTTAAATAATGTTGCCCCTGAAAGAAAGTCCAGTGAAAGTACGCGGCTCGCTTATGTAATAAAGTAATTTGCATCGCAACAAAGGACTAAGAAAGGTGCTAATACTTTACACATGGCTTTCGGATCGCACAGACTTAACATCTTCATAATGATAACTACCAACTGTACTAAAGATGGTTAATGGGTGGGAAAGCGATGAAGATTATTGCTTCGAACAGTGTGATTGCACATACAACATTTTGATGTATTGAAATAGATGTGTACCTATAAAATAAATAAATAATGTAAGGAATAACACTATTTTCGTGGACAGGCCCGACTAACGAGGAAACAGCTCATCAGATGGTAAGCGATTACCCCCGCTCATGTAAGACATCTACGAAATGCAATTACTATAAAGCAACACAACTAAAAATAAAAAACAGCGCTCGTATTTGCCAATATCCACTTACTTCCGTAACGCAAATGACGGCGTTCTGTCCCACGATATTATAAGTTTACATATCAGTACCGAAGCATGTGAACAAGTATACAATGAGGAAACCACTCATCCCAAAGATACTGTTTACACTTCGACATGCGAAGTAACGGTTCCAGTGGACGGGCCAGTCGGTGGAAACTGACCAATGCAGCGGCTGTAAGCGCTGCCAACTTATTTAACATCAAATAGTACCGATTTTGATGTCAAGTTATCTTGAAGTATTTACTTCTGTATCAGAAAATAGTTACTTAGGAACATTACACAGGCACAGGGATTGCATTTGGACATTAATGAAGACGCTACAGTACTGTATGAAAGGGACTTGACGGCCGGATAGAAACCACTATTATCTGATGAATGTCATAGCCTTTGAGACACTTTGTTTTACCTATCTTGCTTTACTGCTGCAAGTATCATGTTTACTTGCAGCAGTAAGGAAACTATTGTTCGCTTTCCGCCCAGAAAATACTCGATACAGTAATACTTTTGTTTTGACACTTACAATAAAAATATTGTCTGTACAAAATAAAGATCTTCATGTACATAATTTATAATGTAACAAAAAACAATACGATCGATTTTTATACCAACAAAATTGCAAAATTTCAGTGCATAATTTAACCGTTATTTACGAAGAATTTACAATCTACAAGACAAGGAAACAGTGCCTACTTAACAGTAAATTTTAGTAAAAACTACGCAGGTAAAACCACAGGTTTACCTTTTACCTGGTCGTTAAAGTAAAGACGGTAGAAAGTAGGATGGCTGCACGTGTCGAGATCATTTATTTATCTGCCTTTGTAGCTAGATGTGGCACACTTGCAGACGTGAGCAATGGTCTGAGCGTCTAGGATCTTGCGAAATATGGATTGCAAAGATTTCATATAAAAAAATATTTTTTTATATTATCAGGACAAAGTGACTACAATTAAGTTGATCGTAAGTGCAGAGCAGTCTAGGTGAAGTGTAGAATGTGAACACAAAACACATCTCGAAAAAAATATGGTTATCAACTAGAAACTACATAGATATAACTAGATTAACCAGAAACACGACCCACTCGTGTGGGTCATTATGACGGCTTTTCTCTCATTGTTCATAGTTGTCGCTATCTGGTTGGACTCGAATATCTCATTGAAAGTAAAAAAATATACTCAAGTATAAAAAATAATATTATAAAGCGCTTTTCGAGCTGAAATCTCACAGACCATATCAGAAACGGCCGTTGGACAGTGGACGCCAAATAAAAAGCAATTAAAAAAGCAGTTTGTATACGTAGCAACATCGGTGTAACGGTACTATTATCAGTGTCGCGGTGTTTGCTTGTCCGTTTGTGCGGCTGCCGCGGGTCAATGACCTAGGGCGCCTAAAGTTCCACTCTAAAGTTTACCTACACCTTCCCTTTAATTTTTTAATAATGTTATAATCTCTTATAACTGGAAGAAATTATTTCTGAAAAGTCATCAGCACTAGAAATATTGTTGTCATCAATTCGTTGTCATCTTAATCTACAGCCATAGAATGTCTACTGCTAAACATTCCCACAGCAAAATTATATAGGCATTTAGGCACTTTAGTACCATATTTCTTATAAAAACATTCCGCAAGCACAATCTTCCAAACTGGGACAAATATCAGCAGTCTGCATGAATATTAAGGGTTATTAGTGTATCGGCCCAATTAATAAAAAAAAATATTGGTAATTTATTTTCTATTCTGCCACAGTAATATAATGCAACTGATGGCAGGCACAGTGCAATTTAATTAGAGTACGCTACAAAGCACGTGTCGAAACTATTACCTATTTATTCTTAAAAACTTTTTGCGAGATACGTTCTTAGAACGGGCCTTGCATATTACGTTGTAAAGTACTGGTTAGAGACCTTTACAGCTATTGCACGCAGGAACTATGGAAACAGTAATTAATCAGATTTAATAAGTTATGCAGCCCGATGTTCACGGTTACTGACGTCGAGCGCCGTGTGATTACAGAGTACTGAATAGCCGCCCAGTAACCACGTGAGAACAGCCTTATGAAGCTTGATGTGAATTTACATTACCCGTAGCTTCATTCTTAGAGCTTATTGTAATGTAAAGTGAACCTTCATTAGTGGAGAGGCCCCACAAGAAAAAGGAAGTGACGGCACTGCACCAGATAGTATACTTATAGTACCGTCTAGATAAAGTATTGATCAGCAAAAGATGATTAATATTTTGCTATCTGACACAGAAATGTATCTAGGTCTACTTAAATAGAAATTTTAGGCTCGAAAGCCTAGGTATAATATGACGAGGAAGAGCACGTTTGGAACATTACATTGCCTAAAGGATAAGTTTATTACAAAGGCAATCGAAATATCCTTAACGAAGAATGATGGAAAAATAATAATGCCAAAGTTATGGACTCGTATAGATGAAAGAACTGAAATCGTGAAGCAACTACGAGCTTGTTTTATTGTGATGATTGGCGAGACGAGCATGCCATTCGCCTTATGGTAAGCGATACGACTGCTCATGGACAGAAGCAAAACCAAACACCATGAATTACAAAGCAATACTAGGCATTCCATGGCGCTCGCCATTCTGAGACATAAGATGTTAAGTCTCATTAAGCCCAGTAGTTACTCTGACTACAATTTCCTTCAAAATGGGACACAACAGTGCATTTACACTACTGTTTGGCAGGAGAAATAGAAATAGCGGTGGTACCTACCCAGGCAGCCTCTCAGATACGAGAGATTTACCACCCGTAAATTATTAAAACATATCAACAACAAAAAGGCGTATCTTCAGCATATAAATGATGACAAGTGTTATGATCTAAGTGGCTGACTAAATGTTTAAAAAAAGCGAAATAAATCTCAACCCGCGATCCCGTTGGTAGAGGTTGATAACATTTAGCCAAAAAGTTTACTTACATTTTTTGTTCCTTCTCCATTCTCGACTTAAACGCCGGCGTTTTACATCCTCTATAAAAACGTGAGATTAAGACCATTTATCTTATCTTTTAAACTATCGTGTCGCAAATCTCTACATATTAATACCTTGTTCTAGATGTTTCCATTTCACCTAGTTTCGTTTCTTCTTATTTACCTATGAGCTTATTTACAGAGTCTCGTGCAAATGTAAGCTTTTTATCGGACCAAATCTGGAACAAAGAAAATCCAATAAAGATTACAAGAATTTTGTTTTATGATACAATGTTACTAGGTGTCAATTCCCAAAAATTTGAAAATAATTCCCTGTAGTACTTTCTTCACATGTTGCAATTAGTATTGTCTAATATTGAAATTAACTGATAGACGAATACTAGTACCTTCAACAATATACAAAGAATCAGTGGTGGCGCTCATTGCAACTTGCAAGGTAAATTCTTTAATAATATTTTTATTGCAATTGAACCATAAACACAACAAGAAGTATCATTATGTTGGTGTGAAATTTTCTCTGGAGTAGATAAATAGTTTTACGACTCGAAAGAGTATTTTAATGGACTTAAATTGCATTATTAAAATATCATTGCTATCTAAACGATCCACATTTGCCTACGAAAGCTACCATTAAGCGCCATCACTTAAAAACAGGTTCCGACCATCAAGACATGAGACATGATGGCCTGCTGACACCAACAAAGTTATTTACGATTCTAATAATTTATATCTCTATAACGGTGAACACCAATCCAATGCTAAGAAACCTGGCATATGTTTGTCTCTGGGCCACTGGTGCATAAATTACAATTCATGTTTTTAAATTACAATAATTATTTTTGGGAATTCTTTGTCACCGGTTATGGAGGTGCGTTGACCACATAAGTTTACGTTTTATATTTACCTGTTAAAAACGTAACAGGTTAAGGTTGGGAATGGAATTTGTTTATTGAGCTGAAGAAAGGTTCGCATTTTTTTTACATCATTTTAACATTTTATGACTTCGCTGTCTTTTTAACTAATGTGGAAATCATATTACAGGAGTAAGTTCGTGTCACTTATCAATAAATACTTTAGTAGTTAAAGCCATTTAGCAACATAAGTTAAACTATAAAACAGGTCCTGAGCGTGAAAAGACAATTATATACATACATATACATAAAATTCACGCTTTTATCCCAGAAGGGATAGCCTAGGTGTAACCAAGACACCCACTTTTCGCCTTGTGTGTTCCGTGCCACGATGTTATAGGGGCGAGCCCCTATAACATCGTGGCAGTCGCTTTGTAATCGTACCGTACTATAACTACGCCACCAAGGAAGGCAGAAAGGACAATAAAACGGACTATAATTAACTAATATCGAATGATGATTGATAATCCTTGGCAGCTAGTCCATACCACAACGGGATAGTACTAATCTTGAGGTATAAACTAATCGCTTTGCCGATTCGGTTAAAAATGAATACAAGTACTGCTGACTGCAGCTCCAAAAAGTTAAAATTCGATTTGTGGTGACAACGTGCGTTCATTGTGAAGTTTAGGTATCTATTTTCGATCTATTTGATGGAACAATATGAAAATAGTTTCGATAAAGTAGCCCCTACTTTCCTTTAAGAAGTAACTGATTGTTTACGAAAATTGTTTGACAAACAACGTGTTGAGGTCAAACACCAAATGAAAGTGCGTTAAGTGGATACATTTCACTTAGATATACGTGTTTTAAAAACACGATACCATCAATGCAATACATACAAAGTCAAAAGCAATATACTATATACATACTACACATAGAAAATACATTAAATAAGATGTTATTAAAGCAAGTTAAGAATATATTGAGTATTGAGCAATCGGCATGGTTAATAGTTAATTAATGAGATTAAAACTTGAGTATGCAGCCATTTTAAAACAGTTATATTTTTAAAAGGTCGACACTCGACGACACCGACGACCAGATGTATTCTGTTGAACGTTTTAATCTTCCAACCTGTATGTCGGCTTGTTATAACTACGGAAAGTAGAAATATACACCTAAATAAAAAATATCGCATCTTCTTAGTAATACTAAGGGTCTAAATGGGCATATTATACGGGGATTTAAAAAAAAACATAGAATTTGACGCGAATACGCGGCTACGTTTCGCGAGGTTTTGTCGTAGATCTTGTCTAAACTAGAATTCAGTTAATAAGATGAATGGCAAGGTCCGATAGAATATGGATAGATCAGTATGTTACATATGTAAGCTATTACCGGCCACTGTCGAAGAGATATGTAATCTAAGAAGTCTATCTAAGAGTTCGTTCGCTGAAGAGATGTAAACTACACAAGGAGTCTTATAGAAAAAAAACGGTTATCAGTAACTACCTCCACTTTGCTATGTAATTAGTCATTATATTAGTATATTACGTAAAATGGTACATGGGAAAGCAGCAGATTAAAACGTAAAGTAAGGCGTTTACTTGTAGTTATTTCTGCAACAGTCACTATCTGTGATGAACTAGCTTGATTCGTGACTGAATCGTACGTGATCACTTCACTATCGTAGTTGGAGATAATTGCAACAATTGAGCATCACTAAACTAGACAGTATCGTTAAATAAATATAATTAAAGCTAGCTCCATGGTTGTCCGCGCATCACTCGAAACCTACTACATAGATATTTTTTTTCTGGGTCGGGAAAAAATGCTTTGCACCTGGTGGTAGAGGGAATCCAAAACAATAATATAAATCTTCTTCACGCTAAAGACCCAGGATTATAGGAAGATATGTGGGAACCCGTCGTTCGACAGTTTCATAGTCCGTTCTTGTGACAGAGTCTGTATTCTGTCTCTGTCTACTCATATATCTGTATATATGAGTACTTGCCTGTGGGACCTCTTAGTTCAGGTCGAAATGGAGGAAAACACGAATTAATGCTTAAAAAATAGATATATGATTTCTCCTCTTAAATGTTTAATTAGAATTACCGTTGATATATATTAATAATCTCGTTCGATTTCTAAGGAAACAGCAGAAGCGTAATAATTTCAAGGCACGCCTCGGCCTCCTCAGAACAGGATTTTTATTAATACTTATTAATATATTTTAAAGCCGAGCGGGGTCAAACAACATGCAGGCCAACAAGAAAGGCGCCGCACCACTTCGAAATATCAGTGGAAAAAATCTTTTACCGACGTTACAAGTGGCTTGTCATACTTTTAGTATTGGAGAAAGGATGTGACAAACAAGTAGATAGTTAAAGATTGTAGGATTCCGACAAACTTAAAATAAGCAACGTAGTCAGCAAAACTAATACATTACGTTGTTTTTTGTACAGTACAATGTATATATGTATATGCACTATGACTGCCTCGGTGGCGTGGTTGTACTACGGTACAATTGCAAAGCTGAGTTCGGTTCGAATCCCGGTTCGAGTAAAGTGATATTGGATTTTTCAATTCATTATCAGCCCGGAATCAGGAATTTGTGCCCGATATAGCGATAGGCTCGCCCTATACCACATCGTCGAACGGTACATACAAGGCGAAATATGGGTGTCATGGTGGCGCCTTAACCCTTCTAGGAAAAATGCGTGAGTTTACGTATGTATGTACATATGTATAATGTATAATGTACATATGTATGTATGTGCAAACGGAAGATGTTTATTATTATTTACAATTCGAGCGACAATATTGTGAACTCCAAATTCATAAGTATTAAGTACACAGACACATACGAGCACCGGCAGGTTATACAATATACAGTGCACCAGTTGGTAAGTGCTGGACAACATTTGAGATGATCTCTCGCTGAGCGACACAATGTCTTCTGCTTACTAGGAACATACATGATACCTATGCGCAGGTTAAGGTCTCGTCAAACAGCGGGCATACGAGTACGTATTAGGTACATTAATTTCAACGGATCACATCCCGACAGCGTTGCGTTGCCGTGCCGTCCCGTCCGCTATTTGGCGAAACCCACGACGTCCCACCACTGTGTGCGGTGGTCGCTATCTAGCTTATATAAATATTATCCTACTAGCAAAATAACATTTATTAAACAAAAAACTCGCACGTTATTTGTTTACTAACTACATATATCGTGTATTGTTTTTATTTATATTTGTATACAATTAAGACATATATATAAATATATCGGCAGAGTGTCCACTGTATAGCATGCAGATAGCCTGCTTGTGTTGTATCTAGTTCAGTGGATCGAGTGTCAGCGCGCTGACCTCCTTGCACAGGTGCTACAGCCGTCTAGAAACAATACTAGCAGTCCGAATACTCCGAAACGTGTTCTTAACTTCATTCAGAAAGGTACTTTCTTACATAAACATACATAAACACACGCCTTTTTCCCAGAAGGGGTAGGCAGAGGTGCTACCAGAACACCCACGTTTCGCCTTGTATATTCCGTCCCACGATGTGATAGGGGGCGAGCCTATCGCCATATCGGGCACAAATTCCTGACTCCGGGCTGATAATGAATAGAAAAATCCAATATTACTTTGCCCGACCTGGGATTCGAACCCGAGACCTCAGCTTTGCAATCATACCGTAGTACCACTACGCCACCGAGGCAGTCACCGAGGCACTTTCTTTCGATCCAATTTTTTGTAGGTTATAAAAATATTGAAAAAAAAAACCAATGTAAATAACTGTAGCAGATCATTCTTATTTATCTCAACATTTTATGTAGGAAACTTGAGTATGCGAAGGTGGAAAACCCGTCAATGTGAACCAAACAAACTTCTTGTGGTTCAGCTTCAGTCTGTCTATAACTGGTTTGGAGCAGGCCGACATATTTACATTGACTGACGAGAGGTAACTCGCAAAAGCCGAATCCAATCTATTAGATCTTCCATGTTCCATCTACTACGACACCAGGAGTGCATGACTACAAAGCACAATATTAATAAACTAGCAAGTTCGATAATTTCTTTTGATAAAATTAATTACAATTATCAACCTACTATCTAGTAGGTTTTTGACTATCTGGTCAACGTGGAGATCCTTGGTGGAGCCCTATGTGCAGCAGTGGACTTCCTGTGGCTGAAGAGGAAGAGAGAGAGAGATGGTCAGACGATCTAGATAAGGTTGCAAAAGATGCTAGATGTAGGCAGCTTCCATCCAATTGCTTTGAAAACCCTTGGAGGATATCTATGTTCAGCATTGTCCGTTTTTCTTCTGAGTAACGTAAGTTCATATTTATTATTGGGTAATCGAAGTTCAAGAGCAGCGTCATAACATCATTGAGTACGTGTTACGTATAGTGGAGGCCATGTTCGATGAAAACATACACTTAAAACATTGCCTCACAACTAGCCACTGTCAAAAATAAATTTTATATTTATCTATTTAACTTATCTATGCAAGCATTGAATTTATAACTTGTGCAGCAGAAAGGCTTTCCCTTGGCCGCTGCGTTATTCGGTCAACTCTGAAATAGTTCCTACTACCAAAGGCTTAAGCCCTTACAATCGTGCTCTCGGTTTTAAAGGATTCCTGAGCTCAACAGTGGATGTTATTAGATGATGTATTACAGTACAATAATACCTTTAAAAGTAGAGGTATGTATACGTGTACTGTATCCGCCCATTTACGTCCCACTGCAAGGCACGGGCCTCATCTCCAATCGAGCGAACGATTAACAGGGGTTAGGCCATGTAGTCCACCATGCTGGCGGTTTGGCGGGCTTATTATACCATGGATCTTCTTTACAAATCGCCATGGAATGCTTGTTTCCTCACGATGTTTTCCTTCACCGTTATAATGCGTGGAGATTGAATATCAATGCACTCATGACTCCGAAAACTCAGGTGTGCCATAGGATTTGAACCTGCGACCACTGTGAACATGTTGGCAGCCGCGTCGGGTCTGTTTACCAACAGGCCACAACGTTCTATTTTATGTAGAGGTATATGTGTTCAATATCGATGCTTCTTTAGAAATCATTTGAACTATTGTATGTACCAGGACAACGTTCAACCAGTCGCTAGATAACATAATCGACGTGCTATGGAAGTATTTCCAATATTAATCCGTGGAAAATAACTTTACAGCTGAGCATAACATACCGCTAATCCAAACATTTCTTTTAAATCTTATAAAACGGGCAGAACATTTTGATTCACAAGGAAAAAGTAGATCTAACCGGCTTTTTAGTAATTTATCAGACCACCGTTTATTTTATGAACGCGTCTTGGTTTCGAAATAGTATATTATTATAAACACGTGGGCAGCAAAGCAATGTTCATACAAACACAAAATTATAACATTTCTTTGAAGTAAATATGAAGAGGTGTACTCGGCTATGTAAAGAGAGTAATGGTTGAGTCAATGTAAACAAAGTAAGTACATAAGTTAAAGGAAATTTTCGTGTTGTGCATTATGTTTCGTACTTTAAACAGTATAAAAAACTTGTAGGGTCGGCCGGGCCCTGTCCGCCGGCGCTTATCCCCGACGAAACGGGTTTGGTTTGTTTTAATTTTATATTCACGTAATTCTTCGTAACTGAGACCAAGTTACATATGAAATAATTTTTATTACGCCCGCTTTCGACATCGATGTCCAAAGCTCATGCTAATTTTCCATAAGATATATTTTCAATACTCGCACATGTCTACTCGACAGAATTCCCCATTAACTGTTTCACGTCTTTTCCTCAATGTCATGGAAAATAACAAAACATATACATTAAAGTAGTCGGTCAAGCTAACTTTCAATAACCTCAGATAGATTTTAGTGTGTCACTTCACAGTGAATCAATCGCACTTCAAAATAAAACTGTGATTTGACGACGGCAAGTAACAGTGCTGCGGAGACACCTAGACGATGCTGTACAAGCAATTTGAACACAAATAATGACAAAAACATTTAGCGCGGTCCAAACTCACGGAAAGCGTAAACATGGATGTGCGGCGGCGGGCACCGTTAGCCACTTCGTATAAATGTGGAACCCCACCCGAAGGCCTTAGTGTGCCGCGCAACTACCATGAGACTGTACGCGCCCTTGCTACTCACGCTGCTCGCGGCCAGCGCGCGCGCCGCCTCCATTCCCGACAAAATACTACCTGAATTAGAAAAGAAACTCGTCAGTGAAGAAATACCGCCGGCGGAGAACGTCTCCCAGGAGACTCTCGTCTTAGAACTTATCAACCCAGCGAACACTGTCATAGACGTTGAAAACAATGCGAAACCTGAAGACATTCCTGTCAAAGTTATTGTTGAAGATGCGATACCGACTGTGAAAACCGCGGAAATTGAAACTGCCAACGAAGTTATCGAAGACGACGGCATCAAGAGACCGATTGCAGATTTAAGAAATCCTGGACCACCGCAACACCAGGAACATGAAACCCAAAACCCAGAACATTATGAAGATATGGAGCGCACAGTTTCCACCGTAAAAGATGACTTGCAGGGGGCCCAAGTTATTTTGAGACAAGGTTTCCAAGGAGTTACCAACGATATTCAAAATTGGTATGCCAATAATGAGCAGATAAATAACCTTCAAAACAGCATCAATACTTTGCAGCAAAATTTCGCTGCTCAGGTCCAAAAACTGAATGACACTTTACAGAATTTTTTAAATCCGGATAACTCCAAGCCGCTTAATCCTGAACAAGAACAGGAGACTAGAAAGAATTTCGAAAACATAGAATCCGGTCTCAAAAATCTCGAAAGCAATTTTAAGTCTGGAGTACAGAGTTTGTCGGAAGGCGTGCAGGTTGTTGCAACTCTCAAGGAAGAAGGCGGAAGTCAGCACTCTAGCACGAGTTCCACGTCGACAACTGCCGCACCTGCTGGTTTTCCAAACCCCTTCAATTACCTGGTTCAATTAGTGGGCAACCTGCAAACCTCAATGACAGCGGGCTTGAACGACGTAACCAACGCTGTCAACAACTTTGTCACACAAAATCAACCTAACATTGTTCTGCCGAGTTTACCAAATATTTTCCCAATCCAGTCGAGTACAGCGGTTCCGCTTGCGGACGAGGCTGTCAGTGGTTCAACGACCACCACAACACAACGCCCGTCACCGTGGCAAACTATCCAGACGTCTATCACCAATCTGTTTAACCCAAATCAAAATCAACAAAATGACTCGCCTACACCGACTCCTACTGGCCCATTCGGTATCCCACCCTTCCCAATTCTTACAAGCATTGTAAACTTGATACAGAGGCCCGGCGCACAGTCCACTGAGAAACCCACTGAGAAACCTACGCCAGCACCCCAAGCGAGCACTGTCCCCGCAGCCAGTAACGCCGTTCCACCCGTAAAACCAGAAGAAATTGTAACCGAAGTGCAGAAAAAACCTGAACCGGAAGTTAAAGATCCCATCCAAAAGATACTTGAAAATAACCCAGTCGTTAAAGGAATTAATGTAGCCGTACAAAGAATACAGGCGATCAGTAATCCAGTGAAACCTAGAGACGAGGCTGAAAAAGCTGCTGTCCAAGCCGAAGAAATTGAAGGCCAAAAAACTGAGGATGTAAATGCTGAGGCTCAAAAAGAAGACGAAGCTAAACCAGAGATTGTAAAAGAGGAAGAAACAAAAGAGGAACCTGAAAAAATCAAAGATGTAAAAAAGGAAACCCAACAGGAAACAGTCGCGCAAGTAAAGGGTGGTCATCGACCTGGTAATGCTGGTGAGTAAACAAATTATCATTATGTATACTTTGCATCGCAATATTATTTCCAACATATCACATAAGAACAATCTCATTTATCTTTGATGTGAGTAAAAACTTAAAGCCCATTAGCAAATTAAGATTAATCGCTTTAGTGAATTATAACTAGCAATTATTACGTCAAAACTGTCTTTTGGGAAAACATCAATAGTACAACTAATAAAGCAAATAATATTAATTTATTTTATAATATTCTTAGCATAGTTTTATTTAGTAGAAAAATATTTTTATAAATTTAAATTCAAACAAAAGCACTCGTGAAAGCTGTAACCGAAAATAAAAACAAAAATGATTATTTAAATTATTCATCAAAGCAATCAATATTGCGTTTTTTTTCTAATGATGTTAAAAAATTCTGGTATTGACAAATCCCATAAAGAATTAATCTGAATATCTCTTTGTAATATAATATGTAGTATGTACCTATGTAAGATAATAATTTGTATTTTATGTATTCTACAATAATAGCTGCATGGGCTGTGTTTGTATCGACGGTAATCGGCAATATAGGAGCGGTGGTAAACGGTAGCATTTTGACTTCATCTACTGCAGTGAACGCAGCTATAAACACTCTTGGCACCAACATTCAGGTATCAACGACGACCAATTGTGTTGTCCGTAACATGAAAGGAATGGGCAAAGGAAAGGATTTTTGTGCGGTGTCGAATTGGGGTTTATGTTTGTTTTTACTAAAATTATTTGTATTGAGTAGTTTGAGTATTGAGTATTGAGTGGTAATTCTCGATAATCATCCTAGGATAAGATTTTTTGGCCTTGTGGAGCATTTAAGTCGCAACTTAAGCCTCTTCTAATATTTTATGATACCTTTCGACTAAGAAGATTTTTTGGCACCAAAGAGAAATGTACTGTTATAAGAACATTTTTAGTGCCTATGTCTATGAACATATTAAATGCGTTAATAGGCCTATTAAAAAAAGGAATCAATTTCCTAGATACGGTACAAAAACACGTATTTTAAATTATTTAATTTACATATATACAAAATATTTAAATTCGCTTTCTTTGCCAACTATACAAGTAGGCCGAGACTTGACTAAGGTCAATAACATCTTTATACTTGTCAAACTTGGCCGTTAAGTTATTTTAAAGCTAATGTTTGCTTTTGAACATTCTCGCGTTGATCTCTAACACAAATATTAGTTAGTGATCACAAAAATAACGCATTGTTTAATAAGCTTTAATCATAATTTGATTGATCTAATCTTATGAAAAAAAATACTCAATTGATTAAATAAGATCCAAACTTTATAACAATTTAGAATAAATATGAATCTTATTTTAAAGCTATGATTAAGACGGCAATTTAAATTGAAGTTCATGCTTGCAACTTTTTAGTCTTGGTAATTGATATCATCATCTCTAGCCAGAGAAAGTGTAATACTGGCTTCCTGAATAATTTCAACAGCGACGTGTTGAAACTTCAAAGCAGTCTATATCATAATGTACCTAATCTTATATGCAGTAATATGTGCAGTACAATATAGAGAGTGAGCGTGATGGCCTATTGGTAAACGAACCAGATGCGGCTGCTAACATGTTTACGGTGGTCGCGGAGTCAAATCCTGTACCCACGCACGTCTGACTTTTCGAATTCATGTGTGTGTTTTGATAGTCAATCACCACGCACCATAACGGTGAAGGAAAACATCGTGAGAAAACTTGCACACCATAACGATTTGTAAGAATTTCTATGGTATGTAAATCCGCCAACCTAGGCGAGTGGTTGATTATATGGCCTAACCCCTCTCAATCGTTCTTTCGATTGTAAAGGAGACCCGTGCTCTGCAGTGGAACGTATATGAGCTTTAATAGTCAATATTGAGACAATTGCAGTTAGAACAGGTGTCACTCAGTTGTCATAAGATCTATTTAATTGCCTACGTGACCAATAAACTAATTTAAGTTAATTTCATTTCATTTCACCAATGGATTAATTTTACAAATAACTGTTGTAATCCACTAACCCATTCGTGCGTGTGATTTTCACGAATTCCACTAGTTACCTATACTTTGTATTACGTGCTTAACACATTAACTTGTTCAGTGTTCGTAACATAACTCGTATTTGGTTAAAGTTACCACATTATTAATTACATGTTATTGCGTCATTAGGACCCCCAATTTTCAATTTATTAAAATGTTACTCGATTAGTAAATCTCATTTGTACTATGAGTTATTTCGGAAAAAATAAATTAATAGGTATACGAGTAAACACAGATTGGAAAATGTAATAATCTGTTTATTTATTTTGGGAAAAATTATTCCCCATTTTTTGACAATTTACCAAAACGTTTTTTTTTCAAGATCTGTTGTTACTGCTATTCAATACTTTTATTTCAATCTTAAAAATTACTTTCTTACTGCTTGTAAGCTAGTTCATTTAAAGCCTTTTATTTCACCAATCAATTTCATTTTTATATTTGTTGAATATTTTTATTGAATCACTACTAGGTACTAAAACGCTAAAATGTACTGTTCTTAAATTGTTCATGTAACTTAATAGGATTTGTATCACAAATGGGTACCATTAATCGTTAACGAGCGCGCATTTGTACTAATAATATCCTTTTTTATTCCCAGGGGATAATAACAACGTTGAGCGGGTGATCCCTCAGGAAGAAGAGAAGGCGCCAATCACAGAAGAGGTGAAGGAAGAGGTTAAAGAAACAGAAGTTTCCGATAAGACTGAATAAGTCGCTAGTGTGATACGACAATTAGATTATTTATTTTTAAGGTTCAGTATGTAAATAAGCGAACGTGATGACATGACTTTATGAAATAAATGTTTTTTTAAATAATTATTTTACTATTATTTTAATATCTAAGTAATCATTGTAAACGATACCTAAGGATATTAAAAGCTGAAGAAAGGATAAAAATAATTACCTATGTTCTGTAATAACCACAGTTTAACCGTTAATTAATGGCTTGACAATTATTTATTTAGCTTCACGTAGAAGATATATCTCGTAGCTTCATCTGTTTGTTTGAATAGGTATTCACTTGAGGTGAAAACATCTGTTTAAAGTCTGATGTCCTTATAATACCTATCACCTACTATGTGTCATAATTATTGAGTTGTGGTAATGGCTTACAAAATTAAAAATTCGTAGATCTATCTGTTAATATAGATATCCAATTAAAAATATACCTATTTAACAATCCATCTGCTTTGCTCGACATCAGCGCCATCTAGTTACAGAGATAAAAACGAACAGTGTGCAAATCTTCTGATCATAGTAATTACAATTCAAAAGAGTTATTTATCTGAATAATTGAATCAAAATCCTGACTGAGGTGTGCAGCGACTGTATTATCCATGACAATATGCCTTAGTCTTTTTCTATTTTGAAAGTTGTGTATTCCATTCCCGCACGTTAACTATTTCTTTGGCGTACCCATTCCGTATCTGGATATCTATAAGAGTACCCACAGGCTAAAGATGGTTATCTCTCGCTGGTCGATACAATTATTCCGGCCTGGTCGTAGTAGGACATGGATTTTGTACTCCACCTACTCTTTATATCGATGTTGAACATGAAAGCGCGAAACGTTTGTAATAAGGGTGGTGTGATTTTCAACCATTGTGTACGCGGTAGGTACGGAGGTGCTATTCGGGCGAAAAAGAATCCTCTAAAAATATTTTTTGGGTTTTCTAAAACCAATTTTCGTATTACAGCTCAAATAATGCCGAAGCGAATAGTACCTATAAAACCTACTTTCTATTGAGATTTGAAAACTTTTTTATCCGTAGCGAGGAGGTATAATAGTAGCCATTTACAATGGCCTATATATACGAATTCAGAAGGTACAATAAAAATAAAAAAACTTACTTACTTCTTTGTTACTTCTTCGTCTCTTTTTCTTTGTCAGCTTTACATTATCTTGTTACAGTACGTATATTATCAATTTCGTTCAAAATTAAACATAATGATAAAATTATATTAAGCAAACATACTTTATGTTTTTTATATACATATAATCGTTTCGTAAGGGCTAAGGTCAATGATCATGCTGCCTATAATCTATCTAATTTTAAAAGTTCCATTTGACATATCTCAAAATTGTGAAATAGGGATGATGTCAAATAAATCGGTTAGTACAATATCCGATTATTAACGAGATATCGATACTATTTGTTTGTATTTCTTAATCGATTACAGTTTATATTTTTAGTTTACATTATTTCGTTTTTTTTTATGTACATCTTTATCCTAATGAGACATCCACAATTGCATAAGTCACTTTAGTATTAAGGAACAAAAGCAATGATTTATTTATTACTAGCGGCCCGGCCCACTGAGTCGAAATGGCAATTTTTTGTGACACGATTTTTTTCGGAATTTCCAATTTATTTTGACGCCAACGGTTTGATATTATCATTCCTTACAATATTTATTCTTTGTACATTTTTGTTTAACCCTATAATTTTGGCTAAAAAAAATAATTTAGATTTTTGATGTATGGAACGCACTATAAAACCCTAAATTTCTACAAAATCCTGCTAGATCCTGCGTTGAAATCTTATTTTTCTGAATCTTGGTCTTCTACTATATTTGTATACTTCGGACGTCTGTATCGACCTGCAATTTTTTCAGTTATGCAGTTCGAAAGAAAAGATAAAAATCAATATTTCCCAAAACTCTTTTTACGATTATCTTTAGTAAATTTGACACAGATAAAATACATTAATCGAATAAATTAACAAATACCAAGGAAAACTTGTATATGTGCGTGCCAAATTTATAATACGAAGGATACAATTGAAAGCCTTTTTCAATTGCTGATTCTCTTAGGTTTATATATTGTATTTACATTACTTACTTTTTAAAATTAGAAAACAACTGGATTAAAATTGCTCGATTATTTCTATATTTTTACCGATTATGCGTATACAAATCCGTTTGCATAGTCTCAACTCTACACATGGAAGACCTAACGACGTGACTTTGTAATGACGTGTAGTAAAAAAGTATGTTGTTTAAAATGGTTGTTTTGCTTTATTTAAAAGATTTATATTTAAATTTAGTTATTATGGATTGTAAATCCTGTAATAAAATAAGAATAGCTTCATAATTCTATGGTTTTACGGAAAGTTTTATTGAAATTGTGTGAGTTACGTCTTCACAAAGTTATTTATGATAAAAGTATGAAATGTCAAATGAGACTTCTTGAATTAGAAATACTATAGTTTTAATTGTAACATGATTAAGGCTCATAGCGCACTGTCGACCGGTCGCCCGGCGACCGAGTTGCCGCGCGACCAAAACATAGGCGATCAGGGCTGGGAGACCAAACCGAGCGTAATGTCTCTTGTACACTCGTGCGCAAAGGTCTTCGTAGAAGCTGCAATAGTAGCGTTACTAATAATTATAAAGAGAACAAGAGAAAAGAAACGTATAATACTATTGGATAGATCTTTGTTGCAAGAACAGAGATTAAAACAAATGTTCAAAATATTTTATAAAAACATTCGAAACTACCCTCGTAATTTTTTTATTGCGCAAGAAAATCTGTGCGAACCATTGATGGACTATTGTGTCTTATAAAACCATAATATATAACTGCCCTGATTTTCGGAATTGTATTTCCGATATAAAATCAATATGGAAACACTGAGCCATTTTTGTGCTCGATGACCAGTCGCCTCGAAAGTCGCTCTCAGTCCGAACACTTCCATTTGCACCCGTGCTTTTAATAGCCGGCGACTAGCAGTCGCCTGTGTGACGTCACTGCACGGCAAGTCGCCGAGTCCCTCAGGCACCGGCACTTAGTGCGTACGCTCCTATACAATCTCTAGGAAGTCACAGTCGCCAGCGACCGGTCGACAGTGCGCAATGGGTCTAAAAGGTGGAATGGATTTGTCAAATTGACAGTTCCATGTGTTTACAATTTACATGTTTGTGTGTGGGGTTATGTTATTGTTGCTTTATTTGTGTTTGGAAATCTCAAAATGAATGGATTGACTTTGAGGATAACGGGGGGTGGAAGCAAAAAAGCAAAGACATCAATTGGGTTTGCACCTGTTGTCTTAGGTATCTGTGATAATGATACCGGTAAGTAAAGGCAATGTAACAGATATAAATTATATATTACTAGCTGGTATTTATATACTGCTAGTCACATATCTTCCTTTGTCGTGTATTTTTATATAAAAGATACGAAAATACTTTTTAGGTGAAAAAATTAAGTTGGTCGAAGAGTTTAACAGATCACCAAGCTCTGATGACCAGTTGGCACTATTAAAAAATATCTTCATTGAAACAGACATTGCAATATCTGAAGATGTAATCAGATTCCTAGTGAAAGTGTTCTTTCATGCTGAGTTAAAGCATCCGGTCAAGTGTTTTATCACCAGGTAACTGCATAGCTTATCATAATAACTAAATTATAAAGCAATTTAACTCGTCCATTGATTCATAACTTAACATCTCTATTTAAAACATTGTTTTATCATATGGGGATCTCTTAATATAAAAGTAATTTTTTTATCTAATGTAGTAGTACATTATTTTATACCCTACTATCTACTTCACAGAATCTACTTCTTAATCTAATATAAGCTTATCATACCTTAATAACAATATTCAAAAATCAATTCATGTATCCTGTTTAATTTATTTCACAAAATCAAAACATATATAAATTGCAGGCAAATATCAAAGAAACCTCACCTCCAAGACATATTTTCAAGCATACTAACTGAAGAAATAAAAGAAAATATCAAAAAAGATCATGAAGACTACAAAACATACATAGATGTAGTGACAAAAGTGTCGGCTTGTGTGGAGAACTTCCCGGCAGGAGCTGCTGCTGTGAAGAATGCAGAAATACAACTGGCAACATACTTCAAAGACTGTTTGGAGTGTTGTGTTACAACATTAAGGTATTATTACATTTTAACACCAATGTGGAATAAGATGCTGATGGATTCTTTAAATGTCATTTTATAACTTGAGATTACACATTTTATGAATATTAATATTAAAATAAAAAATAATAATAATGCACACTATTATTATTTTAGGTAAAAATATGTATGTATTTACCACAAAACATGACAATAGGTAAAAAAAATCATATTTTGTGTTTTTTTTTATTGCATTGTGTCTGAATTCACTAAAATTAACACCTGGCTGCGTTTTTGTTTACAGCCTGATAATGTGTACTAATTTCTTTATATATTTTTAGAGAAAATATAGCACTCTCACCAACAGAAAAGAATGAGATATATAACATAGCACACTTAGCTGCAAGGTTGCTTTTGTACATAGTGCAAAAAGTGGACTCTAATGAAACAAATAATTTAACAAAATTATTTAATGTGATAAGAGAGTATATAAGAGACCTGCTCTATGACGAAGAGGTTCCGATGGACACCAAGTCTGTGTGTGGCATACTATATTTGTCAATGCATTTGCTGGAGCATGGATCTGATTCCTGGATAGATGTAAGTACAAACTAAGATTTTTAATGGCCATTTCATGTTTAACTTATTTGAAGTTCAGGCTATTTAAATATTTAGTTAATTGAATAAACTTGGATTGTTGCGATCATATATAATATTTTAAAACTAATCATAATAACATACAAGTAAAATGTTTTGCAGATCAGCCCGTGTATTTATACAATTTTAAGTATTTATGTTTGTATTAATTTCCATGTTCAAGACATATCTATCTTGTTGGTTGGTATTGTACTTATTATTAAGTGTGTTTCTTATCTTTGTTATGCCAAAAAAAAATTGATCTTCTTTATATTTCAAATCGTGCAATTAAAATGTTTTTCGTCATAATACACTGCAGATCTTACAGTCAGAGCAATCAGACACGGACTTGTATAGCTTAGTGAAAGATGAGGCAGCACAATTGTCACTCTACTCGGCAGTAATTACTGTGGTGCCCGTGGATAAACTACAGACACAGATCATACAAGGATTGCCAGCTTGTCTTGTGTTTACTAAGTTGCTACTGGATATTGGTGAAAGGTGTGCTTTGTACATTTATATTTTATGGTGCTTATGCATATAACATAGACTCCATCAGTTAGTGCCGTGCTAGTAAATTATTGTAGGCTAGTTGTCTGTAGCATACATTGGTAATGGGACAACAACTGGGTTTTGGAAAACTTTAAATAAACTCATCATTTAAAAAAGTAAAAAAATATCAGAAGTAAACAGGTATATTTTTTTCCATTATATCACTCATTGGAAGAATCACTGACTGTCTATTGGTAGTTTTTTTAGTCACGATATTTGGCGGCACTTTCAATTATATATTTTCAGAAGTGCATCAGAGTCAGTGTTTATACTAGGAGTGACCCGCACACTGCTACAGATCTGTAAGGCACTAGACAAGGTGACGGACCAAGCTGTGGGCTTAAGGATGGTGGACTCTATGCTAGTGTTCATATGGTCGCATTTGGAACACTACATGGACAGCGTGAGACATCTCACAGCGCAGATGTTGGGCTGTGTTGTTAGATACTGCAGCTTTTTGAAGAAACAAGGTATTTAGGTTTTATAACAAAAATATATTGTTAAAGATGATTTGAAGTTTTTAAATGTATATACCATAAGATCTCTTAGTTTAGCACAGCAAAGAGTATAAAGTTATTGAATGCACTCCCCAATTACAAGTAACTATGAGTCTAACTCAGCATATTATGTAAGTACATAAGACACGTTGCGCTCAAACAATCACAATTTGCGTGCGCGTACGTAACCGCTCATACCTTATGATCGGCTAAAATATATTCCGGCGTATGAATGTTATCTATTTACATCGCTACAATATATTTATATAGTAAAAAATGCCATTGCCTTGTTAATGGTATCTGTTACAAATATACTGTAGAAATATTACTTTAATTTTAATTCAAGTAAATAATCTTTTTATACACAAGAAATTCGATTGTTTTTAAAATTGTGTACTATTTCAGGTGACGACAAAGCCTTGGACGAGTTATTCTCAGCGCTGATGTGTTTAGACAAGGCTCGTAAGAGTTATTATTTAAGTATCAGCTCTCTGAGCACCGAGCTGGGAGCTTTAGCCGTTTTGAATAGGCTGCCCGGTGTCATCCAACAGTTGCTACAAGCGTTGAACGTACAGGCCGTGCAAGCTAGCGTGAGTCACTATGAAATCATTTGATTTTATTCCGCAGTTCTATACATCTAGCCTTTCCAGTTGTATATCTTTTTATCGGAGCGTAATCATTCCTAACTCAATATTTAGTCGCCTGCTCTGCTGTATCACTGTATGCCTTTGTCTGTAGTATCGCAGATTTCAAATGAAAAACTGATTAGAATCCGTTTTATTATACAATTGGTTTTTAAATCTGTTACGAAAATCCATATCCATTTGCTTAAAACTTTATAGATGAATACTTAATGTGGTGTCAGGACTATGAATGTAACTATTGTGGCTATTTATTTCTAATATTTCTAGGCCACCACAGCGCTAGAGACCATGTTACAAAAGCATATAAAGGAATGTTCAACTGTCAACATTCACACGCATTGGATCGAGCCTATCATATCACACGTCACCACCAATGTTCTGGACTCCACCGTGCTCAATATACTGGAGAGCCTGTTGGTAAAAGCTGTAAAATGGGACGAGAATATCATGAGTTTGATGTGAGTAATTTTAGTATCTGCGTAATTACATAAAAATAAATCTGTCTTTGAAAGTAACGTGTGTAGGAAGCTAAACATAATTATGTAGAAAACTTCCCCAAACATCTTCTGTCTGGATCAAATATAAGGTGGCCCTAGACGAACAATTGTATTGAGCGATGTTACTGTTTGTTCAATATTAACGACCGAATAGGGTTAATATGGAATATTGCACAATGATTTATCATTTTGATCCTAGCGCCTTTCAATTTTATTGTAAAATATATTGCACAATGTTATTGTAGGTTTTGGGGCCGCCAGAAATTAAAAGACCTTTCTGCAATTTTGCCTAGTTCTTTTTCTTTTCCTGATCGCACGTAACTATTATTAAAATATTTGACAGCCTGCCATACATCAAACAGTCAGACATGAGTACAAAGAATCAAGATCTGAAGTGCGTGTTGATGTTGCTGAGTGTGGTTCGCAAGTCCGGCGCGAGCAACAAACTGTCCGCCGAACATCACCACAAGTGGAAGGGACTCATTAGCTATGAAGTATTGAAAATGGCTGCTGTTGATGCTGTAGATGAGGTAAGGCTTTTATGGAAAACACGAGAAACTAAATAAAGTTATAATGATTGTTGTTATTCACTACATAGAGGGAGCTAGGTTTTTTACTTTGTATGTGACGATTAATACGAAATACTTAATATCTGTACCGATCTCACCCGAATGAGAGTTAAAAGTTATGTTTAAAATTGTAACTTCATTTTAGTTTTTTATGTAAGCTACGAAAGGTATAGACGATTTAAGAAAAGTTGCTAAATTTCGATCGTTTCTGACGAGCCCGAGTTATCCTTTGCGAAGTAGGCTTATGTTCTGTAGTGAACTTTCTGCTGGAGATAATAATTTAAAATTTCAACATAACACTTTGTACTTTTGATACTTTGCACTTCTCAAAATATTGAAAGTCATTATGGCGTGTTTCTTTGTTCACAGACAAGAATCTTATCGTTGTCTCTGATAGTGGAGTCTCCGAAGTCGACGGAGTGGTTTACAGGCGGCGACCTGTGGTTCGTGGTGTGGTTCCTGCGCTACAACATCAACGCGCAGGCGCCCAACTTCAGGCAACTCACGCTCTCCATACTCAAAAAGGTATATTAACGCTAAAAGATTTAGTACAACTACTTAATAACTTAGTACGTATATAATTATGTACTACATTCATTTTTAAGTTCGTATATACATATATGGTATGGTATGGTATCAGCCCATATACGACCCACTGCAGGGCACGGGCCTCCTCTACAATCGAGAGTACGATTGAGAGTGGTTAGGCCATATAGTCCACCACGCTGGCCTAGTGCGGGTTGGCGGACTTTTACATACCATACAAATTTATACAAATCGCTATGGTATGCAGGTTTCCTCGCGATGTTTTCCTTCACCGTTATAGTGCGTGGTGATTGACTATCAATACACACATGACTCCGAAAGGTTAGAGGTGTGCCCTGGGATTTGAACCCGCGACCACCGTGAACATATAGGCAGCCGCGTCTGGTCTGTTTACCAACAGGCCACCACGCACTCATATATATATATATTTATATATTTATTTATTTATAAATTTCCATGTAGAATAATATATTTAATATAAATTGGATTTTGAAAAATGACAACAAATGGATTCTTCAAACTTTATATGGTCCTTCGAGCCCTAACCGGAAGTTTATGTTATGTCAGGGTAACGTAGGTAAGAAGTTTCATCCTTCATATTTCAGTTCGTAAAGCGTCTAGAAGACAGCAGTAAAGTGCTACAAAGGAACAGGCAGGAGGAATACAAGCAATACATTTGTTTCATGGAAGAAGTGCGTGAATTATGTTACGGCAGTTTGTTGGTGGGAGCTAACTACAGCAGGCGGTGCGTGGCGCTGCAACTGTTGGCGTGGTGCGAGTCTGTGCACCTTCACCTGTATGAAAGGTAACCATACATTTTAATCCATTTATGGAGTAAACAAAACTTTAGCTAATTAAAGAGTTGTGGTGAAGCAATACTTGAATTGTCTTAGTAATTATAGTAAAGTGCATTTCTTCCAAAAGAAAATATGTTTCTTTTCTTATCTTAAAGTAATCAAACAGTTGTCCAAAAAACCGGCGATATTATTTCAAGTTTTTTTTTCATGAAATAGTATTTTAAAGTACATATTCAAAACTTTTTTTTAGAACGTGGAAACGTGAATACGTGGAAAAATTATTATTGCATTTAGAAGACAGTTACGAGAATAACAAAGTGCTGGCGTTGGAAATACTTGAAAAGTGTCCCGAGGAACTTTTTAAGGTATGTTTATATGTTATTAAGTTTCTTTCTTTACATACATACATACATAGATAATCGTCACGCCTGTATCCCATAGGGGTAGGCAGAGACTGGATCGCCACTTTGCTCGATCCTGACATACTACTTTCGCTTATTCGTTTCTTTCTATACGATTTACTTTTCTTTCATTAATGCATGGGCCAGGCAGAGGAGCGAAAACGGCGCAGCCGATGGAAAGTGAATACTGCCGCTCATGAACATCAATAAAACTTGGCTCACTTGTCTCTCAAAATGGGCGGGAAAGGAAAGGAAAAATGAGTGTACAGGGTGAGGTGTATCTATTATGCTTCGGCAATCTCACTCATCGAACGAAACATGACAGCATTGAGTTGTTTTACGTCAATTTTCGGTGAAATTAGTGATAGGTACACAAATCCCATCGACGCGACATTCCCACAGCTTCAGATAACAGTGTTCCTAATGTATTGTATTGTATCAGCCCATACACGTCCCACTGCACAGCACGAGCCTCCTCTATAATCCAGAGTACGATTAAGAGGGGTGAGGCCATATAGTCCACCACGCTGGCCTAATGCAGGTTGGCGGATTTTACATACCTAGTATTCCTATATTTATTCAAATTAGATTTGTATTTATAGGACAACACGTACACAACAAGCTTAAAGTTGAGTGACATTCTGAAGCAAGCGTCTTCGCTGAAGCCTACAGCTTGCACCTCCGCCGCTTACAAACTAGACTTCTTGAGGAGAAAACTGCCGCACACTATTACACAAGGAAGTAAATGGTATGGTATCACTATAGATAGTATATTGTAATACTTGTATTATTAATAAAAGTATAATCTTATGGATTAAAAGTCTTGTATGAATTGTCCGGGATTGTGTTTGTGTATGTCTCGAGGCAAAAAACATTACGATTTAGCTTTGGACTTTGTCGCTAATATTGCAATCGTTAAAGATTCCTTGTTTACTATATAGTCTTAAAAAAACTATTAGACACACTCAAACTAAACAATAAGTAAGTTTAAATAAAAAATATGTTGGCGATTTACACTCTTATTGCGCGATATGACTTTTTCGTGGGCGTCATCAAGGTTAAAGTGGGCAACAAAACAACGAAGTACTTGCATAATACAGTGTATTGACCAAACGAAACGAATAATAGTTCCTAATGTGGAGGAATTGCTCTCGACGATGGCCAAGTGCTAAGTGTCGTGAGCCCTGTCCCGGCGCTCCTCACTAGGCTCTGTAGTGGCACGAAGTTAGCCAAGTATTGACGTCATCGTGACTGTGCTGCCATCTCCCGGTACGTGTGCTGCGCTTCGTTTGGCGTCGAAATTAACGGCTGTCTACGACAAACATATATTTGTTTTTGTGTTATTCTCAGTTCTAAGGCAGAGCCAGTACTGTACGCGTTATTGCAACGCCTGCACAACAAGTTGCTGTGTGAGCTGGACATCTGTGAGGACAACATAGTGGTGGCGGCCCGGGACGCGCCTATGTATGGACTGCTGCACTGCATCGGACATCTCATACACTATGTGGATGCTGAGTACGTATATTATACTATATATATATATATATATATATATATATATACTGTTGCTATATATTGACGTTTTTGCAAGATTGAGCATTTAATTGGTGTAAACGCCGGTATATCATTTTTAAATAGAAAAAATAGTATAAAGTAGTTAAACTAAAGTGCGTGGTGGCCTGTTGGCAAACAGACCAGACGCAGCTGCCAACATGTTCACGATGGTCGCGGGTTCAAATCCCAGAGCACAGCTCTGACTTTTCGGAGTCATGTGTGTATTGATACTCAATGACCACTATAGCAGACCCCCTTGTTTCGGAGCGCGTCGTTCCCCACACCTTTCCGACCGCGCTTCGTGTGGGCGCCCCGCCCGGCGCCGCAGGAGCCCTTGCAACTAGCGAAGGGAACGTCGTGCTAGCGGTGCGCCACGCTCACACGGACCTGGCCCACTATTTTATTTGTAGATTCCCATATAAAGTCCTAAACCACACACTATAACGGTGAGGGAAAACATCGTGAGGAAACCTGCATACCTTGCGATTGTGTAAAAGTTCTATGGTATGTAAGTCCGCCAACCCGCACTAGGCCAGCGTGGTGGACTACATAACCTAACCACTCTCAATCATGCTCTCGGTTGTAGAGGAGGCTCGTACCCTGTAGTGGGACACATATGGGCTGATACAGTACAGTTAAACTATTTTTTATTATGCTTAACATATATTATGTTAAGCACAATAAAAAATAGTTTAACTTACTAATAGTGCTTCTCAACGCATTGAAGGCATACAACGAGCGTTTACTAGACATTTAGCTTTTTTAAGTCCAGGTATTTTTCACAGGTGTCCTTATAGTGAAAGGCTTGCCTTCTTTGAGGTTAAATCTCTTAAGCAACGTCGCGTAATTAATGATGTGATTTTCCTACATGGTGTGGTAAATAGTAAATTAGACTGCAATGATATCTTGCAACAGATTGGTCTAGCAGTGCCGTATAATTATTCTCGTAAATTAATTACCAGGATTTTTCACACTAAAAAGTGTCGAACAAATGTTGCTCTCCATTCTCCACTTGTAAGAATTTGTAAGTGTTACAATGAGCTTTGTGCCCAATATGCTGATTTGGATATATTTTGTGCCTCGTCGCAAATCCTAAAAAGTAAGATGCTGACATCATTATCTTAATTTAATTTATTTTAGTATTTTGTTTTTATTTTTTCTTTATTTTTCCAAGTATAAATATAGTTTTTTTTCTTTTTTATTGTCCTTTGTAAATTAGTTTTGTTTTAGTGTTATAGTTTTAATTCATTGTTGCTTATTTCTCATTTTAATATTTATACAGGGTTACAGGGTAAGTCGACCTAGATCCTTTAAGAGGTTGTAGTTCCCATCATTTCTGACTGATTTGACTATGAGACCCTATACCCTAAACTTAACTGTTTCCAAGACATTTCGCTTTGAAGTTTTTGTAGAAAAAATGACGTTTTTTTGTCTATTGGCCCATTTTTTTTGGGGTTTTTTGCCTCAAATTGTTTTGTGTTAGCGATTTTTGTGTAGTGGATAAGTCACTTTATCATACTCAGCACTAAAAGTACGGCTTACAGAACGGGCTGGGTCGTAGGAGGCTGTTGAAGTTGTAAATTAGAATAAATTCGTTAAAAAAAAAAAAATCCCAAGTATTCCAAAAAATATCTATCACAGCTATTCTGCAGATGTGCTTAAAAATATCTGCGTTTCATTGGCTATCCAACAAGATATAACAAGCTAGGGTATTGTAAGAAATCTTGTTAGAAATACTGAACAAAGGCTCCCAGGTAGTAGCAAAAAATAACGGCACTTAGGCGTACATTTTTTTACTTGGGTCAAAAAACAAAGTAATTGGTACTAAATAATGTTTATTGCTATTTTTACAGAAAGTAAATTATTACAGCTCATGCTCCACATATCCGCCTCTGTTTCGCACACATACTCTCATCCTGTGTCTTAACCCACTTTTTACGACAACAGTTGTAAAACCCCTTCGTATGACATTTGCCGCATCGATTATTTTTTGTTTTAATATGTCAACAGATGTGATAGGGTTATTTTCCTTGTACACCAAACTCTTCATGTGTCCCCACACATAAAAATCCATTGGGGTTAGGTCAGGACTTCTAGCTGGCCACGGTATGGGTCCACCTCTTCCAATCCACTTATTGGGAAAATTCCTGTCAAGCCATTCTCTGACACTTCTTCTGTAGGGTGCAGGGCAACCGTCATGCTGAAACCACATGTCGCGAATCAGATTGAGCGGTACATCGTCTAATAGATCTGGCAAATGTTCTCTTAAAACGATTTCATAGTTTTCTCCGTTTAAATTATTAGGTAGAAAGTATGGTCTAATCAAATGGTTGGATATAATTCCCACCCAAACAATTCAAACTGAATCTTCTTTGTGATCCCTTAATTCGCTTCTTATTGGGATTTCCTTGTGATTTCAGGGCCCAGTAATGAGCGTTGTGGTAATTTGTAATGCCATCCTTATCAAATTTCGATTCATCTGTCCACAAGATATTTTTCCAAAATGATGGATCTTCTAAATCTGCATGGAGCATAAATCTACAGAAATCAAACCTTCTCACAGGATCTCCTTCTTCGATAACTTGTAAGGGCGTATAATGATAGGGATAGAGACCGGCAGTATTCACTGTAAACCACACTTTCCACTGTGAGAGTCCAAGTTCTCGCAGCAAGTAACTTGCCGAATTACTGTTGTCATTTACTACCTGGGAGCCTTTGTTCAGTATTTCTAATAAGATTTCTTACAATACCCTAGCTTGTTATATCTTGTTGGATAGCCAATGAAACGCAGATATTTTTAAGCACATCTGCAGAATAGCTGTCATAGATATTTTTTGGAATACTTGGGAAAGAAAAAAAAATTTTTAACGAATTTATTCTAATTTACAACTTCAACAGCCTCCTACGACCCAGCCCGTTCTGTAAGCTGTACTTTTAGTATTGAGTATGATAAAGTAACTTATCCACTACACAAAAATCGCTAACACGAAACAATTTGAGGCAAAAAACCCCAAAAAAATGGGCCATTAGACAAAAAACGTCATTTTTTTACAAAAACTTCAAAGCGAAATATCTTGGAAACAGTTAAGTTTAGGGTATAGGGTCTCATAGTCAAATCAGTTAGAAAACTACAACCTCTTAAAGGATCTAGGTCGACTCACCCTGTAACCCTGTATATGTTAATAAGTCTTTTTTTTGTATTCTTAATTAGTTGTTTTGTGTAATTGAGATGTCGACACTTGTAATTGTTGTGTCTACCAAGAATAAGACAAATGTAAAATATGTTTTAAATCATTGTGTAAACACAATGTTAGTGATGCTTAAACAATAAAAATAAAAAATAAAAAAAATATAATTTTCTAGTATTTTTTGTGACGTTTGAGTATAATTACACTTGCAAATATTGATTATTTGAACTAACGTCTTTACCAATCTTAATCATAGTTAGTTTTTAAAACTATTTAAGTTATCTAATGTTTTGTCCCTTTCGAAAGACTCTTGAATTCAGTTTGAGTGAAGAAGACAAAACGTTTTATAATTTAAAAAGGTTTCAAAACGAACTATTAATAAGACATTTTGTGAGCAGCTCGGCTTGTAAAACATTCATGAAAAAAATATATTTAAACGTTATAAGATAATTTCTAAACTCTTGTTATATATCATAACCATTCAATGTATATATTACTTAAGGCATATGCACATTACAGAGCACTTAAGGTATTGATGCTTCAAGACAAGTTTTTTTTTAAAGCTACCATACAGATATCAGATAACAACAGAATCCAACAAAGAAGTGAATATTTGCAGAGGTATCCGCGAGGATGCGAGTTGGTGTCAGCTGATAGGTGAGTTGTTGTGCACATGCGTGCGCGTGTGCGGCGGCGTGGCGCGCGTCGTCAACAACGCCTCGCCCGAGGGACACCTGCCCATGGACGCGGGCGGCGTCAGCCTACACGACCACGGCAACTCCGGGTATATACACGCACCCACTACCCACTACCCACTACCCACTACCCACTACCCACTACCCACTACCCACCACCCACTACCCACTACCCAGTACCCACTACCCACTACCTACCACCCACTACCCACTACCCACTACCCATTACTTAACGTTTACTTGATCTTATTTAAACTTGCACAAGTATACTGCAAGTTGTAACGTATGTTGCAACTTGCAAGATATTATTTGTGGAAATCTAAACTTGTGAAAGGAAATATGTGCTACCTTTACAACCCACTACAAATTTTAGTATAATAAATTCATGCAAAAATTATTTGAACTTACCTTAATCACATAGGCAGTCGGTATCTCTGCATTCAATAATATAATAAATTTCACTTTGCACCCCCTCTGGTGTTGCAGACGTTTATAGGCTGCGGTGGCTGCTTACCATGAGGCGGGCCGTATGCTTGTTTGCCTTTTTAGTTCTATATAAAACCTAATGCAAAATGAACCATTGGAATCCAACTCAATCTTAAGGAGTTTTACTCTCCGGATCCTAAGATATTGCTCAGATTTTGATAATTTTTTTATAAGACCCCCTGTGAAATATACGCTTTGAAACAAAAAAAGAATTTTCCAAATCGGTTCGGGCGTCTTCGAGTAATCGGTGAACATACATAAAAAAGATTACGACGAATTAAGAACCTCCTCCTTTTTTTGAAGTCGGTTAAAAACCCCATGTATGTGTGAGATGAAGACAGAGATAATGATAAGATTTATTGTTGTTGTATCTGTGGTAGTAAGAAGCGTTGTTTGCGTGTAGTGGTGTGTCGCTGTGGGACGGTCGGCCGGTGACGGCGCAGATGGTGCTGCTCTGTGCCTGGAGGTCTGTCAAAGAGGTCATTGTTTTTCTATTATATCACTATTACTATTTTATTTAGTTGACTATGGTGAAATTATGCATACATCGCTGACGTAACTGTAAAGAATAGTTAAGTGTCTTTTTAATATTTTTTACAAGACTTTACGTTACACAATATCTAGAATAGAAATAATTTCGTAAACCCATTCAGATACTTCAAATCATGGAAAACTTCATCATTAGTAATTGGGTATTTCATATTTTTATTATGTTTATCAAAAGGTGTGCATATACAAAATCTAACAAACAAATAATTTTGCAAATCAATTCAGTATTAAATAAGTTAGAAACGTTTTAAATCTTAGAGTGGTAGTAAAAGAAAACGCAAAACAAAACTATTGGCGTCACGATTATTAATTATACATTACAGTTTGCGCGTACGAAAGAGACGGTAAGATGTCCGCACTATCCTCCCATTTTTTAAAATATTAATATGTGCCTTATGTTACAAAGTACTACTATAATATTATTTTCACAGAAATGTTTAATTTTAATAGTATTTGTGTTTGTACTCAAAATAATAAAAGAACGACCATAGTCAAATACCTTATTGTTAAGTAACACAATGAGGATGCACAACATGAATTGTGACGTCATAGTCATTGGCAACCTACGAGAGATAAAGTAATATTTTCCCACTTTACAATTATTTTAACTTACAATTAAAGCTAATATATATCAACCTCTTTATACCAGTTATTTGTTCTCACTAGTGACATCAACCTACTCCATCAAATACTGCATATTATACATAAGAGCTCATGTTACTTATCCAGGTATCCTTGCTCCTGGGCAGCATATCATCCCGGCTGAGCATTAAAAACGAAGGTCACCCCGCGGGAACTCTGGACGCGACACAACTGGTGGCCATGGGAGAACACTTCACTAATCTCCTGGCTGAGACTAAGCATAGGGGCGCCTTCGAACAGGCTTATGTGGGGTTCACTAAACTACTCGACAGGTATGACAGGATGAAATTATAAAGTCCCTTGTTTGCTGTGAAACCCATTCAAGATTTCTTATACAAGTGACATTGATGTAAATTATAATATGCTATTTAATGTAATCCACATGTTTCTCATCACTCAGATGACATTGTATAAAATTTGAAAAAAATCCGAGATGATTTTTTTCCAAAAATCGTGTTTTTTAGTTTTCACGATTTTTTGCCACTCTGTATAGATACGAGTATTTTTACCGGTTAGCTGAACATCAGTTCGGTTCGGGAACTTACCTGAGCCGTAAAAAAACTCATACTTATATGGATTGATCAAAGTCTTGAAAACTGAATACGCAATTTTTGACAAAACTACCAGACAGTTTTTTTTTCAAACTTGGTCCAATGTTACCTGGGGTGGTTAGGAACATGTGGTTTACAATAAATACCACATATAAATATCACTCTGTATATGTGAGCAACTTAGAATGTTCAGGATTTGGCTTAATTTTGACCACTTTATTATACCAAAATATGAAAACAGGAATTGTTGAGGGTAAGTAGATGTTATCCTTAAGTTTAGATTAGAATTGATGTCAGAACATTTTTTTTTATTTTGCTTCCTCTAATGTGAATTTAAGGGTCTAAAAATTATACCACCCTATGTTTTATTGTCCTCTACGCCAAATTGAAAGAGACACTGTGGTTTGTGTCTTCGTATCTATCATGGGCGTACGTAATTACAGTTACTCTGTAATTTAATTTAATTATAAATGGTATGATTTCGTCAGGCTATGGCGTTGTCGTAGCGCAGAACTACACGAGTTGCCGCGCACGTGGTTGTCGCAACTCATGGACACCATCATGTCGGGCGACTCCACTACCTTATGTGCCACGAGACGGAGCGCCGGCGTGCCTTTCATGATACAGGTACGTACTTGCATTGTGGGGTTTGTGAAGTGGCTTGATCAGTGGCGAAGGATGATTTATTTTTAAAGGGAAGCCGATGTCCTGAATGTTATTGCCAATTACGTTATTGATCTCCGTTGTAATTTCGTATGTTTTTTTTTATATTCTAGTAAAAACCGTGGCTGCCAATGAATAGGTACTTACTGCTAATATTTTTTCGAACTGTTATAAATTGTAACAGGATATTGTTTATTACCTACAGTATAAAAGTTATTACCTACTAGATATTATTATATATCTAAAAATCAACACAATTAAATTTTAAATACAAGTCAAATTGAAATACACAACCAGGTACCAATCTATTACTTAAAGACCAACTGAAATACATGAAGAAAAATTAACACAATTTTTACAAAACAATAAAAAATGCGTGCATTATAAGGTTTATTTAAATCACACTATAAATGCCAATAAGTATTCTAATTTGTAAATCGACCCCGCCAATTATTAGTCATTATAACCGCTGAGTCACGGTAATGGTATAATAGCAGTATTCTGTCTTTATACAAACGCTCGGAACGTGAGTCATGCCTACGCGCCCCGAGTTCGGTACACACTCGGTACACGACCAGCCGCGAATGCGCCGCTGCACTGTGACGAACGGAAGTATTTTTAATTAAACTTTTTATCCGAATACGGATTTTTTATACAATGAAATTTAGCAATAAAGCTTTTCGTATTCGTTCTCGGTCGAGACGCAAATGTTTTTCAGTTTTAAATTTATAAGGGTGGTATTTTTATTAAATCTACTAATAATAAAACACAGCATTTATTTTTATTGAACACTTTCTATTTCATTCCCAAGGAATTTCATTTTTTTTAATAAAAAATATAATATTTACAATAAAGAACACCAACTAGAAAAAAAGTCGAGCAAATAGATGAAATTAAAATACTGTGGCCAGGCAGGCCTATCGCGTGTCTGCGTACCGCGCCGCTGTATGTAATTTTTTGCAATGTCCGACCCGTCTGTAGCCCCATTAATCACATTTCACCCGCTGTGAAAATTAAACCCAAAATTATAATACATGCCATTTTGAATACAGTTCTGAGCAACAGATGTGTAACAGAAATAGCAAGTACTGCGTTGAATATGCGCGTGAGTACATCGGGAACTCGAACAGACGGGCCACGGTGCTTCCACGCGTGTGTGTCGCGGTTGCTGCAGCGCGTGTGTGTAGTAGAGGTGGCGTGTTGGTTGCAGGCGCTAGTGACGAGCGAGGTGCAGGCGCTGGGCAGGCCGCGGTGCTTCCACGCGTGTGTGTCGCGGCTGCTGCAGCGCGTGTGTGTAGTAGAGGTGGCGTGTTGGTTGCAGGCGCTAGTGACGAGCGAGGTGCAGGCGCTGGGCAGGCCGCGGTGCTTCCACGCGTGTGTGTCGCGGCTGCTGCAGCGCGTGTGTGTAGTAGAGGTGGCGTGTTGGTTGCAGGCGCTAGTGACGAGCGAGGTGCAGGCGCTGGGCAGGCCGCGGTGCTTCCACGCGTGTGTGTCGCGGCTGCTGCAGCGCGTGTGTGTAGTAGAGGTGGCGTGTTGGTTGCAGGCGCTAGTGACGAGCGAGGTGCAGGCGCTGGGCAGGCCGCGGTGCTTCCACGCGTGTGTGTCGCGGCTGCTGCAGCGCGTGTGTGTAGTAGAGGTGGCGTGTTGGTTGCAGGCGCTAGTGACGAGCGAGGTGCAGGCGCTGGGCAGGCCGCGGTGCTTCCACGCGTGTGTGTCGCGGCTGCTGCAGCGCGTGTGTGTAGTAGAGGTGGCGTGTTGGTTGCAGGCGCTAGTGACGAGCGAGGTGCAGGCGCTGGGCAGGCCGCGGTGCTTCCACGCGTGTGTGTCGCGGCTGCTGCAGCGCGTGTGTGTAGTAGAGGTGGCGTGTTGGTTGCAGGCGCTAGTGACGAGCGAGGTGCAGGCGCTGGGCAGGCCGCGGTGCTTCCACGCGTGTGTGTCGCGGCTGCTGCAGCGCGTGTGTGTAGTAGAGGTGGCGTGTTGGTTGCAGGCGCTAGTGACGAGCGAGGTGCAGGCGCTGGGCAGGCCGCGGTGCTTCCACGCGTGTGTGTCGCGGCTGCTGCAGCGCGTGTGTGTAGTAGAGGTGGCGTGTTGGTTGCAGGCGCTAGTGACGAGCGAGGTGCAGGCGCTGGGCAGGCCGCGGTGCTTCCACGCGTGTGTGTCGCGGCTGCTGCAGCGCGTGTGTGTAGTAGAGGTGGCGTGTTGGTTGCAG